>JAYKKI010000061.1:2872500-3552500 GCA_039881145.1 Druceiella hillmani
CAGGAGATGAAATGTCTTAGAAATACAAATTTTATATAATTTTTTTCATATTAAAAGATATCGAAGTATATTTAGATACTTCTCCAAATATTGTATTAATATTTCTAATTTCTTGCTTACACCACATGCCTCACCTTTTTTTCATATAAATTTTATCGATTTTTGTAAATTATTATACTCAATGTTCATGTATTTCTTTTTCGTTTGTTGAAAAGATAAATTTTATTTTTTTATTGATCCTAGTTGTAGGTAATAAAAATATGAATCGTGCTTTCCTGTATTGTTAATACATGTAATATGCAGTTATAATTTTTTGTTATACCACCGATAATAAAACCAATAAATTAATACTAGATAATGCTATTTAAATAATGATATAGGGTCACTAAACAGTTTGATGACACCACATTGGTATTACGTAAAAGCTATTGGATAAATGCCGGTGATATCAATGGAGGGACTATTAACTATTTAACGATCTCTCGGAAAACAGCTACGATAGAGGATAAGATCTACACAAAAACCAATGTTTTCAGGTAAAAGAATCTTGATATATAAATAACATCTTAATACTTATAGCTTTTGAATACCGTTAAGAGATCATTGTTCTATTGATCGAAATTCAGAAAGCAATGATCCGATCGAATCTATTAACCGAATAGGTAATTAAGAAAGATAATTTTTATTCTCATATCCGTTAAAATTATTCATAAATATTTCTTAGAGCAGAGGTAACCGGAACAAGCCACAATAATTTACAAAGTGGCGTGTAAAAATTTACTTGCAAAAAGTAATGGGAAAGAAATATTTTTCACGTATCTAAAGCTATACGAATTAAAAGTAATAGTTATATAGATATATCGATTATATAGAGCAAAAGAGTAGAAAAGAAATGAAAGCAATAGAGGAAATATTGAAAAGAATCTATAGAAAGATTTTTTTCAAACGTATTTGGGTGCTCTTTTGAGACAGAGTCCAATAAATAACACAATTTATAAAATAATTTCCTAATACTTTTGCTTTCTTTTTGGCTTTTTACACTATAAGAGTACTGCCAGTGATCAACATAGACGAAGCCATCCTTGTGCAAATTCATTTGTCCCGATTCTTCTCCTCGCTGCCTGTTATCGCATTCAAACTTTTCATCCTTCAACGCGTCTGCGGGAAAGATTACTTTTAGGGTATCTTGGAAAGTATTAAGTTTTCTCGTACGATATTATATTCACGAAAATATTTTTGTGTGTTCAGTTTTACTACGTTGTTCCATACTTTATACTAGTAGTCTTCTCTTGATAAATATTCATTAATCAAGATGCAAGTTACTATTTTGGGAGAGTATTTTTATCTGCATTTAAAAAAAATTGCAAAACTGAAATTTTCCTCGAAACTGTTATTTATTATTATTAGAGGGGGGAGGTGAGGGGGGAATTAATTTTAATATTCAATGTCACATTTGGTATACAATTATCCCGGAAGAACCAGATACTTGAACTAGAGTTACCATTTTAAAACGTACGATGCGGGCGTTTCCGCGACACGTTCCATGCTGAGATACATACCATTATAGACACTTATATCATTAGGCCGGTAGGAGTTTATTTGTTACCAACTTCAACAATTTTATTATTCAAGGATGTTTCAAATAAATTTACAATATGCGTGTGAGTATATTAAATAACCTATTAATCCATTTTCAGCTTCATACTTCGAAAAGGAGACGTGGAAATAAAAAATGTATAAGAAATTCTCACTTCATTTCAAAGGATCTACCTAATGAGACCCCACTTGAAGTGCAAACACATTGAAAGAAAGGCAATGAAGAATAATAATTGTATTGTCAAAAAATTATTTTATCAGGACAAAAATATTTACAGGGCTTACCAGTTGCGACATGATGCCTGTAATAAATTCCGTGAAACGAGAAAGCAAGAAGGACGCAAAAAGATATGGGTAAAAAGTAAGGCGGTCTTAGGGCCTGAAACAATAAAATATGGCTGTATAATATTTTAACTGAGAAGAAATAACTTCGATGCGTCCTATTACGCGATTTGAAATGATTTATTTATCTGACAAAATTGGTCATCTATTACAACCTTACACGCGAAGACCTTAAAGATTTCTTTTTTTGCAAAAGTCTTCATCAAGCTTATTTTCATTCACTACATTACCTCTCGCACTACACGTTAGCAATGTTATTTATCTATATATTAACACACAAATATATACATATACTGGCACGTCGCCGTACATAGGGGTAACAGAGGAACCGGAGTGTAGCTCAGCGGAGGGTTGGCCCGTCAGTCCGTGATCGGACCTCGAGCGGTAAGGGTGGCCCTTGTTTGCTCCCTTTGCCATCTGCAATAAATACGATTAACCACGCGTAATTTTTCTTATTTCGAAACGAAAATATAGGTTTAAACGGTTCAAACTTGAGAAAATTATTAAAATTGTTTTAGTCTTAGTCGATATACATAGTTTTTATTTCGTAGTCATTTTAAATTTGTTTAAGTTTACTGTCTAATTTAACCTAACTTTTTATTTGCGCTACAAATTGGTTACTTAAATTTCCGACGGCGTCGCATTTTCATCGAGAGTTTGAAAGCAGGTATGTATGACTCATTTTTGGTTGCATTCTACCCTCACCTTAGTTACACCCTTCTTGTCTTTTTTACCTGGTCAAATTATGTTGAAGTGGTATGTTTTACGATGTGTTGTTCACGCGTGTCGCTGCGCCGGGGGGTCGGTTTGGCGTACGTCGGTGTTTAATTAGTCGATCGAATTGTCAAGATTTTCGCCGTAGTTTCAGACAGTTGTCTGCAAATTATTTTTGAGAACAGTTGTTCTTAAATATTTCCCACATGACTAATTGATTGTATGTTATAGAGTTAACCGATGTAAAGTTTCTATGTGGTCTTCTAACATAAATTTAAGTACAATTAAATGAAACTACGTGATGTAGTATTATTTCTACTTTCTTTAATTTCTTTATCACGACCTAGGTTTCGTTGTATTACAACATCTTCAGGTGGGATATTAGCAAAGATATCTATAAGATGAATCTATAGATTTCTTTGCTAATATGACTATAAGATATATATATATATATATATATATATATATACATATATATACATATATATATATATATATATATATATATATATATATATATATATATATATATATAAGATGACTATAAGATGAATCTTTGCTAATATCCCACCTGAAGATGTTGTAATACAACGAAACCTAGGTCGTGGTAAAGAACTTAAAGAAAGTAGAAATAATACTACATCACGTAGTTTCATTTAATTGTGAATAATCAATTTCTACAAAATTAACGCCAAATATATTCAATATAAATTTAAGTGTTGAGTTAAGTTTGCTAGATAACTCAATAAATATCTATTCGGACTAGTATTCTCTTTAAGCATACAATTTTCTTGAAGGCCTTGCCGATAATGAGTTTTACAAAATAAAACACAGATTGTAATCTCTGTGTTTTTGAAAAAATGTATTGTGTCTTTGACGGGCCTGCATTTTGATTGTTGCTGTTTCTCTTTTTAGGGTAGCAATAACGCATATGCATCTGTGTTCGTAATATTTTTTAAAAATGTAATTTTTGGTAAAATACCAAATTTTATGTGTAAATGGGCAGTGATATCCTTACTTAGGTATGAAAATTTAATACGATGACGAATAAAACTATCACGTAGCGGAATCCATGGATTAATTATTAATTTGTTTGAGAAACAGTCATTGCCTAATAATGATATGAGATATAAAAAAGTGATTGAAAGATATATGTCACTGTAAATTAATTTTCCATTGGTTAATTATTCGTGCATATTTTACGTACGTTTATAAAATATCATAAGTACATATTCGTACTTAAAATAGTAACAGTAAAATAATCACAACAAAATTCGCTGTGTACTTGCCGATATTCGCCTCGATTGGGGGAAGCATAAACATTTTATTCACGAGTTATATTGCATTTCCAATCGTTTGAATGTTTTTAATCTTTTTTAATCTTGCTTACGGTTAAAAATCAAAATTCTGGAATCTCCGTTGTTCATGAATTTATTTCTTAAATTTACATTATGGTTATTAAGATTTTGAACTTAAATATAATTTTTTGAAAACATCGTATTCGAGTCAATAAATATTATTTTTTGAACATGCGTTTCATGTTTAAAATTTTATAGGGGATTCATTAATCAGAAAAAGCGACATCGTGTAAAACAGCCTAACAACAAAGTCTAGGAAATTCTAAGTACTTCCTTACTAAATAAATATGGTTTAGCGCTAATTTAAAATAATTTAGAAGGCCTTTTTCAAATCAAAATTATGTGAATTTATCCGATTAATTCGCAAAATTTTAAAGCATTAAAATATCTAGTCTTTAAACACTAAATGTTTATTCGTTATTTGTTATGATACATATGAATAACCCAGCTATTGAAAAGCCAATTAGAAGTTAGAGAAGGTTTTTTAATGGGACACAGATCACGATTTGGATGTATTTTTATAGTACTTGTTTGATTAGGGGGTGAAACCGATACCATATTATGCTCATTGGCATTCATACCGTTCTTTTAAAGGAGTACTTTGAAATGGATACCGTGAAGTATCGCGCACAATAGCACAGTCAGGATGCTCGTGCTCATGGCACGCGACTCACTTCCTCGGGAAGCGGACGTGCCGGCCGCACTCATCCTGGTGAACCACTTCAGAGGTTTCTCGCCGCACCGTCCTATCACGTACATTCCTTCATTGCGGGAATCGAGAGCTTTGAGGTGCATCGTTAACACGATCGAAGCACATTTTATACTGTCCTCAAAGTATCAGTACCAGTGCATATCTGAAAGTCGAATGTAAAATCCATGCTAATTATACGTACAGGCTTGATTGAAATTGTATACATAGATATAAAATTAAATTATGGAAATACCTCTGGTATTTTATATTGATTTTCAAAAAATTGTTAACTTATGCAGCTAATTGCATGGTCAAACAAGAAATACAAACGTGAAACAATCGTAGTTTATTTCTCGGTAGTGAAGTACAACACGTGTTTATGCACTTAGAGTTTTATTTTACTAGTTCTCACACAATCATTCATTTGAAATTCTGCAGAGTGCGGTGTCCATAAGGCATTTCATCATTTCGCGACAATCTAAATGGTTATTAGTGTAGACTAATAAACTCAAAGTATTTGTAATGAAACCAAGAAAAAATGTTTTCCACATACTTTAGGAAGAGGCTTAGAATTTGAAAACTTCTAAATGAATATTGTAGTATGGAATGGGAGCATCCATTAATACGGTATGAAAGTTCGAGCCTTTGTGTTGGTAATGCGACCTAATAAACGAATCCTGTGTCACTCTATTTTCAGGAAAATCATACATTTGAGTATTATTGCGCTTGATTTTATTTAATTTAGATGAAAGAGTAAGCCAATAATATATTTTTGGTGTTAATTCAAATATAGATAAAAATAATTTAAAAATAAACCTACAAAACTATACCAACATAAAATCTCCGTACCTAGTGTTTATTAGTTACTCTACTGATTTGCACTTAACTACTAATCAATGCTTTTCCTAATTTAAAAGTAAACACTTATTCAAAGAACTAGTTTATTAGAACTAAATGTACAATCAAATATTGACATAATTTTTTTTTTAAATTTTGTACCACTTTTCAATTTCACTTGTTGAATGAGTAGTCAGTATAAATGTCACATTTTATAGAATATATTGTGGAGGGTCCAATATTCCTTTGCACGAGAGTCACCAATAAATATTATAATATATTCGTACAATATGATTTTCATGCTACGTTTACATTTTATTCCAAAATAAATTAGTTAATGTAAAATTATAGTACATATAAATCTCCCTTAATACCTCGCATTTACATTTCTTCCATTCACTTGAATAGTTTCAGCCTTTTCGAGTTTTTTGGGTGGAAATTGCATTTTACAATTTAGGGAAACATTAAATATAGTGTCATCCATACACTGCATTGAAAAATAAATATTAAAATATTCCATAAAAATCGTGATCACAATATTTTAATTTTTTATTAACAGAATCAAAGTAGATCCTGACCAAAATATATTGTCTCGATTACACAATCATCTTTTCAATTCCATTTATTCATATTTAACCATAAAATTAACTTATTATTAGGCCGCCTGTAAACCTCCAGTAAATTTTAACCAATATTTAATAGCTAGCTGGTCAAACATTTCATAATATTATATTTGACGAAAGCCACCTATTAATGTGCCACTTGATTACTTAAACGAAACGATCAAATAAAATATTAAAATGTAATGAACCGTCATTATACAACTACGGTTAAATAATAAAGCCCCAATATTTAACGTTTGATTATAGGTCGGATTTAATATTATCCTAATGAACTGATCGCGAGCTGTAATTAAGTCATTATTAATTAATGAATTGTTAAAAACTTTACCCTACAAGGAGGGATTTGTGTCTAAGTATATGGGAGTGGGACGTATGGGATATCTTATTGTTTTGTTAAGACATCTTACAGTGAATATTTTATATTTATCACGTTTTATAATTTTCATGTGATTAAATAATTGGTCAGTAGTTTCTGTTTCATATTTAAGTGGCTCGTTTTCGAATGGCGAGTAACGTGTCTTATTTAATAGTTTGGAAGATTCACAATTACGATTTTGTTATAGATAGGGAGTTCTTCATCCAGGGTTACTAGAATCATGATATGTTTTGATTTTTTTATAATATTATTTAAAATAATTAAATTACTACTCCTGGAATCTAATCGGTGTCTGTTAGTCAATAATGTTTATTGCTTCCTTCACGAGGGTAATAAGATGAAATTTAGTACTGTTGCAGAAACTAATAGACAAAACATAGAATATTTCGTATTTTTAAAGGGGTGATTCTATGAACAGACTTAATTTTATTTATATCCAATTTCTTCAAACGGGGTATCAAATTAAAACTAATAAAATGAGAATTTTAAAAAGCCGAGCAAATTAATGTTTACGATAGTCATAAAAATCGTTACGCCGCTCTTGTGTCTTATAAAATAATTGCTAAACAAACCTGAAAAAAAGTTATTACGTATTTAATTAAGTCTACTTTAAAAAAAAAGCAATCATTTACGAATAAATGACTATAATCGATTCAGTTATTAATATTATAAAAGATATCACTAGAAATCTATTTACATTTGGCATCTGTTTACTATTTATTAATCGCGGTAATTTTCTATCTTATAATCATATTTATAAAATGTATAAAAATATTAAATAACTCCCTTTCATTACTCGTTTTAACAAACTTACATCATACTTTTTGGGTAATGAAAGACACTGCAATACAACATGATTATAAAATAAACCAGCTGGTAATTTATTTGTATTACTCACACTCAGTTACTCTTTTCTTTATAAATATACTTTCGTAATATCTGTGAATTGTATTTTTTTAATAAAATGCTTACATGCTCACATCTAAAATAAATTATCAAATAAATTTAATTATTGGTGTCGTCTGAAATCTTTTGTGACAAATTACTATTGGTTTGCCGTTTTCAGGTGAAAATATATTGTTCAGGAGTAGTATTGAGTTAATGAAAAATTAAATGAGGTATTTATTAACTCAACACCGTTTATGCGAACACTTGTTCGGTGTATTACATTTTCTATTAGAAATTAGATTTCAACGATGCGAATTAAGCGTAAACTACAATCTGCCGGTGGCGTATGTTAGATAATAGTTCCTTTAATTAATTAATAAGTAATAATAAATTTGAAGATGGTTTACAAATTTCATATGTTGCTGATAATACTTTGCCAGTAATTGTAAGGTTAACTTTTACAGGCACGTCAAGCTCCGTGAGATCTACGCGTGTGACTGGTTTTACCTTTCATTTAAGGATTAATCAATTTGTATTCTGTAAAAATAAGTGAAAAAATCTTTACTGAAATGCTCTAAAAAATTTCTATTTTTCAATAAGGTCAAATATTTTAATTAACATTGTCAGAGTTATTTAAAATATTTGACGATACAACGGAGAAAATATAACACTATCTACTCAGTAATTCACTCGATATGAGTCATAATGAGAACGTCAATGCATTTAGTATGAATTGTATAAAAATATAGATGTGTTCTCATTCTAAAACTATGTATGTTATCATAGTTCAATAAAAAATAATCTGCCTCTTGATTATACCAAGCGATTGATTACCGTCAAGGTGTCGATTATCGGGAGTACATCCTTATTAGTTTCCTGATTAAATATTGAAGTGATTAGCGGGATGTGGTCGCGTAACACGTGGCGTAGTTGCAGAGTTGTGGTAGTAATACAACCCTGATGTCGGCCACCGGTGTAACTTCCGCCGCGCTCAAGTTAGCACCTTTATCTTTCGGTGTGGGCAAATTTGTAGTGTATGCTATCATATTTTATATAACTCATATTAATTAAGTTTACCGTATCTGATGAAAACAATAAGTTTTATTAAAATTTATGTTTAAATATTTAGTTAAAAGTGGACAATACCTTATTCAATTTAATTAAATTTATACATTGATTTAAAACAAACGATTTAAAAAAAATCTGAATTATTGATTTAAAAAAAACACTGCAAAGTCTGAAAAGAACTTGTATTATAAACTTAATCTATGAATTTAATTGAAACTAATTTTTTCCCTTTAAGGGATTTCAATGACTTTTATGAAAATGTTTATGAATTTAACATAAAATTCATAAAGATTTTCATACTGGCAGGAACCAGCAGCATTTTGTTGTTTTTATATCTTATTAATAAATACGAAATACATTATTACCAGCCATAACATTTTACGAACCATGTAGGAATCAGTTGAAAAAGAAAGTTACTAAGATTCCATAAATATTTTTTCAGAGGTATAAGTTTATTTAGGATAATTCTAGCGATATAATTGAAGATATCCCCAAAAATATATTCTCCTCTAATTTCTGAAACTGCCACGGTGAAAACTATAAATAAGAAATGGCGTTATTGGAAGTTGACTCAAAGTTTTTGAGAAATTCATAATAATTTAACACCTGCTAAACCATATTTTTAAACGGTGAAAAATCATACTAATATTTATGAAGATTTTAACGGAAATGACATTTACCCTTAAATGTTTATCCGTCTACGGAAACAGTTGTACGGAACGTTCCTAGTGCGAGTTTTACTCTTGCTTAATGACATGCTTTTATAATATATCGAGGTAGAAGTACTAATTTTGTTATCTTTAAATTTACCAAAATTAAAGATAATTTTTACCAAAATTTACTTTTTATATATATGGTTGTCTACAGGTTTGTGATAATTAATAATGATAACGGTAAATTACATTATTAATTTTAACTTAAATGAAACTACATGATGTAGTATTGTTTCTACTTTCTTTAAGTTCTTTACCACGACCTAGATTTCGTCGTGTTACAACATTTTCAGGTGGGCTATTAGCAAAGATATCTTTGCAATAATACTACATCGCGTAGTTTCCTTTAATTGTTAATAATAAATTTCTACAAAATTAACGCCAAATATTTTCAACAAGTGTGTTAGAATTCCATTATATATTAAACTTCGGTTATAAATTCCATCATAAACCAATAAAGTAATTGATCATAAAAATCCTAGCCATTATAACTAAGGTAAGCGCGGCATAATTGTTTATGGAAATATGTCTAACCTTAGCAGCAATTCGGTACAAATAAAAATCCAAGTTGCAGAGAGGGGTGGTGGTTAAGGAGGCCAACAGCGTGGGGTTATAAAGAGGGGATTGAGTTTGTTTTGATGAACCGGAAATGGTGGGAAAACAATTTGATTTCGTGTTTCGTTTCCAATGTCAAATGTAACACAGTTGTTAAGTAATAATAATTCATGATTAAGAATATAATATTTTTATGCCTTTGATAATATTTATAAATACAGCTAGATGCATATGGGGGACCAACTGCTTTTAATATAATATTTATAATTTGTAGAAATCAGCTCAAGTCTGATTGGGACTCATAGGGAGTTACTGATCTAAGGAACATTGATAAATCAACATTGGGGTTGTTATTAAAAATTCCGTAAATTATAGTTTACGGACATGATATTCAAAAGAAAATTTTAATACGCATCAAGAATATTTTTTTAAAACATAACAGATATTTTTCAGGCGCTATTATTTGCAACAAGCATTTATTGCTTGATTTTTATATGCGTAGTTTATTTCAAATTCTTAAAGAAATACTTTACAACAGGAAGAAGGAGCACTACTTATTTAGTCATTGAATAATCGGAGATCGGAGTTCAAAACGCAGCAATTAAAAATAATATTACGCGGTTTTAAAACATCTATTTACATACGCTCAGTTTGATGAGGTGCTCGAATTTTTATTTACAGTTTAATTTTAAAATATCTATGTAGTTCAATTTGTTTATTGAGAGCATAGACCTTCGAAATCTTATATCCGAAAGTGTGAAATTATGAATGACGGAAATATGAAAACAAACAGATAGAGAGGCGGATGGAATAAAAGAATAAATAATTGTGCACAATACTTAAAATGGGCGCGTGTACTTATGTACGCGCGTGAGAAGTTATACTTCTTTCGCATCATTAAATAATACATACGTATAGATAACCTCAATTATATTGGAGCACTTGAAAAAGTCTATAAACACAATTTTTTCCCTAGTATTTACGAATAGTAAATATATTAATCAAAATATTGAATTTAAATCACTACTGAATATAATTTATCAGCACATATATAAATCGCACTTATATTTTTTTATCCAATAAATTCAAATGAAAAAGCAGCTCACTGCGTCAATATTATGTACTTGAAGTATTTTTGTTACGTGAAATTAATAATCATATCTATCAAAAGATGGCGCTGCGCTGATGTAAGGAAATTATAAGCTAATTGATATTTTAATTCTGTATGAAAAGTGAATACAAAATAAAGATAAAAACAATATTACCATAAAGCTAAATGCCTTATGGTAATTTTGTTTTTATCTATTATCTACATAAATTAAAATCATCATCAAGTAAATCTGCATCAAATGGTAATATTGTTTTTAAATATCATCTGCCTCTCTGTATAAGTATTTATCTGTGAAACTTGGATATTAGATTTATTAGTAATATAAATAAAGAATCACAATTAATGACATCAAACATTTTTAAATTACTCGAAAGACAAATAAAATTCAGAATCTAAAAATAAAAAACTTGTCTTGGAGGCGCCGGGTATCGATCTCGGTACCTCTCACATGCTAAGCGAGCGCTCTACCATCTGAGCTACGCCCCCAACATAAGTTTCGTACAAAATATTGGTATTAATATATAGTCTCAATAACTGCAACTTCATACTGTAACTTTTGTGTGACGAATCTTAAAATTTCACTCTCATAATTTTTTCATAACGCGCCTAAAGAAGTATAACTTCAAAAACGAAAAAAAAGTTGTGATAAGCTTAAACTAAATAAATGAAAGTGCCTACCTAACATTAACATTGTTAAATGCCACATTTTACACGCGTATTAAGCAGTACCATTAGTAGATATTCCAATTCCATTACAGCAAAAACAGTCTATTATTTTTTATGAAAAATATATCAGTTATAAAATTGGATAGATTTAACGCCTCCCATGAATGATATACGAGTATGTGACCGTGGCTTCTTCGTAATTGAAGCATTAATCAATGGAGTTATCGATTCGCTTGACAAAAATACCACTGATTCAACGTAACTACTGAGTAAAATATATGTGTGGTGTAGTTCGAAGTAACCTAATTGTTTTGTATATATTCATATCTGAAATATTTATTATTTGCGTAAGTTGAACCGCATTTTGTATTATAATTGTATCAATAACTTTTATTACACTTTTAGTACAAGTAGTTGTCTTTGATTGTATTCAGTTTGGAATTTAGAAATTTAACTTAATAGAATCAGCTTCTGTCAATAACAATAAACTGTTAGAAAGGCAAGCTAAGTGCATGCCTAAACGACGTAAGCAGTAGGATTCCGCAGTAGCCCATATCTTTTGAAATTTTTGGTGCGAATTAATTCAAGCAATATTAATTGGAAGTTTTAATCAAACACTAACGTCTAGAATTTTTCATATTTTTCAAAGCTTAACGTTACTTTGAAATGTTGCACGTTACTTCACATCTCAATATTTTGCAAGCGAGGCTATAAATATAAGATATAATAATATCTCACTGGATGAAATATGGGAAATTAACTTTTTTGTTCTCACTGTCTCATGGCTACACAGGGAACTTTCTGTTAGATTATAATTCCTTCTCGTCCTCTTTCCTTCCTTATTATTCCTATAGTTTATATGGAGTATATGTTTGGAAAATATTAAAAACATAGGTCCAAAATTAGAGAAACAGAGAGGATGGATGAATGAACGTGGCGAAATTAAAAAGGTGTGTTATTAAGGAATCCTAAAAGCAATATGAGGTGATTTAAGAGGACTCGCAGGTCCTGTGTGCGGCTTTTTTGACTTTGTGTCGTGTAATATATTTTGATTCATTGCTATTTAACTTCGTTACTTCATTACGATTTATCCTTCTGTAATTAACTGCGGCATTTATATTGATTAAAGGTGCTGCAATGTTCGAGATAAAGCACGTTCGAAAGATTTGAGAGCACAGTTTTTATTTCATGTTATTTAATTGATACTTTACATTATTGTTGGCGCATCTTGGGCATTATTTGATCTTCTTTCGGAAGTCCGAATTTTTCGTGTACCATGAAAAATTCGGATATTAACCAAAATCGATAGTTTTGACAACGTCATTTGTCCGTCAGTCGGTTTGTCAGAAGATTATAACTTAGAGAAGAAACAAGGTAACAGTTAGAAATTGTTTTAATGTTTTAAACCTCGGTGGAAAACTTGTTTTTTTTTCATAAGCTCGTGAACCATACCCGTTCAGTGAATCACTTTCAATAGAGCGCAAATATGTTTCTTTTTCCGGTGAAAAATGAACGATCTGATGTATCATTGACCAGTTAAGATTTTAGTGCGAGTTCTGCTCGTACTTTTATATTATTAAACTTCAGTTTCGTGTGAGAAATAAATGACAACGATAAAACTTTTGTTGTAATTCTGAGCGTTACCATAAAATCTAACGCTTAAATATTGCTGAGCTGCAATCGTTACTCGCAGAAATACCGCAACTCGCAAAATCGCTCGCGTTTCCTTTTTTCTTCTCCTGTTCTGTTCATCACTCCAACAATTTTCTGTTACATTATTTTCTCGTACCCAAAAAAGAAAAAATAAACTCTCATAAGATCACTCTTTTGAATTGAAATTATAAATGAAATAAAAGCTTAAACTAATGAAAACTATTTATTTATTGAAGAGCACATACAACACTTTTCAGTATGACATCCAAGAGAGAGGTATATAAGTAAGACGAGTTAAGACGTATATTGCCTATCCCTCTCACACCCTGCACTTATTACATAGTCTATTTCTCAACACCCCTTTTCAATGTAATAAGTCTCATAACTAACAATTAAAAATATACCTTCATTATTATTATTAGACTCAATTGGTAAACAACTTAAAAGACTGCCAATTCATTAAAAATGAAAGTCTCATAGTGTTATTTAACTTTAATTCCATACATGTTTACAAATTTTAACAACATATAATTTTTAGCGGTTTTCTAAACATGTCTGCTGCCTGGTCACAAGTACTAATACGTTTTACACATATTTTTTGCTTTTCAATCTGTTCCCTAATAAAATGATATTTTATATCTATGTGTTTTGATCTTTTTACTGTGTTTGCATTAGCAGTCGCTATGGCAGACTGATTATCGCAAAACATATTTTTTGGAGATACATTTCTCAGATAAAAATCACATAGCAAGTTATAAAACCAGCATGCTTCACTTTCCACCATAGCCATTGATACATATTCCGCCTCTGTTGATGAGATACTGACTGTACTTTGTTTGTTTAAACACCATGAGATAAGACAATTTGAGTACACGCAACAAAACCGAGTGGTGGATTTCATTTCTCGAAGCCCCCCCCCCAACCAGCATCACAAAAACCAACTAACTTATTATTATTACATTTATAAATCAATTTATACTTTAAAGTGTGTTTTTTTTTCCAGATATTTTTTACTTATTTCTGTGACGTGATTCTCTAAGTCTTGTTTTACATTTACTCCCACAGAATCAGTTATCAAATCCTTCATTTAAAATTTCTTACATAGCACACTCTTCAGTTCAGATATGTGTTTTTCATTTGTACCAAACAGTAAAACATCATCTACATAGATTAGAATATACATTTTGTCATTACCATTACATTTAAAATATAAGCATGAATCACATTTAGACCTTTTGAAGCCTTCCTCCAGCATTACAGAATTGAATTTTTCGTTCCAGTATTTTGGGGACTTATTAAGTTCATACAAAGCTTTATTAAGTTTTACAACATTTTTTCCACTCTCATAGGCACTCTCTAGCAAATTAATGCACAGATTTTCCTTAATTTCACCATATAGAAACGCTCTTGTTGCATCCATCTGATAAATATGTAAGTTAAGTTTGATTGCTATCACTAAGAACAATTTGAAAGTTGCTAACTTTGCCACTGGTAAATTTCATTCTGACTAAAAAAATAATTTTGTTCAAAGCCCCTAGCAACCAATCTTGCCTTATATTGAATGACGCCATATGTCTGTTTTACATTATATTTAATGTCTTCTCTAATGTGTGCCCATCTGTTACTAATTATATTTTCAATACCTGGTAGATCAGAAACACTCCATATATTGTTGGCCTTCAGTGTCTGTATTTCTCTTTGTATAGCCTCATTCCACTTACAAGCAACTGAACTTTTCATGACTTCATCATGTGTTTTAGCTTCACAGTTCTCTACCAACACATTATTAAAGTTATAGAATACTGTCTGCTTTTGTACGCGCTTGCTTCGTGGATTTTTTGTCTCTACTTCACTTTTAAGTGGGAAAATACTCTATATCCTTTTGTTGTCTCACCATAGCCTACTATGATACCCTTTTCATCCTTGGTATCCCACTTATGACGCTTTTCTTTGGGTATGTGGACATACAAAGCGACACCAAATACTCTGAGATTATGAATATTATAACATTTATTTGACCACAATTCATATGGAGACTTTCCATCAACAGAACTCTTCCCAGTTCTATTTAGTATATACGCAGCTGTATTGACTGATTCTGTCCACAGTAAAATTGGCAAATCTTTGGCATACAACATTGCTCTGGTTGCTTCTCCTAAAATTCTCATTTCTCGTTCGACCCTGCCATTTTTATACCAGAGTATAAAGTCATTGACGTTTGATGAACTATACCTTTGGATTCAAATAACTTTCTAATTTCATTATTAATAATTTCTGTGCCCTTATCACTTCGAAACATTTTAATTTTTTTGTCAGTTTCCTTTTCCACTAGAGCAGTAATATTTTTAATTCCTTCTAAGAGAAGAAGCCTTCTTCTTTAAGACCTTCTTTATTTCGTCCTTTGTTTTAACAAAGGACATCTTTATGTATTTTGAAAAATCATCCTTGGACACAACAAAGTACTTCGACAAACGTCGCTTCCATCGGCCCACACGTATCCGCGTGAATTATATCATAGATGTTTGAACTGATATTATCACTGACGTGATAAGGCAGGTGATGGATTTTTCCTTTTAGGCAGCCTTCACACGTTGGCAAAGTAGCAAACTGAGTTTTGTTGACCTCAATACCACTTTGAACTCGCGCCCTTTTCTGTAATCCTTTCATCCTCTCGCACCTAATTTGTCATAAGTTTGATTTTCGTCAGGAGCGGACTCCCATACTGAGATGAAATGTTTAAACGCTTCCGGCAAAGGCATCAAGTTTTTATAATCAAAAATTTATCAGATATATTTTCTCCCAGCTGTTTTAAATTATTTTGCATCTCCTGTATTTTTGATAGAAACACGGACACGTCGAAACCTACTTCAAACTTGAATTGAAAAATTCTTTGTTGGACAATATGAATGTTTTTTTCGGACTTTTGTTCGTAAACACTTAGCAATTTATTCCAGATAGTGGCCGCCGTCTCATATGTGATAATGTGCATCATTACTTCTTCTGTCATTCTGGTACCAGCAAGGTTTGAGCTTTCGCATCCTGCGCTTCCCAACGTCGCGTGTCGTCCACGAGGTTTATTGTAGTCCCGTCTACTATTTTATTGTTTTTATTTATTAATTGGAATTGCCAAATGTTCCAATTCCGGAGGCCACTCAGTTTCAAAACAACTTGCCCAATCTGTACAACATCCATGATAGCTTCCTTCCATATCATTCTATCCTGCCTTGCTTGATATTTTGTTTAACCAAGTAATTCCTCCCCGATGAAACGTAACCTCCAAAATGGCCGCCTATACGCGTTCGGTATTTTTCAACAATCTTTCGCACTACAGTTTTTGCGTTATTTACTATTATCATGCTAGTTAGTGAACTGGGCCCATAATCAGATGAAATTATAAATGAATTACAAGCTTATTTCTATTGGAATTTCTTCTAAATGAAAATTATTTATTTATTGAATTTGATTCTAAATGAAAACTATTTATTTATTGAATTTGATTCTAAATGAAAACTATTTATTTATTGAATTTGATTCTAAATGAAAACTATTTATTTATTGAATTTGATTCTAAATGAAAACTATTTATTTATTGAATTTGATTCTAAATGAAAACTATTTATTTATTGAAGAGTACATACAATACTTACAAAGCTTTTCGCCATAACACCCAAGAGGGATAGAGGTATATAAGTAAGACGAGTTAAAACGTATATTATCTATCCCTCTTACACTCTGCACTTATTACATAGTCCATTTCTCAACAATTTGTTTGTCTATCCGTCTGTTACAGTTGTGTTTTTCAGAAATCGTTTGACGTAGAAACTCGAAATTTGGTATACTTGTAAGGTATGTTGACACACATCTATTCCAGTAATTCTAAAAATTTTAGAGGAACAAATTAAGTAATTTTTTTCCATTTCTTTTATCATTTTGGTATCAAGTGAAAGAGAAAGTTATAACGATTCTAAAAGTATTTTTTGGAAATTTATGTAACGTATTGTTGAAAATATCTACGCTATTTATTTCAGAAATTATTAAAAAAGTTTTATAGTTGACGGAATTTTATTTTCCTTTAATTCTTTCATTTGCTTCATTTTTATTTTTATTTTTTTAATATTCAATTTGTATAAACAAAATTTCGGAAAGAACTCAGTATGTTGGCAACATGTCGACATCAGTCATAAGAAGCAAATTTCTTACGTCGACAACGTGCCGACATCTGTATTGAAACTGTTAATCCACAGTATTGCAGAAGTTAACATTTAATAAACTTCTGTAGAAAGTTTAGAATAAAGGAACAGAAAATAATTTTGAAGTAATAGAAACAATGTCGTGTAAGAAAAATATGTTTTTAGGATTTTACGTCAGATTCTTCTAGATATATTAATACACATATCCATAAAAAATATACCTCTGATACTGCTACAGTCAAAACTATGAAAAAATGGTGTCACTAGAAGGTCTCGTAAATTTTATTACCAAATCTATTTCTTTTTTTTTGACAAATTCACGATATTGCTAAGCTTGTGATAGATATACTATGCGATATATTTGATGAGAAATTATATCAACCTGTATAAATAACTTATCGTATCGTATAATAATATAAATATTATATATCCGTAGTGATATTTCTACCCATACTTCACAAGTCTTTTCATAACGTGGAAACATAAGTTAGAATTCAGTTGTTGTATTTTTTATATGTACTCGTAAATATCATAAGGGACATAACTAGTTCATACAACACATAAATCGACACTGCGTAGGTTGACATCCGTATAAGAGAAACGGACGTTCCATTTCTTTACGGCACTTATTTCTGTCTTCATATGACATATAATTGAAACGAAACAACAAAAAATAAAAAGAGAAGAATTAGAATGTATATAAAATGAGAGGTCGCACTTTAGATTTCGGAAGAGTTACATTAAGGAAATAAAGACAAGATAAAATTGCGAAGTGGTAGGGATGATGGATTACGAGAGATAGGAATTGTTCAGATGACCCTTGAAAACATTTATGGAGGTGAGTTTCTAGTATCAGTGTGTTTTCGATTCCAACATTGGACATAGAAGGACTATAGAAAATAATTGTGAAAGAAAATAAATCTTTTTCTGAGGTAACCTACCTCATCATTTAAAGCGTTTGTAGTGACAGCGCTGGTCGATTTAAAATATTGGATTTACAAGTTACATTTAATTTTTAGTAACATATGACCACAGTATTTAAGGATAGCTAATTTTCTTTAACCTAAACATAACCTACTGCATCTACATAGATACTTAAGAAATACGATCATCATTTCTTCTTGACAGAAAATGAGTTAGCTCAAAATGAATATTGTCATGTGGTCTCTATGAATATATGTAGGGTCTTAGAGGTCGGGGAACATCAGTTTCTTAAATACTTGCTAGGAATAAATGAGTATTATTCAGTGTAGTTAAGGGGGATTATTTTTTTTTCAAATTGACCCTAGTTTAAGTCCAGAACCCATAAATTATTTTTTATTTCTGGATATTTTCCGAGGGCAAACCTTATATACGTCATCCAAATAGCTGTCATTAAAAGCATTTAGTATATTGTCTTTATATCCGTACCCTGTGTAGTTAAAATGTTTCTTCATGTATAAAAATAGCTAGCCCGGTATGTAAAATGCACGACGCTACACTTGTGTTATCTAATTGATAAATATGCTTTGCAAATTAGCAAATAACGATACAAATAAAACTTAATTTACAACTTAACATTCCGTCCATTACAGGCTATTTGCAACATTGAGTCGACCTGATGCGGGTTCTAACCTTGAACGCAATCAGCTATTTCAATGCCGAAAACAACATTTACACAATCCAGTGAATATGGAGGCTCTAGCTCACAAAAACCATCGACTGTCGCCAACACGATACACGTTCTCTCACTGCCTGCCACAGCCCGTACAAAATTTCCCGGCAACATCTTTCCTCCATGATTTTGTGCCACAATCTCACCCAACTTTGTTGCAACACTATCTCTCATATTATTCAGAACCGTTGGTCCCTTTGGATTTATCGTTAAAGAATTCTGTTCCTATAACGCCTCCCTGTACACCGCCACCGAGAAAGAACGAAAAGCAGAACAAAAAACTTAATAAAATTGTCAGGCATTTTGAGGAACATGATAGTCACACGAAAGATACTGATGAAGTATTAGAGTCCAATGTGAATGACTCAAACGCAACACCGACGGATATAGTCGAAGAGACCCCCGAAGCTAAAAAGCTCAAATTTTCTAAAGACTTCTTCGAAGATTTGAAGAGTTGCTTGCCTAGTAAGGATGTATCGACATTTGACCAAGAATCTTCAGATTTGGACGTAGTCGAAGTAAAGAATTTGCAGGATAAACCGAAGAAAAAGGACAGGAATAGTCAAGGGACAAAGAAAAGTAAGGCTGTCCGGAAATTGATCTTTGATGAGGATAAGACGTCTCCTGTTTCTGGGACGATTATTAGAGATCTAGACGAAGATGAAACTTTAGTTGTCAGGAAGGTGCGTGCACACGACTTTTTAATTTGAAGTGACGTCAAAATGTTTCGTTATTCATGTTATTTCCAGAAATTTTATACGTATTAACATTAACATTCTGATAATTATGAGAGTAGAAACAGAACATAAATGTAAATTATTCTCGTAGGGTGATATAGATCCAGCATTTAACGTCGTGGAGGTGACAGAAGAAGCTAAGGCCTCGCTTGCCAGTATCGAAAATAAGCTTGGTCGCTACATCTGCAGGCTGTGCCGACGTCTGTATGCTGATGCATTTGGCCTTGCCCAGCACCGTTGCAGTCGTATTGTGCATATCGAATACCGGTGTCCAGAGTGCGATAAGGTACGTTGCACCCCTTACATAAGATGCAAATTTAGGTAGAACTAAATTGGGGAGATTTGATACCTCACTAATTTAATTCCATATAAATCGTGCAATCATGGTTATTCGCTTTGTTTTAAATTTTCCTAGTTTTATTTTGTTTAGTGTCCTAATCTTATATTGTCTAATGTCCTATAAGTTACATAATGTCAATTTATTTCGCTGTTCGTACTTTCAACATTAATCACTTTTCTACCACATTTTGGAGAGAAATAAAAAGAAAGTATAAATTTTATTTTTAATTTTATTTATTTGCTAATCAATAAAAAGCTCTGCGCGTTGCTGTCTGAATTAATTCTTTCAGTACGGTGAGAAAAAATTTGCAAAATAATTTTAGTGTGATTTAATTTTCTTTGCAAATGAATTAAATTTTATAATATAAATCTATAGATAGTGTACATTCAGTTATCTTCCGCCTTAATTTGGTATTACGTGTATTAATTATTATTAATAGATGTAATAAAAAATAGTATTATTTTTTTAATTATAAAGAACATCTTTTTATATAATACTAAATTGCTATAAAGCTGTAAATAAAATGAATTTAAAACAAAATTTATTATTAAAAGCTCTTAAAATCGGTCTCCTGTGTGGCCCCTATCTCACGTGGTCTCTTTGAATAAATAACAATCATAATTTATTAAAACTGTTTACGAAAGTATACTTCGAAAAATTATATAATTTCTTATCATAAATTAGAACACCTTATTTCCATGAATAAATATATTATCTCCTCGATTCTGTCTATGGTAAGATGAAGATATGCAAATTTTTAAAATGTAACGTATTATCATCGTGGTTATTTTTATGTGCCACGTGAAAAATATTGTCGTAAGTTTTAAAATGTGGATATAATGAATAGTATTCTTTGTACCTGCTTAGCAGTGTTATTTAAAATAAATGGAATTCTACAAGTGGTCTAATATATGCGAATAGTTTAACGGAATATTGCCATTAATCTATTTGCATATACATTTAGCAGCGTATTGGCTACTACACCTTTTACGGGTGAAGAAACACCGTGAATTTGTCAAAAACAATGAAATTTATGTTTATTGGGTAAACATTAGGTAAATTTCTAATAACTTTGCTTTTTCATAATTTTGACTTTAGTAGTTTCGAAGACGGAGGAGAGCATTTTTTTAACATTCCCAACAATATCTCTAAAACTACTTTACACAAAATTGTTAAAAATATTTTTAGAATCCTTTTATCTCTTTTAATTTATGTCTCATACGACATATAAAACAAAAACAAATTTCGAGTACTCCGTTCGCCCCTTCTAAAACTTGTGTGTAGATACTTTTGAACGTTAACTTTTGAAAAATTTCAAATATAGATTATAGAATAAAAATAATTTGTGATGGTAGTAAAATTAGTAGTCACATATAAGTCTGATTGCCAAATATTTAAGAGCGATAGCTATTCTATTCATAAAAATTTAATTTCATTCTGAAAAACAATAGGTATTTATTGCTTAAATAATTTTCATTAAGTAAAATAACAAAGAAACAATAAACTAAATGGAGTAGAAGTTAAATTTATAACGAAGAATTGTTTAGAGCGGAAAGGTTCGCGTCGATCAATTGTTTTAGTCGAATAGATGATATATCTAAACTTCGGCTTATTTAATACGTCATATTTAATTGTGGCGGAAGATCCCCTCTATGTTTTGATAGTTTATGATGATTAAAATACATATCGGTAAACTTACAATTCCAGCTAATTGAAAACATGCAAGCTGCCTCACCGGCAATTATAAAAATGCAATAGTCCAAACAATAAAACTGCTTCCGAACGAGATAACTATAAAGTTTTCGCCCTCCATTCCTGGCGAACACACGTTCCCACGTACTGCATTTATACAGACCATAGAGCCAAGTGTCTCTATCCCACGCCAACGGATGAACGTATTGACATTTTATTATCGATAATGACAGAGGGGTTCCACCGTGCGATATTACGAATGGGTCGATATTATTCCCCGTCATTATACAATTATCCGTATTTGTGTCGCGACTCAGGTGTATGCCCAAACACGTTTCATTAAATTCTCCAATTGGTATTATTACATGGGAAAGTGCTACACAAGCGTTCAGATAGACTTTTAATTTTTAGACTAGTTCATGTTTTAATTAATTCTAGTGTCACCTGTGGCCGAAACTCGACCAATTATGTCTGTAAAGTAATGGAATTCAACTTGTTTTTCACATATTTAATTGGAATTTATTTGTATGCAAGTCCTTAACTCTAACATTCACGCACGGAAATGAGTGAGACCGGGCAAAGAACAAGCATGACGGAATTAATGACAAAAATTTAGTAAATATATAAAATTCCTTAAAAGCAAATAATTCAATTATTAAACAATAGAATAATATAACTAATAAATAAAGATAAATGGTGGTTCTATATGAATGATGATGATATGTAAATGATGATCCTTACAAATTATATATTTTGTATATACTCTTTCGTCATTTGCTAAATGACTCGAAAGATCGAACTATGGTTAATGCGACATATAACTGACCAATCTTAATAAAATCCTAGCTTTTTCAAACATTTGTCCCTTAATAATTGCAATCTTAAATGTAATTTTAAATCTAGGAGTTGTCAAGTGAAATGTACGAATATTTAAATGTTGCTCTAATAATTGTAATTTTAAATGTAGGGATAATTGTTTTCTTTGAAACTCAAACCATAAAATAGTATTAGAATAAGTCAAATTTATACACGGAATCAAAATCCGCTTATCTCATCCAAATCCAGTTAAAACAACCCAATCAATAGCATTTTTATATAAACATTTGACACGAATTCTTTTTAATGAAAAGAACAATGCAATTAATCTTTAATTCTAACTTATGTAGTGGTAAACCACTTACAGACAGTGAATTGAAAAACTTTACTGCATAATTATTAATATTATAATCATAGTCACTAGTTATGTTATCATAGCTGTGATAAATTTTTGCTTCACCTGGCAATCGTTGCGTATATCGTTACTTATTAAAGCGAAATCTTAATTTCTTGGTGCCAAAACAATTGAATTTAAAATGAGTGGTATTAAAATGTTCAGTGCAATGTTGCCATAAATATAATTAATTATATTATTGTGATCTGCAATAAATTGCTGTGGTATTTTAATAATATTTTCCCCAAACTTTGGAAATTGTCTTGCTTTGACGTTATGAATTTGTTTTAAAAATTCAACAAACTTTAATTCATGTGACAAAAGCCTCATATTTTGAATTAAAGTGACATGATCATTCCATTTTGTGATCATTTCCATTTTAAGTAAACATTAATTGCACATGATCCATATGGAACAGCCAATAACATTTGTGGAAAATTACCACACGAAACAATGGTTTTACCTTCAAACGGTTATACTTGTATCTTCAAATAATATGTCTATAATTTTCAATAATTGAAGTGGCCACATGGTAATTTTGTCAACAAGAATCAATGAAGATAAATTAACATATTGATCATAGTTATTATTTGCTATAATATTGACCACCGACATTTTCAAAATCGGGATGAGCAATTTGAACACATTGTGTAAGGTTCTAATATCAATTAAACGAGCTAGTGTCATGATAATGAACTTCACGAATAACGCGATCAATTATAGTGCGCTAAGTTAGTTCTTTCATAAAGCTCATTATATTGTAATTCTTCTTAGATTGCATTGAAGGTGCCTGATGTAACAAATTCCGGCATTAACGTTGGAATAAGTCTTAATGACTTATTCCAACGTGACTGACATGTCAATTATGACCATTCAAAATATCTTCGATTTCTAAAAGTGCTCATTAAAAGAAATTTCCTTATTGTCGTATTCTTAAGAAATCTTCACAAAGAAATATTTTAAGTTCGAGCCATGGTATTAACATATTTTCTGCTTTTTGACTTTCAATGCACAAATAAGAGCAAATAAAGGATTCATTTGGTTTGGTGAATTGAATTCCTTTGCTTCATTTAAAAATTCACGCTATTTACAGCCATTTAAAGTAATACCGCGAGTGTAACACGCTACAATAAATGTATTGTAAACAATTCAATTATAAGTTCTAACACCTTTAAATGGTTTGAGACCAAAAACATGGATTAATAGCAAACGTAAATGAAAACGCTCTACGTCCTTTGGAGGTACTACACACATACGTGTAATGATGTAATCACCGTAATCTCTTCTTCCATTTTTTCACACTCTATCTAAACATAGTGCAAAGAATTTCAGTATGGTGATACACATTCGCCGACGGATAATTTTCATTTAATGCGAGGAATGGCAATAATTTGTTTTGTTTAACATTTTCAACTGCATTCCGTTCTTGCTCCCCTCTAAAGTGACGCGGTAAATGAATATTAAGCCTAATGATAATGTGCGATTTAAAATGTATTGCTAATTCATAAATACACCACACCGCTTCATTTCATCAATGTGACAAACCCTTTCTTAAAGTTCTATTGTATAACTTATCACCTCAACTTAACCATAAATATGTTTCATTACAATTGGACGAATGAATTCCTTTAAATTACCGTTAACAATATGCACAATAATTTAATGACGGAAATTAGCACAGTATTGTTAAGAATTTCTGGCTAATTAGGATTGAAAGTCATTATAACAAATAAAGGTTACCCAAAATGTTGTACGATGGCCTTTACGTCCACATAATTTAGATACATATTTATTAGGGAGCCATTAAATGAAGATGGCAAAACAACTCTTCCAATATTTACAGGGTTCAATTCTAAATTATCAGTTGAATTTTTATACATTTATAACCTTAAAACGGACTGATTTTGTCTTATGAAGTGGAAGTTTTGTACCCTCAATATGTACATACATATCAACAATCCACTGTAAAAGTAATTTCTCTGAATGATGTAAAAGCTTATAATTATCTCTAATTCAAAGCCGATGGCATGAACATTGCAACATAGTAAGTTTATTTTTGAGCTGTTTCACAGTGGACGTATTTGGTGTGTTGTATAACAATTTAACATCCTACTCAGTATGTCCATTAGGAAATAATAGCGGATATGCTAATGGATTTAATGATGAATCAAAAATTAAGATGTTTTTGACTGTACCATTGGTTTTAAAAAAAGTAATAACATTTCGTTCGAACATCAGTCTGAATTATATTAGTGTAAATTTAAATTTTTATTAACAAGCAAACCAATTTCTCCATTTGAATTTTCAGCGTTCCAATTCAATAGAAATTTCACGCTTTATATTGTTATTGCATTGATTGATTTGATTGTTCACGCAGTCTGTAGTTAAGAGCAGTATCAATGTCATAAAAATATAACTGCGCATAACATGGTGAACATAGAAGTGATTGGCCCTAATCTATGATAAAAAATATCGTAGAGTACTTTATTCTCCTAATTAGCACTCCACCCTAACTTGTATTTGAAATTTTAGGTTTAAAACTGATCATGGCAGACTATATATTGTAGCTACTTGTGTCGATGCATTGTAGATGCATCTACGATGTATTGTATATATTATTGAAACAATTATTTGATTTCTCTTTTATGGTTTGATCATTTGAAGTGGGTCCCTGATAGAGTACATTAAAAAATTAATTTTGTGTTAATGACGGCAAATAAACTTTTCTTTTTTGACAAATCGAAGCGAATGCTGTTGTATCACATATAAATCAGAAGCGAAATATTTCGCATTACAAAATCTGCACTGTAAATCCATTAAACCGTCATCATCATTTTCAAACTTCAATGGTTTTATATTCAATGCACATTTAAATGGATCTCTCAAAATAATCATAGTATTATTTTATAGATTTCTACTTGTGCTGCATTATTTCTATTACGCCATCTATTCCCTTTTGATTACGACGCAAAAATTGTCACGTTCTGTCTGTTTGCCTTTCAATACCACTTATTAGCCTCATTTTTCGAGGCATGACACAAATATATTGTCCCTTTACTTTTAGATATAAATGAGCGAAATTGTAACTGTAATTCAAAATGAATAAATTAAAAATTTGGAAAGTTACTTAAATTTTCTGTTATAAGGCGTAACAGCTTTTATTTCCAACAAGAATTAAAATCCAAATAAAAACACGTATTTTTTCACTTTGATGCTATGTGAAAAACGTGGGAAAAGACAAAGAGGAAGCATGAAGTAATTACGGGCAAAAGATAAGGAAACATGGAAATAAATAATTCAACTAATGAACGGCAGACTGATGTAACAAATGAATAAAGATAAATGATAATTCTGTTGGAACGATTCGGAAACGACGCTATGTATTTGTTTCTGTAACTTTTTTTCGTAGGTTAATACTAGGGAAGGCAAGGAAGGCAATGGGACCTAAGTTCATATGGCTATGAATGTGATCAAAATGCTGTTATTTAATTTGTTAAAGCGTTTTTTATGGGGAAATCGTGAACGTGTGTTTACTTTATTTTACTTGTCTTAACGGCAACATATACAGATTGTTTTGTTATAAGTTTCTTTTTAAACTATTGACATAACTATGAATTTGTTTCCAAATTAATATACTTAGGACTATCTAAACTAATTTATTTCTATTAAATATCTTAGTGTTCTAGCATCCGACAAGTTCAGATCCTTTTAAAGTCATCTACTGATATTTTGCACATTCGAAAATCTGGACACTTCTACAATAATATGATTTTGCAGTCTTTTTTAGTGAGAAATTAGCAAGTCTACTAATAATATTCTCTAGCATCTCAATCTTAAGATCGCAAAGGAGGTTACAGTTACTGACGTACCAAGGCGAGTTAGTTACATACTTAAGTACTTTATTTTGAAATCTTTGTGTCACACGGATATAAGAATGGTGCAGTCACATTGCCCAGCTACATTCTATAACTCCAAATTAGATGTAGAGCTTGCTTGTATGATATAAGCTTGTTGCGTGTCGATAGTTCAGAATTACTATCAAACAACATTTTTCTGAACATGATGTTGAGTTCATCGCATTTCTTCTTAATATGTTTTTTTCACCAACTTTTGGTTTCAAGAGTTATACTAAGATATTTAATTATGTTGGTATATAGTAATTAAGTGCCATTAATGAAGACAGTATTTTATTTGAATCTTCCACAGATCATTTTTGTGCCCATATAAGGTATAATACATTTTGAATACATACATGATTTTTTTTCATTCCCCTTCTTTTATAATAAATATTAACAAAGCTATGAAAATTATCTATGTATGTATTCAAATCTATATATTATGGATTACATCGTGAAAAAACGAGTATCTTTAGCGTGAAGATTAAGAACTAATTTTTTTCTATCCTCTTATCTACAGTCACACTCGCAACCTAAAATATTTCTCTATATTTATCAGTATCGTTACAAAACTCACCGATTGTACACATTACTGAGACAATTTTTTTCCTAGATATAATAAAAAATCCTTACCATTTTATAGCATTTTACTTCTCGTTAGATAATTTAAAATTTATTTTTTCATTCCTTAAATTCTGTTTAACTTCTTCTATTTGAATGTATTGAATGGTTAGGGAAGCATATAAGTATACTTGTTTTATGTGTACGTGTAATATGTATAGATATGTGTTACATGTGTAGGTTATGTTTTAAAAATTAAAATCCAAAACGTAATCAGAATTCCATATAATACATCATTATTTTTAAAACGTTCATTTAACAGGTTAACATTTTTAAATCTATCTACACATATTGCAAAACTATTAAATATATTCATATTTTATTATAACGTGCAGGTCTTCAACTGTCCGGCGAATCTGGCATCACATCGAAGGTGGCACAAACCTAGGGTAGCTAATGCTGCCAAGACCAGCAAAAGGGCACTAGAGCGCTCCGGAAGTCAGGATGCCGAGGATCTTGACGGTAATAGATTCTTTTGCAAAATATGTGGTAAACTGTTCCGACGACAGGCCTACCTGCGCAAGCATTACATGGCGCACGAGACTCTAGATTCCAAGCAGCTTCCACAAACAGAGCAGGCACTTGCAAGCGAACAACTAAATTTAGGGGTCGCTGATAAAGTATCCGAATCTTTTGATTCCAAAAATCAAGGCGAATTCCACGAAATATCCGCTTTCAGACAAGTGCACTCTAAATATAAACAAATTACATCGTACGAATCAATGGAACTGGCCAGGGATGCTGATTACAACAATTTTTGGAATAAGATCCATTCCAGCGGAGATGAATTTTTAAATCCTATAAATTTACACCCTTTTTTTGATAGAAGCGGCAGGGGAGATACAAATGTCCAACTTTTAAATAATAGACCCAATACTGTAGCATATGCTGCATCTTGTATGTCATCCGTTATATCAGAGGATTCCAGAACCTTGGACATCACAGGTTCAGAAGACGAAACCAATGTTGATGGTGAAGCGATAAAAGCAAATGGTGTTTGGGAAGGGAATTTGCCGGGCTCCATGGATGTCGAAGTTCAGAGGAGCAACTGACAGTCACTAATTTTGAGGCCTGTTCCTCGCTTTCCAACAATCGAGTCAGCTATTCCGACTTGGAGAATGCACTCTGGTACTGCTAGTTCTCCAGAGTTTCGGTCGCACGAGATACTGCAGAATCGTATTTATGGTAATTGTGCTCAAGGTTTCCGGTATCCAAACACTGTTGGTAGCGAATTTGTGAGGAATGGTCAGGGGGTTTATTTCAATTGATAAATCTTGGTGTTCGGTGCATAGATAAAAGTTTTACTCCTGATTTTACTATGTTAACTTTGTATTATGGCTCAGGTACTAAATATTATTTATTCAAGCGATATAAGTATCTTTCAAATCAGATATTTCAAGTTTTTTTTAAATACCGGGGCTGCATTTTATGGTGCGTCATTAGCATTTTTAAAGAGTAGCCAAATAAGAAAGCACTTTTTAAACTTTGATTAAAATTATAATTTTGTCGAAATTTACTAATATTAACGGAACGTTTTTATGAAATATTTTCCGTTATATTTGTAAGTAATTTGTTTTTTTTTCTTTTTTAAATGTTCTTAAATGTTTACTGACATTGTTTTTACCACTATTAGAGTATCAGTAAATATTTAAGAACGTCTTAAAAAATGATTGATTATGTGGAAAATCTAAAAAATTTTATATGGCATACTATTGATAAATATCTATTTTAATAATTACTTTATGGACGCAGTAATGATTGACAGTTAATTTTTATTGCAAATTTTCTATCTCGACTTACATTTTGAGTAAGAATGCGACGTTACAATTTAGTTCCTAAAATTCTGAAATTAATATCGAATAGCTGATATCCAAATTGTCTCTATTATTATAAGAGCATATTTATGTATATTTAGTTTAGTGTTGCTATGCAATCTTGCAATGCAAAATAAAAACATATAGGTGATGTAAAAATATTCGCATTTATCTAAAATATTTATACTGGTCTTTGCTTGAATATATTTTTTATTAAAATTTAAACGAACAAATCGTTTTATAAGATTGTTGCCACATAATAAAATTGTTGAATAATGAAATACTTGTTTTTAGGTTAAAAGAACTATTGTTTGATTAAAATCTTTCCTTGTCTTTATTGTGGTCAAATTGAAGAATAATTCCGTCAAGGTCATAGTCGTCAAGTTTTGTTCAAAACCTTTATATGATATTCTTTAAAATATTTAAAGGAGTAGTTCCAAATAGCTACAAAATCTTAAGTATTTCCTGAAAACATTTAAATTTTCATTAACCAAAATGTCCGCGCCTATAGTTGCCTAATATATATTTCCAAACACTCTCAAAAATTGGAATTCTATAATTTTTAACTCCTAAATAGTTTTTTACTCTTGTTTTCTGGAATAACAAAAAAAAGAACTGCAAGATATCTTCTGTATCTCGGAAAGTAATAAAAATAGTTTATTCTTGACATGGCTTTTTGATAAGTTAGATTACTAGGAACAGGATTTTTTAATACATTAATAGTGTTTTTTTTGTAAATGTAGTTGAAATTAATATATTAATGTCTATAATGTGAATGTTACAATAAAATAAATATATTTGTTCGTGAATCTCAATTTAGTAGTAAAATAATTTTGATTTAATAGTTACAAACGGCAATTATTTTAGATCACAAATCACAAGACAAAAATTATTAAGAACATCAATAAATTTTTTTTCGATATTATAACCACTTATTTTTTAAATTTTGGGTGCACTGTAGACCGGAATTCTAATACCGTGTATCGTTTTGTATAACCTGTTCACAAAAGTTAAATAGCATCAATGCCATTTGCTGTTAACCGTCGTCCTATTATGACTATTATTGTTATATGAGATATTGAAGGATAAACTTGGGTAAAACCGATGGTTTGGGAAAAACTCTTCGAGACGATAAGAAGATTTAAAAAAAACGTTAATATATTTCTATGTAAATTCTTTATCGAAACCAATAATTAATCTTGGTGAGGTACAATAGGTCGCTTAAAAAAGGGAAACTAACGTATGAAATTTTGAATGGATTATGAAAAATTACCGTCACATTACGAGAATGAAATATCTAACTATAAATTTCCTATAAGGTTAATGGTTTATTTCAACTCGGATTTAAATGTGTAAACAAAGAGAAAGTAACAAACACTTGCCGATTTCTATTCAAAGAGAAGTCATTGTGAAATAAAATAGAAAAATGTACTCCGATCTAGCATTAGTAGTGACGTTGCCAGGGTCGCAAGGAGGATTAATAAAATATTATAGTGTCCTTTGCAAGTGGGGATACATTTTCTTATCTAAAATATATATGCTAAAGATGGAAGATAGAAGTTTCGATCAAAATTCGAATATAACTGGAAACCGTTACAAGGCGTCTTCAATGATTTTCACTTTTTTCTACTGTCTAAAATAATAAGCATGTTATCATTTACTCACAAACATTAAAACTTGATCATTAAAATTTCATTTTGTCTTTTTGGACCATATTCACAAGTAGTATGTAGTGTATAAAACATGTTGTGTGATACCAGTTTTTCTGTTCCGAGAAGATTATACATTATTTTATTCCAATCAAAAAACAGTTTACATAATGAATACTAAAAATGCCTCCCAATTTGCAAAACAGTTTGATTGTTAAGGAATTTTAATTGCTAGTTGTTTAAAATCTAAGGTTTTAAGTCAAAATTTATGTTTCTAGTCAATTAAGGTAAAAAAAAACAAAAAATATCATACATATAATTATAAAACATATCTAGTCAAGAAATAGTCATCTTATTTTAATCTATTAAAAAAATTAAAGCGAAACGATACTTAAGTACGTTAAGCAGAATATGTACGTTATACAGAAAATATATGTACGTTAAGCAGAAAATATAATTGGAAAAAAATTACATTTTAGTCGGGTTTTGTTAAATGTACATTGTTGAAATAACTAGTGAAATAAGTGATTTTATTTAAACTTAAACTTAAAAAAGTATTATTTTTATACAAAGTAAATATATTTTTTTCATAAATTTTAAAACTCCGGATGTGGTTCGCAACGAGATACTTTCTTGCGTGGAGAATTCGATATTTTATTTTTATATTTTACGCGCTTAATTAAAATGGCTTTCGTTATATTTACCAGTTCTAGTCTTTGAATGAAATTTTCTAGTCAAATAGTCTTTAGTTTTTTGTTCCACACCGAATATTTTTTGAGGACTTTCTAATACAATATACAAATAGTTATTTTTAATTGTATGTAAATATTTGTATTTAAAATTACACCAATATAGTATATAGTAGTAATAACTTGTTCTATATCTGTCAAATGTGAAATTCAATCTGCTATTTATTATTCATATTCACTTTTAATATGATGCAAAGTATATGAAATTTTATTCAAGTGGTTTATAATCAAAACGAAAATTTGATAATCACGAACAAATTTATTTAAGGTAAACAGTATATTGATGTAAAATGTGAAAAAATTATCTCTGTGTATAATTATTAGATGTGTATAAAATAGCAGTAATCGATATAATATTTATTAAAATTAAAGAAATAATATATTTCGAAGAATGAGTGATAACTAGTCAGTGTGGTGTGCAAAATGCCTAAATGGCGCTTAATAAATATTAAATAGTTATATATACGTAGTATGTTCACAATATATTAAACATATATTTTATTTCATTTTAATATATATAAACAAAACTAAGTGTTTGAGAACGAAACCATGGGAAAATTTTGGATAACATTTTGTAAAATGAGGTGAAAATGGTATTAAATTTATTTACGTATATAATTTTTTTTACAATTTCCTTGTTTTTAAAGGTATACAAAATCATGAGAATTTTTTATTACTATAACGAAATGCAATCTGTACTAGCACGTAATTTTCAACTAATTAGCTGAATGTCTAGATGTATTTATTAGTTTTTGAACACCGATTGAATATCGTTCCGGTTTTTATTTTATTCTAAATTCTGAAGACTATTTAGTTTGATGTCCATCATAATATTATTCTTTCACTTGTCACTTGGTATAAGGTCAGTTAATCGTCGATTATGAGACTCTCACATTATCATGAAAACATTTTTTGCATATGTATTGATAAACCTGAGTACTATAAATTAAACGATGGTAAAAAAATAATTAAAAACTTTATAATTTCCATTTCGAAACAATGAATGTTTTAATTTAGTTTACTTTGCTTTTTAACAATGAAAACTTGGGTAAATCACCGATTTTTAAGTGGAAGAATGTTCTAGTGGAAGCTAGACATGGAGATGCTTTAAATATGGTTGAATATCGTTGAATTAACTTACACAGCTTAGTTTGTAATTTAAAAATATAAATAGTATTAGGATTTGTTCAGTCGTGCCAACTTATTATTTAGCCACTGTAGTTTTTCTGGCAATTGCAAGAATATTCCAGAGCCATTTTTCTACTCATATAAGTTTTAAATGTATTATATAATTAAACTAGGACTTATGGCTCAAATATTATTCCTAAAGATCAATAATACATTTGCCAGTAAAGTCTGTGAAAATTGTGCTTTCGTATATATGACAACAAATAAATCTGTACTTAATAAAAATATGTTACCAAATTTTAGCTTCGAAGTATGTATATATAATTATTTATTAAGCCAATTATGTAACCAATGCAACTAGCTATATGATTGTACGCAATCCGTTAATAAATTAATGTATTATGAAACATAATTTCTGTCTAAAGGCCATGAATAATATAGTTTGTAGTAGTATGAATTGTTTGATGTTTACATAGTATTTAAGGATAGTGTGGATAATTATATAGGTGGTCAATTTATAGTGGTCCAACAATTTTTTTATGTAGCGGACATCGTAACAAATCGTTTAAATACAACATTAGTTCTGTGAAAATCAATAGTTTAGAAGTTATGATTTCTTTAATTTTTTTTTCGAAGTCACATGAACAACTCTAGTTGGTTTACTCTTCCACTAAATCATATGAAATTTGGTATGGAAGTAGAGAACACATGAAGCTAGCACGTAATGTACGATTACGTGCTAGCTTCATGTGTTATCTACTTCCAGAAAGCCATTGGAAAATCGCAGATAATCGCCGATACGAATACGATCGCCGATATTTTTTCATGGTGGTATTATAAAGGTTAAACAGTTTTTATGTAATTCAAACTAAACTTAACAAACAATTCTAGAACAATGGTACAATATAGGAATAAAATTAAAATCTGCACATTATTTGCTAGTTACTATTTTTTTCTATTTTCGTGCCAATTTTATTCAATTTAGTAGAAAAGTAAACTAAATAGAGTGATTTATGTGACTAAATCCGGGAATTTCCGGAAAAAAAACTAGAAAAATCATAACTTCCAAACTATTAATTTTCGTGGAACTAATGTTATTTTTAAATGATATGTTACGAGGTTTTTTATATAATAAAATTTTGGACTACTATAAATGGGCCACCATGGACTACTATATATGATACCAATTAATTAATAACAAATTTATTTAAGGTAAACAGTATATTGATTTATATGTACAAGTTAACTGAATGGTTTTGAATAAATTATGTATTCTAAACTATATTATAAAATGTGTTAAATACTTACGGTTTTATTTCAAAGCAATACTGGCTTGAATCTATGTACAGATGTGATTTATGTAAATAATTTTGAGAAAAAACAGTTAATATATGAAAGAGAATTAAACAAAAATGAATTGAATATTTCACAACTATATGAGGCTACATGATGTAATGTAATTTCTACTTTATTTAAATTCTTCACCACGACCTAGGTTTCGTTGTATGACAACATCTTCAGGGCAAGATTCATTGGCAATTTGTAAAGTTTCATCTTTACGAATTGTCCACCCGAAGATGAAAATGAATTTTACAAAATTAACGTCAAATATATTCAATATTTCAAAAATAAATTATAACCAGTAAAATTATCGTGGGTTTATGAATATTATCAATAAAGCCATTTTATATATAGTTGTGGGATAATATATGTAAATAAATGTGTGTAAATATTAACATGAACTTAGATTAATATGTTTACATATCGAAACGTCCGTCTATCACCTTACAATAGACCAACTTTCTGCAGACTCTGAACGAATGCCAGAGTGGAGACATTCATTTCACACGTAACATTAAGAACAAATCACGAATATTATAGTGATCAGTAGCACAAGGATAAGTCATTTTCACCATGTGTGCGATAATAATCTTTGGTTGGATGGTCGGTGAAGTTATGGAATTACTATATAGCAATAGAAAGCGATGATCTTTGTATACCACGCGTGCGACGTGAAATTTCTTTATTCTGAATGTAATATTAACTTATTTATTTCAAATTGTTGTTATGTTCGCTATGACACAGCTAACCTTTGACGAGACAGATTATTTTGGACGTTAGGCGCTTTATTTTGACATATTGCACGAAACATATTGGAAAAATACTTCACTAATTTGGCTTTTTATTAAAATGTAAAGTTTATTTATAACAAATGCATACCCAATAAAAAAAAAGAAATATATATATATATATATATATATATGTGTGTGTGTGTGTGTGCGTGTGTTTGTGTGTGTATGTATATATCGCAGCTTCTAGGCATTAAAGTGCCACACTGCCGGTCGTTAAGAAATCAAGAAGTTAGAGTGACGGTCGCTGTAATACTAGAAAGTGAAAAAAAGAAACAAAACTGAAGAAACAAATAATTTATAATATTGTTAATAAGAATCTCAAATAATGAGTAAAAGAAACCAAAATATTAAATAAACCGACAGCAGACCACCTACCGACAGCAGACTACCTCATCCGATAACGATTCTGAAGACGAATGGCAAGTAATTAGACACAATTCTCTATGTCAATTACTGATTTATGTGTTTTTTTCGTAAATATTTTTATTTCAAGTAAATTGTTATGAGACTTGGGGAAAATTTTGCGTTTATATTTTATATAAGTTATCACGTATTCCATTTAACATAGGATTTAATACTTGTTAATTGTATTTCAATTTAACTTAAGTAAAGTTTCTAATTCATAATGAAATTTTTTGCGACTTTTTTTGGATGGAAAATCTGAATTTGAAAGAATAAAGAAGTATTTAAGAATAAAAATGTTATCAAAGAAAAATATCTATAAATGTCTAAACAATAAGCTTTTTTGCAAGTGAACAATAAAAGGAAAAAATAAATAAATTTCTGGCAGTTGTAATCTAATTATAGTAAAGGGTACAGTACTGATAATGTGTGTGTGCGGTGAACGAGTGACAGGTGAACGAATGACAGGAAAGAAATTGTTGGTAAAAATAAGAATTGTATATCGAAATGGTATGCGTATACATATACCATTTCTATATACATTTCGTTATACCATTTCTATATACATTTCATTATATACATACATATAAGTATATAGGGATTGGTGAAAAAAAATGCATAAGACAGGATTCGATAAAAATTCAGCAGATTGATTTGTCAAGCATGGATTAGGAGCTACAATGGAAAAATACAAATGAAGTGTTTTATATGTTCCTACTTATTTAAGATGTATTGGAGAGTCAGAAATGTACACACACTATCTGGATCTTAATCTATTCGTTCATCAGTTAAATAAATACTATGTCAATTGTGCAAAAAATACTTAGGTTTTGCAGTAACGTCAATTCGATTAAAATTCACTTATATTGAAGTAAATAATGTTTTGTCCTTTATGCGGGCGATTCTCGTTTTCTTTGCTAACTTTATATTATGCACCTATAATTATCCATATCACCCTAAATATTTTTGAAATCGTCATTCTAATATGTATAATTTAATATAACACTATGTATTTTGAAAATTATTTCCTACTAAATAATTTAAAAAAATTAATTTGCAGTATTATTCACACGGTTAATTCCGTTGCTTGGTGTATATCATTCGAATAACAAATATTCATAAATAAGTAAATAAATTTCCGAACTCGATGTCCTTATGCACACTTTTTATTAGTTTAGTATTAAGATATGTTTGAAAATGATTATGACAGGTATAATTTTTCTTTAAATATCGCTCTGATTATAAAATTGGCTGTTCTTGGAGAAGCCCGTCAAAAATAATGTAACGGACGAGTGAGAGAATCTTTCGAAATTGAAAAATGTAATGTTAATAATCCTCGAGGACGACCTTTAAACGATTGTAAATATTTTATAAAAGGTTCTTTAGACCTAATTTATAGTATTTTAAGAAATGAGCGAAGTAAAATATTTTGTGTGCATCATTATTTTAGCAACCCGAAATTGTAATTAAATGTTATAGAAAATAAATGAAACAATAATGAATTTAATATCTATCACAGAAGGTTTTAAGGATGTATATTATGATTATATAATTCAATTCATATATAACTGAAAGACGTTTAAATATAATATTACTTATGTTATAAATTAAAGTATAATATACTTACATTTGATGTAAAATATATATATATATATATCAATTTGTATGTTTAAGGTTTAAATAAATATTATAAGGTATTACACGAGTATACGAGTATTCTTTTCGCAGATATTTAGGTATATAATTAAAAAAAATATAGGTATAATAAATTTAATAATACAAATCATAGTACATAATTCTTTGAATAATCCTTCAGTTAGTTTTGAAATATTCTCCACTAATATTAAAATGTGAAAGTATAGATATTTGTTATTTTTTAAACTAAGCATGGCGTAGAGGCCAAATATTTTTATCTATACTATTGTTTTGAAAAATTGTCCTTACATTTTTTAGTTACTTCTTCTTAATAATTTTTTTCCCTGGTACGAAACCTCATTGTTGTATTTCCAAATTAGGTGAAAGATATCACCTGAGAAAGCTAATGTTGAAAGAATAAGATCGTCAAATCTGATATGCAATAACGTTATGCGCATTCGATACGGATCGAGCAATATCTATGTAATTTTTTTTTTCGTAATTTGAGGATATATATATATGTAATTTGAGAATATATCTATGTAATTTGGGAATATATCTATGTAATTTGAGAATATATCTCAGACTACTTAGCAGCGGGCAAGGCGACATGGGAACAAACAAAAGTACTAATGGCTAGATAGTGATTGATAAAGCTAATCACTTTATAAGTCATTAAATTCTGTGAAATAAAAGGCGATAACAACTGTAAACTAATAATCAAATTCGATTTTTTTATTACAACGTAATAAAATATTTGACCTTAATATCAATACATTACGATTGGTGCGTTAAAAAGTGTAAAATTAAAGTTGAAAATAAATTATTAAGGTTTATAATTAAATACACGTAATAAAGCCAATCGATTTAGACAATTCGTATACAATATAAAGCTGGAAAAATGGAAGCAGTTTTTCGAGACATAACAGAGAACGTCGATTGCTACTCTTCTGCATCTCATGATAGACACTCTCAGCGCGTACACGTATAATCTAGTCGATAAGTTAAACAAGTGACTAAATAGATATAAGCGTGCTAAAAATACGTGCGGTAGCTCATTGGATCCGGAATAATGACTAAACAATTGTGCCAGAAAAGTGGCGCGCCGCCGCTGAACACTGAGTGCAACAAAAAATATTTTTTTTAATAATATTAATTATTTATTTAAAAATTTGAAAATATGATGGCGTATTCAGAACACTTCTAAGAATAAGAATTGGACAATTGTTAATTAACAAAATTTTCCTCAGCTTGCGTTTTCACTGTACATTAAAAAAAAAATTAAGTAATTGGCGGAAAATTCTTTCGCTTCGTGGAACCCTTCTTATATATAAACTTAACAAGATGACGTCATAAAAGTTTAACAAATTTTAATAATTTATTTATAATAATTTTTCAACTTTAACAAAAAATTAAAAATCAAAGTAATGTAAAATTTTTTTTTAATTATCATATTGTTGTTTTTTTATTAATATTGACTTAAAAAAAAATTTTTAACTATTTGTTAATAAATTTTTTTTAAACAAATGGACTGTTTCAAAGTTTTAAAAAAATTTTTTTCTTATAGCTTTATTGTCTTGGAAATATTATAATTTTTAAAAAAAAAATGTTTATATAAATACTTTTAGTAAAATTTCCAACGCGCACGAATTCTTTGAAACGTTATGAATACACCATAACTTTTTCAAATTTTTAAATAAATAATTAATACCTTAAAAAAATTATTTTCTGTTGCATTCTCTGTTCAGCGGCGGCGCGCCAGCCCCGCAATGGCCGCGCGGAGCCATATTTTCAGCGTTAAATTATAATTATAAATAATGGTGGTAGAGTTCCGGAAGTAAAGAGTTTTTTTCGGAAATTTCCAACTCTTTAAGGATCTTTTTTAAAATTTCTTAAATATTAATAGCTTATGAGATATCGGCGAAAAACGAAATATCTTGTTTTTTTCATTTTTAATTGTTTATGACTTGGAATTTTTTATTTTCTGGACATTATTCCGGCTCTAATGAGCTATTGCACGTATTTTTAGGCCGCTTATGTCTATTTAGTCCCTTTTTTAACTTATTGACTAGACTAGTATACGACACATTCACAAAACGAGAGAAGTTTTATGTTAAAGTAATTAGAAATTTGGTAATTATTTCATACCAAACAAAAATCTGCTAATTGCGAAGGACTAACTTTTCGATTTACATCGAAAATAATATAATTTAAGATGAATTCCTTGGATATAATTCTAATGAAATTAAATAAATTGGATTCGCCATGTGACCATCACCAATACAGCTTAACTTGAGATTAAAATGTTTTCACGATATAGTTAAAAATATGTTAAGGTCATTTACTAGGAAATGTCATTAACTTATCTACAGAATAAGACATTTGTAAACTAGGCAAATGGCAGATAAAACAACAAGTCAACATAATTAAAAAGGAAAATTAGTTCACAGGATGATAATCGAGCAGAGAGTACAAGATGTGGTTAAATTCGCAAATGTCCAGTTCCAATGTAAAAAATCTAAGACCTGCGTAGAACTTCGATGAACGATATGCACGAAGATAACGAAACACCTTTAGGTAATCAGTTTGACGATTTTCTTAACACACAGGATTTATTTACGAGAAATATAGTTATGCAAAATAACAATTTTGTTCTGTCTATGTACATCTGTATGTGCTTTGGGGCGTACGTACCTGCGTGTGTATGTATGTCTTTCAGAAAGTCATTAATTTATATAATTTATTTTTTAAAGCCCATCTTATTCATAAAATGCAGGGGCAATTTATATAGGTAACGATCAGGTGAAACGCTTTTTTGTTAGAAACATTATGTTTTCTAAATAGTTAGAGATGTGAAAACGGAGGGAAACGTAAATAATTTTAAGTGTCTGTGGAAAACAATAATGCTGTAATCTATTCCGCTTCACTGCCAGTTTTGTTTTCTTCATTTTTAATTTTTACGCTAGGGTTTGCTTATGTAATCATTTTTATCGACACAATTTATACCCGTATTTCTTACTTAGAAAATATGTACAACAAGGTTTCTCACATGAAACTCCGGTACAGTTCTATCGAATTACTGTTGCTCGGGACATGTTTTTTTCGTGTACGTACTACTCGCATTTCAATGGTTAAGTAATGTTATAAATTAGTTGACAAATTTAATAAAAAATTTCAAAAGAAAAATTTGAAATTTCACTCCTGTAATAAGTGTTTCTTCAGAAAACTTATGAAAATTGTAAGTAGGGGATAATTTAAAAAGCAACTTAAGCAAAAATAAATGTATCGTAAAAACATCCCCAAAAATGTCGAGGGTTTGGGGAGTGGCTTATTCTCATTTAAATTTCAGTATAGTTGCCTTAAAATATTAATTTATTTCTGAAAAATAAAATAATTTTGTCTTAAACAGGTCTTTTCAGTGTTGCCGCTGTTTAAAAATCAGGTTTTACTTTATAATATGCCAGTTAGGCGTAATATTGAAAATATTGTACATAAGAAATAAATTATTATTTGATATTCAAATATCAGTATACGTAGTTTCACCATATTTATAGTCGAAGTAAGGTAACCTTGACGATATATAGTTCATTAAAGTCACGGGGACGCTGCACGATTTAATTAAAAGTGCCTTGAAAGATTATTTTTATATGTGTAATGATACCAAAAATGTATAATTTAAGTTTTAATATATTTTATTAGAAATTTGCGCTGATGAAGTGTACAGATACAAGTAAGAAGTAAAATTTATTCAGAACACGTGTGCATTCACATACGAAACATTTTCAAAGTTAAGCATGTGATGCACATGTTAGACGAAATACACATTATTCTATTTAATTTACAGAGATTCTCGTGAGACGTCTCTACTCATAACTATACACAATGTCGAAATATAACACCACTGGTATCATTCGACTCTATTGAAATAGAGTCTCTACACGGTTAGTTATGATGAGTTCAAAACCTAGGATGGAAAGGTATGAAATAATATGGAAAAAAGTCTGTTAAATTATTATCTGTGGAAAAAATAACTATACTAACTATACTAAAAAATAACTATACTAAAAATAACTATACTAACTAAAAAATTACAAGTTCCATAATTTGTTATATTGGGTAATTTTCATACCGGTTTGTCGCCATTCTCGCTGACTCATTCTCTTTTCGATTGTATACGCGCATGCATATGTATTTGTGTATATGTGTATGCAAGCACATGTATGCGTGTGTATGTGCACGTGTATATGCACACACGCACCCACACGTATTTGCGCATGCACACATACGCGCGAGTGCACACATGTGTGTATGCTCACATGCTTGTGTGTGCGTGTGCGTAGGCGTGAGCATGTGTGCATGGACATGTGTTTTTATGTATGTGTTTGTGTGTGTGGGTTCTCTGTAAGTTAACGTAATTGAATTATTTCTGTTAACACATACAACTTAGCTTATTAGATTACAACACAATTTATTTCAGACATTTTAGTTTATTGCAAGATGCCGCCACCCAAATTGATTGTGTATATTAACATTTTGAAAAAAATATATGCGGGGTTTACAATCTATCATAGTGACTTCGCTATGAATCTCATTATAGGAAGGGGCGGCATGCAATCGTAATTAATCTCACAGAGGCGTACTTGGCGTACCACATAATTGTTTTCCCACGCGGGCACAATGACCCCTTTCTTTCCCTTATACACTCAGATTTAACTGTCAACTGTACGTTAGTTATAAGTGAAATTGTATACTGACTACACTCCCTTCCATGTTTGCGTGTTTGCTCGAGGTTTTCTCTAAATTTAATGGTATTATCTAACGGCATCTCTGCTACTTTTTTTTAATACTTTTAGTGCATGATTGTAAGAATGTTGACGAAAATTTCTAACTGGCAATGTTTTCCCACCCGCACCAAGTATGAATAAAAATAGCAAACGAAGAAGAAAGATAACTCATATTCTTCAATAATTCAGCGGTCTCTTTATGGCGGTGGGGTCTCTGCCGGAGTCCGCCTCGTTGAATAAGTAAACGACGCGCTGTGCGACGATGTGTTCTAGTCCACCCGCATATTTGTATTGCCCGGTAGAGGTTTAATGTCTCCATTCGGCCGACGGCAGGTACTTTGATATATTTTTGCAGACCGCCCTTTACTTTTCTTTTTTCCGTCAATGAAACTCATAATTATTTATATTGAATATTGCTGTTCCGGCATCATATTTTAAAACGTAGCAATCGCTTCCATTGCGAAATTAAATATGTGATTGGTCAAAGTAGTGTAGAAAGCAACATCAAATTACTGAGCGGTTCTCGATCGTTGTTCATCAGAGGAAAAAAATGTGAAATATAAAAAAAGGAAACTGCTAAGGCTATTTAAATAATTATGGTCTGGAAAAACTCTATTCCAAAAATTAAGCGAGTTTTTTAATAAATTATGGCCACGCTTATTGCAAAGAATATAACTGAGACTGTATAGGAAATATTTATGATTAATATTGTCAGGTTCAATATGCGGAACCTGACAATATTGTGATTCGTAACTAAAAATTGGTATAAAGAATAAAATATAATTCTCCTTCATTAAAGGAAAATATTAATTTGTGGTTTGCAATTAAAGTATTGTCATACTAGATACAATTATACTCGTCTACACTACAATCATATTCGTTACTCTACGCTACCTAAGTAGTAATCGGTCAGGGTAAGTACTTAAAAACTGTGGCATACTTAATAATTAATCAAGAAAAATTTTTAACATCGGTAATATCTATTAATTTAACATCCGTAATCAGCAGTCAGTAGTCTTATTTTACCGCTAAAATAAAATTAGAAAAACGTTAACAATTTCTTATTTCCTTTCCATCATATTCTTAGTAGTATAATTGAGAAACATTTGCAATACTACAGTATCGTCAGTCTTCTCGCTGCTAATTTTTACTTTTACGTAAGCACACTCGGTTGCCGCCGTTGTCGCAAACTCACTTCGGGGGCTTTCGTGCACTCGACTTGTCACGTATTCTTGTATTTAACGTGCGCTAAATGTTTATTGCCAATGGTGTAAAAAAATCGGGACATTTCGCGTCACGCATAATGCTTACGTGGCTCTTTTAACAAACGGGACATCCCGCGAAAATTTTAGACATCTGGCAACACTATTTAAGACCCGAATCATACGTGTGTTTTTCACATCCGTTAGTAGTTTTTTTTTAAATATAACGTCCTTTTTATAAATATTTTTAATGTCCATAATTCTTCCAAACAGTAGATCTTTCGTATATTCTCTATTAACGCCATACTTATTAAAACGACCCCGCACTTCCATTTTAACGATTTGCTTTATTTCCGGGTTTTTTTGTCTGTTCATCCGCCTGTGAAATATTTATAATTTCTGAGTGAACAAATTATAAACTTAACTTTGTACATGTTTTGTAATTATGCATTCTTCGACTTAAAACTAATAACGACATTTATCCCTTTCAATACCTTAAAGCCTATTGAATTTTCAATACTATTATGTCTGTACACCTATACCAATTGTACTAAAATGGATATTTAAGGATCAATGTTTGAATTAATCTTCTCAGTACTTTACAAGGTAATTTTTATGTATCGCTCAAAAATACGCTGAAAATATGCAGTCTCGAATACTTTTATTTTTAGATTAACATATTAGTCTTAAAAATAAACATAACTTTCTGCTCTTTTGTAATATTATTATAAAATGTATGTAGTATTATATAACTTAATCAAACACTTTCATATTTTTGAGGAAATGAAAACAGTTATATAACGAAAAAAGTACATATCTTTAACAATCAAATAAAAAGAAATAGAGTGGAGTTGCCTCCATTTTCAAGAAAAGTATGTTAATTCTAAGGAGTGCATTGGAAAAAATATGAATTTTTCGGGGTATTTTTGCTCGATTAATAAAAGGAATTAAGTACTAAGACGGTTAATTTCTGCAAAATAGAATCTTAACGATACGTGCAAGAGTAACATTCAAAGAGCCCTCTAACTTCTATATGACGATTAACTATAAAATACATGTGCTCACCTATGACGCAATTACGAAACTTGCGATTATTTAAATGTTATTATTTCTCATTATTATTAGTATTCTATTATTGTCTATGATTATCACAATTTTTTAACAAATGGTTATTGCAATTTTGTTTGTTAACTAAGTGATTGTTGTTTCCAAATTATATTTTCCAATTTATATGCTTCTCTGCACCTGTTTTAAAAGCATTCAATTTTATTGTGGAAATGTTAGCACACAAATATGTCTATGTATCTGTATGAAAATGTATCTGTTCTTTCTCCATAAGCGTTAAATACATAAATGAAAGTATAAAATATTTGACTCTCTTTGTTATAATGCGAGATTCATCTTCGCGTTATTCGAGAGAGTATAAGTAGTAAACGCGTCAGTGGAAGTTTACTGCAGATCAGATTACCGCCGACAAAGAAATATTTAGCATGGATTATATTTTCAACGAACAGAAACAAACCCAGAGAAGATACATAATATATTACGCTTATTTGGAAATGGCTTGTTTTACGCCTCTCCAAAAAAGTTAAAGATAACAACCTTGCAGATGGAATATTTACTAGATAATAGTAGTTTATTTTGATGTTTATTTCATGTTTCATCACGTAAGTTTCCAATAAAATATCTGGCAGATAAGTGTCTTCTCATCTATCTGTCAGATAGATAATTTATTAGAGGTCCGGGGCGTAGATATAGGGATTGCGGAGCGTTCTCATTTAGGCATACGATTTAGAAACGAAATAATATCGGAATGGCTAATCAATTTTTAACCACGAGTTGGCGCTTTTCTAGTGCAATTGTCGAAAGTTTCACAGTATTTTATTATAAAATGTAAATAAGTCAAAAAGCGCTCAGTTCATGATGCTTAGCGTCAAACTTCCAGTACATTACATAAAAGGAAATGGAGTTATACGGAGACTTCTACTTTTATTTAGCGGTGTCCGTGTAAGGGCGGAAAACGTTTTGGTCGGGAAATTCGAAAACAAGAACTAAGTTCTTAAAGAGGTAGCTCATTCCAGAAAAAAGATCTTCGACGACTGACTCAGTAATTGGCTCAGTAATTACGTGAATTATTAAAAACTATTCGGGAATAAAAATACACTAGCCAACCGAATATACTAACCGAAACATCGGTCGGTGGACACTTGCACGCATTTGTGTATATCTATTTAATTTTTTATGTCTTTCCATTCACATCTTGGCCTTCCCAAAAAGCACTGCACGCCACTGTTTAGTATACAGGGCACTTAATTTTTTTATATTTTACTTATTTTTAACTTTTTGTAATATTTTTTTAACTAGGGGTAAAAGTGGGATAGTTGCCTTAGGAGGATATGTATATGGGGCCCGTAATTCATATTGTGACTTCTAAATGTACTACGGATGCAACTAGTATTTGTAGTTATGGAACCGCTCCCACCTCTCTAGTGTGCAAGCGGCCGCCGCGCTGATCGGATGTGTTTTGTTTTTATAGAGAAAATTTGGTGACTCGAGAATCGCAGATTACGAATTAAGTCATTTTGTTAACAAGTGTAACTTTTGAACTTTAAAGGTAAGTGACATTATTATATTTTTATTAGTATGTGTATGATTTAAATATGATTGTGAGTAACTCTTTTTACATTTTTAACAATATTTTGTTTGAAAAGGCGAGGCATCTATCACTACTGAAAAGGGTTTTCGTGAGTATAGATGCCCTTACGGGCATCTATCCCCTTGGATTATTGTACTGCTTAAACTGATGCATGTGCTTATTTTTCTATTCAGGTATGCCTCGCAAATATCTTAGAAAAGCTGGAGCTCTTCCACGTGCAGAATGGACGCAAGAGTCATTAATATATGCTATGGAGGAAATTTCAAAAGGCATTCTTGGCATTAACTAAATTTCACATAGATTTGGAATTCCTTCGAGGACATTGAGAAGACAAAAACTCAAGTTTCTTCCATCTGTTCAGTCCGACTTCCACCTGGTTCAGACGTTTACATAGATAAAAAATCCGCATACATGAATGCAGAGTTATTCCAAAAATGGCTCAAAGAACATTTTACACCCAGAAAACAAAATGGAAAAGTTCTCTTGCTTCTGGATGGCCATCCTTCCCACACAATGCCATAGACATACTTCAAACTGCTGAAGAAAATAATATTATTTTCTTTTGTTTACCTAGCCATACCACTCACGCACTCTAACCCCTGGATAGTAGTTTCTTCAAGCCTTTTAAACCTTATACAGCTAAACCAAAGAATTGGATAGTGTCACACAAGGAACGAAAAATAAATTGATTAGTTGCAGGAAAATTCATTGGGAATGCGTGGCCATGAGAGACTTCGGCTTCAAATGCAATTTCAGGGTTTAGAGCTTACGAGATTTACCCTTTTAATCCTTCTTTAATGCCAGATAGATTTTTTGCAACACCTGACGATTCTTTGAATAATCCAAGGTCTTCAGAAAGCGAACCAAGTCGTCAAAATGATGTCCTAGAACAGGACGTAGATGCATTCAGTGATGCTCTAGAATTGGACACAGATTTATTGAATGAATCGACTCTGGTAGTTGATCAGGTTATATCTGACCTTGTTCCCAGTAACATCGAGGTTGTTAATCAAATTGAAGTCAGACTTAAACAGGAACCAGGTCCTTTCCATGTACCGACTGTAGATCTACCAGATAAGAGACTTTTTAATTCATGCCCATTAATACTTTCACCGAATTGTAACATCGTCAATATTGGTGAACCGGAAAAAGGAACACCAAGCAAATATTTACAAGAATGTTCGCCGATACCAACCATTTCGGTACCATTTCATAAGAAGGAAAAACAATTACCTGAAACTTTGAACACAAAAGAAAATATCGAAGCGGAGCAAGCTAAAGTCAAAGGTAATTATATGATAATTCAAAGCTACATTAGGAATACCATGCAAAAATAAACCTCGATCAGCTGAAACAGTTGTGCAGACTAAAAAGTTAAGACTCGCAAGTAAGACTCAGAAAAAGACAATCAAATAAAAAAACCAAAAGAAATTAAGGACTCTAGTGAAGAGATGTCCATTTCGAGCGAATCTGATTCAGACACACAGAAAGATGCTAGATACAAAAAATGTTTTGATGAATATTATATTACTAAATCTTCTGCAGATTGTTGTACTATCTATGGTGACTATTGTAATAAATGTGGATGCACTAAAAATGGACTGAACATCGACTGAACTGAAATATTTTAATTTTTGAGACAGTAAAATATTAAATGAAACAACTTGATGTAGTATTATTTTTACTTTCTTTAAGTTCTATACCACGACCTGGGTTTCGTTGTATTACAACATCTTCAGGTGGGCTATTAGCAAAGATTCTAGATACTACATCACGTAGTTTCATTTAATTGTGAATAATGAATTTCTACAAAATTAACGCCAAATATATTAAACAGTAAAATATAAAAATATGATAATGAATAGCAAAGTGTAATGAGACATTGCTAATTATAGAAATAAAACTTGTTGATTATAAATATGCTTTGAATTATTCCTAGGGGCAACTATCCCCTTAGTGATAATAGCTTCGAGGCAACTAACCCACATAATAGGCATCTATACTTACAACCAGTACTTTTTTATTTGGCATATTTTGTTTAATATAAACAATAACTACGTCTAATTACTCTGAATCGTATAGTAAACCATAGATATTAATAAAAAATACTGTATTTCAAAATGTGGGGCAACTATCCCACTCTATTACGACATCAATATTTAATTTGAAGCGCTGTGAACTTTTCTTGCAGTGAACTACAAGAAAATGATTTAGCAGTAATAGATCCATTGTGGATATGTGTATAGGCGAACTAATACATTTACTTTCATATCATGAAAATGTATTTGTTAGTCGGTATTTTAATAATTGCAAATTTTATAGTCTTTGCTTGCGAGTCTTTGGAAAGAGCGATTCCGTGGCTTTATGTCGTAAAAACGTCGACAGATGTAATCATTTATCTAGTGCTACTTACAGATACATGGCACTTATAAATGTTTATATGTAAATTTGTTTTCATTTCTAGTATATGTATAAAAAGAATCGGTCAGCATTGTTGGTGTATCCATTGTTTATTTTCAGTTGTTTTAATACTTTTATCAACATATGTATTTAATTTTTAGTAAATAATTATTAGATCAAACTCCGAATGCTCCTACAATCAGTGAGCTTGAATACAATGTCACGTTTATTGGATCACGCAAATACATACCTAATTGAATAAGACTTTCGTATTTTATCTTTTGTCGAGTAGACGGCCGGGGGGTAACTTTGATTTTTTCTTCAAACACCTAAAAAGCATAGTAATAGCATAATAGTTCGTATGATGAAAATACAAATAGTTTGTTTTCTATCTCCGCGCAGCTACATAAATTACTAACTCTGTAGTAACTGTAACATTACAATGCTTTGAAGTTGATATTATTTCATAAATCCTTTGAATATTTTTATCAATTGACTGACTAACTAGAGCTAGTGCTGTTTCGCCTTAAATTAATTTGTGGACGATATGTGAAATTGCGACGGAACTTTAAATTAACATTACAAAGTCGAATAACACACGGAAAATCATTAATGAAAAATAATTGTCATGAGATAATCTTATTATCATATACTACTTACATGTAGGTCGTCTGTTTGGCTCTGAAAATTCTCAAGTTTCTGCGTCATCTATTGGTGAAATTTCCATTAAATTAAATTATGCCCAATCGGTGACGGGTCCTTAATAATGTATGGCCTCAGAGTACATAATGATAAAGAGGGTCAACGACCATATTAGAAAAGTTGCCACCGTAACTCGTGCAAACACAGCGACTACACAGCAAGTACAGGGACGATGGTGAGTAATGGTATTATGTGAATGTTTTGTTACGTTTGTTACTCAGAAATAAGACTAGATGGCACCATTTCTGAGACAAGTAGGTTTTCTTAGTTGTGATTGTATCGTATCCCTAATTAATATATCTATATATACCTAATTAATAAATCTATATATTAATTAGGTAGGTAGATACCTAATTTTGAGCTCACAAAAATACAGTTAGGAAGGAGTGTTTAGAAAAATCTGAGTGTCGTTGGAATCTAATTTTATATTTTACAGAATTGAGGCCACTATTATAGTACCAGCCTAAGTTATTTATTGAGATGTACCGTCTCTATATCTACATTTTATACCTAAAATAAAGCAACGCAACTGTTTGTATAATACATATATTATTTACTATGAGCTGGTAGTGTTGTTACATTACACGTGACGTAACATCGACCTTATATTAGGTTAATTAAAACAAGGGAGAATAACATTATGGATTTTAATGATTTTTTAAAATCCTTATTTTTTTTCAAATTTTGCAATAATCATATATTTTAATTACATTTAATTTTTCAAAAAACAAAAAGCAGGTGTGTTGTGGGCCTACGACATTGTAACAAAGCATTCGATTTCAAGAGAACAAACGAAATGAAATTGAAATTTTACCCTTGCCAACTCGTACTGGTCAATATAAACAAGCCATTAACCCTTCTTATGGCTTATTTATAAAATTACTTAAAATAAAGTTTCATGTTTACCCCAACGAAAAAAACATATATTGTAGTTAGGGTTGACAAGTAGCCAAGGCTCACCGCGATTACCCGGAATGTGAGCATAGGTCGCTGATTTCGCAATTTTCAAAAATATCCCTGAAAAATCAAATTTGCATCAATGCGCAACAGTTTAAATTTCGCACGCTTCGATGACGCGCCATAGCGTGCTATCTGCTATCCGCCTGCTGCCGCCACTGCAGCTCCCAGAAAATGCAAATAATAATGTGTATAATAATAACAAACATGATAAAAAAACAGAAGTGATAAATAATAATTAAGTAGGTCAATTATATTCAGTATACGATACTAAAATTGTATTGGTATCTTTATAATTTCTTTATTTTTTTGTCCCAGAATTAACCTCAGAAAATCTGACAACCTTAATTGTAGTAGTGTTAGCAAGTATGTGTCATTCATTCACTTGTACCTTAGAGTAAATAATATACTACGCCTTATACTGATTGAATCGATCATCGATTATTTCGAAGAAAATATTGAATCTTTTATTTCAATCGTTCATTCCTTTCGATGTTCGAATGAATGCGGTCTACAATAATGAAAAGTTCGCAATATTCGATCAAAACAAGATTTGAATGAACGCACGTGTTTCGTAGACCAGAATTCATTTGAATTTTGTTATTGTATTTATTGTCTAAATATAATGATATTTAGCTTAACTGATTAGATGTTCGCAGGCAGGTATTCAAATTTCACGTTCGGCGAACGAATGAAGGAATATATTTATTCTATATTTAAGTTGAGAGCAGTTTGATATTTGACTATTGGAAAATAAATCTGCTCTATTCAAGCTTTTTACATGTAAATGCTTGCATTGTTATTTGTTAATCGACTGCTGTAGAATTATTTTTGCTTTGTGGTGGTGTTTTACAGGTGTCCCACACCTATACTGACCGGATTATATTAATTGTTTTGTAAAGCGATAAGAAAAAATCTTAAATTGATTGTTTTACTTAATATTTAACATGATATTGCAATACCAAAGTGTTGAAAATTAATATTTCATTAGATGTGTGATTCAAATTGAGATTTTACTATGTTGAATTTAAGCAGGAAATACGGTGAATTGTGAAATCATATCCCCAATATTAGGTTGGGTAAACGAAAATGTGCTTCCGTTAAAATTTTTTAAATTCATATTTATAAAAATTGATAATTATAAAAAAATGCTACATAAGTAAAAACATTTAAAAAAATATTTGTTCTTCCATCGTGCATTAGTATTCTATGTCATGAAACTACATTACAAACATTTATTATGCAAGTCTTTTCATTATTGTAAACAAAACGAAAAAGACTTTATCTTCTAACAAACGGCGTTCTGCACGAAAGAACAATATCAATTCACCATTCATTCGACAGTTTTATATCAATTGTTGCGAGTCGGTCGCACGAATGATGATCCTCCAGATAAATGATAAATGAATCGATCAGTTACTTTATAAAGATTTAGTCATTCGTTTTGATAAAACGAATGACTCAATCTTTATAAAGTAATTGAACGATTAATTTATCATTCGCGACGTCACATCTCTAGTTGTTAGTGTATTAATTAAACTCAAAAAAAGCATCCACGGAATCCCAGGACAATGCAAAGGTCCTAAATAAAATCACAAGTAACGCAAAAATCACGCAAAAGAATAAAACTCAGAATGAATCTAACTGCAGACTTATAATAACTATAGACGGACTTTAACTATAGACAGGTTAATTGAAAGTTGTCAAAAAATAAGGTTCTTTTTCAGTAAACTGTCATTAAAATAAGAAAATGTGGTCATATTTTTATTAATAAAACTTGAATAATCATGCTTAGTTTCATCGGGGTTTTAATAATTTTAACATATATTTTTATCGTTTTAATTGCTTCTTTGTTAAAAAAAAATTATTGTCGTGCTAATTTGACTGCTATACGATGAAACGGAATGTAAACAAATAACGCGTATGCCATCTGTTGCAAGTGCAAAGTTGCCCTTATAGTTGTTTCCTAAAAAAATATCTAGATGGCATTAAACGGAAAATACATTAAATACGTGTTTAACACATCCCACTTTCAAAAATATTAAGAAATTAACCTAAATAATTTATATTCGTAAAATAAAGCTCTTTAGAAATTGACATAATAGACTTTTCATTGCGATTTATCTCGCAATCAGTCCGAATGTAGTTTGTAACGACATCTATCTGTCCTGAGTACGTACTAAATCCAAAATGTGTTGGGCTGACCAGACACGGTAGTATTATTTCATTGCCTTTATTATACTAGCGTGCACAATAGAGGTCAGTGTATTATTTAAATCAGTTTTTTTTGTTATTTTCAGTTTTTTGATAATTTTTTGTCTATTATCTTTCCAGTGACATCTTTTGATATTACCTGAAATTAAATAATCGAATAGAAGTAAAACTGTACGATGCTGATAATTTTCTTCTTGTACATACAGTTCATGCTTATTATTGTTCACTACATAATTTGGCTATTTTCCAGAACTGTACAGATTGCCTTAAAATATTTTATTATGTCTATGAATTCATACTATATTTTAATATTGTAATTGTTTAATTTAAACCTGTGTCGAGTTATATTTCGTACATAAACTCGAACATATTTGGACTGATTCAGAGATAAACTTCAATAAAAAAGCTGTTATATCACCTTTTCAGAGTATATATTATATCTTAATAAGAGTTTTACGTTACGAAAATTGTTATTTATATTCCGATTGTAATTCAATCGGAATATAAATAACAATTTTCAAATTTTATTGTCAAAAACATAACACATGTTTCGAACTGTTATATTTATGATTATAGCAGTTTACTGAAAAGGAATGTAATTTTTTGACAACTGTCAATTAGTTTTGTTGCGTTTTTTAATTGTGGTGTTTGTTCATAATAATTACCATTTATTTGTTTCGTATCTATATATTTATTTATATCAGTATACAAGTAACTGCGTACATGTCAAGACTTCAACTGCGGTCCTCGTCGCAAGGTGCACCTCGCGTACCAACTTATCATATTATAACATTCCTCTCCTTAACTATTATAATACAACTAATAATTTCCATACATTACTACATATTCAACCGTGTAGGTAGATGAACAATTTTAGCCGAATGTGTCACTTAGTTATTAGAATTATTAGATTTCTTATCTGAATTATTTTTATCTCTTGATTCTCAATCTCCTTTATCTGTCCTCTCACCATAGTTAGCAGATTCTTTAACATCAAACATTTTAAGATAAATATGTTTATGTTTGCGCTTAAAAATAGTTCCTCGATCGTCTTTAATTTCATATGAGCGCGGACAATTAGTTTTCTCAATGATTTTTCCACTGGTCTTATAATCAGGCATCAGGACAAACCTTATCATCAGGTTTCTTTTCAAACATAATATTCTGTTCAGGCTGTAAAGTCTTTAAATCTTTTGCATAACTATCATATATACTCTCTAATTTTTTCCTCTCTTCTATTATCCTCAACCTTATTTCTTTGGTACATTTTTGCTGCAGATAAGACTTGAATACTGGTCTTTGGATATCTAAATTCCTATTAAATAATACATTAGCTGGAGGTGGATTTCTTTTCTTTGGGCTATTTTCCAAGTTCAACAAAGCTAGTATTATCATAAAAACATTTTTTAAAATGTTTTCTATTATTTCAATACTTGCTTCTGCTACGCCATTAAATTTTAAATAATAGGGTGATGAAATTATTCGATTAAATCCGTTTTCTTTTGCAAAGTTCTTAAATTTATCGTACGCAAATTGAGGCCCATTGTCCGTTCAGAATTGTAAAACTACTTCTACGTATTGGCTATAATAATCTACAATAATGAGATAAACATTTTTGTTGAATTCAAAAAGACCCGACCGAGTTTCACTCAAGGTAAATTAGGAACATTATGAAATATTATTAGTTGCTTTGAATTATTTACTCTATATATTTGGCATGTTTGACTGTTGAAACAAATATCCTTAATTTGTGCCTGCATTCCCGGCCAAAACTTAATCATTGTGGCTCTTTTTCACAATTATTAAATCCAAAATGATTTGCATGAATACAATTTAACATCTTTTGTAGTGAGCTTGGTATTACAATTAAATTGTCCTTAAAGATAATCTCGTCAACAATTGTTAAATCATGTCGATAATTCCAAAATGGAGTTACATTATTATCCATGTTACGTTCACGGTTAGGTCCTTAACCCTTAATAATACAATCTTTTAATTTGCTTAGTACAGGGTCTTCATACTATTTCTTTATGTAATTCATTGTCTAACATTTCAAAAATCTCTTTATCAGTCCCATTTTCCGAAAAATATGATTTACTCAGAAAATCCGAAAAAAATTAGATCTTCATGCAACGAACATATTTTACACTTAGATCATGTCCCTGAATTTTAAACATCATTCTTTGAATTCTTATTGGCGCTTTGCACAAAGGTTTCTTAAATAAAGTTTCTATAGCTGAATTATCAGTCTCAACAACAATTCTTTTTCCTAGAATATACTTATGAAATTTAACGAAACCGAATACTCTTGCTAACATTTCTCTTTCTATCTGAGCATAAGTTTTCCTTTAGTGCTTTTGGTGCATAAGCCTTAGAACTTGTGTCCCCTTAGAACTACAATCTACTGAAAATAACATTTATTTATACCAAAAAAGTTCAATAATGTTGTCTTAGTCAAACCTTCTTTTCATTTGTTAAATGCATATTCATGATAAATACTCCATTGAAATGAAACATTCTTTCTTAATAATTCTCTCAAAAAGTTGTGTGGGTACACGCGTTAGAAGTTATTACTTCTTTGACATAATACAAGAGTAACTTTAATTAGCACGCAAATAATTAATGGAAATAAAATAATCATTAAATAATATTAAAAAATATTATTATTATCAGTAATAATATTATAATTAATAATATATTTTTATTGATTTAATTAAATCAACGCAAAACAAATTTCGAATTTTTTTTTCTAAAATAGTAAACTAAAACTTGCTTCAACCTATTTTCGTCCATCCAAGCGTACCGACTTATCTAGTATTTTCACGGTAGGTTAACATGACGTTATCGTTATAAACAATATCGTTATAAACCATATTAATTGCTGAAAGTTGAAATTGTTTTTTTCATTCGTTGAAAGATGGCGTTCATATTAACCAACTGAAGAAAATTTTATCTACCAGTCGACCTTAGGTATGTCATCCAAAATATAATTACATAAATATATAAATACAATTACCATTTACTTATTTTAGTTTTCAAGGTTTTAAAGACTTTTTCTGCGAATAGGTTGCTGCATCTTTCACTTTGTATGACAATGCTTTGTTACAAGCTATGCTGTTTTCGTATACATTTACTGTTTAAAGACTACAAATGTTTACCTTTTTGTCCCTTGTCTAGTTAATGTCACTTTTGCTATGTTGTAAAAAATTACATTTTGTAAAAATATTTATTTATATCTTCTATCGATATTTCCAATAAAAAAGTTAAAGCTATAATAAAATATAACAAAGATATGATTCGCTTCTGGCATGTTTATTCAACCGTGCTCGCACTTACACAAATATACATAAACTGTATTTTCTTTACGTTTGGTGAAGTGTTGTAGAAATCTATATTATAAGGGTGTAAAGTGATCTCTACTAGTCTTTATTGGCTGGGTGCGTGACATCCGCATCACCTGACGTCCGCAACTTTGAAAGATGAAGTTGCGGACGATTGGCAGCGCTCATGTCCCGCATCCGGCCATAATGGCTAGAGCCCTACACAATTTATCGATTCGCTTCCTACATTCGTTAATTATAATTCGATTGCTCGACAAAGTTACATGAACCTAGCGAACGCTTATTCCATGCGTCTTGTCGATAAAATGTTAAATATCGTTTACGGTTTCGTTGGCTAATGTCAAACGCTTGTATATGTCAACAATAGTCGACTCGCGCGTCAATTGTTTGAAGTGTATCTATTAAAAGTTAATTTTATTCAGTACTTATTTAAAGTTTATTTTATTCAGTATAAGTGAAAAAAATAATGTATTTTTATCGATAAAATGCGCAATGGTTGTTATTATGCGCGACTCTTTTCACGTCTTTTATTTATAAGTTAACTTGTTTTGTAGATTATTTGATTGAGATGGCACTAAGACAAAGGACGAGTATCTCAACAAGACTTACTATACTCAACAAGACTTGCAAATTGTTCCAATTTGCAAGTCTTGTTGAGTTTATGGAAAAAAGGTTTTCCATATCACACCACTCCTCCACTCATTGTCATTTAGAAAATGACTATGATTAATGCGTAATTGCGTCACCTTGTTTGGTTTACGTTATAGGTACGGTGACCTTGCAGGACTCCTAAATGTCCTCAAGGGCGCATAAGAGCCGACTGATTGTGGTAAAAATTGGTGGAAAAATATTAAATTCTGTTGGTGATGGTGGACAAAAATCATTAGACATGTGGAAAAAAGTCAGTAAACTAGCCTCCTTTTCTAAATTATTATTCTAAATTATTATTAACATTGCTTTTGTATAATAACAATTCGCATTCTCATAACTGCAGTTCGCATTTTTTTTTGTTGGGCAGACTTCAAAACTAAATTCAAATGAAAGACTATGGAAATAAGACGCCATACATGGGTTTGGTGGAGGTGGAGGATTTGCAAGCTCTCTATAACGCATTTGGATGTGAGAGTATTGTCCATTACTAAATTTTCTACAGTTGATGGTCAAGTTAAAATTGAGGAGCAATGTTTTGGTGTTAACAACTATTGATATTTCTTTATCTACTGTATGTTCTAAGTACAAACGATTAATGTACTTTTTAAAAATGACTAGAGTGAAGAAAATACATTAACATAATAACACAATCACAAAAATATTGCCACAAAACACATTCAAGATGATCTATGACTCTTACAGTTGGTTTTATTTTCTTTTATATTTTTAGGGTCAATCAGAACAGTCCTTAGCTTCCTTAATTGTCAGATCATTAACTTCACAAGAATCATGTGAACTGTAGGAATTCAGGTAGGATTCAAACGATAATAATGAAGATAACTTAATGTAACCTACTCGCTGAAAGTCCTACCTAACCATAACTATTTATTTTATTTCTCTGTTATGTAAAATGAAACATCAATCCAATTATGATGATGTGACAATGCTATTATAAATGTAGATGACAGGGTCAGAGGTTTACAATAAATAGCTATCTTCTTAATGAGAAAAAAAAACAAAATTTGTAAAGTTTACTTAGCTTGAAACATTTAAAAACAAATATACTCATGCAGAACCAGGGATTGGTCCTTGTGGGTAACACAGTATTCTTAATTACTGGTTATACCTTACAAAATTGGCAGACAGGCTTAGTTCTACAGCATATGCAGTTAGAGAAATTCGTAGCTTAACAAAATATATAGACACAGCTACATTAGTTTTATTATTTTCGTAGTTTAATGACTTACGGTACTTTGGTCTGAGGAAATGCTGCTATATAAAAATAATTTTTAATAAAAATAAACTAGTTGGTCATTTAAGTCAATTCCAAAAGTCACAAATACATTATGGATCTCTGTATATGCTTTTATAATAAAGTCCCTAATCATATTCAAAATCTCCCTTAACCAAAATTTAAAAACATTAACAAAAACTGTAGACTAAGGAGTATCTATTATAAAATGTTTGATTATATAGATGCAAATAATCCTTGGGAGTAACTGCTCGCTATCAAGCTTTCTCATATCACAGCACCTAAATTCAAATTTTATTTATTATTTCCAGGCTTTCTAAAGAGTAACCTCCAAGTTCCTTGCTGATTTTTCTTGGGTGGAATCAGTCTACCGACCTTATAGCAGTTTATAATAAAGTGCTAATTTTGATTAAAATAATTTGATATAACATATTTCAAGTGTAAATTTTGTTTACTTGTAAAATAAAGTACTTTTGAGTTTTTTAACACAATAATGGTCAACAAAAACAATTATAAAATAACAAGCCATTAATTAAAAAAATATTAACTCAGCTGTGGATATCTTATGTAGAATAGAATAAAAAAGCACCAGCCGTAACCTCTCCGCCATCGTCTGCCGCTACCACCCCTCGGCCGCACTGCCCTCCCGCCAGCCTCACGCAGAAGACTTACAAGCGACGCCGTTTGAGAGGGCGTGCAGCGAGTTTGTGGCTGTCGAGCAGCGCAATTTACAACGAGAAGTAAAATTAAATATACACATCAAAATATGTCATAAATGTTGTATTTGACTTTTAAAAGTACCTACATAAACGAATCATATGAAAACTGTCATTAATGAAAACAGGGCCAGAAACAGATTACTATTTCAAATGGTTAATAATAAAAATTAAATAGGTTTAATAATTTTTAATTTATTTTTTTCTTTTCTTTGGGTTCAGTCTTATGACACAATGATTTTTTGTCCTTTTTGGAGAGGAAATTGCAAGTCTGCAGTCTTGGCATATTGGCATTAATAGCTGTACTCGTTGAAGTCTCCTGAAGGTTTATAAGAAAATTACTGTGTATCTGTGATTGTTGTTGCTTCAGAGTCCTGAATATTGGTGGATATTGACGCCCGCTCGGAATGCCTATCGCTTTGTATGCACTCTTGCAATTGGGCTTAAAGTATTTTATATGGTGATAGATGCTTACACTTTAAATATGTTTTTAAATTCGTCACAGACGATTTATAAGAAAATATTTGTTTACTAAGGTTACATGTGGCACACTTATCGGAGATACCTTCGTAAAAGTTTCATAAGTAAGACGTATACCGGTAACTACTCTTTTTCAAGTTTAGGAAATGTCAACAAATATAATAATAGAATTCTATGAGAACTGTGTGAACATGAGAACTGTCATGGTGTTATTTAAATTAAACAGCATGCTATTTAGAATGAAAGTAGTTTTAGTCCATAATTTTATATATTTCTATTCTTTGTTAGGAGCCCGTGATAAAAATAGTAAAATTATGATTTTTATGTTTTTTTTTCTAATATAACTACTTGACCTATGCATTTGTTGAAAATATATATTGAGTTTGTTTGAAAAAATAGTACAACATTTTGAATAGAATGTATGTTTTCTAGGCTTTTAGTTTTTTCTTCCATCGATATCGGATTTGTTAATGAATAGTGACTATAACCCAAATAGATCACTAACCCGATTAGTCATATATGGCAAAAGCTCAAATTTGTACCATTAAAGAAATAAAGTCTCTCGAATTTAGTCAATAGATGCAATGTTCTGCTACCTTACAAAAGGCTATTGTTAAATTGGTGGAGCAAACTTAGTGAATCCCTTTTCTTATCGAGGTTCTGTTTATTATAATGAAACGTTTAAATATAATTAGAATTTATAAAGCGATGAAAATAAAAAGAAAATTTAAAAAAAATAAACTGAACTTCATAATAAGACTCAATTAAAAATATGTTATAAAATATTATCGTGTCATATTTCCGAGACGAAAAAAATGCTTGATGGACGTATTCTCTGTTGTAGCTCTAAAGAGAAAATGGTCATTAGTTAACTAACTTTAGTTAACTAACGGATGACTTTTCTGTTTACAGTTTCAACAAAGAACACGTTTATTATTCATACAGAGCTAAAATGTTAAGTAACTGTGTGACAATTGTGAACGGTTTCGAAAAAATCACTGTAAAAAGTTATGATTCTAACAAAAAATTACATTTCAACATTTTAATGAGCAACACACTTCAAATATACTTAGTTTTATACTTAGAATCACTTTTGTGACAAATAGAAATCTTCTCTGTCTGTTATAGCCTGTATGTGTGCGTGCGTGGGCGCGTGTATATATATATATATATATATGAATATATATATATATGTATATATATATATATATATATATATATATATATATATATATATATATATATATATATATATATATATATATTATGGCTATTAGAAAGTATAAACAAAAAACGACGTATTTTAAAAAAAATAGATGTCGGTCGCGATAATTTTATTATGTAAAATGGATGGGATTAAAAACAATAACTCACAATAATACCATCATTTTTGTATTGCAATTTTTTTCCACTATTTCTGCTTTAAATTAATAATTAGATCCTACGTATATAACAAACATTTAAATATATTTATAAAAGAAACGTTGACAATAAAAGAAACATAATATTTAAATAAGAGATTAATAAAAACTCACAAGATTTTAAAAATATGTGACGTGTATCTGCCTTAGTATTAATAAAAACATTTAATTTGACCAACCTTAATTACTAAATCCTTAGTTTGTTTTTTTAAATTATAAATTAATAATTGGGTACAAACGCATTTTACCAACGATAAAAATTCGCTCTTTAACAACTGAAAAAACATGAAATTTCAAGTAAGTAAAGAGGATCCACAAAATTATAATGTAAAAAATGTATGTATCATAAAAGAAATATTTAAACGTCATAATTATATACCTTTGATATATATGTATATATATATATATATATATATATATATATATATATATATTTATATACATACTTTAACTTAAAAAATAATTAAAATTTGAATTTTTACTACACTGAACTTACATGTCACTTTTTGTGCATTGAAGGGAAATTTTCGAAATGTGACAGAATAATTTTTGTGTAGTAAATTGTCAAAATACTTCAAGAAATAGCAAGTTTACAGAATAAAGTAAAGAAAATAGCAAAATGTTACAGATTTCCAATATCGATAGGAAATTAGCTAAAAAGAAATATGTGGATAGCTGCTGTAAAATGCATTCCTTCTGGCATTGTTTGTGGTTGGAGGGTATAATATGCGTAATACATTGCTTATTATACTCATTTTGTTGAGCTGAGAACAAAAGGATATTACATATTCTGGGTACGGACAACTAAAATATCGTTATTATTCGTTAATAAAAGCATTTATTTCGATTTTTTTATCTACTTTACAATGAATAGCAAGACAGGCAATCTAATAAAATTAACATGATTTTATCAAAAACACGAATAATACTTATATTTCTTCGAAGCGTACGTAGTTAGGAACGCTATATAAAGAAAAAATGCACGTAATTTAAGTCACAGTTGATGTTTTTCTTTATTTTTATATTATTCAGGTAAATATTTACCAGAGCCGTCAATTTGAAGCGTATAAATAAAATTGACGCGCCTTTAAAATTGCGGAGACTAGGCGGCGCTGATATCACATGATTTTTTAGTAATTAGTTGGTTAAATGACCTATACGGAATAAAAACAACCACTTACAAATGTATGTCTTAAATTGATGTTAAAAATTGCCAGGAATACAGGATATATCCATATATAATAATAATAATAATAATAATATAGCCCTTTTATTCGGATGTATTATACAATTCTTTATATAACCAAACTTAAAATTAAAGAAAATATAACATAAAATAATCCTCTCTTATTAATTTAATATTTCCTGTTTCTTTATTTTCTGTGGATCCGTTTGCCAGTCGGCAAAGGCCTCTTCCAACCTTTTCCATTCTGTTCGATCATGAGCTACTCTGTTCCACGTCCTTCCTGCCACTTGTCTGATGATTCCTTTTTTTTTGCCTCTCGATCGCTTGCCCTCTCTAGAGTACCTGTTTTGCTCCATTTGTCTTGACCTCTCATCGTGTGCCCTGCCCATCTCCATTTAAGTCTTAATTTTTCCAGTAATATCAACGGCCTTTGTCTTGTTTCTGATCACTCTATTTTCCTATCTATCAGATTTCTTCAGGTTGAGCATACTTCTTTCCATTGAGTACTGGCAGGTTGCCAACTTGCTTGTCAAGTCCCGAGTTAGAGTCCACGATTAGCAGCCGTACATGAGAACAGGTAATATACATGTACTAAATAATTTGATTTTCATATTTATGTGTAATTTTTTGTCTTTCATAGCTTCTTTTAGCCCCCAGTACCTCTTCCAGCCATTAGTAATTCGTCTCGTAACTTCTTTTTGCACATACTCTTGTTGAGTTATGAGCTGCCCCAAATATACATATTCGTCTGTGTAGTGTATTTCCTTATGTTCTAGTTGTATTGTAATTTTAACTCCGTTTGTCATTACTTTTGTTTTTTCTGGATTCAGTTTTAAACCTACCTTATCACTTTCAGTCGCAAGTTCCCTTATCATTCTACTTATATCATCTGAGGTTTTGGCAAATAGCACAATGTCATCTGCAAATCTCAAGTGCGTCAGCCTTGTCCCATTAATATTAATCCCAAGCTGTTTCTAATTAAGTTTCCTGAAAATTTGTTCCAGTACCGGTGAAAAAAGTTTCGGTGACATAGGGTCGCCCTGTCTTACACCTCTTTCTACTGTAAATGATGTGCTTTTCTTCTCCAATTCCTGATGTGATTTTCTTATTAATGTTATATATTTTTGCTCAATTCCTTGTTCTTTTAATGCCTCCCATAATATTTGCGTGAATTAAGGAATCAAACGCTTTACTATAGTCGATAAACGCGATATAGTATATAAGGTACTATATCGCGTTTATCGACTATAGTAAAGCGTTTGATTCCTTAATTCACGCCTTAATTCACGCATTATATATTCGTTATACTTCTCTAGAATTTGGCGTACTACGTGAATATGGTCGATAACTGAGTAGCCTTTACGAAATCCTGCCTGCTCTATAGGTTGGTGTTCCTCTAGTGTACCTTCTATCCGTTTCAATATTATTTTAGAAAATATCTTATTCAAGTTTGGCATAAGACTTATCGGGCGATAGTTCCCAATATCGTATTTATCACCTTTTTTGTATAAAAGAATGATGTTAGATTCTAACCACTGGTGTGGAATGATTTCTGTGTTTATGATAACGTCAAATATATCTGTATATCCATATATATCTAAATATATTATTTCTAAAAGGTGTTTTTTGGTCGAGCGGCTCGATCTCTTTAACTACTGCACCAAAAAAAATTAAAAAATACCCACTTAAAGCTTATGTTTTCTACTTTGGGCGAAAAATATAAAAAAATTTGAAAAAAATCTTTTTGTTAATAAAAAAATTAATTTTTATAACGATTGGCATGAGCGCCATCTGTGGGCGACACATCAAATATCTTAGCCAAATTGTATACTTGGAACACGCTAGATGGCGATATAGTGCGAAGACTTCGCACGGGTCAGCTAGTATATATATATATATATATATATATATATATATATATACATATATATATATATATATATATATATATATATATATATATATATATATATATATCGGTCTCTGTGATTAACAGGCCACTCCGATAAATTTATTTTCTTTTTTACTTTTATCATTTTTATTTATACATATTTCCAGATAATATCGATCTTCTAGTATTATTGTTACCTTACTATATTTTATAAGATATTTTTTCCTTTACTCTTGTTTTTTTTCTTTTTGCCCACTTAGTTTTATTACGCTCCTCTAATATTTGCAATTTTAAATATGTTTTGATTTGATTTGTTTTCCTTCCTGTTCTGTTGTACATTTTAAGTGGCAATATTTCGTTTCCAAATTTGTTATTTATATTACTGTTTATGGTTCTCGGTATGCTTTTCTTCGCGTTCCGCAAATCGTTTGCTTGTTGGTTGATTATTTAATGTAATTTAGCTACCATTTGGAATATACCAGTTTTGCCCTTTTTTGGATACTAATATAAGCAGACGTAATTACCTGTGTTTCTAGAAGCCAATTGAAAGTTTCTGGCGCCCTCTAATTGCTGGCTACGGAGCCGATTAAGGATTTTAAGTCCTTAACACTAATATATTGATTTATTACTATTATCCTACGGTCAGTCACAACGCTGCCAGTGCAAAATTTCAGTTTTGTGATGAGCTGCTAAATATAATTAAAAGCTAACATTGTCCCATTAATAATACAATAGAAACCAAACAAAAGTAATTGAAAATCAAAAATGATGAAGAGGGTAGAGATCGCCGACAATTATGAACCGCTTCATATTTGTTTCTGTCTCTGCTTTCGTTGTGAGTAGTTGCGCTACCCTATTTTATTTTTTTGTAACATTCGCAAGCAAATAAAAAAAGTTTTTTGGAAATTTCAATTTATAACTGTATTATTGTTAAAGTCGATTCTCTAAAAATGCTTTCTATCAAAATATTGTTTAAGTCTGTTATTTTTCTAATAAGTAAGTCGGTCCATTATTTGAAAAACATGATTTGAACTATATATATAAAAATAAGTGTACGTTTCTTCATAAAGGTAGCACTCTACTTTAGTAGTAAAAAAATATGTAAATAGTTTCTTAATTAGCTAATCAATTTATTGGTCTGAATCTCAAAGGGATTTCAGTTATCAGAAACCCAAATAAATATACGGTTCATTACTTTAAAATTTGAATTTAAAATTCGTTTTTCCAGCTAACAGCAAGTATCACTGGTGAATGTTCCAAAAATCATGCACAGCAATATACAAACTTTATCAAGCATTTAAAGTGCACAAAATATCACTTTTTAATTTTTTATATAATTATTTACCACATTTACATGAACGTAAAATTACAACACTACACTACAGATAATAGTGAAGACAAATACAACGCACCAATGTGACGCCGTCAAAATACCAAAGTTAATTATGATTTTTTATAATTGTTAATTTACTTTTTAATCCACACTAGCCGCGTTCGAGTATTTATGACCTCTACCTTATTTTTTTCGTTCAAATTATTTATTAATTTTTAATTGTAATATGGATTTATTGAACTCTTTCATAATCAGAAGCAATATCAGATGATCACACAAGGTTGACTACTACAAAATTTGGTAGAGATTCTAACCAACCAATATTGAGTCGTTTGAATAATAATGTGTCTATTCCAATTACGTTGAATCTAGAGAACATACTTACGTACAACAACAACCTTATAATGCTGTACCAACGAGCCATAATAATATTGATTTTACTTAATTTCAGTCATAAAGCTAAATATTAGAAGATTCGTAATACTGAGAATAGGTATAAATATAAGTGAAGGATTACGGCAAAATCACATCGAATGTGAAAACCTGCGAAGGAAAGTGCACAAAGAGATGTTTAGATGAAAGTAAATTTGATATATAAAATTTCTGATACGAAGAATATGAAAAAAGTAGAATAGATTAATTTATGTATAGCAACAGTTCAATTTAATATGATAGTCCCTCTCATATTAAATTGAACTGTTGCTTCACATAAATATCAAGGTAGTACCGGCAATGGGCCAATTATATAGGATCGGACTACGTCTTACTACATATGACTTAGATCGAAGAACGTTATTTAATAAACGCCGCATTCGTTTTGAACGTAAAAAATTAACTTTTTTTAAATTCAATCAAATGTGCATAAAATGCAATATATCAGCTCCATTCTAAAACCAGAATCAAACAAAATGTATATTTTTAAACGTGAAATATGAAAAAAAATACAATAGAGTAAAACTAGCTTTATATTATGTAGTCTTTCCATGTTCCATAATTAGGAAACTTGAACAATCTGGGCCTCCAATTCTTTTTGCAGTTGTTCCTCTTTTGGGTGGCAATCATCGTCCAGAATAGTCCAGATCCTGTGTATTCCAACACGCTGGATACGTAGAATAACAGTGCAATCACTGGCATGATTCTGAAGAGGATAATTTCGTTATCTCGTTTGTCGTTTGCCTTCAATTTTATTTTGGTTCAAGAAGATGCCGCTTATTGTCAATTATTAGTTAGTAGGTAGTTTCGGAAGCTAATTTATAGAATCGAAAATATTATTATTTGAATCATAAAACATCTGGTCGGCAAAAGAAGGGAATTTTATTTTTGGAAAAAAAATACATTTGACACTAGTCCCAGAGGGAATGAAATATCCATGTGACAGTAACATAATCAAAGTTTTTTAGTTTGACAATTATTTATTAAAAATTTCAGAATTAAAGCCAAACTATTCACTGAGTTAAAGTTATTCTGCAATTTTTATAAAGAAATCAGATGGCCCTTTGCACTGTTTTTTTTTTCACATATAAAATCTTATAGAAAGCATATAAAATTTCCTTGCATAATTATTAAAATTATCCACTTAACAAATTATATTAATTGTCAGTTAATTCAGATAATTAACCGGAAACACTTGATCAGTATCAGATCAATTAAATCTTTACAATTTAAGAATGAGTAAATTTAGCGAGGATAAAACCTGACATCGCAAAGAAAGTTTTAATTGCACATTGTTAATTGCCCGTAGAATTTAATTGAAAAAAAGAACAGACGTGACTTCAAAAACAGAATATGGCAGGAATAAATTATATGATGACATGTGTTTTTAAATTTTTTATCTGTACAATAACAACTACTTTTTGCAAGTCTAAAATATCCAACTCACTCCATGTTTTGAAACGTTTTTGTACAAAAAATTCTGAGGATCCGGTAATCTGTATGTCGATTTTTTACGTTAAAATGATAACCTATTTATACAAACTTAATAAATAATACTTTTTCAATGTTTTCATTTGTGTTTATTTTCTTCAGAACTTTTTTTCAGGCTAAATCGTTATAAAGAAAATTAAAATTGTTTCGTACCATCTTTATATGAATATATATATATATATATATATATATATATATATATATATATATATATATATATATACATATATATATATATATATATATATATATATATATATATATATATATATATATATACAGGTGTCCAGTGGCAGATTTCAATGTTTGAAAAATTGTAAAAAAAAACTACATCTCTAATACAAGTAGGTTTATTTTAACTTTATAACAACAAATGCGGATTTAATTTTTTAAAAACCACGTTTTTCAAATGGCGGCCATCGAGTCTGACACACTCTTCGAGTCTAGCACACATGTTTTCAAAAACGCGTTTGCAGAGCGACTGGGGTATCCTACTGACTTCGGCTCGAATATTTTCTTTAAGTTGTGTCACAGTGCTCGGATTTGTTTTGTAAACGGTAAAACGGATTTTAAGTATCCCCATAAGAAAAAGTCACATGGGCTTAAATCGGGTGACCTAGGTGGCCACGGTACGGTACCGTTTCGGGATATGTTTTTTTCTGGAAATAACTGCCGCACTGCTTTCATGGACACATTAGCAGTGTGAGCTGTGGCCCCGTCCTGCTGGAACCATGTGTTTTGGTTGAAGGATGGACTATTCTGTAGTTCTACTCTGAAATAGTCATTTAACATCTGAGCATATCTCTCCGAATTCACAGTTACAGTTTGGCCACGTTGATTTTCAAAGAAATAAGGCCCTATGATTGTAGATGCAGACATGGCACACCAGACTGTTACTTTAGGCTTATGTAAAGGCTCTTGATGCATTTGTCTTGGGTTGTGGACATCCCAGGAACACATATCCTCCAATGTGAAAGTGAGCTTCGTCACTAAAGAATATGTTGCCCATCCGGGTAGCAGTACGAAATCTCAACAACATCACCTCCGCGTAAGTTTTTCTTAATTCAAAGTCAGAATCGTGTAAATCTTGAACAATTTGAATTTTATATCGATGGAACTTGAGCTTTTTTGGCATTATTATCTGTAAAGTTGATTTCGGAATTCCCAATATCGATAAACGTGTACGCAGTGATAAACGGGGATTTTCAACGACAAAAACCATAACACGCTCGACATTTTCATCCGTGGCTACCAATGGTGTAGGTCCTGGCCTGGGCCTATTTAATGTTGATCTTGTAGCTCTGAACCTTGCTACCCATGACTGAATGAGGTTGATCGATGGTCCATCACGTAATCGACGAATACTGTAACGTGCTACAGACAGCGAAAATCCACTCGAAATGTACGCCTCGACGGCAAAAGCGCGGTGCTCTCCACCCCACTGTTCCATGGCTACTAAAACATCCGCACCGCTTGCGCTTCTAACGACGCCCCCCGCGCCCCTCTTGTGTGTTGCGTTCAGAAACTATGTTTGTTCAAAGTTTGAAATTTGCCTACCTGTATATATATATATATATATATATATATATATATATATATGTATATATATATATATATATATATATGTATATATATATATATATATATATATAAATATATATATATCTAGAAAACACTTTTTTATTTAGATATCACGTCACAAAAAATAGATAACGGGAATCTTAGTTTTTTTACTTTCTGTTTCACTTTTTTGCTAGTAGTCATAAAAATATATCTTTTCTGGGTCCAAAAGTCAACAACACATTAAGATTACTCATTAATCTACAAAATGTTTGTGGTGAATTCACTCCTAAAAGTGAAAAAAAAGACCATTTCTCCGTTGTTTGAGAAATGTTATGAAGATTATTTTGAGATTACAATTAAAAATCAAGATAAATCATGGGTGCCTAAAGTGTCTTGTTTAAGATGCTATAAGTATTTGACGGGTTGGCACAAGGGTACTATAAAACAAATGCCTTTTGGTGTACTTCTGTTTGACAACTTTGAAAGGTTTTTCGAAAAAATCAAAACAGTCGATTAAATATGCTAATGTGACATCAGTATCTATGCCGCTACCACATTCTCCAGACATTCCAGTACCGGATAGATTTTTTAGTTCGAGTATGGAAGAAGACGACGAAACAGGCTCATCTAGTAGTGGAGAGGTATTTCAAGATCGAATAACTACAGAACCATATTTGATTAACCAATATGAAATAAATGACCTTGCTAGAGATTTAGATTTGACCAAAGAAAAATCTGAAATATTAGGCTCAAGATTAAAACAGTGGAATCTATTGCAAGCTGGAGTTAAAATTACAACTTATCGTAAACGTCACATTTCTTTAGCTACCTTTTATTCAAAAGCAGATGGATTAGTGTTCTGTAATAATATTGATGGATTAATGTCAGCATTAGGTCACATACATGTGTCATAAGAGTGGAGACTGTTTATTGACGGATCGAAACGAAGTTTAAAGGCAGTTTTACTTCATAACGGCAACATACTTCCATCTTTGCCTGTAGCGTACGACGCTCACTTAAAAGAAACCTACGATATTTTGAAACTAATTCTGGAAAAAGTTGATTATGTAAAATACAAATGGCAAATATGCGCAGATTTAAAGGTAGTGGCTTTAATTTTAGGATTGCAAACTGGCTATACAAAATATTGTTGTTTTCTCTGTGAATGGGATAGCAGAGCGTGCTCCGATCACTACACAAAACAAAACTGGCCTCTAAAAACTGGGTTCGCGCTTGGACAGAAAAATATAAAAGATGAACCATTAGTATCACTTGAGAAAATCATTTTACCCCCGCTACACATCAAACTTGGTTTGATAAAGAATTTTGTGAAAGCACTTCCCCGAGACGGACCTGGATTTTCATTTCTCAAAACCAAATTTCCTACGCTAAGTGAGGCTAAAATTAAAGAAGGAATTTTTATTGGACTTGACATAAGAAAATTAATCAATGATCCTGATTTTTTATCTAGAAAGACAGGCATGGTTGGGTTTTGTCGATGTCACAAAAAATTTTCTCGGCAATCACAAATCACCCGATTTCCATGAAAAAATAAAAATAATGCTGTATGCTTATTACAAACTAGGATGCAATATGTCGCTTAAGATCCATTTCCTACACTCCCATTTAAGTTTTTTTTCCAGAAAACATGGGTTCAGTGAGCGATGAACATGGAGAAAGATTTCATCAAGAAATTGCAGAGTATGAGAAGCGTTATCAGGGTAGATGGGAGCCAGCCATGCTTGCAGACTACTGTTGGAGCTTCCAGAGGGACACTGTGTCTACTGGCTACAAGAGAATCCAGACGTTCCAAAAAAAACATGTTTTCTAATGCAGAATAAAAATTTATATCACACTTTCATACGAATTTTACTAAAATTAATAAATGTCTTTCACTACTAAATCTGATGTGATGTAATAATTTTATTTATATATTTCGAATGGTTTTAAAGTAATTAGTCATAATTACATACTGTAAGTCCAGTGAAAATATTTTTTTTCAAATTTGTTGTATAGTGTAATGGTCAAACTAAAAAACTTTGATTATGTTACTGTCACATGGATATTTCGTTCCCTCTGGGACTAGTGTCAAATGTATTTTTTTTTCAAAAATAAAATTCCCTTCTTTTGCCGACATCAGATGTTTTATGATTCAAATAATAATATTTTCGATTCTATAAATTAGCTTCCGAAACTACCGACTAAGTAATAATTGACAATAGGCGGCATCTTTTTGAACCAAAATAAAATTGAAAGCAAGCGACAAACGAGATAACGAAAAACGATATTATTATCCTCTTCAGAATCATGCCAGTGATTGCACTGTTATTCTACGTATCCAGGGTGTTCGAATACACAGGATCTGGACTATTCTGGACGATGATTGCCACCAAAAAGAGGAACAACTGCAAAAAGAATTAAAGGTCCAGATTGTTCATGTTTCCTAATTATGGAACATGGAAAGACTACATAATATAAAGCTAGTTTATTCTTTTGTATGTTGTTTTCTTTCCTCATTTCACGTTTAAAAATATAAATTTGTTTGATTCTGATTTTGGAATGGAGCTGATGTATTGCATTTTATGCACATTTGATTGCATTTAAAAAAAAGGGCGTTTATTAAATAACTTTCTTCGATCTAAGTCATATGTAGTAAGACGTAGTCCGATCCTATATAATTGGCCCATTGCCGGTACTACCTTGATATTTATGTGAAGCAACAGTTCAATTTAATATGAGAGGGACTATCATATTAAATTGAACTGTTGCTATACATAAATTAATCTATTCTACTTTTTTCATATTCTTCGTATCAGAAATTTTATAAATCAAATTTACTTTCATCTAAGCATCTCTTTGTGATTCCTGCCACGAGTAAGATCGATACTAGTACTTTCCTTCGCAGATTTTCACATTCGATGTGATTTTTCCGTAATTCTTCACTTATATTTATGCCTATTCTCAGTATTACGGTTCTTCTAATATTTAGCTTTATGACTGAAATTAAGTAAAATGACGGCGTCACATTAGTGCATTGTATTTGTCTTCACTATTATCTGTAGTATAGTGTAGTGATGTAATTTTTCATTCATGTAAATGTGGTAAATAATTATATAAAAAATTAAAAAGTGATATTTTGTACACTTTAAGTGCTTGATAAAGTTTGTAAATTGCTGTGCATGATTTTTGGAACATTCACCGTTGCTACCTTTATGAAGAAACGTACACTTATTTTTATTTATATAGTTCACATCATGTTTTTCAAATAATGGACCGACTTACTTATTAGAAAAATAACAGACTTAAACAATATTTTGATAGAAAGCATTTTTAGAGAATCGACACAGTTATAAATTGAAATTTCCAAAAAACTTTTTTTATTTGCTTGCGAATGTTACAAAAAAATAAAATAGGGTAGCGCAACTACTCACAACGAAAGCAGAGACAGAAACAAATATGAAGCGGTTCATAATTGTCGGCGATCTCTACCCTCTTCATCATTTTTGATTTTCAATTACTTTTTTTAGTTTCTATTGTATTATTAGTGGGACAATGTTTTCTTTTCTTTGTTTGCTCGTAGTTAGCTTTTAATTATATTTAGCAGCTCATCACAAAACTGAAATTTTGCACTGGCAGCGTTATGACTGACCGTAGGATAATAGTATTAAATCGATATTTTGTGTCCCTTGCAGTAAATACCATATATTTATGTTTGTAGCAAAATTATTTCATATTTATGTAATTATATTTTTCAGAAATTACAAAATATTTGATGGGCAAGGAAGCACTTGGGTTTTCTGCATAATCTAAATACTGTATTTAATAAGGTCACTTAGATGTGAACAATTGTGTTACAATTATAATTACGCTGACATTCCAAATCCTTTTTTCATTATTGTAAATTTTGTTCTAAGGAAAGCTTTTGAAAGCATGTTTTCATTTGCATGTACTCATTTATTTCAAATCTTTATTACTTTATGAAGTTTTTCAGTTAACATTTTTATTTAATATCTATAGGTCTATCTTTTGTGAAATTCACCGTTTTTTTTGTTATTTATATGTAAACACGCAGTCTCCTGGTCCAATCCACTAAAGTCACACAATAGCTGCTTCATCCATGTTGCCACTTGGGTAGCTGCATTGGCTGCTATGAACTCTGCTTCTGTGTTATACAGGGTATCCGTCTGCTGTCACTCACTGGACTAAGTAACGGTGGGTCAGTTCAAGCCTCATCGTTTGTTCGAGATATTTTAGTAACGTCTAGACTGCGTTCTAGTGCCATTTATTATTACAATGCAGATATTTGCTGCTCGGTTCATCCTCGATGCGAAATACCCATTTGCACCCTATCAATTTGAAATCTTGAGGCTTTCTTACAAGCTTTCAAGTTTTTGTGTAAATTATGAGATTCTAGTTCCTTTCTTCTTGTCGTCTTCCAATGTTCGGAATTAATCGACTTTATTGTATCTTTATAGTTTAGCAGTGTGTAGTCAAAAAACCTTTGTTATAACACTGTTTCTGTGATCGTCTTAGAATGTGTTGGTTTGTTTCTTGTTCTTAATGTTATGTTGAAAGGTATTGGACTTTCAGTTCTCATGTTTGATTTGATTTGATGAGAACTCGTTCTAAGGCAAGTCCTCTTCATCCGATTCGTAGCTTGTAGCTGTGTCTGTCAACTCTAATGTGTTTGGGAATTCTCTGAAGGGCGAGATGGGCTCGGTGCGTACTTTAATCCTATTATATTTAACGGAACATAATTTCTTTTAACATTGTATTCCAGGAATACGGTATCGTTCTCGGGTTGTGTAGTATAAGTCGGTACCCTTTTGTATTTTCGCAGTATCCAATGAAGGTTGTTTTGCTTGTATTGTGTTCTATTTTATTTCCTTCTCTTTTGGAAAATGAATTATTACTTCACATCTAAATACTCTCAGATGACTGCTGTTTGTAAATTTTCCCGAACATATCTCCTCAGGAGTTTTATATTTCAGTGCTCGTGTCGGGTTTCTGTTAGTGAAATAGGTAGGCATATTCACTTGTTCAGCCCTGCATCGTTGAAAGCACGCAATTGATCATTCTTCTTCATGGTCTGAGCCACTTGACCTTCTTTATGGTCTGAGCCTCTTGAATATGAGCATAAAGCGATGTGTCAACTAATAAAATAATTTTTGTTCTCACCTTTAAAATATCTTTCACGTTAACTGTTTCACTACATTGGGTACATTTCCACAATTCTTCGTCCTGAAGATACATTTTTATGGCAAACTTCCACATAGAATAGTTATCATGACCCGCTAATTTTTAAATTAATGTTAGTGAATTATTTGAAGATATTTTACCTTGCTTTCATTTTGGTAGTATGACAATTTGCAGGTTTAAGCTAAAACGTTCTGAGAGGTTACTTGTTTTTGGAGGCATGGAACTATTTTGGAGGCATGTAACGATGCTAAGGCTAGTGGGTCCATAATCTCTTGAATTATTTTTATCTTGTTATAACCGTGTGGGTCATTGATGAGATATTTCTTGATAGGAATTCCGGACAACTAGTAACCACTAATATTGATATCGCTGAACAGAGAAAAGAGGGAAATACGATGTTGGAGTTCGGGTTTAGGTATCTTCCACAATAGTCTATATATATATTTATATATATATATATATATATATATATATATATATAATATAGGGATGGGCGACATTACCATAGACTAGAATATTCGTTAGTATTGTAGGGCATGTAAAGTAATAACTTATTCGATTTCTTTATTCACAACACCTGCATGTTTTCATGTATTTAGAACAATCCTATTTTCTATTAAAATGAAACATCTTGGGTTAGTTAAAATCTTTGAACCATTCCATTTCGATTTGATTTAATATTTTCTCTCTAGTTCTACTTCTTTCTAATATTTTTTTCTCGGCCAATAGCTATTTTTCGGTTTTACTATTGGTCGAGAATATAGTATTTGTCACTCGTTACCGTCTGTCTGTTTTTACCGGATGCCGTGCTCTTAGAACACATCCGGTTGGCTTCCGAAGAAAGTAATTGTATTAATCAGAGATTGCATAACATTCCTGAAAACTTGACACAAATAATAATTAGAAAGTGCAATGCCTAGAGACCGGGTGTAGAAATGCAATTTAACGTAGCTTATTCATTGGTTAACAGGTGGTGAAAAAGACCTGCAGCAGAGTTTGATCCCACAGCAAATGCATCTCATATATACTTTTTCACTTTTTTACATGTTTCTGGTAACATGGAATATATATCAGTCCATAGATCTTAAGTTTAGGCTCACCTGGGAGTTTTTCTTGCTCTGATTAACCGGCTCTCCTGTAATCGTTAGTATAAAATCAAGCTCTCATTGTTAGTCTGAAGTTGGTGTAGAAGAAACTTTTTCCTTAAGTTTATAAAACAATGAACGGCTGATGAACACATCGAAAATCCCGCATAACTTATGGATGAGATATCCATTTCAGCAACATTGCAGCTGTGGCTCGTCTGGTAGAATAAAAATGCACTGATGAAAATGATTAATCTATACCATATAATAAAACTGTAACACATATAATGAAACTGTAAACAGAGTGTATTATGTATACTGAAAATATTTTAAAAACGGTGATAACGGTTAATTTGTTCTTCAATCACGCAAAATCTAGAGAATGCAATTTGTTGAAATTTGATATTGTAGTAGTTAATACCGTCGAGCAAAATGTAGAATTTTTATTTGGACATAATAGATTAAAAAAAACTAAGAGTTGGTGAATATTGCTATATTGAAATTGCCAACGTTGATGAATTAGCGTTTTTAGTAAATTTTGTGCTATGAGCACAAAATTTAATGATGATGTGAAAATAAATAAAATAATAGAATAATAATGATGACAACAATAGTAATAATACTAATCCACAGGTCAGCTGAATGAAGCCTGGTACATTGGTCGACACGTCGGCACGGTGTACCGACGAAATGGGTTCAATACCCATCGATCCAACATCTTTCTTTATGTGGTCTACAGTAGTGGTTACTAAACTGATGTTATTTTTGAATAATCGTAGGCGACGTTAAATAATCGCAGACGGGCACAGCTAGTAATTTAATAATTTTTGTATTGAATAATTTTATGGAATAAGTAATAACCATAATATTTTATTTCTTTTTTAGAATGAAAACAGGACAATAATATTAACACGATTAAAAAGTTTTCCTATAGCGTATTTCCAAACACCAGTTATACACTATCAGCCTTTAATCAACCGTGTTTGTATAAGCAGAAAATATAGATTTAAAGTTATATGTATTTAAAGTCGTATTTTTTATAGCTGTAAATCCTAGTTTGAGGTTGATCTATAATTAAAGTCTATGTATGAAGGCTTAGTTTGATATTTAGGCATATAAAAAGTTCCAAAAATATTTAATTCAGTTATTTAATTCAGTTAAAATAAAATTACGTTTATGAAGTCAGTTTGGACAAAAAATGTAGTTTGTTATGTATATCTTTTATCTAAATCAGTTTCTTTCGTCGTATTATCGAAGGGGTTTTTTGGAATTTGTCAAAAAAAAACGAATCTAAATCAGTTCATTCTAATTATCAAGAATCACTGTGTTTGGAAATAATCAAGATGAAAAACATTGCAAAGGATATCTATCTTCTATCAATCTGCTGTTGATATTGTAGTGGGACATAAAAAGCTATTAATTTACGAACAGCTATTGTTGTGTAAAGGGAGGTAGATTTGCATTTGTTTGTATATTATACGTATGTTATTTTAGAGTCGTTTCCGATAATTTTTTTATTGAAATATAACCTTTTGATTATAAAAGTGTTTTAACCATTGAAAGAAATAAATATATATATATATATATATATATATATATATATATATATATATATTTATATACATACACACGGACGCATACATATACACTTATGTGTGCATATACATATTCTTATTATGAATAGTCATTACCGGCAATTTTGTTATCGAGCTATAACCTTTTTATTATAGAAGTGTTTTACCATTGAAAGAAAGATATGTATTTCTATATACACACACGCAAACATACACACACATACAAACGCGCGTGTATGTGTATGTGTGTATGTATATATTATAGCAAGATTTTTTTTTGCATTTCTTTTGGGAATATAAAACGAAAATATTTTTTTGATTTACAATCGAGGAATGGTGAACTTTTTAATTATAACTTATTACTTATATTAACATTTTTATCAATGGTACTTACATATAAATATTTCATAATTATAAATTTAATCTTCCTGAAAAAAAATTTAAGAAGACACTGAATTGCCAGGATATTACAATTTATCTATCGAAGCAATATTTGCATGGCAAAATATTCAAAACCGAATGAGACGTTTGCCGCGTGGCTTTATACAATGTTATTGCTAGATCGATAAGCAATAATATATAAATAGTGAATTTCGAGAATGGAATGAGATGAGAAAACAATGATTAAGTATAATCGTCTTACTTTTTATTCAAGAACCTACAGAAGTCGGCTTACCATACCGATTATTTTACACACTAACAATAAACAACTGCGTGAATCTGTACACACACGCACACATGCACACACGTGCGCTTATATATATATATATATATATATATATATGTGTGTGTGTGTGTGTCTGTGCGTACGTGTAACAAAAAATGATAATAAAACGACAATACATGTAATGTGTTCTTATCAAACTGATTTGCCGTCTTGAACATCCAGACGTTACGGAGGGAGAATAAAGCACTTCTTGTAAACTTTACGAGACTTCGTGGCTGATTTGTATCCTTCGGGTCGTAACGTTCTTGAAGGAGGAACTAATTAGGTAGAAGCTAAACAGGATTAAGTTAACTCAAGAGTGGGAGAGCATCAAGGATCTAACGAATTTCAATCGACGCCATAAAACCCGAAGAAGGAATCTTACAAAGATGACTTCACTCGTTCATCGTCAACATCCAGAGAGTAGAACAAATATTTTCCGCTTGGATGAAAATAACGTTGACAACTATAAATGCAGGAAATACCGCAGTATTTATCTCATCTCATTCATTGGTAGTTTCCAAACGTACTGAGAGCAGAGCAGATGCGAAGAGTACTCTGACCAAACAGAGGATACATCGAACAACCTTTTGCGCTTCGCTAACTCCTCATAGATAGATCCAATTTGAGAAATGAACTGCTGTCTTCTTTATTGACTTTAAATTAGCATTTGACCGCGTTCATTAGTCGCTTTTATGTAAGCGCTACAAGTCGAGCATCTGTCAACGAAACTGTACGTACTTCGGTATAATAAGTAGCATACGAATCAGAAACGAACTTTCAGACGAGTTTTCAATTAAAACTGGAATTCGTCAAAGTGTTATCGAATTATCTTTGTTGTTTAAATTATCACTGACGCAATCATGCGGAGATTGAAAAGTGAAATACAATACGAGGGACCCAACTATCACTGCCAGATAATAGCGCAATTGTTGCCGACGCCGACGCTCAAGCAACGAATATTCTCTATTAAATCGCCAGCATCGCCCAGTTATATGGATTGAAGATAAAAATAGATAAGAGTAAGATAATATTTAATTATATTTAAAGGTATACCTCGGCTTAATTGGAGAAAGTCCAGTAATTTAAACTCCTTTGGCTATTGATATAGAACAAGAAAATACAAGCTACTATCGTGATTTCCAACAGCTCGTTCAAATGGATAACCTGGAAGCAAGGAAATATTTCATCAACGTCAAGTTTTATTTGTTCCAGATACTTATCCTGCCCGGCTTTCTTTATCTATTTGAAATTTGGACCTTGCTAAAGTCAGATTTGGAAAAAACTAGATTTCTTTCAAATGCAGTGCCTTCGGTAAATCCTTGGAGTTACGCGATGTCATCGTATCCGGAATGAAAATATTTAGTTGGATTATGGGAATTAACCAAAAATTGCTCAACTAATCCAAAGATGGCTGCTATGTTGATCTGCTAACTTTAGCCGAATGAAATCGGATCGTTTGCCACTCAAGTTTTGGCGAAGAGATAAGCTGTCTGGAAAGTTCAACGTACAGCATCAAAGAAAATATGTACTAGTCACATTATCAAGAAAAAATAAATAAAAAAGCTAAATTATCGATTTCGAGAACAAATAAATCAAGGAGTTAAGTTATCATCATAATCGCTAATTATGGAAGAAGTTCGACGAAGCTCCGAACCGCACGACAGTAAAGCATTTGTCAAAGGACTGCATTTTTCCGCCGGTCATTGGCTAAGACGAAAGACGAAGAATAGGAAGACATATAATATGAGAAAAAGTGTTATCGGTGGCAAGAAAAGTTCATATACATGGAAAGAATCAGTGATAAGGTATTGAAGAAATACAATGACACCTTTTCTTATATCGATACTTTCTTATTTTTATAAAATTTTTTCAATTTTTGTTTTTATAAAATTTTACCTGTAATATACATTTTTAAGAGGAAGGCGTATTTCAGAAGATTAATGCTATCGAAATATGGAGTAAAACTTATCAATTTGATTAAAAAATTTAAAAGGTCAAATCAATTCAAAAGTCAATTGTAACTTTATATCAATAATTTTCAATTACACAAAAAGACAGAGCAGTCCGGTGAAAATTACGCCAATCAAAATTTTCGTCATAATGAGATAATGTGTATATATCTAGTAATATGTGATAGTCATAATTTAATATTAAATAAACCAACCTTATTATAAACATTGACGATTTTGTATCAAGAGTAGTGAACTTATATGCGATATAATAGAAAGGTATATACATATATACAAAAATATCCTCTGAAATTTGAAATATTAACCAATGTAACCTTACCAATGGTATTAATGGGGAACATTTTTCTCTACTGGATATGCCCAGCCCGCCGGTAACTTTCTAGTATATGGAAATAAAATAAATTTTTTGCCTTTACCTTTCGAAATATTCATTAAATTAACTACAAATTATAATAAACAATGCGAACCGCCTGTAGCTAGTCCGATTCCAATTCAGTGTGTATTTTCTTTAGTTATGGAATATTCTCTTTATATTTTATAAGTTTTTGAAATTGTATGACAACAACAATATTAAAGCCGTTAGAAGAATAGGAAAAAAGGCGAGAAGGTCAAACCAGTAATAATATAATTTAGTACAATGGGGTTGAAATTAAAAATCTAGATAAATAGCAAATATTTACGCAATATCCAATATTAAATAAAACAGGACTTTCCACAGGAAGTCTTAAACAAACTCAAAGAACTACAAGCCCAACTGAAGATAGGAAGAGAACTAGGCAATACAGCACTACTAGGCAAATACGATAAATTACTGGAAAAAATTGAGGACACATCTCGCTTTTACAAAAATAAAAGAAGCCTACCCGATTCTCCAGAAACACAAAATCTCAGTAATCAGCAAGACAAACAAACAAAAAAGCAACCAGAAAAGAAAAACAACCCACCAATATTAAAGATTTCATCTTGCATAAACTAAAATTAACTTTCACATACACAAGCGACAACCAAGTACAAACAAAAACAGTAGACCACCTGTAGAGTTTATCCAAATCACATGAAGAATACACAATCAACCAATACTGCCAACTGATTGAGAGCTATATAAAACAGTTAAAAATATAAAAGGGAAATCAAGGCCAAATATTTTGAATTAAACTACTAAGGTACTTATAAAAAAGAGAAGCTTATTACAAAACAAAACAAAATTATCCAAACAAGACAAAGAGGATTTGAAGGAACTATAAAAAAAGACTAATAAAGAAATAAAAAAATGTTACGAAGCCCACGGAACAAAAACAATACGTAGACACATCGAAACCTTAAGAAGCGCTAAGAAAGAATTTAAAAACCTAGACAGCTCAAAAATCTGGATTTCATCCCTACAATATGGTCTAAACAAAAGTAAATCCCGTGCAAAAACTAGCTATATAGTCAACCAAATATAATATAAGAGGTCACATACAACCAGGTTATTACTAAACAATCCGATATTTAGATGATTGATGAAATTGAAGTCTTGAAACATATACTAAAACTAAAGCTAGAATACCGTCCAGGACCTGATGGTATTAGAAACGAACATATTGAACACGGTAAAAAACACTGCTTGCTCTAATGGCACATTTTTTCAATAATATCCTTATAGAGAAATAAATGCCAGAGAACTGGACTAAATCGGAAATTGTTCTACTGTACAAAAAGGCGATCAAACTGACATAGGAAATTACCGACCAATAAGTCTGATGTCGTGTCTGTATAAGTTGTTCGCTTCATGTCTCTAAACATATTCTCCTTAGACATTGATAGTCACCAACCTCACGAACAGACCGGTTTCAGATCGGGATTTAATACAATAGATCACACAAATGTAGTGGGGCAGGCGATAGAAAAATATCTAGAGTTTCGCAGACCGCCATATGTAGACCTCATTGATTGTAAACATGTTTTGACTCTACCCCTCACAATAGTATCTGGGAGGCTCTAACTAACAATAACGAAATTATATCCATCTTAATAAATAATGAGCCACTAGAACATGTACATAACTATGTCTATCTACGAAAACAGATCATTCAATACGAAAAGAAACGTAGAAGAAATAAATAGAAGAATAGCCTTAACCTGGAAAAAGTTTTGGGCTCATAGTTTTTAAAAGCACAGCTCCAAATGAAATTAAAAAAAAAACTGTTGTAGATTCAACGATAGTAGTAGTTTGTCTAATATACGATAACCAAACATGGTCATTGGACAAAAAATCAAAAATAAAAATTCAAGCCTTACAATGGAGGGAAGCTGCTTAGGAATCACCTTGAAAGACAGAGTAAAAGCTATTGACATCTTCAAGAAAACTAAGATAATTAACGCCGTGCTCTTTGCTCAAAGATTAAAATGGAAATGAGCCGGCCATTTAGCAAGATATACCGACGAGAGATGGACATTTTCATTAACAATATGTGGTCCAGGAACCAGGTTCCTTGTGGTCCATTCCTTGTGGTCCAGGAACCGAGAGGCAGAGGTCGACTATGGCAAAAGTTGGATTGAAAAAGCAAAAAATAGAGACAGAGATCTTTGGAGGAGGCTTTTACCTGAGAGTGGTCCATACATAATTATGAATTATTAGAACGAAAATCTAACAATAGAACGAAAACAAAGAAAATATATATGTAATTTAAATGTAAAATCTTGAATTTATAATTATTTCAATTCATTATTTTAATTTTATTTTGATTTTTTTATTTCTTGTGATTATGTATGTGTGGAGTTATTATAATTACTTAAGGTTCTCTATGCAGTCCAGCTATCCCTTGAAGCCATAAAAACACTTTACTGTATGGGCCAATTGAAAACTTTTGATTTTCAGTCTTACAGATCTCTTATTTTTGCTATATTTGTGCTTCCTTGTCGTTTTGCTCTGCTCATACAGTATATTTTTTGGCCTTGCCTCAATATCCAAATATTTCTTCTTTATTGCAATTTGACAAGGGCTGGCAAAGTCCATGTTGGGTTAACCATTTGGTGTTAAAATATCAAAGAGCAGAAGATATCAAAGAGCACAATGTAAACACATTTTTAGGTGAATCAAAAATAGAATCTAAATGATGTAAAGGTAAACGCGTTGGAGTGTTGATATTGGAACTTTTTCGTATCATCAGCTGAAGTACCCTGGAAAATGTAATAATTATGAATTAACTAGTACCAGTAGACATCATGAATTTATCAAATGATAAAATTAAAATAAACATTACGATTACGTGTGTGTCATTAAAACTTATTAGTTGTGGTTGGTTTGGCTCATAGTTATTTTGTGAGCCGTCAACATGTAAGCGGTTCTCTTCCGAGGCAACAACTGGCAGATCTTAAAATTATGAAAAATAGTGAAATAAGAATATTATAATATTTAAGAATATTATATATATGAAATATATACTATCTTGAAAGAAAAATGTTATTCTATAAATCTTCATTCTAAAAAAAATCTAAATAATTAAATTTATATTGCAATTATAAGACTTACATAAAATATTAAGGGCTTTGTGAGCATACACATTGGTTTTATCTGCGAAATTATCCTTGCCTTATTTTTACATCACTATAAACATGACAAAACGGCGATAATTTTAGTTTTTTGAATAATTTACTAAGCAATTTTTTGATGTGAAATTGATAAATTATAAAAGTGATATTTTTTCGCAAGTGCCAAAAACAAAAATATGATTGGAAACTAAAGAAGGTACGTACATAGAAAATAATCGGTTCCGGTGTTTGAAAGGTTTGTTTACAAAGTTTTTGATCTTTTTAGAATGGACTACAGTTTAGGTAAAAAAAAATATGTTTTAGTTGGAAACGCGCTCCGACTCAATTTGCTCAAATCACTTTTAATCATGTACTTTTCCTTGTCATCGAAATTTATTGAACAGATTTTAACGGTTTTTATTTACCACCCATTAACACCTATTTATCACACAAACCGTCATTTAAAAAGAACCGAGAGCTGTTAATACTAAAAAATCACGTTTGACATTGACAGGTTGTCGGGTGTACCGAAGAAATATGACTTCGTTTCATTTGTTGTATGCGGACTCGGTTTCTAAGGCTACTGGGCAATTTTTCAAGTTATCAAGAATCATGACCATATAAAATGTATGGCACATATAGGATGTTTTTAGGAGTAGGCATAATTGAGATATTTTCCCACCAAATTTTAATGAATACTGCATATTTTGTTAAATATTTAGAAATAAATGAAATAATGTTCCAGTTTTTGTTTTATTTTTGCGATATTTTTTCTATTTTCCATGTTAAAATACCTAATAAATGAACCTATAAATATTTTATACACCATTTTTTTCATTTTATTTTAAGCGCTAACAAATTTAGCATGTTAAAATAATATTGATAAAAGTTATACAAAAGACACATTAAAGGCAATCCAAGATAAAGCACTTGTTATATTTGTATGTTGGTTTGCAAATATATTATGTGTAACTATTAGAAGGACTTATACGGAAGTTTCAGTGATGAATATCTCAGGTTTTGTCTGTAACTTTATTTAAATAAATGTTTTTTTTCTTTGTTTATACTCGGATATGTTATATACTTATAACTATTTAAACAAATTAAGCGGAGCTTCCATTGCAATTTTTATAGGATCTGAGATTCGACGTGAACAAGTTGGGAAATAAAAAATTGAAACTTTGGCCTTTTGAGTACAATGACATAATTAACCACTTGTAGCAAGCGATATAAAGATATCGCTTGTTACAAATAGCTGAATAATTAGTGATTAAGAAACCCAAGTTGTCCATACAAAAGTCATAAAAGTTATTCACGTACAAGGCATGCATAAACACTTGGGAGATAGCCTTTGTAAGATAAAATATATATAATCAGTATATACATATGTATATATATATATATATATATATATATATATATATATATATATATATATATATATATATATATATATATATATACATATATATACATAATTTAAATATAACTAACTGATTTATGATTGTAACACGAATATTGGTAAGTATAATTTATTCAAACATAATAAATTTATTGGAGTATAATAAGACTAAATGTCATTGTGAAAATATTTAGTGAAACTATTTACGTTTGCATGTTTTTAATTCGGTCAATATGCCATCATAAGACTAGGTATTTAAATATTGACAAAAGTCTTTAGCATTTAGGTAATTTATTTCACCTATTCATAGTTTGTTCAACATTAACAAACGAAGTTTGGTTATTGTTCCTTTGATAATGTTTGCTCATTACGCTAATATAAATGAGTCTGACACCTGGGTACATAAAACTGTTTTTTTCTGGAAAATTTGTTTCATTTTACGTTTATTTAAAAGTAACCCAGCACGAAATATACCAATTTTCAATTTAAACAGTTTAAAATTTAAAATTGTTATATTTTGGATAAAAAGGATGCACAGATTAGTTATGTTCATTGTATCCTGTTTAATAGCAATAAATGTGGATGCATTCGAGTATGATCGATCGTTTTTGGCCGTAGTCAAACCGAAAATAAGTGAACAATGTTACAAAGATTTAGTGCAAGCAGATGAACATTTGAGAAAATCTATAATTAATGCTGTATCTGGTAAGTGGCGATTAGGTTTATTGTTAATAAATATGGTACAATTCCAATATCAGATTATAACATAAAAAGCAATGCTATAGCCGGATAAGCATGGGCAATCAGCCCTTGCTCTGATTTTAAGTTATTTGAAATGTTACCTAATGGCTATTTGTTATTTGAATAGTTATTTGAAATATTATCGCTGAGTAAAATTTTAACTTTTAATATTGAAACTATTCCGAGAAATATACGGTTATATTAAAACTTAAAAAAAATCGTAACTTTTGAACGGCTGGGCTAATTTAGATCCGAAAATGTATGCAGTTATTTTCCCGAAATGTAAAATAATGATAAGTTTGAAGTTACTATAACGTAAAAAATATATATATATATGCATATATTTTGTCCATTTTTCATAATTAGATTATATTCTTGTGGCAATCAGGAATTTTTTTATTATATTTGTAAGCACGAATTTTTGGGGTGATGATTTTTTAACATTTTTAAATAAATTATATCTGTACTTGATATCATAAAAAGATAAAAAAAAATATTTTAATTTTTCATTGCGTTATTGCTTTTGCAATATAATAAGAAATGCGATTATCAATACTTATAAAACTATATTTATGAATACTGAAAATTATTTATAAAATTAAAAAAAACTTCTACACGGTTTGGCCAATTAAAATTAGTTGAAATACATTATAATCTTTTGTCTTGTATACATGAACAAAATAGCAGTGTAAAATTACAAAAAGTTACCAGTATTTTTTAACTGTTTTTTAATTTAACAATACTGGTTCCTTTTCTTCATTTATTTTTTAGCAACATGTGTTTTTTTATATTTCTTTGGATGCGTATTTCATATATAAAGAAAAAGCATTTTTCATTGCAATTTTGCTATGATATATTAGAATGTTACGAAAAGAATATGTGTGTGTGTGTGTGCGTGCGCGTGCGCGTGTGCGTGTGTGTGTGTGTGCGTGTGCGTGAGCGTGTGCGTGTGCGTGTGCGCGTGCGCGTGCGCATGCGCGTGTGCACGTGTGTGCGTGTGTGCGTGTGTGCGCGTGTGCGCGTGTGTGAGTGTGTGCGTGCGTGTGCGTGTGCGTGTGCGTGTGCGTGTGTGTGTGTGTGTGTGTGTGCATTATTATGAAACGAATTCATTTATTTTTTAACGTAAATATTTTTGTTACCATAAAGATCAAAATCGTTAATCCGTAGGGAGTTTAATTATGGAGTACCACAGTTGACATAAAAATATTTTGCGAAATTTATAACTCACATAAAATTGTGATTGTATGAAAAATGGGTATTTTTCTTGTAAAATAACGATTTTCTCTGTATCAGTTTAAATTTGCAACTAAGTATTTTACATTTATTTTTACGATATCTCAATAACTGGTTATTACTAAAATCCCTTGAAGTAAAACAAGGGTAGAGACAAAACACATACGCAAATTACAAATTGCAAAGAGCAGTAAAACGATTTACGATCGTAATTTTGAGGTTTCAGAGTAAATATCGAAATATTAAGATGACAAGAAAATAAGTCAAAATCTGGCATCGGTCTAAATATTAAATTAATTGACGTCTACGCAAGACGTTAACACGTTAATATACCCTATATTTATAAATGATAGGGTTATATTTATAAATGAAAGGGTTGTATGAAATTAAAGTTTATATTTGTAAATGAAAGGGTTATATGAAATTGTATACTCGTAGGTCTTCTTTTGTAAAAAATAAAGGCTTCGAGAGGATTAAAACTATTATTTTTCTCAAAATAAATATAAATATCACGAACTTTGTTTTATTTATACTGTAATATTTGCAATATTTTCTTTCGGTGTGAAATTTTTCATATCTTTTGGCTTGCAAACTTTTGACAAGGGGAAAAGGAAGGGTATGGTAGCGGTTTTTTCACCTTTATCTCTAAATCAAGAGTTATATAACTTAAAAATAAAGGGAGTATATTTTTGGAATGTCAAAGTGAAGCTTTTTCATATGGCATTTCATTTGACATTGTCGTCTCATTTTACAATTTAAACTGGCATTTTAGTTTGCATTTTGAATAAATTTAAAAAAAAATCGAAATTCTAGAAATTTTGGAAATACTTTTATTTTTATTCAAATATAATTTTTTTGTTTAGTTTTATTCTTTCTAGAATACGCGCCGACAAGCAAATTCCCCGACTGTGCTAATTTACAAGTCGATAAGTATAGTAGCTGCTGAGAAAAATGGTCGTATTACACGGGCAGACAGTAACCAAAGTTTCACCATAAATGATTAATTTATATGTCTCAATGTGTGTGTGTGTATGTGCGTGCGTGGGTGCGTGCGTGCGTGCGTGTGTGTGTGTGTGTGTGTGTGTGAGAAAATACTATTACGTATCATGGGGTCTAGATGTTAGTGACCCCGTATGTCGGACTCGGCCAAGACTGGCCTATACCGACTAAGAAACCGCCTCTTCTTCTTTACCTTCTTTATCCCCATGGTGTCACCGTTAGGCATTTCTTCACGGGGGAAGGGCTTAGCCTTATTTTCGAGCTATCTCATAATTGTGCTTGGCTGCCGCTCATTCGGGCTCTTTCTCTTTCCTGGATGCGTAGTTCTATTAGCACTTCCATCGCATAAGTATTTGTTGCGTCCCATGCCTCCTTTCCCTGTAACATTACAGATACAACATTGTCTGGTACAACACTACAATTTAATTTTGATTCCCACTTCCGCCGAGCCACTGAGAATCGAGGACAAACAAAGAATACGTGCTCTGCATTTTCGTTACTGCCTTCGCAGATGGGACATTCTGGGGAATGATCATGCTTGAACCGATGAAGATATTCTCGTAAGCATCCGTGCCCTGAGAGCATCTGCGTAAGGTAGTAATTTACCTCTCCGTGTTCGCGGTTCATCCATTGATCCACTTCGGGTATGAGCCGATGAGTCCATCTCCCTTTACTTGAAGCGTCCCAGCGGGTCTGCCAGTGACGTATACTGTTTTCTCTTTCCTGACTCCTCAGCTCAGCCAGCGTCAAGTGCGGGCTTTCTTTTCGAAGGTAGTATAGAGTCTTCCGTTCCTCAGCTAGTATATCTATGGGCATCATTCCAGCAATTACACCCACCGCGTCTTCAGAGACAGTACGGAAAGCACTAGCTGTTCGTAGTGCGCTTAGCCTGTAGACCGATGTGACTTTACGCCGGTTATCCTGATTAGCAAGGGCTAATGACCAGATAGGAACTACATACTGATGTAACTACATATGTCAGCAATAGTCTCCTATTTTGCTTGTTCCCTCCAACGTTTGGCATTAACCGAGACAAATTTGTCACCACTTTCGTTGCCCTTGCTGCAGTGTATTCTACTTGTTTCTTGAAAACTAAGACGATTGTCTACCATTACTCCAAGATAGCGAATGTACGGTTGCGTCGTGAGTATGGTGGCCAACCCTCAGTGTCGTTTTCTCAGTTTGCTTCCTGCTAGTAATGAGGACAGCTTCCGTTTTATGCTCTGCAAGTTTGAGTCCCACTTGGTCCATCCAGCTTTGTATGACTGCGTAGGTTTGATCAAAAGCCCAGTTAATTTCTTCTACGTGTTTGGCGACTATTACAACCGCGATATCATCCGCAAATGCGACAAGACGTGCTTCTGCAAGAAAGGCTTATTTCAGTAATGTGTCATACATGATATTCCAAAGCAAGGGGCCCAGCACTGATCCTTGAGGTACTCCTCCAGTTACTTTGTTCACTTTTGGCCCAGCATCAGTATCGGACCTAAGGACTCGATCTGTGAAGTAGCTCGCCACTATATTCTGCAGGTAGTTAGGTACGTGAAATTTGGCAATGGCTTTCATAATCACATCCCATCTGGCTGAGTTGAAGGCATTTTTAATACCTAATGCTGCAACCAGGCAATACTTTTTTGTGCCTCCTTTCCATCTGTTTCCAGAGATTGCCCGCTTTGCAGTATTGACTACCAAGTCGATTGTATCTAGCGTAGATCGGCCCTTTCGAAAGCCATACTGGTTGTCGGCCAATTGTGGGTCAACAACAGCTTCAATTCGTCTGTGGACAATACGCTCCAGTACTTTTCCAGCGCTATCTAGCATGCATAATGGGCGGTATGAAGATGGCTCCCCTTTTGGTTTGTTCTTTTTTTGTAGAAGCACTAACTTTTGCACCTTCTGGGAAGAGGTCTGGAGCTGTTTTGATTGCAGCTTTTAATGCAATGTTTGGGATACCATCCAAACCAGGAGCTTTAGTGTTTCCTATTCTTGAATAAGCTTCTAGGAGTTTCTCATGTGTAATTGGTGGTATTGTGTCAGCTTTTTCCTTCTGCACAATGTAGGTTTGCTCTATTTGTTGGGGGAATAGCGCCGTAACTATAGATTTTAACAATTCGGGGTCAGTAGGTGAGCATGATGGTTGTCTCTTAAGCCGCAACATGACTGTTTTATATGGCCTTCCCCATGGGTCTTTCTCAACTTCCTCTAGAAGATCGTTCCAGCACTTCTTTTTACTATCTCGAATAGCATTTTTGAGCATTCGGCGTGTTTCTTTATACATTTCCATCCTTGTGTGGTAGTAGGTGTTAGCCTTCTTCCGCGCCCGTTGTGTGAGCCTTTTTGGTTGGATGCACTCTTTGCGAAGCGTGGCTATTGTGTCATTCCACCAAAAAACTGGAAGAAGTCTATTTGGACAACGTTTCCGTGGCATAGAGGTGTCGCAAGCAGACACAATTTTTCTGATGACAAAAATTGCTTTTCCGTTAGCATCATATCCCTGATCTGTGGGCTTACCATCAAGAGCAATATGGAATGTTTCGAGATCAAAGCCCTAATGGCTTTGATGGTCTTCCATCCGACTGTATTGCTTCTCTTGATGAGCACCCTAGGTATCGTGTCCAAACTTCCCAATATATTGCTTGGTGTTCACTAGCCGTGTAAATTTCTGTGACTTTCCAAGAGTTGTTACCTTTTGCCAAGTTCATGCTTACGAAAGTAGAACTTGCATGTCCTTTTATAAAAGTGGGTTTGTTTCCACTGTTGAGTAGCACAACATCTAGGGACGCCATAGTTTCTAGGAGTGCTAATCCTCTGGCGTTTTTCCATTTACTACCCCAGTCAGTTGCCCACGCATTAAAATCACATGCGATGGCCACAGGATAGTGATTTCTTACGTCATCTGCGAGTCTTTCCAGAAAGTCATTATATTCCTGCAGTGTGAGGCTAGGCGGAGTATAACAGCTGTAAAAATGTATTTCACCTAGCTTGGCTCTTACAAATCCAGTTCTTGGAGTAACTTCCTGGCAAGGCTGCAGGTTGCAAAACCATATGGCAGCTTTAGCCCCAGCATCAGTTACTTTTTGGGACTTTATATGGTTCTGAGATTATGATCATATCCAACTGTAACTGTCGGGCCGCCTGTGTGTGTGCGTGCGTGCGTGCGCGCGCGTAATATTTTATTGCATCACTGCTATAATAACAATGTAATAAACAATGTTACTATTATTATATATTTATAAAATTACCTGTTAATAATAAAAAGTACCTTCAATAACAATAGGTACTTAATTATTTTTGAATAATTACCATGAAGTTGTCATCCCGCGTTACCATTTTTGTTAAATATCGTTCATTAAATAGATAATATATATTTGATGTTAAATCAGAGTAGCAGCCGCTGTTTGCATTCCATAGGCACAATCACAATAATACATGTAATACTCGAAACCCCGCTAATATTTGGCACGTATTCTAAAAGTCGTATTTCAATATTTTATAAATTTTTTACATAATCTTTACTCAGAAACGATTGAATGTTATAAGTAAAATTTTAGTCCTTAGCAGTTACCATAAATCAACTCAAATGACAAAAGTGATCAAAACGCCGGTAGCTCATATTTATCCGGCTAAAGCCTTTTTATGAAAGTCGTAGAATATACAATATAAATATTTATCCACATTGTTACAAATATTAAAGATGAATTTTATACAAAAGTAAATTATTACTTACAGCAAATAAACCACTTGGAATTAAAAATATTTACCTGCATTAGGGTTCCGCAAGTAAGAATGAAAAAGCGAAAGCCTTATAAGATCATTTTGTTGTCCGTTTCGTTGTTGACCCTTTTTCTTAGATCATAGATACCACGTTAACACCGGTTACTTTAATATTTTATAAAAGAAAAAAATCTAAAGTAAATCACCCCATACTCGTAGCTCTGTAGAGAAATTAAGCTTCAGATTCAGTTCAATACAAAGATATTGTTCTTCAAATATAATTTTATGGCTCGTCAAAACTATTAACCGTAAATTTGAAATTTGCTATAAAGAAAGACCTCGAAGCACAAGTATAGGTAAAAATGCGAAAATAATTAATTTGTAATTCTAAGTTGTATTATTATGTGGCAAATTAAATTTATTTGCCTATCGGTTTTTCTTTCTTTTGTATATTTTTTGAAATACCTATTTTTTAAGTTTTCTGACAATATGGTATAACGATACGTAATCTCTAGGGTAATATAGTCAAGTTTCTGTTCTATTAGCATATATATATATATATATATATATATATATATATATATATATATATATATATATATATGTATATAATAAATATGTGTAAACAAGATAGTCATCCTGTTCTATGACCACCTTTGTTTATATATATTTTAAGTATTAGAAAAATATAAAAGCCTTTTTTCAACACATTTGTGCTCATGTTTTGGTGCCTTAATTTCCTTACTATATTTAACACAGAAAACAAAACTTAGGTCGTTTTGGAAATAAATAGTGGAAATAATTTAGCTTTTAAACATATTTCTCTTTCGCATATTAAAGTGTAGAAATCGGCTTTATTTTTAACCGACTTTAAAAAAAGGAGGAGGTTCTCAATTTGTCGGAATCTTTTTTTTATGTAATTTCAGCGATAATTCCTTACTGAATGGACCGATTTCGATGATTCTTTTCTTATTTGAAAGAGGGTACTTTTGGAGTGGTTCCATATAAATATAATGACGATCTGATGATGAGGTCCAGATATGAACGAGGGAACTCCTTAAAGAATCGGAGTAAATTTTTGCTACGGGTAGTGGTTATTTTTTCAAAATAACTACACCGCATATCATGTCAATATCTGATGATAAGTTCTACAGATGAATAATGGAACGGATGGTAGTAAATTAAACGTGATACAAGGTATTTCTTACTGATAATTATAACTTTGCAAGATAACTACACCATCGACCATGTCAGAGTCTGATAATATGTTCCAAAGATGAACAAAATCCGATAAGAGGTTTCTTATCGAATGGCAGTAAATCAAACGTTATTCAAGATGTTTATTACTGATGGTTTTAACTTTGCAAAATAACTACACCATCGACCAGGTTAGAGTCTGATGATGAGTTCTGAAGTTAAATAATGCAACTCCTTAACGGAGGATAGTAAATCAATCGTGATAAATATTTTTGCTACTTGTTAATTGTTACTTTAATTATTATTTTGCAAAATATGATATTGGATTTCGAATATGGAGAACGGAACTTCCTCTAGTTGTCGCTGTTACCTTGTAAAATCTGGATTTTTGACTTCGGATATGGAAAACGGGACCCCTCAATGGCTAACAGCTAACCACTGGCGGCCATTACTGTCGTTTCGTTTCTGTGTCTTGTTGATAGCCAATTTTAGACAAAGGGGAAATTATCTAATTACTACACCGCCGACCAACAAACAAATATAAAATTTAATATTATAAATACGCTCTAATCTACTCGTATTGTGAGCACATTAGAAGTTAAGGTTTTAAATTTACATTATGAATTAAATTAAATGATAAATTTGTTTAAGTTGGTCGACACTGCTGGCACCGACTTCAAAAATAAGTAACTTAGTTATTTATAGCAGATAAGTAGGTGCATATTTTGAGTTAATTATTTTTTACTTTTTAGTACCTTTTTTTTGAGGTCGGTTTTTTTAAAATGGCATATTTATATACTGGACCATAAAACTGAGGGGACAGAAAAAAATTACACATTTTCGTGATGATCTTTACTACATATTTCCGTTAAATTTTTCTTTCTTTCTTATTCGATTCTTTTTATAAAAGAAGAGGTCTTTAGGATCATTATTGTCTTCTTGGAAGCTTCAAAACTCTAGCCTTCGAATCTTTTGAAATTTGATTTTTTGCCATTATTGTAATTTTTCAGTAAATGTTAATTAATTTTTTTTTTAAATTTGCGATATATGGTTTTTATCAGTTAATTTGATTTTTTTTGGTAAATTCCAATGACAGATTTTCTGAAGCGCCAAAATAATCTACAATTTGAGTTATAATAAAAAATAGTTCATTCCAGTCTGTAAGCAGCAACTAGGCAATAAATAAGTATATAATATTTTTAGAACAATTTCAGAAATGAAATATTTTCTTGGGGTAAATAATTTTATGACCAATTTAGAAAATATATGTCTTAACATACGATAACGAACGCATGCACGTAAGTATGCAGGGCCCCACGTACGCATTCATTAGTAAACATGTGTCTCACTCCCATATTAACAATTACGCTTTGCTGAATGTGTTTAGAGCTGTGGCATACTGTTTGAGTAACGAACTGCGGCACTTATGTCTATGGTATTATATCTGACTAATGGACGGATAAATTAAAAAGCTTAATTCCGATCGTGTAATCGATGTGTGGTCCCCGTTAAGAGAAAACAATTATTAAAAGAAAAAAATTGTGGCATTCTTAAATTTTTTTTGTTTAGTATATATATGTCCTATAAATAAGTTATTAAAACGTTACAACAAAGAAAAAGGAAATATTTATAAAATTTATATTGGATATCGCTTGATGGTTTAGGCAGATATCGTATTTAGTAATCAAGGACATAAATAAAAAGAAACAAGGAAATTGGATATTTGGTTCTTGTAGGTAAATTTAGAGAAAAACTTGGAAAGCCCATCGATTATGAAATATTTTTAAAACTTTTACGTTAATAAAAACATAAAAATAACAAAAAAATAAACGATGATTCAAAAATAAAATAGTTTATCTTCAAGAACAAACATTTTTAGCAGAAAAATAGCTGTGGGAAAATCATCCAGAAATTAAAAAAAATTTTGTCCTTGTAAATTTGCCTTGTTGCTGGTAAGAGGACCAGGTATAATTCGAATATTAAATTGTATATGTGATATTATAATTTTATTTGTTTCCTTTTTTTAATTCATAGAAATTCCTTTTATTTTTTAAGAAATGATATTTTCGTGAAAATTATAAGAATATTTTAATATTTGTTTGCACATATATTGGCCACTTTCTAGTTTAATACTAATATTCATTTATTTATTCTATAACTTAGGCATATAGCCTCATGTTTATTTTAAAGTTTCCTCTTTCAGAGTATGTGATTTCTTTGAGTGTTTTTAGAAACGAAATATAATACACAGAATCTTGTTTTGGAACAAATATAGATTAGCAAAAATGGAAATTTCACTATTTTTATGAACGAATACACATAAAAACGACATATTTAATAGTAATAGGCTAGTTTGTAATTTTTTATTATTCAAACTGATTAGAACAATAAAATTCACTCCCCATAAACACCATCTTTTTTTATTACCAATGCATTTTTGTCTATTTTTAATAAATAAAAATGTTAATAATTTCACTGATTCTATCAACAAAAAAATTCAAATCTGCCGACATTGAAAACTTTTATTTTACATATTTTTAAATTATATCTTAATAATTGGGAACAAAATGTGTTATGAAGGAGTCGTAAGTGATTATTGATATATTTCACGACGAGGATCCCGAACGAGTAGCCATCGTAACTCTTGATGTCAGCCAATAGAACAAATTAAGTACGATGACCGTGTCACAGTTTTGCACATTCCACTAAAGAAAATATGGATCGCACAGAATGGGGCAGCATTAGCACGTGCCTAATCCGTATATTATTATAATATTCCCATATAATTAGAACCTTCCTGAAAGGTCTATGTCCTTTATGCACAAAGCGCATCGAACGATCAATTTAAAATTATATAGATACACTAATTATATGCACCATAAAGTTGAATGGTCGAGAGTTACAATGTTATTTAAAGTTAATTTGTCACTGTGATGTATTGGGTTGATCACAAGGCGTAAGGTCTTTGACAGCCCGGCGCATTACGGCGACCCGGGTTCGATTCCCGGGATTGCATACATTAAAGTATTTATATAAAGAAGCAATTATTTTTAGATTTTTACATTATTATTTACACAGCATTACATGAAGTTAACGATTAACAATACGATAGAGAATTTTAGCTTCATATTAAATAATTGTCATGATAATATAGAGTTGAACAGATTAAATAAAGTTACAAAACTACCAGGATAGTATACAGACGGTAAAGTTAATAGTTAACATTAAATAGTTTTACCCAAGACTATACGAATATTTAGTGGTAGTTAACGAAATACAAATAAACTACGACTTTTTTTAAATTGCAAGGTAAAGAATCACAGATATAGAGTTACGCAGTCGTATTAGGCACTGACTTTCCAATTGTTATTATTATGAATTTAAATTTAGTTCTGGGCAAGGCTTTTGTGAACATGTTACCATATTGATTATATGTACGTTCCCAATTTAAGTTATTACCATTTTCATGATATTTTTCTTTTATAAATTTGTATATGCTGTCTATATGTTTGCACACTTTATGAAATTTATCGGTTTTGATTATATATATTGTATTTGAATTGTTAATATATAGGCACACAATCTTTTGATTACATTCACTTAAATCACTTATCGACTATTTTAAATATATTGCCTATTTTCCAGCTGCACGCTGAATTCTGTTTCGGTATTGGACAGGGTAACATTTTGTTTGCACTTTATAGAGAACATAATGTGAGGTCTGTTCATGGTTGCTGCACAGATTAATGATTCCACTTCTACTCTGTACAGAGTATTTTTATCTGATGGACCGTCAGTTTACAGCACATGAAAATCAGCTGGAATAGTGTTAGGATTGGCATCGCTCATCAAGAATTTGCTGAAGGTGGTTCAATATATTTGGTTTGATGAATGAAAATGTAACTGCTGCATTTCTGTATTTATACACCGACGAAATTAGCGGTAGGATATGTCTTCAGGTCAAAGTTTGGTTCGATTACCTTATTTAGGACATATTTCTTCTTTAAAAGTAGTATTTCGTATATATATATATATATATATATTTATATATATGTATATATATATATATATATATATATATATATATATATATATATATTATTTTATTTCACTGACTTATATTACAGAAACACATACATTTATATCTTGTAGAACCGCCTTCGTTTAAAACTGAATCAAATTTCGTATTACAGCATCTTAGCGCTTGTATTGGTCATTATAAGCATTTATTTAGTTTACTTGCACAGGTCTGCATTCTACTCCATCGGATGATGACATGCAAATGTCCTCCTTTAAGTCACCATATAGAAGGCTTTGGTGATGTTAAATTGGTTTATTTCTTAATTTTACTCTCTACTTGATCTGAAAAGAGAGTTACGAATTTTATATCCTTATTATCTCTGAAAAAGGAGCCATAGACAATAAGGATCGCACAGGAAGGTTACTATATTATCAGCTTGATATCAGTATTTAGACGTTATTAACAACAAATTTGGCGTATACCTCGTTTTATAACACCACAACAAACATAAGGTTTAATAAATGCGTAATTTTTTGTATTTGAATAAGTAAGTTTTTTAATTGTTTTTAATTACGAGTTTTTCTATGAAGTATATTCTGTTTGAATGAAGCAAACATATATAATATTTTTTCCTGTTTTTAAAATATTTTGAGATTATGTACAGATTTATTTCGTTAGGTATTGAAAACTTTATCCTTTTGCGTATATTTTTATTTTAGAAACTAGAAAATTCCCATTGGAACCAATTCGGTTTATACTGAGTAGTTACAGTATTATTGAGATATAATTTTAGTCACAATTTGCTAATAAACAATTTAAATGACTAGGTTGGTACTCATATTATATTGTAATGATGAGAGACAATTATTTCTGACGGATTATATTGATTTACTCCTTAAAACTTCCACGCTCAGTTTTGATAATTGTTCCAAAGCGTTAAACAAGAAAATACGAAAAAGAGAAATGGTGTCAAAACATAACTACTCATTAACGAATAGAACGGGAGAACATGCAGGAATATGAATTATTGGAATACTAATTAATGATCGATTGTAAAACATGATATAACTTCCTAACAACATTCCTCGAGCCGTCGATAGAATATAAAACGATCTCAAAATTAGGTGCTCATCTTATGTAAGGGAAAATAGTAAAATATCAGAGAATGTTTGAGTGCGCACTAAGTTGTGAATTAAATTCCGATTTTGTCACCTCGTGTAACAGCCGGGAGCGTACAGTGGATGTATAACCAAATCAAAAAGCGAGTGGTTATAAATATAATTAATCAGATTTTATAACCGGCGTGATTCCCATAATTAAATTAAACAAATCCTATTAAATGAGACGCTACGTATTATAAAATGAAAAGGAAGTTATAACAAAAGTAGTAATTATGCATATACGGAGATTAGCACCACCTGTAGGTGTCCAAATAGGTTTGGATAATATAATTATGAAATGTGAGGTCTATAGTTCTATCAATCCCACCCCATCTAATTCATAACTGTCCACAAAAGGAAGTTGAATATTATATGAGCCATATATTAATCGTTTCAAAAATTTGTCTAATTTTTGTTTTAATATTAGCAAGGCCTTATATTAATATTCTTAAAGGTAATACAAAATAACGAGGCTGAGGGTAGAGATGAAATCCAGCCTGAAATTATGAAAGATGGTAGTGATGCCTAGTTAGATTATCTGGTCGGCTTGTTCAATAAATATTTACTCCTAGGTGAAATACCGATGGACTGGGCACAATTTGATTGCTATTCAAGAAATAATGTAACGACGACCTGAACATGCCGCTAAGTCTTCTTTCGAAAGGGTACAGATTATTTCCAAAGTAATAGTTCCAAAGTAACAATAAAGTACAAACAGATTAACTGCCGAGTTAGATTTTTACCGACTTAAAGAGTAAGTAGTTCTAGAAAGAGTTTCAGTACCTTCGACCACATCTTGACTACAAATATGTTTACAGAAAAAGCTACCTATTACCTATTCCTGTTAAGGTGACAAATAATGATAATGCTTTTCTTTAGTTGACGTGCTTCATATAGGTTGACTAAAAAAAGCATTCGATATTGTGGAAACATGACTGGTGTAAATGTTTCGTAGAAATACAAGAATAGATTTTAGAAAATGGCCTGATTGCTAATGCATACTACTCTGGGATTATCCTTATCATCATCACATTGCAAAACCAGAAGAGGTTTCAAACAGGGGGGTTCAAATTTTTACCCTTCTCCTAGAAAATGTTTTTAAAAATATTAGGTTGGGAATGTAAAAACCTTATTATATCAAGTGCACTTTTAAACTTGAGCTGTTCGGATGATATAGCACTGCTTGTTTATAATTCAGAGAATTATCATACATTCCATTGATAAGACTTGAAATGAATCTGGATACAAAACTTATGAAGTAGGCAACTGAAATGCAGTACAATAATTGTAAAAATCAAAACAGCACGAGGAATCAACAGACCATAAGTGTGTATCGTGCTATACTAGAGATTGTAGATAGATACGTGTACTCAGGCCAAGAATTATGAATATGTAAATACGGCGCTTTTAATTAAAATATATTTAAGAAATCTCGTGAAGTTTCTGAACCAGTTTCCAAATATTTTAAGACTTTTTAGCTTGCTGTTATGTTCACTATTATTGATGAAAACCCAGCACGTTTTAAATGTTTATACTCTAAATATTGAATCTGGAATTATACATCCAGCAACTCAGATGCTAATCACGATAATGCCGATACTAAGTGTCTATGAAAAAAAAACGCTAGAGATTATAAATTGGGTAGGGAATTACTAATATGAATATTTAAATAGTGATAAATAATGTAATCTAAAAATGCACATTCCAATTTTCGTTATTATTCCCAACATCCATTGTCAATTTCTTTGTAGATTTCACACAAATAACATAAACCATGAGTCAAATGACTATCCTTGATATTTTAGAAAACCAATTTCGCTGTAGTATTATAATACAGTTTCTTAAATATCACTTATATTGAATCCAGATTTTACAAACTGAAGACATTTATAGAATTGTTCTATTATAGTTTAATCTTAAAGGATTTCATTTGTTTTTAAGTCTTTTTCTGTTACTTCAAGAAACATTTCTACATGCTAACTCAGCAACTAATCATATTTTTTATTTTTATGCCTACTGTGACACTATTTTCTTTTAATTTTTCAGTAACTTAGGAAAATAGGTTGTAATTGAATGTATTCTACAGTAAATTATGATTCCCTTGTTTTTAATGTGGGTTTTTATACATTTTATACGAGCACTTATTATCACCCGCAACATGCATATACTGGACGTGTTAGAGTTACAGCTCCAAATCATACATACATACCTACAGCTCCAAATCATCATACAATATTGTGTAATATGTGTCCCATACAATGCAATTTTAGATAACGTCCCATTGATTTAAAATTTCATAAAATAGCAATTCTTATTGCTTTTATAGGCCCCAAAATCTAGGAATGTCTTAATAAATTATTTGCTTATTTTATCCACAAAATAATTTTCTCTGGATTTTATTAGTTCAAGCTATTTAAACAAACCGTAAATATAATATTAAATTTTCAATTTCTTATAATCGACCTTAGTTCACCGCGTGATTAAATACGCACTCGCAAATTTATCTTCATTTGAAGCTTTCACATCCATTTAAGTTGTAGTATTATCTGTATCTTTATATTGTGATCGCCCTTATATTGAAATAGTTAGAATGTAGAATTGGAAATTAAAAAAGTCCTAATTAAATTTTATTTCAGATTTTAAACTTAACACCAAGCTAGAATTATTGAAAATTAATATTACTAATAAAACCCGCTGTTGAACATTACAATTATATTTTAAGTGTTATGAACTCCCACTTTAATTGTTATAGTTCTTAAAATTTAAAGAATCGATCCAGATGTCCATAGCATTGAAAGATAGTAAGTTAATATACCTTTGTCAGTGATAGCTTTCTTTTCTTTTTTGCCTTGGGTACTCCTGATCCCATTCGTTTTTGTATGTGTCTAACGCATATTTTTTTCTACGGCGAGATCATTATACTTATTCAAATTTAAAATTTCTTTGAAAGCTATGGAGTCACTTCAAAACACAGAACATGCATAGTGTTAAATTTTCTAGAATTGAATAAGTATATATTAAATTTATATTTTATATTTTCTAGAATTTCATGTGTGATTTCTGAAACTTCTTTAGCGACATTTGAGTCAGCCGCGAACTTAGTTTTATTTACGGTATATTGAAAAAAATTATCACTGATTATTATATGATCATTTAATTAATAGTTTCGAGAGAAAATGAATTAAGTATGCTATTTTGAATCAGTGAAAATATCGTTTTATTCCGAATAATAAAAAAGAACACACTTTTAGATAATTAGTGATTATTATAAATTATTAACTCATATGAATTGCTAAAAATATTTCATTTAATCCATGGGCATATATGTGTGAGGCTCACATCTTGTTTAAATTATCTAAAGCTTCGCAAAACTTGGTGTAAAAAATATATCGACGGAATTCTTTTCGTCGATGGAATATGTTTACTTCTATGTTGTAATCGGCACACAAATAGAAGTGTAAACATTTTGATAATTTTATTAAAGAAAACGATTCCTCGTTTTGTCATAATTTTTCTCATGACAACAACAAAAAAATGGATGCAATATATTCAGTCAGATGTTTCCATTATTATAATTTGAAATATTTAATTATAATGAATTAATCTAATAATCAACAACATAATTAATACGTAAAATAAACAATTACATAATATAATTTACTGTGAAATCGATAATTTTAAACTGTTAAATAATTTTAAACTGTTAAATAAGAAATGCTCATACCTTTTGTATAAAAGTGGAGCGGAGGTTCGATTCACTCAGTGTAGGTTTCCGTCTGTACCCACCATAAATTTTGGATGTGGTTAAAAAATTACATACACGTTAACCTCCTAGAAAATCAGTTATTTTTAGTTTCGGAAATAGAGAGAATGAATTTTTTCCGCATATTTTACGTATGTATCTGTTACTTCAAAGAACGAAAAAATATTTATGAGGATATAATTAGCCCTTTCAAACAATAACCCAACCGATATATGAAATCAACGAAAAAAAACGGAATAACTAATTTACCTCCCTTAAAATTTCCATATAATTAAATATTATTAACTCTTAACAATTGAGATATATGCGTGTTAATATGCTATATCATTACGTTAATGTTAAGTTCCTAAACCGAGTTGTTTCTAAAAACGCTACGATGAAAGGACAGTCAGACGAAAGAACCGCAAGTGACTTCATATGGCTTCAGTTTTTTCCTTTTGATGGGCGGAATCCTATAAAGTATAAATAATTCGTTTTTTGGAGTTTTTGTTGGTGGGTATAGATAAAACTTCGAAAAATTCAACAATATAATCGATATGAAAATTCATTTATTACAGATAAATTAATTTCGCTTATTGCAGCAACATTAATATTATTAAAATCAAACTTTTATTTATTCATTAGGAAATGTTTATAAAAATGATTACTTTTGACAGTATGGAACGCGAAGACCCCAGGCTTAATAAATGGAACCCACGATTACACGGGGGACTATGAGGAGTGCTTCAGCCCAATCACTAATTCAATAGTGATGCAATATTGCATATTTGACGTGGGTATCACCTATGAAGGAGAAACACCGATATCGTGCAACGCAAGTCACCGAGAAGGCCTGACACAAGTAATAGATATGCTTGAGTGCATTTAAAATTGGTGGAAAAAATATTTGCATCCTTTTTGTTTAACTTTATATCATTATAATTATGACTTTATTTCAGTGTATTTTTAATGATTCCATCGAACCCAGTCACATCCTAAAGTGGTCCCTATGTTCAGTTGGGTCTTGCAGCGAGTCCAATTTATTAGTGCTGGCAGAAGTATTGTTGAAAAATTCTGACATAGGCAGAAATAGTTTGCCCTATAAAGTGACATTTCCGAAAGGTGCCTGTCAGAAATCCATTAAAACTCCGTTTCGCATGGATACTATAATATTTTTGTAAGTAAACAGTTACTTGTAATACCATTCATCCTCAGAGTAGAAAAAGTTGTGTTACACACCTTTCGAGATTTATAAATTTTCCTCCTCTGGGAAGCTATCTTGGGCACATCCTAGACTTTGATAGCTTAGTTAGTGAAAATACTACAGTTGAATACAAATTCATTGTTAAATTAAAAACGTTTGTAAGGAACTATGGGTATTACTAAGTAAGTGTGGTGAAGTTTCGTAATTTTTAATAATATTAATCATATTTTTCTTTACGCATTCATCTAAAGTATTATTTTTTGTTTTTTAATTTCCTTCTTATATGTTTAACAAGTAATTTACGGAGGTCACGTTTCAGTCGTTTGTAGTTTCCTTATAGCGTATGATATAACAAATTTAAATGAATCTAAAAATTTTTCCACTGCGATTATCCTATTCTATTATCTTTTATGTTGATGTTTGTTGAAGACAATAATTCAACCTGATAATTACGAAGAAAATGATCTAGAAGATACTTTTAAGTAACGCGTTTCCTTATTTATTAATTTTTTTTTAATTCTTGGATGTTTACTTAATAATGACCAATAGGGTCATTTAAAAAAAATGTTACTTCATATGAAGAATTAAATTCGAATAACCCACTGTATACCTGTACTTAATTTTTTCTTCTTAGATACCTACTAAAACGAACAGTGAAAATTACGGAAGTATTTAAAAATTTAAAAAAGAATTATTTATAATTTAATCCGACAACACATCCAAAGTGGCAAGTTTCTTTTTCTTGTATTTTTTGTATCGTTACATATCTATTTAACAATATAAAATAAAGACATACTCTTAAAAAAAGTTGTTAATTGATATTCATAAATAAACTCGAAAAATCTGCGGTGAAAATGCGGATACAGAAAAATAATCGTGACCTTGGTTTATTAATTTTTTTGTGTTTTTTTAATTTTTGAAGAGATAATAAAAAAACAGACAATAAAGAAGTAGAAAAATATTTTTGAATAATTGTTTTAATTGCAAATAATAATTAAACCCGAAATATTCTTATGAACGCTAAAAATTAACTCGAGAAATAGATCTATTAATTTTTCTCCTTTATCAAGTGTCTAATTTATCAATAAAAATTTTGTAATTGCTTTAAATAATTAAACTTGAATAATCACTGTATACGTGTGAAATAAGTTATGAAACACGAATGAATAGGCACGTTGCCTGGTTTACTAAACCAGCGTCTATTACCGTGCCTATTTATTCGCGCCTTTTTTTTCTATTCTTATCGTCTGTCGGGTTTGCGAGTTCCATGGATTAGTATATAAAGATATGCATAATATATTAATTCATGAAACTCACAGACCTGTATGGGTTAGCAGAAATATACTCATAAAACTCGAAAACAGCAAAAATATATTCACTTAGACAACTTAGTATCGTTGTTAATGTCAATTAATAGTCTATCAATGAGTGTGGTTTGCGACGCTATATTTATTAATTGCCCGTTTAGTTATCTGGTAGGTATCATTGGCATCATGGTCATCCTATGCACGATTTGGCACTTGGGTATTTGCGGAAAGTCAGGTGACACTGACGTTAGAGGTTAGTATTCTCATTTATATCTCTAATAAACTTAAATCATCATATTGTCCAATTTACATTAAGAAACACGAGACGAGCTAAATTTGAATCAAATTTAAAATGCGAGCTTAAATTTCGCCTTGGTCTTTCACGACGTATGTAAATATGGAAATACAGTGCCAGATTGCAATTTCTGATGGATTAAAATAATTTTTTTTCTATTTATTTGAAATAAATAATCTGAAACAAATATAAAATAAAGATACAAGTTTTTCCCAATTAATAAAATTCTGATTTAAAAAAAATAAGATTCTTATGTTTATCATATCGTTGAAGATTACCTCTGTGAGCCAAGTTATTTTAATTTTTTCCTTTATTTATGATTTTTCATATTTTTATCATTGATTGAACAACGAACTTTTGTAATGTTGATTGAACAACGAACTTTTATAACGTTGATGCTATTCATATAATTCAACATCATAGTGATTTTTTTTCTTGATGTAATATTTTTTCGTATTTTTAAATTTATTGCAAAAATTTATTGTATCTTCAAAAATAATAAAACTGCAAATAAATCCCACGGTTTTCATGGAGAATTTCAATATATAATTTCCAGAAAGATGTTTTCTTAACGGTCACAGAATTACACAAGACTAAAGCTATAACAAGTTACATATAAATTGTTTGGCTTTCATTGGTACTCCCGTCAATCAATGAACTATTTCTGCGGTAAAGTGAACCTTGAATAATAGCGCATAGTTTGTGAAATTGCTATTGATACAATATATAAACTAGCATAAATTAAAGAAAATAAAAAATATTTAAGGTTGACAAGTTTAAAACCATTTGGGTTGTTATTTGGGAAATTTCACCTTAAGTCAAAAACATGCGGTTCAAGGTTGATGTTGTAACTGCGGGAGATATTAGAAATACTTGGGTGAAATTAATTGGGTACTTATTAGTCGGGAATTTTTTTTAAAAATGTTGCATTGAATTTATATTAATGAAAAAAACGATGACGAAGTCGCTTATTTGAGATTCGTGATTAAAATTTAGATTAACTAATTGACTCAGGATCAATGCTTGGCGTATATGGCATGTTGTGTCATTTAGCGTCAATTGAAATGAAACTGATATGTCGATTTATAAAAAAGCTAATACCGTCATAAATTTGACTTGTCTTCCAAAAATAATCTATTTAGGAAAGTTTTCATTGTAAAGCTTATATTTTTTAATTCTTGAAAAGTTTATACAAAATATTTATGACAATCTAATAATAGCAAGTTTTTAAAGTTATTTTTTCATGAAATATACTGTAAAATTTCTTATTGAGCTTCCGAAATTCCAGACAATTTTCTTCCATTTTCCATTTTTAAACCATAACATTCGTGTTAATTACATTTCAGTATCAACTTTCGTGCGCAACTGGTCACTAATAGAGCAGTTTGCCTCCTTAACTGAGATTTCTTCAGATAACGTTCAAATTTTCCATAGCATGAAGGTCATCTCAATGATTTCTGTTATATTAAGTCACGAATTACTTTTTTTCATTATGGGACCTACGGCTAACCTTGAGGAAGTTTTTCAAGTAAGTATCCTATTTTTAATATTCTTAATAGTATTACGTACTAAAAAAATATAATAGTATATTTTGTGACTTTGTTAATTAAACTGTGACATTTTAAATGTATTACATATTGTTTTAAAATCGTAGACTTTTATACTAAATGTTTAATTAATGAAATGCTGAAAGATAATGTGAAAAAAATCGTAAAAATAATAACTTCTTATTTAAAAGTTCATATGATTTCAAAATAATTTGAACACTTATATATACATAGATATTTAAAAAAACATCAAGCATCGGTGTTTAATGCAATGTGTAATATTACACTGGCGTGAAAAAGTAGAAATTATTTGAAAATACTTTATAATTATATTGAATGTATATTGATTTTGAATAAAATACGAGATGACGTTCTATGTACTTTCATTCGTTCTCATTTTTAAATTCAAAGATATTTATATTTTTCTAATCCATGGGTATATTTCTATTTTAATAAAAATATAAATATCGGATTATCAAGATAATTACAAATATAAATATCGGATAATTAAGATTATCTTTAGGGGCTATTATCTTTGCTAATAGCCCACCTGAAGATGTTGTAATACAACGAACCTAGGTCGTGGTAAAGAACTTAAAGAAAGTAGAAAGAATACTACATCACGTAGTTTCATTTAATTGTGAATCGAATATATTAAATTTGGAATGTTGCTATTTTAATACACGTTTTTTAAATTAAGGCCATAGCGCAAACGAAATGTTTACGTGCAGACCTGGCCGTGGACTCATTTTTCCTAATGACAGCCTTCATTTTCACCAAAAAATTCTTCACGTCGAGGGATAAAAGTATCGTGGAACACTTAATGAGCAAATACTTTCGGTAAGCGGTACATTGTTGGTATTTATTGTTTGCATAAATAACTATAACTGAGCTTGACAGAAACTCCACTTTATAAATCTTTATTAATGAATTTAAGAAACATGCAATAGTATAAAAAAACCAAGTGTGTATTCTTCCATTTCTCTTCAGAGCTATAATTTGAACATCATTTTCTTTATATATGTCAAATTTTTTGTAATGATATGGTACGAAAACCATTTTTCCACACTATAAAATATTGACAGGTTTACATTCCTGAAAGTAACTTCAGCCATAATAAGGTAATTTTATTCTATTTTATTTAATTAAATGGAAGATGAGAAATTTTCTTTCACCATGTTTATATTATTTATGGTAACGTGCCTAACGTTACTGACGTCTGAATATGCCACAATGTAATCATATATTGTGGGATAACTAATATAGTGTAATATTTTATATCTGATATATAACATACGAAACAACACATATTTGTGAGCGAGAATTTTGGTATAATTTGATATTTTCATAGTGTAGAAGTTAATTTAATGAAAAAATATTTTATGTAAACGATCAATTCATAATAGACTTGATGAAAAATATTATTCCTTCATTCTTCCGTACCATATATAAAAAGCGTGAAATAAACTTTAATAGAAGAAAATAAAATTTTAGTTTTAATACTAAGGGTCAATCACCCGAAAAATCGCACTTGTATTGTGATAATATTCAAATAAGTTTCCACTAAATAATATGAGTAACTAGTAGGTCTAACGAAGTTTATTTAGGGATCGATATTTTGAATGCAGATTTAAACATGATCAGTCAGTAGGTTAGTGGGCTCTTCTAATTAATGTACAATGTACCATTATAATAAATGAATAATATATCATTATCGGCAGTCGACAATTTCTCTAGAAATTAGGCACAGCCGCTTGTCCAAACTTGTTACATCTATTTGATATTCGTTTCATCTTTTGAGAAATATATTATTTTATTAATTATTATTAAGTCCTTTTACTTTACGTCGGAGGTTAGAGTATCTATAAATATTTTCCACTACGTACTATTTTCCACCAGATTCTTCATTTTCTCAGTAGATATGGGTCTGCTTTTGCTTCGGTATTCTTGAGGATTCAATTGGAGGATGTAAGTAAGATGGTGTAGTTATTTCTACTTCTCCGGAGAGCGTGCACTATCCATGTCTAAAGTTGTTATCGCAGTATACTTACGACGATCGTTTGTCAATACATGTTCTACAGTTATTTGTTGGAGATCAACATTGCCAACATAACCTGCGGCGACAGCGGTTGACAAAAGTCTGGAGTTTCTGTATGGCTTGTTTAGTTTTCCAGGTCCCACGGACGTAGAGCAGTATCGACAGGATGTTGTTATAGAAGATCCTTAGCTTCAATCTATCGATATCGTCTTGAAGTTGAAGTTCCAGAATGGAGGTAGCTGTGCAAATGCACTTATGGATTTGCTTTTTCTCACAACGATGTTTCACTCTGTCCCGTCGCCTTTCGCCATGTCTCTGCTAAGATAACTGAAATATTTTACGTCCTCGGATGTCTCTAAGATATACATATAGTATTTCCCAGAGATATCTTTTTTGCTGTCTGGTATTGACGCGCATATCTTTTGTCTTGGACGGTTTGACTTTAAGTCCAGATTTGTATCCCATTTGGTCGATGCATTTAATCTTCATCATAAATTGCTTCATATTAATATATTTGTTTTCGGCGTTGCGTGTTTTTCGGTGTTTGAAAATTTCTCATCAGTAGATAAATATTTTGATTTACTTATTAATAATCCATTTCACATGACTTTCTTGAATAAATGACATTAATGACAACATTTTCTTCAACATAACCTTTTCTAAATCTGTTCAAAAATTTTTCCACCTCAAATTTTATAATATTTTCAAATAGGTACAGTCATACATCATCTTTGACTACTAATAAATGAAAATAATTTTAATGTACGTATGATATAGTTTAAAATCTACGTAATACATAAATAAAATAGTACGTGGTAATTTGTTAGCCTGTAAATCATTTTATGTGTTGTAATTCATCCAATTCAATATTCATTATTTGTTTCAGTATTATGCCGCTGTACGCTCTAATGGTATTTTATGCGGCAAGTGTAATGGAGCACACAGGACAAGGTCCCTTTTGGCCTTCTGTTATGGCTTTAGAAAGTAACGTCTGCAGAAAGAGTTGGTGGTTGAGCTTGCTCATGCTGGGGAACTATGGGCCATGGGAGAATCATGTAAATTCTTCGTTTAATTACAATGTTGAACAATAATAACCCATGTCATCAATCAATAATTGTAGTGATATCATCATCATCATCATCATATATATATATATATATATATATATATATATATATATATATATATATATATATATATATTAATACACTAAGGTTAAGATGTTACTCTCCCTTTTTAGAAAAAACCGCACAACTAATCCACATAAATTATATATCATTTTATAGATAATTGCTTGCTCTACCGGCATCCACAACTAAAAAATTTATTATTGCTATTGTTTTTGCAAATTAATTAATTATTAAAATTATATACACAAAACAGCAATGCTGCCATCTAACGGCTCAACGTCAATATGATTGACGGTCGGTAAAATTTTTGTTTCATTTCAAATCCACTCACGTATAAATAAAGTGGCGCTTTAGCTCAATGCTTTTGATACTTGCGCCTCTATATGTCAATTTTAGTAAAATATTTGTTTGATCTGTCATCTGAGCTTCATAATGGAATAAAAACGTAATAAGCAGTGTGCAAAATTAGAAATGAATTGAATACCTGCAATCAATTTTGATTTATTAAATTGAGTTGAATAATTTATAATGCGAAGACTTCGCACGGGTCACGCTAGTAGACTAGTATTAATATTGACAAACTTCAAATTTTTGGAGATTGGCCACCTTTGCATTCACCGTGGCATGAAGATTTACTTGTTGTACATACAAAATCTGTGAATCTTTCTACACTAAACGTAGGCAATTATTCAGAGTGGACAGTAATATAAATCGATACCGCATAGCGTTTACTAAACTGTTTCATCTAGAATGTCGCAAAAGGTTCAAATTAGAGTTATTTTGTTTGAATAAGTTTTGATTTGCATGAATCACTTTCATTAAAGCAAAAAGGCAGCAGAGAATGAAAGGCAGCAACAAAGTTCACTGGCGCAGTGTCCAAAAATTCAAATAACGTTAAGGATTAAGTAAAAATGCAAATATCAGAAGTCCAAGAAAGGCCAGTAACTATTTTTTGGAATTAAGTTTTCTTCGAAACCAAGTTCAGAAATATTTATGCATCTGTATATTTTATTATTATTTTTTTTATTATATTTACAAAACTGCAATAGTCTCACATTCTGCATTTCTTAGTTCTTTATTGTACTTAACAAATGGGTGACAATATAAAGTAAACTCTTTTTAACCCTTTGGATTGCAATATTTTTGTAGCATTTAATTTTATTGTTTTCCTCTTAAATTAGGAAAAGAATTATGTGGACTGTATTAAGTCAATATTCTCCTTATTCTCACTTACTTTGGTCTTCTTGCTCCAGTGTAACGTGTCCATATTCCTGCTGCAGTGTAACGTGTCCATATTCCTGCTGCAGTGTAACGTGTCCATATTCCTGCTGCAGTGTAACGTGTCCATATTCCTGCTGCAGTGTAACGTGTCCATATTCCTGCTGCAGTGTAACGTGTCCATATTCCTACTGCAGTGTAACGTGTCCATATTCCTGCTCCAGTGTAACGTGTCCATATTCCTGCTGCAGTGAACATTTCTTCCCTTAGTTTTTCACTAAATTCATCACTTTCTTTAATTTTATTTTTGAAAATTCCGTTTACTTTTTCAGTATACAGATCTCGATTGTGATGGGTCATGGTGACAAGAACTTGCAAAAAATGTGTCGCTAATAAAATACTGTGTTGAAACAGAATAGTCATACGTGTATCTAGTTAACCTTATTAGTAAAATTAGTTGCGTTATATGTTTAAATATAGAAATAAATGATCAATTTATTGAGCAATATATTACTTGTATTGGCTTTTATAAAAATGTATACGTATGAAATAAAAAAAAACAATCATTTTATTAGTTTAAAGGTAAATAAACTAAATAATTTAACCCTAAACACTTACCAAAATCAAATTGTGCAATTAGACGCGCAAAGTCGTGGTGAACAAAAGAACTTCACTATGCAATTGTAGCTGTTTTCGGCGTTCGGTCAATATGAAAATGATAGGTTAGCAACTCATCTTAAAGGACCGGCAATATCAAATTTCTTTGGATTGCCGCGATCTCGCGTGCCTAACTACAGGTTAATTATCTGTACCAATTAATTCATAAGTTTTCTATGCAACTTTCTCGCGAATATTTAAATGAAAATAGTTATGTACAGCAACTTAATATCGGTCGGTATCTGTTTTGCAGTGCTGGCCTGTATCATGGTCCCTTTCGTGCGACTTCCACTTCTTATTGGTTGGAATAATTATTTGCCGTCTGATAAAAAGAAACGAAAAACTGGGTGTGGCGGCTATACTTACGCTTACGGTTGCTGCCCTTGTCTTCTTAATCACTACCATTTTGAACGAACATCGGTTCGCCGTGATGCCGCTTTTAGATGAGTATGTTTTTGTACTTTATTAATGAAATATTATCATTTATATAGAATACCGAGTTTCTAAATATCTATAATAGGCTCAATACTACTGTAATTTTAACGACTAACATCTGGTGGAACTTTTGAAGAGAATTGGAAACAGTTTTAATAATTCAATATTTGGTGTTGAACAATGACCCGATTTTTCGACCCCGTCTTTAGTCCCACCACTTCGTATATGCTATTTAAAATGGTAAAAATTGAGACACATACTGAACACTGCACTATAACCACTTCCTCTGTTAGGCGAGGCAAATTGGACTTCAAATAAATATCCCTGTTTATTTGAAATAATAAAATAAATAATTATTGTAATAATAAGGGGTGATTTCTCTTTTATAATTTAGTTTTATTTTTGCTTTCAAATCTGCCAAACTTAGGTAATGTTATTTTAAAAAAAATAAGCCAAACTTTTGATTTCCTTTTAGATTATATGGGCATTTATTTATCTCATTTTTTACCATAGACTGAATTTTAAGAACTAATTATACAAACGTGTGGAAGTAAATCACATCGTCTACTCTCATAGGACTGCTTATGAATATAAACAGAGAAACATAAGCATTGGATAATAGTTTACAATTTTCGATTTTAGTCTAAGAGTTTTAGTAAAAACCTTAATTATCACAAATATCATATGCAATAATTATTATCATAAGCAATGTGCTGTGTGGAGCATCTTGAGGTTTCACTCACCGAGAAATAACTTTTCTTCTTAATTTCGATTATTTATATATTTTTAATGATCGCAATTTATAAAAATATCGCCAAATTAAAAACAAAATACGTGAATAACTTAAAAGCGAATATTTTTTTGCTGATAAGAACTGGTATTGGCGCTACAATTTTCCTGTAAGTTCGTGCCTTATACTGTGATACCCTGTTCTCCGCCTCCTGCCGCCGGGTCATACGTGACGCGTGCGTTACGTGACGGAGCGCTAACGCGACGTCGTCGCGTGACCTCTTTTATATTTATTATATTTTAGATATCACAATTCCTTTGTTGAGTTTCACAATTGACAAATTTTATTATATGGTTAGTTACGAAGATACTGTAGGAAAAAAGTTATTGTGAGCCATCGTGGGACGCCTTGTAGATGTGAGTCATCTATTTTTTTTATAATGATGTGATACATCTAATGGTGCGTTTGAACGGGAGTTAAACATTCTGATAGTATGTATGTAGTTCTATGAAATAATTTATGATAAAAGTATTTCTTAACAAACTATTCAAAATATATTTTTAATTTCATAATACAGTTCAAAATATATTTTTAATTTTACAGTCAATAGGCGTGCAAGTTAGAGCATTATTAAACGCGAAATAAGCTTTAGATTTTACTTCGCTGTCAACAACTTTCTGTCTTACACTTAATATATAATTTACATATAATATTTTCAAATTTCAAGAACTTATTTAATAATGCACTTCATCAGTTTGTTGAAGAGAATACATCGGTAACTCGCTGTGAATGAATTTGTTTCGGTACATTTTCTTTTTGAATATGGAAATATGTTCTTTTTTATGACCAGCAAGGGTAACCTGTGCTTTTCTTAGTGCATCGTCGAATGTTGTGTGTAATTTGTTGGTACTTAAAAATCTTGTAGAAAAATTTTACATGAGATTTATAAGCAGTCTGTAATTGATTATAATATGTAATATAATATAAATTTTCTTTGATGAAATCCGAAGTTATATAATTTATAGGATGTTTCGGTTTGTTGGTAATTATTAATTCATGTTATATGTTGCAGCTCTATTCGTATACATCGCACATTGGGACGGTTTATGGAGTTATACATGAGATCACACTTCCGCATTTCGAGTTACTTGATTGGTATGCTAGGAGGGTACATAGCATACATCTGGACCGAAAAAAAGATAATTATGTCGCAGGTTAGTAGTTTTTTTTTGAAGATATCCATCTGATACTAGGATGAGTATTTATTTATGTTTTTATAATATTTTGACAAATATTTTCTCTAAAAAGGAAAGAGGAATCGCATTGCAAAAAGTTAACGGTGTGTACAATATGCTTGTCGAAAATCCAATTAATTTGAATGGATTAGAACATTTTTTTTAGTAAGTGCTCAAGGTAAAAATTAAAAAGCATATCTGTAAACATTTTTCCCATATAATTTTTTCATTCTTGTTCTTTGTTCTCTGATTCTTATTTCTATCATTCTTTGAAGGCATAAAACATATTAGTTAAAAATAATAATTTGTGTGTACAACTGCTGACTCTGTCGATATAATTATTTTTGCGTGTAAAGTTTATAAATTTTACAAAACGTTTAAAAAGTGAACAGATTTGAAAAACACTGCTAAGATGTTTATTGATACAAATGCTGAGGTAATGAATATTTTTGAATCCGAAATTTTATGTATTTTGGCATTGTATAGTTCGTTAAATACTTTTAAAGATATTAAAGGGTTTATAGCATTAATAACGTTTTTTCAAGCTGTTGTTAAAAACTCGTGTGAACTTAACTCGCACATGGACTCGATACAACTTTAGTGCATATAAAAAAGTATACATGAGAAATAAGTACATGTATGATTAGGATACGATGAGATACATTTTTTTTGGTTTACAGTATTTATTTATAAGTATTTACTATAAAACAAAAATACTTAATTATTTTCATTGGTTTACCAAGAACAGTGAATTTTTGACATAGTGGTAATTTTAAATGGTATTTTTTTCGTATTGACAGGAATCAATCTATATAATGCAGAAAGTTAAAATTTATACATAATATGTCTATAAATTAATACGTGAAGTTTCTCTTCGCTATTACTTTGTACCCCTTTTTACGCATATTGCGCGCACATCGGAGGTGACATTAAACAATGTATCCTATACTTCAATCAACATCAAGTCTCATTTTTATTAGCATTTATTTGGTTCAATAATAATATGAAAAAATTATAACTAACAATGAATTGCATAACAAATAAATATAAATACAAGCTGTAATCTTGTTTTTTTAACTTTTAATAATAATTTTAAATTGCATAGGTATTGCAGGGAATTAAGGTAAACAACACACTTTAATGATGTAAGAACGTGTACAAACGTTCTCAGCTGGCGCAATAAAACAAAATTTTAAAAAATTATATGCAATGTATATGTAGTTATACCCTTTGACAAAAGATCTCAATACCTTTCAGACTAAAACTTTTAATTAATCACAATTTAATTTCGAGTATCGGGCGACCACTAGTAAAAATAGTTACGAAATTTCATTCAGCATAATGTGTCCGAAGTTTTTTCATTTTATTAGACTAGTCGCATTTGACTTAATTTGATTGATTTTCTCTTAAAATACATTTTAAATTTACTTTGCATAATGAGCTTGGTTAGTATTACTTCTCTTTTAAAAATAATACCAAATATTTTTATTTTAAGGTAATGTCATTCAGTACTCCTTGCTCGATTGAATAATTAATAAACATAAAATAAAAGGAATATTTAATTTTACGTACAGCATTTAAGACGTACCGACCATTACAAAAATGTTACTTATATGCATATAAAAAAGTAAGTAAATGTTGTAAACAAAAAAAGGAATATGAAATGTGTATATTTTACAGCGGATGTCAATAATAAGTTTCATACTCTCGATTTCTATGATGACCTTAATGTTTGTGTCTGGACTATTCTATGGCGAGGACGTTTCGTATAATGCCCTGAAGCACGTGTTGTACGGAACATTTGTGAGACCTGTGTGGGCTTCCGGGTTCATGATTTTCACTTTCACCTTTGTTTTCGGAAAAGTTCGTAAGTATTTTTATATTTTCATTAAAATTATGTGATATAAAAACTTAAAATTCTGAACTCAGCCAAACTAATTTTTTTAACTGTAAATTTGTAAACTGCCCACGTTTAAACTGTAATTGGGTTTTGAAGTGTTTTATTCAGGCTACAGTATATTGTGTATTTACATAATATGAACAAACTCATGACAAAAACAAAAAGGTTAAAAATGAGGTTTACAATTATTAACTTGTGGAATGACTTCCGCGTGGAAACCAAAACGAGATAAATAATAATCTTAATTAATTATGAAAACCAAAAAAATCATAGAAATGGCATGCCAAGCGTTAACAAACTTTTTATTTCCTTATACTATTCTTACCAATAGAAACTAGTAATTTTATTTTTGTTAATTTGAAAATATTTTTGTAATTTTTTGATTGAGAACTGCTGGAAACATTAGAAAATAATTGTTGGATAGGTATTTGTATTTTAATTTGTTAATTTTAGTATCGGCGATAACGTTTTTTTTAGTCTATTTATTCATATATTCAGTTCCCTCACTCTTACAGCTAATAGTACATTGCTTTGGAGCGATAGTTGTGGTATGCTGGTATAAATATTCATTATTTATTGTGATTTATGGACAATTACAAGATAAAGCAAACATGGTAATTGGTTTAGAATAAAAGAAAGTTTTAGTTTTTGTAAATAGATATACTTACATCATTAAGTAAACTTTAGCAAATAGTGAATCAGAATATAAAATGCTGCATCATTGGACACAGATATATTTAATGGCAAAATATTCAACAGGTTCTCTTTACGGCAAGTAAATCTCAGAGCTTTGAGAAAATTAATGACCACGTAATATAAAAAAAAGACAGCAAGGACAATAAGTATGTCTCAGATTATTAGGTACGTGGTAATGAAATATTTACATCTGAAACTCATTTGATAATGTTTTCTTGTATAGGTTAAATGAAAATATTGTACTGAATGGTAATTTATACTAGGTTAAATAAATTTCTCATAATAAGTCGTGTGCGGTGGTGAACAGAAATTATATATATATATATATATATATATATATATATATATATATATATATATATATATATATATATTCAAAATGGCAAATGACTCGTTACGATGCCACAAACCTCAAGGTTTTCTAAATAGTTTCTTCCTGAGATAAGAACATTCTTAAAAATGATAAGTCTATATTAAAAAAAATATCAAATTTAATAATTGACTGTTAAAATTATGAACTTGCGCTTAAAACGTACATAATTTCCAATGATGAGTCTGGATAACCTGCATTTTTTTCTGGGACAAACCAATTTCACTAGATTAACCTAATGAACAACAATTAATTTAATTAAAAATATGTAAATCATTGAGTTATTATGATTATAATTGGGAATATGTTATTTATTGCAGAGAAGTAAATTCACTAGTTATAGTTCTGGATAATGTCTGGATAGGTCTTAAATTAATTTACTACGTTAGACGCAGATCTAACGTACAAAGTAAATTAAGACCGATACTAAATGGTTTGAGAAAATAATTGTTTTACTCTTATTAACGTGCTGTGTTAATTGAACAGAAATGTTCAAAAATGGAGATTACTTTTTAATCTGATGCAAGTATTAACAAAATAGTGAACAAATTTTTTGTCGACTAGTTAAAAAAATATAACCCATAAGAAATATATATATATATATATATATATATATGATGATAAAAAAACATTAATGTTTTATTTTTCTTAACATCGGTTAAAAATTTTGCCATTTTGCATTTGCATATTCATAGTAATAATAAAATGCCTACGCCTTATAGGTGACAATAATATACTATCTAGAAATGTGCTGGATTTCCGATTCCGTTTCCGTAGATATCCACAAGAAAGAAAAGATCCGTATTCATATCTACATTCATTTCTTTTTGAGAGATCTTCAATGGATCTTTGGATTAATTATTATGAGATTTAAATGGTAGGAAGGAAAAAATAAACTTATATTGCCAATTTTTCAGTAGAAAAATGAAATACAGACATATGAAACTAATTCAACATTAATCATTATATTAGATAACTACAATATGAAAATGCAAATAATGAAAGTAATTAACTTTATAAATTTAATAGCTCTTTCATCCTTCAGCAGTAATTGGCTATATGGCGAAAAGAAACCACCAAAGTTTTTTTTTCAAGAATTAATTAAAACACAGGGTTTATATTAAACTCACATTTATAATAGTGGCATCCCATCACAGCAGAAAAAAAACACTTTGGAAGGCAAAACAGTTATTACTTAATCAACACTTTTAGTATTTTAGTGCATAACATAACGTGTGAAAAACAATAAGTAACATAAAAATACAAACAAAAATTAAAAGGCACCTTTTATAGTTTGAGAGTTTTGTCATCTTTAATTTGATAGTGAAAATAATCCTTGTACTGGCAGCATAAGTGGGCTGTGGGTATAATATAACATTAGGAAATGTTTATTTTACTAAACTACGCATGCCTTTAAGCGATAATTGAGATCACATTAATACATTAATATTTGTTTGTTTATTTAAATAAGAAAAAAACAGATATAACCTACTAGAAGTGTAATAAAAATATTTTTATATTATACACATATTATTAAATCATACACAAATTTGTATTCTGATTTTTGATGTGTCTTAAAAATATCAAGAAAAATATTATTCCTGCAAGCATCACAGGAAGTCCATTCTTCACGCCCGTCCTGAAGTGCATATTCGAACTTGCGAGAATATCGAGAGTCATCACCATCGGTCTGAGGATCATAAATTATTCTTGCTATATTGAAAAACTACTTCCAACTAGGCGTAGCTGCCGATAAATATGTGAGCGTTATGTCACTTAAGCCCACCTCCCTTTTACTATTTAATGGTAATACTTTGATGGGTCTTGGTTTCTTGATGATCTTTTCTCTTTGATATTTACCGCTATTAGAGTTATCTGATACATAAATATAGTCGAGAATATCTCAACAAAAATTAATGACAGTGATTTAGTATAGATACAGACATCAGGACATTAAGATTTACACTCCACTGAGATACGGTCGAGCCAAAATCAAAAGTGCTGTAATTCCCTTATATTTTCTTTATTTCATGCGTATGTATATAAATAACGTAATACATAAGACGCTATCCTCTGCAGGTTAAAAGATAAATATAAATTTTAAAATAGAATGTTTTTCTTTTAGTTTAATTACGTCATTTGTATGAAGTTTCTATTAACTTTTTCAGATCTAACTATGCGTCATAAGTTATTCGATTATTACTCACTATGTGGTGTAGCCTACCTGGCTGTAATAATTTTCCTTTCAATTTCGTTATATGCACTACTATCGCGAATACTTGTCGGTTATTAAAAAATAGCGGTTTAGCTTGTAGGGGGTAGGAACACTAAGAAAAATGACCAATTTAAGCTTAATATTTCGTAAACGAATTCCTGTACGGAAACAATGCTAATGAAGTACCCCAATATTTTTGACGAATATAATTAACAATACTCTACTAATAGGAGAAGTACATTCACGTAATTTTGCAGGCGTTATAATATATATATATATATATATATATATATATATATATATATATATATATATATACTCTTTTGCATAAAACGGGCGGTTTTGATTTTGTCATATTATTAACAAAATCTTATTTATTAAGAGGTTGTATCAATTGTAATTGTTACTGACAGGTATAGTGTATTCTGGCATATAAAAACGAACGTGCTAAATTTGAAATTTCAAAAAGAATTTAATGAAAATTGTCTTCCACTGACAAAAACGTATTTTTTGGCGGTGAATGAAATCCATCTCTCATTAAGTCCTTTTTCATTTGTTACGTTTTTTAATTTAACGAATAAATTTTAATTAAATTTCTGCTGTTTGCTGCATTAGTTCACTTCTGTTTGTTGTTCTCAGTATGGTTGAAAAACGATAAGAGCTTACTAGCTCTTGAAGAAGGGAATTATTGCGCTGCTTGAAGAAGGCTGTAGCCAATGTTATGTGTCTCAGCAGTATAATGTGAGCCGTTCCACCGTTGCGTACGTGGATCTCAAAGAGAACTAGGACGTTAGGTCGTCAGAAATACACGCGTAAGCTTATGGACAGTCAGAAGGAGTCAGGCCATCAATATACGTAGCTATCGCCCAGCTCGGGGCCCTACATTGCTCCGTGAGCATCGAGTTGCCAGATTGAAATTCGCTCAAAATTTTTCGTCATGGAATCAACAAGATTGGAATAGTGTTTTATTCTCCAATGTAGCTCGTATATCGATTAGTGGTGAGGATCGACGTCGGCGAGTCTTACGAAGACCTGGAGAACGCTTCACAGAAGTGTGCTTCGTGGAAATCACCCCTTACGGTGGAGGCTCCGTAATGTTTTTTGATTGAAAACGGCACACTTAATGCGTAAAGGTACGTAACAGAGGTTCTTATTCTTCATGCCCAACCCGCATTAACAGCAGTTGGAGGCGAGTCCATGTTTATAGACGACAACGCTCGCGCCCGCCGCTCTAGAGACGTTGATGCAGGAGGCCGGAATTCGTCGGTTAGACTAGCCAGCTAGAAGTCCCGATCTCAATCCGATAGAACACATATGGGATAATCTCAAACGACGCGACAGAGCCGTAAAACCAGCTCCAGAAAACATTCAGGCCCTTAAAAATGTGATCGTCGCTGAATGAGAACGTATTCCTCAGGAAATGATAAAAAACGTCGTCGAAAGCATGCCTAGCAGATTAAGCGCATTGATTTTAGCTAGAGGAGGCCATACCTACTCGTTATTCAATTTTCAAATGTTATGTTAAATTAATAAAAAAATATTCAAAAATAAACTTTAGCCATTTTTAATGTATCAGTATAAAAACGCTCGTCTGTGGACTTTACATCGTTTTGTTTTATTTATTCGCATTTTTATATTCGTTATATAAAATGCATCAAATAATAATCAAATAATTCTGACATGGTTTATTCCTATAAGTGCCCGTTTTTTTTGCAAAAGAGTTTATATATATATATATATATATATATATATATATATATATATATGTGTGTGTGTGTAGATATATGTATATATATGTATGTATATATATATATATTATATATATATATATATATATATATATATATATATATATAACCATACAACATCCCAGAGTAAAACGCTTTAATATACAGACGGATATAGCGAAACTAATATAAGGTTTTCTACTGAGGTTCCAACGGAACTTTAAAAACGCGCGCTTTGCAAGTTGAAACGTGCATTTAACTAATTTTTGCAAAGCAGACTATCGCTTCAAGACCATGTGACGTAACGTAGAACGAAAGTTAAGATCCATATTCGTGTCCACGGATATATATTTTTGAAGACCGGCACATTTCTACACATAATTTATTAAAAATAATTTACTTTAGCGGCTTTTTTAATTACAGGCTCCTAAATTCTTGGTATAAGGATTACTTGGTCTTATATTATTTTAAGAAAAATATTGAATATAACTGTCTCCTAATCGTACACCATTTTATGGTACTTATGTTTTTTTGACGTCTGCAAAAGTGCTCAATGAGACTTTTATTTGACATTTGAAATGAACACTCTTTCATAATATATAAGAATTGGAGCGAAATCGATGCATTCGTTTGAAACTAATGTCAAGATAAATGTTGAAAAATTATGAAACCATATTTATCAAAATTATAAAGAGTTATCAAAGTATTTCATGGAATACGGTTTGAAAATCAACTTAAATGTCAAAAAAGAAAATAAAAAAAAATGCTCTCGGCTGTTCCGCATATTAGAACAAAATTATTAAAATATATCGATTTTCAATTCACTGTGTCTATTCTTAATTAATGTAGTTACATTCTCATACATGGATTTAACTATGACATAAATATGGTATTAGGTCAAAGCTCCGGCTCTCGCGCATATTTTGAATTCAGTACCGTTTGCGCTTGCAAACAGTGAGGACGTGTGATTTGGTCGCTCTTCGTCAGCTTGTACCATAGATTTATAACGCGTACACGGCTTGTACACAGTGTAAGTTTTTTGTTGTATGTTACGATAAAATGCAAATTACTCATAAATGATTGTTACATAATATTTCTATGACACATTTGAAATGCATAATATTTTGTACCGCTTTGTAAATTTGTTGATATTTTGTATATTTTCAGATAATAATGGGAAAATGTAAGATTTTTTACAGACGTGCTGTATTGGGAGCAAAAATGAAAAAAAAATTATTACGTGTCCTAAACAAAAGGTTTGTAGAAACTTTTATAATAGACGTAATGTAGAGTTATTAAATATACTCAGAGTTATAAAATATACAGATTACTGAGTATTATATTACGGAGATACATTTTATAATTTCATTACATATGTAAAGATGTATAATTTTTTTAAATATTAAAGTTTATATATAGTATTGATATATAGTATTTTTAGATGTATCCGTAAGTGCAATATTGTATTTTATTGAATATTGTAATGATTCCCTTTTAGTATTTTACCAAAATTTTAAAAACAAAGTACTTGTTACTCTGTGTTCATCTGTCTGTATTTCACAACCATTTATCGCGTGAACGCTGATTTAGAAAGCTGATATAAAATTTGACATGTATCTAGTAGACACAGATAAAAAACATAAAAACTATAATTCGTGTTGATTTGTAGGGAGAGAGGGCAAATGAAGAGTCAAAAATTGTTTTATCGTGCTCATTATGTGGGATAAATAGGAAAATGGATATCGGTAAAATATTAATATTTTTGACACCCATCCAAATTGCTTTTAAAAAGTCATAGTAATTATTATTCAACCACTAGAAAATTATTCTATCTCTGATTTTGTAGTTTTCCTTTAGTTTGTAATTATTGACATTGAGTTGCAAATTTGCATGATGCAATTTTACTTTATCATTAAAACAAAATAATCGTCTTAATTGTTGCAGGAACCATGCTATAGATGAAATTCAAAATAATATTGCCGGAGGTAATGTTGAAAGGAAGGGGTATGTACCCCGAGTACTCCCGAGTTAACTTAAAATGTTTAAGCTGATTAAGCCTATTAATTCCATATGTAATTTGATATCGCTGAAATTCGTAACATTTAAAGACAACTAATTTAAAATTTGTCAATTGAGCTACCGATTGCACACCTAAAGTTTAAATTTAGATATGATACACATGTGGTATGTAATTATAAAATATTATAGATTTCACACTTTGTATTTTGTTTTAAATTAAAAATTACTGAAATAATATTTTAATAAATTATTACATATTAATATATCGAACATCGTAATGGAGACATTATGTGGGCTTTTTTAATTTTTAAATAATTTTTTAATGTTTTTTTATTATAAACCTTTACAGGTTTTATTTTTTTTATTTTTCTTATTTACAAATAAATTTTTACGTTTTCTTTCATACTTAGTTTTATTATTTTTACATTACTTCGTATTATATAACATTAATTTATATTAGACCTCCCTAATACTTCATTCGCGTGTAATTAGGAAATTTCTTTCTTTTATATGTGTTCATGGGTTTATAATATTAACATAAAAATTCTAAAAAAAGTTTTTTTGGCTTCTATCATCATTCTATACGCTAAATTAATCACTATTTTGAAACATTTTCAATGTATAAAATTCCCTCTGTTATAATTTTATTACTCGTATCGATAACTGTTATGCTGCTTTATGTCTACAATATACAAGCGGAAGTCAATCAATAAATATACGAAAAAAGTGGGCCAATTTTGGGTTTTTCATATTTAATGCCTAAATATTATCATTTGCAAAGAAAAAATGAATTTCAAATATTTTTTTAACAAAATGTGCTATGTTGTAGTTATTTTATCATAATTTGTACAAATTTTTTAAAGATTTTATTCTTATTTTAGTCTATGTTTGCCACACTAATTAACAAAAAGATTATATATAAAAAATAGTTACACAAAATATGTGAACATTTTGTTATATTTTAATTCGCCAAATTCAGTCAAAAAATTAACCTAATCATATCGAATGTTGAATCGTATCCCGTATCAAGAGATTCACAATGACATTATAACAGAGAAATAATGCTCGGATTTACTTTAATAATCGATTTAATTTGAAAAGCGTCTCAATCGATCCCATTATGCCAAGCGTGTTCGTGTAACACACTACTAAGAGTCATACAGCAGTGCCGGGGCCGGCGCGCGCGCGTGTATTAGTGAGAAACGAAATATTTCATCACACACCGGATGTATGATTGGATGTACCCTTAAGAGCATATGAAATTTTATTGTCAGTTTTAATCCGGAACATTATCATATAGCATTCCTGATAAACTTTTCAAATATAAAGTTTTAGCTGATCAAGTTTCTGTAAAATGCATGTATTAATTTTCCTATTTTTGTTATTAGTAAAGGAAATAAGATATAATTTGCTAATCCATGTGAATAAAATGTTAATGTCCTGTAGTAGAAATAAGTATAAACAGAAAGTAACTACTCGTATATAAATACATTGAATTTTCAGATACGTTTAAATAGGTACTTCATAAATATATAAAATCACTAAACATTTTTTTTTATTTTAACATTTTCCATTTTTATTTTTATTTGTTTTCTATTGAAAAAATTATGTATAAATTGATAGGCCCGATAGAAAATATTAAAACAAACTTTGTGCAAGAAGAGTTAGCGTTCTTCAAATGGGAAAATTATTACTCTTAAATTCTATTAGCCTACTCCTCCAATGCTAGTCATGTATTGGTACTATTTTCTTTTTATTAGAAATTGAGAAATAGTGCACTATTTTTGGATTAAAATGTTACCGAATTAGAGCCCAAAAAAAAAAAAAAGAAAATATATATATATATATATACATATATATATATATATATATATATATATATATGTATCATGGTCCCTTTCGTGCTCCTTCCACTTATTATTGGTGGGAACAATTATGTGCCATCTGATAAAAATTTAAAAAAACCAAAATCTGGGTGTGGCGGCTATGATTGATGCATTGTTTTCAAGTGGTTAGCTGGTTTGATATTATTACACGAAATTTAAAATATATTTTTTACCATGCCAAACAGAACATTTGTAAAATTTGAAAAAAAATATTTGCTATATATTTGTTGTTAGCATGACTTATCATTTATAAGTAAAAAATAAATTTAAATGGAACCCTCTTTTTCACGTATTGTATTTCCGAAGTATATTCTTTAAAAATCAATTATAGTGTTTAAAGTGTAGAAATTAATTGCAGCCAAATTTTCGGAGTTCTACAACATGACATTTTGGACTCCCCTCAGCAAGTTGTCGTTCAGTGTATGTCTGGTGCATATGGCTTTAATATACCAACGTGTCGGAAGTCGGGTGCAACCCTTCGTGTATGGAGAATTTGTGGTAGTAAGTTGAAAAAATATTTAATAGATAATTATGCCTAGTCGCGTCATATAGCGTCGTATAATTTATGCCGTCGCGTCAGTCGTATAATTTATGCCGGTTATCAGTTGGGTGGTAAACTTGTATTTACTTGTTCCGTAATAGCGCTATAGATTTTAGTCACGATATTAAACAAAAAATAAGAAAATTGATAATTGTAAATTCCTTAAGTGTTTAATTAAGTATACATAATGAGTATACATAATTTTTAATTAATGTTTAATTAAGTATACACAATGAGTATACATATATGAGTATACATAATTTTCGACGTAGTACAAAATATTTGATCCTATTGTTATGGGTATTCTTTCTCCATTTAACATTAAATATATTTTGATTTTTTTTATCCTATACTACATTTTCTATTCGCCGTGTGAAGTGATTGTATCATACATTCCAGATGTTTATGATATTCACATAGTAGTGCTTTATAGTCAGTAAAGTGTAAGTAATTCAAACATTCTCCTTTTATATTTATTTCCATCGAATCTAAACTCATATTACGAAGAATATTCTCTAATAAATCTGAGAATAAATTGGAGATATTGGGTTTCGCTGTCTCACGCCGTGTACAATTTCGAAGGATTTGCCTTGTCTCTCTAATTTTACAACTACTTTACTTTTGTTATTTATTTCTTGTAAAATGTTGATGTAATTTTTTGGTATTCCTTGTTTAATTAGGGCTTTTCATAATGAGGAATGTATTTCTATAATACATTCCTCATTATCTTAGAGTAATCAACAAATGTAATATATAATGATTTATCTTACTCTGAATATTTTTAGAAAATTTTTGAAATTAGAGTGAATGTATGATCAGTCATAGAGTATGAAATGAATGGATGAAATCTAGCTCGTTTCCTTGGTTGGTTAAATTCTAATATCAGTGTTATTATTCTTAATATCATCTGTGTAAAGAATTTGTATGTTGTTTGAAGTATGCTAATGGGCCTGTAATTGTCAATATTTTCGGGGTCAGCTTTTGAAATAGTTTTATGATGGAGGTCTGCAAATCAGTTATCACTTTTTATATAACAATATTTTATTAAACAGGTTTGTGAGTATAGCAGCAATAGGTTCTGCTAGTGTGTTATGATAAACGTTATTTGTGATTCCGTCTTCACCTGGAGCTTTCATCAAATTTAGCGAATTTATAGCCTTATATACTTCGCTTTCCATGAATAAAGGTATCTCTTCATTGTTTCTATAGTTTTGGGTGATGTAAGTTTATCCATACTTGTACGCATTGCTGTATAATCTCTCGTAAAATTCTGAAGCAACACCCACGAGCTCTTCTATCTGTGTAGAAGCACTGACTGTAGATATTTCTAATGAGGAAATCCATGTTACAGTGGTTTTTAAGCGTCTCTCCCCTCTCTTTACTGCGTTATAATTTTGCAATTCTTTTTTGATAATATAATTTAATATTTCTTTTCATCTTTTTTGATTTTGAATATATTTAGCGTTAAGTTTGTTGAAATTCATTATTCGCAATTAAATGAAACTACGTGATGTAGTATTATTTCTACTTTCTTTAAGTTCTTTATCACCACCTAGGTTTTGTTGTATTACAACATCTTCAGGTGGGCTATTAGAGAAGATATTCATGTTTGTTTCTGGTGTTTTGTGAAGTAAGAGTTCATAATGTAAAGTCGGTTTCCAAACATATTTCTATAAGTAACATTCCCCTTTTGTTTGTTTTGGGGCGATAATGCCAGGGGCCCATTAAAAAATCACCCATACTAATAGTGTTTGATCCTGTAACTCCTAAAGCCATTCTAAGTTGATTATAGAAAAGTATCTCTTTTTCCTTAGACTTTTATGTAGGTGTATAGACTTGAATGAGGTTAATTATGTTATTTTTTATTTATAAGTATAACCTGCCAACCCCACCTGAAATTGATTGAAACTCAGTAATGTGAGATTTTTATATGATCTACTTTTATTGTCTGTGTACATAAAGAAATTACGTAATTTTCTTTTATTATTTTTGTGCACTCTGATTTTGTTTCAAAAAGCCCCAGAATGTCCCATATATATTTTTTATATCATATTGGTCGGTTTCTCCCGCGGGGACCAGTCGTATTGGAAGACGATTTTGTTAATTTTTGGTGTTCATGATTAGTTATGGTGGGGATAATTTAAATTTTATGCTAGTATTTTGTGCTCGTTGATATTTTATGCCGGTTTCTTTTCAAATGTCATGTGATTATTGTATTTAAACTTTTTCTTGGTCATGATATTTGTTGAAGTTTTTTTATCCATGTTGTAGTTTGTGTCGGGTGGAGATGTCGTTGGCGTTCTTTTGCTATTCGATTTTCTATCATTTTCTGTTATTATGAGTTTATTATAGCATATAAATTCTTTATTTCCTCTGTCTGTTTCTAGTTTTCGTTGTATTTTTAATTCTTCCTAATTTTTAGAATCTTTGGCAGAAATACTTGTCTAATGTTAAAGTAAACAGGTATCTAACCTGTACCTTGCAACAACTTTTTATCTTTTAATATTTTAATCTTCCTTTCTAGTGTAGTCAGAGTAGACTATGGTTCTTGTGTTATTTTCGTTTTTGCCTAATCTCCTTATAGATTCCGCTTCAAATTTCTGATATTCAGGACTTTTTTCCGTAATTGAAAATAAGATTCCCTTTATTCCTTCTTCTTTACCAAAAAAGACACGATTTAATTTTAAATACGGATCTTATTGATATTACTGTTATCGCTTAACTAACTCCAAGATATTGACTAAATTAGAAATATTTTGACGTTTGAACCTGTGTTATTGTACACTTCCTGTGGCTTCAAGCTGTATCGCCAACTCATTGGCGTATTTATTACAGCTGCCTCATTTGATAGTTCTTGCTGCATTGGGCAATCTCCTGTTTGAGAGTACTGATGTTAAGGTTTATGTACATATATTTATTGTTTATGTGGTAGGGCATTTTTAACCAGGTCCTCATTGTTTTACTCTGAAATATTTCGAGTATCTCAATATAACTAGAGCTGGCGATTTCCCAAAGCTGGATGACATTTATTTTGGGATGGTTTTGTAAATAACAATTTTACTTGTCGGAGAAAATGTGGTTTTCCTCCCTGTTAACCAGTACAAACTTTTTAGTTTCGTCAAACTGTTTGCGTTTACTCCAGATATCTTTAAGCAAGGTGAGTTATTAATCGAAGCGTCTTCGGCCTATGGTATTTCTGTGTTAAATAATTTAACGGTGTACAAGTTTGCATTCTGCGGGTGGGTTAGCGAGCAGCCATTCAATATCTCCAAGGTGCGCCTGTAAATTAGCTGAAACTGAGAAAACTGACAAGACTTGTTCATGCAGAGACAAGAGCGCTGTATCAGTAGAGATAGATGTATAAGTTGGAAGATTATCGATACCTTGGAGATGTTTCTTCATTATATTTTACTTAATAACAATTTTTATCAAGATAAGTTTGGAGGATGTGGTATTAAGAATGTGGTAGGGTTTTCTTTATTTTATAATAGAAACCTTAATGCCATACTTTGAATTACGTCGAGAAATACTGTAGATCAATACTTTTCACTTTCCAACGTTTGGTTGAAAATATCAACAAGTTAGTGTACTTATTCTATAGCTATTTATCGCTAAAATAAACTGCGTGCAAGGTGATTATTCTTATAAATGGTGCTGCATTCTGTTCAGAAATATTTTTTCAAGAAGTTTACCTATGACAGCAAGAAGACTAGATAGTCTGTATGAATTAACATCGTGCACTGGCTTGTCGGTTTTGGTGTCATAACCATTTGTGAAATGATTCCATTCACTAGGAAAGATAGATAGGTAGCCACTGAATTAATACCAGTATCATAACACCTGTTTTCTTAGTTATTTCCAGAGTGTGGCATCAAAATTATCGTAACCAGTCGGTTGGACCGCCTTCGGATTTTTTACATTTTCCAGTAGCTCTTTAGTCCTGCAACATTTCAACGGTTTGCACATGTGAAATGATGAAAGCATATATAAGAGTACCTTGCTTTCAGGTTCAAAACGGGACCCTAAAAATGGTTGAAATACTGTTATACAATATTTAGCATATGCTGTCGCTTTTCTAAGTCACTTTTTTAGTCTTTTCCGTTTCTGAATTACTTGGGTAACCAGTGTTGTACCAAATTTTATGTAATATTCATGTTTTATTCAGTTTTTCTTATACATGTTTAGGATATTTATGCGACTAGGGCAACTTTCTTCTATGTAAATGTGTAGACTTATTGGCCGTTTGGTGACCCGATATGTTAAGATGTTCTTTTGCTGAATTCATAAGTTTTCAGAAATGTGCTTAGATACTTCATAAATTTCCAGAAATGTACGTAGATTTTTGCAGTTTGTAATAATTATATTTTAAAGATATTTCAGTTTGTGTATCAGTTAAATAATTTAAGAGGTGGTTCTACAAGTATGACTTTAGACAGTTAAAATTATATTCATGTTCAGGATTGATCTGATGACAAGTATATGCAAGCTTCGATGCCCATGTGGGTATACGGGATGTTTTCCATTATGTATAAATTCAGTAGATCTGGAGCTTTATTTTAATTGCCTACCTCGAGTAATAGTCATTTGTGAGCCCCAGTATAAGTGTTTTGAATTGAAAACGCCACCACAAATAAATTTATTTCCAAATAAATAATGTTGTTTCTTCATTAAATTTGAAGTTGAATTCTTTTTCTTTTTATTGAGGGATCTGATCACTCTGCCAAGCTTCATGATTTACGTTCTGTGTTTTCTTCATTGAAATTTTATTCGTTGCATCTTCAAGAACAGAACCAAGCAAGTTGCTTCTATTTCTTGAAAATACATTCAACGGCGTTCACATAATTCATAGGGCTTGAAACTTGAGAATGATTTCCCATCAGTCGTGCATAATTTTAGCGTATTTCTCGCTGTAGGACTTCATTAACGTTTATCAAATCCGTTGAAGTTGAAACACAAAAAATATTTCTCATTAGTTATCCATTATTTTAGTGATTTTCCTATTGTGGGATTGGCGTGCGTTTTATATGGGTTCTCTACATTGCTTTCTGCTAATACGATTAAGCCAAGGTCATTTTTTCTTTGAGAGTATATTCGCTGCAAGTTCCACTGCATGCCCCAGCACAAGGGATATTATTTTCTTTACTTGATATTAAGCATATTACATTCACAATTATTAAACAGTTTCATCGGTATTATAAAAATATTCTGCGTACACTAATAGTACTCACTTGCACTAAAGCGATGGCATTATTTATTAATCACACTACACTAACTCAATTAAACAGGACGAATTTAACAATTACAACGATTTCCCGAACATATTAAAAACTGGTAACGGTTATTCGTGCGCACTTTGCAGCGCAAGCAAATAATCTAATTTTAATTGGTGACTGACATTTTCCATCACATTAAATCGGCAAGTTGTCGATATACTCGTATATCGGCGTTTATTATTAATTATACCCAGCTTGCTATTTTTTATATATATACACACACATATATATATATATATATATATATATATATATATATATACACACACACACACACACACATATATATATATATATATGTATATATATATATATATATTCATATCTTTTTAGCATGATAAATGTTATTGAGAATTTAAGAAATACCACAATATAGTGGTAGTATATATTGTATGATGAAAAATATCTTTGATGGTGAATATAATGGTAGGAAATATATTGCAATGTTACGATTTTTTCATCAAGTTTATTTAAATTTTAGGTCATGGATGGTTTTGCGGATCTGATATTGAGCATGTTCTTAGGGCTCATCGCGTATCTTTGCGTGGAAAGACCTATGTTTGGTATGTTTAAAATTACATGGGAAAAATGCAGGTGAGTTTAAAAAATTGCGGTTTTGTGTGGATGGTTAATAATAATGAACGATTTGGCTGCTCAGTCGTGTCATATACCTTGAATATTTAAACCTTCAAGAAAAATTAAATTAGTTATTTGATAATAACAACAACATTGTATCGAACGTATAACACATTAGAAATAGTAGTCACATAAACGTTTAAGGGTGAATAGTAGTTCTATTATACTATTTACAATTATTAATGTGGTATTTTACCATGTGAGTATATTAATATTTTGCAGGTGTAAAAACATCATCACTACAAAATACTATCAGGTTTAGAAATATCACTATATTTTTCCGGTGAACATCAGGTAAACTTATAATGATGTTTTCTTAATTTGGTTTTAGCAGTTTTGGAGAATTGTGATATTTTTTGTGAATTCTTTCATAAATATCTCCAGAACCGTTTTATATTAAAAATATAAGACTGTTCTGGAGATATGTATAGAAATGTAATAAAATTTTCCCGGAACTTGCTTTTTCGTATTTCACTGTTATCCCACACGATACATAAAATTAAAACAGAATTTTTTACGTACTTCATCTTACAACTTTAAAAGGAGACAGGGAAAAAATTAGGTAGGTTTTTACAGAATTTGCCAGAGAGATAAAACTTCATACTATGAGGGAAAAATAATTGCTAATTACGATAATCTTTGTTTTACAATTATTCTTGACGTGATTATTTAGAAAACAAGAAATTTTAACAATTTGAAAATAAAATAATTTGGATTGATTGTTGCTAGCATTTGAAATAAATTATTTGCATTTATATTGATCAATAAAATCTGTTAAGAAATAATAATTTTTCAATAAAAATATACGGGTACAATATTACACAATTCGCTCAACAAAAAATATTAGTTTTAAATTCATATTATGTAAAAAAGTATAAATGTACATATAAATAAACATACAAAAAATGCGCAAAAAAAAATCATCTCGTAATTAGATTTACCTATCACACCAAGTGTCAAATTATTTCATATTTAGCTTTTATGGGATATTTCTTTCATCTACCTTATAAACATGAGTCAACATAATTTGTCTTACTCACTTCTAAATAATCTGACATTTATACTTGCTATGAGCCGTGATGCCAAGCCGTTGAAACTTATTTCAACCTTGTGTTTATCTCGAGGGGACGTAACTAAGTAATACGATAGAGAATATGCAATGTGAGGTCGGTGGACATAACTATTTAGTTATCACTTTTTCTTATGGCACGTATATAAATTAACTTTACGACTTTTAATATGATTTTCAATTTAAACCGCTTTACTTACTAACTGTAAATATGGCTAAGTGCCCTTTTTTGAGGTGTGTCCAACACGCTCTTCTCCGTTTAAAACATTATATTTTTCTTTAAGGGCACATTTGCTTACGGGCAGTATACTCTTTGGTCGTTTATTTTACGTCGTTTTATGTAAGATACGACCGTTCGGTCCCTACACACACTCACTAAAACAGCGGTCGAAATACAACATAATTTTCCCTAAACTTCACTAATTGTTAAAAATTATAGTACGTTAGTGATCACGTTAATGCTATCACTACAAATTGCAGAGTTTTATAATAACGAACACTAATAGTAATGGAGTAAGTTTCATTGGGGAACGTTGTGGTAATCTCAGTACATATTTTTAATGTGTTTTATTGTCTATACTATAAATATGTCCTATACACATAAAAAAAATCGATATCACATAAAAAAAGTCCGATACACATAAATTACAGAGTTTGTAATAGCGAACACTAACAACATTGGAGTCACTTTTATTAGGGAACGTTGTGGTAATCTCAGTACATATTTTGAATGTGTATTATTTTCTATACTGTATATATGTCCGATACGCATATATTCGATATTTTATTTAATTACCCATATTTTTGGGTTTATTATAAGTATCTTTTGAAAGCTGCTAGATTTAACTATAACCTAATTTGAGAAGGTACAAAGCATGTGATACCAGATACTTACAATACAACGATAAACATGGGTACGGCAGCGTGAGGTTCAAATTAACACTTTTTATTTGGTGATCGTGTTCAGACAGGACGGGATTATTGCTCTTTTACCACTAATCAGAAATGTGAATGCGCTGTAATCATTGCTATTTTTGTCTTCGCTAATATTTAGAGTATTCATTTTGGGATTTCCAGTATTTAAGACTCAAGATAGCGACGTTTGTTTCTTTGGGAACAAGTCGCAACATTCTATTCCGATTAGCTTTAGGGTTCTGAATTAGAATTTCACAATGTTTTTCAGATTCATCTATGTATCCTATTTCGGCTAATAAATCGTCAATATAGAGTACATTTCGACAACTTTAAGATCTAAATTTCAAATTTCACTATATTTTTGAGAAATAAGATAGTTGCATTTGTCACTCTCGCAACTCTTTTTGGCATAACAAATCGTCACTGTACTGCCGTCACTCTTTTGGAATACATTTTCACTATATCAGATATCGATTAACTTTAAGGCCCTAACTTTATAATGTTTATCAGACCCAAGCTAGGAAATTTGAGTCCAGTACCCCAAAATTAGTCACAATTGAAAACAGCGGCGATTTATCATGAATGGAAAAGTCTTTAATTTGATTCTAAACATTATGAAATTTAAATTCAAAACCTTGAAATTTGTCAAACATGAATTTAGTGGTGATTTATTGCGAATGCTAATTACCGCCATCTTGAATCTCAATTGTTAAATTCAAATTCAGCACCCTGAAATGAGTCAAAAACAAAAATAGTGGCGATTTATTGCAAATGAGGGATGCTAACATTTTCAATCTAAAAAACATTGTGAAGTTCGAAATAATTGTAATATTATTCGAAAATGAATGTAGCGGTGATTTATTGTGAATAAGTGATGCCGCTATTCCGAATCTCAAATACATATATCAATACGTTGGTACCGAATATATAAATTGACAATATCCATTCGAGATGAATAGGAATACATTTAATGAGTACCAAATTAATGTTCGAGCTCATAATCAACTGTGTGATATTTATATCTGGTATATTTTAAAAATTACTACTTTTCAAAAATTTTATGTGTAACACTGATGTCTGTCATTATGATTTTAACAGATACTGTAATATATGTACAAATATATTATTCCTAATGACTACTGACGAGCATTTTCTTTTACAGAAGTTCGAAGAAGGCTAAACTTGAGTAGCAGCATCGGTTTTGGCAAAGATGAGGGACTAATTATATAATAGGGACTTTGATTAATTAAACAAAATTGTTCAGTCACTTTTTTGTGACGTTGTTTCATAGATTTAAAAATTAAGATTTTTCAAAATAAATAAGAATGGATTGCTTTATTTTATGCTTATTATCAATTTTATTTGATTTATGTATTATTTGAAGTTTGTTGATTGTAGGTGAAGATTGATATGGAATGTGGATATGAATTTACATATTTAATCATTTTTTTAGACAGGATTTAATAAAAAAGAGGTATTATGACATGAAACATAACCAATTGTGCTTTATTAGATAGTAATATTTAATGGAAGTGTTACATAGGTATGTACTTGTTGTCGTCTGCACATTCTTCCGCATGATTGCTCATCACTCTTTTCATCATTTTCACTCCTATGAAACTATTACTGTGAAAAAACTCATTTCTAGTGGATATTATAGATGGGACATGTCTTATAAATTTAATATATTAAAAAATGCATTTATTTCTATTTAGTTCTTTGGAAACAACAAATTCTCTCATAGTGATTACCTACATTATAAAAGGGAGGTTTTTACCAAATTTCATTTTTCAGGACCAGTGCTTGAATTTGATCGGATATTCAGTCAAGTCGATTTTATGTTTATAGATATATCTATGAAAATGAATTATGAATTGCAAGTAAAAATGGTAAGTGAAAAATAAATCATTGATAATAAGCTACATACGTTTTATGAGAAATAATAAATCATTGATAATAAGCTACAGACGTTTCATGAGAAATAATAAATCATTGATAATAAGCTACAGACGTTTTATGAGAAATAATAAATCATTGATAATAAGCTACAGACGTTTTATGAGAAATAATAAATCATTGATAATAAGCTACAGACGTTTTATGAGAAATAATAAATCATTGATAATAAGCTACAGACGTTTTATGAGAAATAAATAAAATAAATAGGTAAATAAATGAAAGGAAACTTGAAGAGAAGAAAAATTGATTTGAAAAAATGTAAGTCTCACTTTTATAAATCCACTGATGAAATGAAAATTATTTAACAATTTATGTTATTTAGTATTTTATAATGTTAAAAAGAATGTTTTCAGGTAGATATAAAGGTTAAAAAGGGAGCACTTAAAAATAGTCCCATCAGACGACACCATTTTAGCACCAGCATCGAACTGTTCTCGTTGCCTATAACGTTATATAAAAACTAGTAACTTTGCCTTGGTCGAAGCAAATAAGGGGGTATATGACGGGATGTGAAAACTAATTTTTTTTGCCATGTATTCGCTGATCCTCTTCTTTAATTTTAATCAATGTGGTGATATTTTTTGCCTTAAATAAAAGCAATATAGTGTGAAATAACCTTTTATGAATTAAAACCATATAAAACCATATATATTTCATAATTCAAAACTCAATGTTATATATAAGCCTCGAAGTTTCCAAGAAAGAGCTTTTTCTTTCTTTTTGTTTTAATTAAATTTATTTTAAACATATCTATGTAATCGTTTGCATAGATATGTTTGTTTTTTTTTCGAAAGCTGATGCATTCACGTAACTCTGTTTCACGTTCTGTTTAGCTCAAATTTTTAAAGTGTTTGCAAAATAGTCAATTATTTATCAAACAGCCATATGAATACTTGCGTCGTAACCACCGTGTATTTGTCAATTATAGGCGTCAAAAATATTATGACCACATTTAAATGTTAATATTCACTACTATTAATTTATAAATTCTATTTGACCTGCTCAAAGACAATGCTTATCTTCATATAATTTCTACAATAATTACATGGACATTAATAATACTATTTTTTTAAAAGCAGATATTCTATGTATATATTCTGGGGTATTTGTAACGTTTCGATATTTTGGGGGCTATTAAATACATATATATATATATATATATATATATATATATATATATAGTGTGACAATGATGGCATGTAATTTTTATTAGCGTTTTAATGGAGGGTTTCAGGAAAAAAAATCAAAGAGCTGTTAATCTTACCTTTAAAGGATTATTAAATATATTTCAACCATTTATTATTCGGAGTGTCATCGACTTTCACAAAATGCCTGTATTATATTAGTGTGGGATAATTAAAAATATTTATTATTTTCATTCCTTCAATATTGTTTCTTGGATTTATATGCAACATTGCTCATTAAAATTATTATCTAAATTATTTGAATACTGAGTAACCTAAATTTAGTGCCTAATAAAAAAAATATTCAAATTGTTTTTCAAAAACTGTACACAAGTTAGCAGTTTGAGGGAATGAAAGTGTGATGAAACACTGGAATAATCCAATCCAATTCACGGTGTCTTTATAAAGAAGACGACGGAATTTGGATTGTATTATTCCATAACTTGGCGCACGGGTAGGTGCAAGTTCTCAAAAAAAAACCGGTCGCATGCTTCTGTTGCAGTATTTACACAAACCATTTTGAACTGTTTTGAAATCCCGTAAAGTTGCTACTTAACACATGGGTCAAATTTATACTGCGTATGTATAGAAATACTCGTCAAAAGCTATTATTGCAATTAAATATATATCATCTTCAATAAATCCTTAGATATGGAAATCTAAACCCCACTGATTTTGGCACTGTTAGTTCCCATTTCCAAACAAATTGGAACTTGAAATTGCGTAAAGAAACTAATGTTTTTTATGTATACAAAGGGAAAAAAGAAATCGATCAAGGATGAGTTTGATCTTTTAACAAAGTTATTAGTACAATTATTATCTAGATTTTGAGCTGTTATTACATAAATCTGTTTTAAGTTTTCTATTTAGTTAAACCCTTACGATGTTCTTAACATGATTTATTATTTATCAAAGGGTCAAATTAGATGCTCGTTTACGTGATCACGGGTGTGTTTGTATTAGTTTCATTTTATATAGTGTGAAAGCCTTACTATATTAACAAATTTATATTAGAAAAAGTTACCTTTCTTCTTCAGCATTCTATTTTTTTCCGACTTCCATAGCAGAGAGCTTGTAAATGATTTTAATATTGCTCGGGTTTGAAAAAAATATAACGATATTACAATGATAACAACCAGTCGACCCTTTAAATTTTCGTAACTCCATTTTACCTGCAGTGTCAAAACATATTTAATAATGCCTTTTTTATAAACCTCGGTCTAGCTACTACTCGGAAATAAGGAACACTAATACACATAGTCAACGGAAAAAAAAACATTAAGCTCTTTTTGGTTTTATTGTAGCAGGAGAAAATATTGGTTCTCTGCCACGAGTATCAAACGAATTTTGTGTAATTATTTCATTACGAAAACAGTCAGAAAACTATCGGGATTAGAACAACGTCAACTTTATTTGTTATTTCTTGTGCAGTCCACAAATTACATTATTTAATTTTTGTAATCGTATAATAATTATTAATCGTAATATTGATATTCTTTCTGTGTACATGCGGCTTTTAAATTTAGAATACAATCAGAATTTGCGTTTAAAGGTTTTAGTTTATTAAACTAAAACTTTATTGACTTAACTTACTGATTTAGCATAGGGAATTTTTTGAGATATGAGGTTCGATTGCTTCAGTTTTAAAGGGCGTGATTTTTGAAATATTGTTGAAGTTTTTTTTATAATAGCGATTTTTATGTACGTGCTATGTTTTGATAATAGTATATCTATTCTTAAAACATAACAAACAACACAAATCTATTGTGATTAAAATCTTAAAAATCAAATTTGTGCAAAAGGATTATTTGTTTTGCGTAATGACCTAGATTTGCAATTTTGGCAAAATATTGGGAATAGTTTGATTTAGGTTAAGTAGGAAATTTAAAAAAAATTAGGGTTGTAAGTTATTGGTTTATAGTAAAATAATTTCTATGACTTGGTCGACTCAATGCTTTGGTGTTATTGTCCTAGGTGTGAGACTAGTTATACTAGAGTTTTTTGCTAGTATATCATGATATGACTACCGAACGTCAATGCTTCTAATTGTCGGCATATTGATTGTACGTACAACAACGTACGTTGAACATTTTTTTATGACGATAAGCTAGTGGTGTTTGAAAGAATCAACTCCTAGGATGGGCTCGCTGACCGTGTTGAAGATAAATTGCCATTTATATGGTTGACAAAGATTTAAGTGTAGTTCTATTATTTTCTCGCCATAGGTAAGTGTAACTGTATTGTTGGCGAAGTAGAGCTAGAATGGTAGTGGCTGTATTGAAGTTCCGTTTTTTTTTCAATGGTAGAAGATATATGATAACGTCCGTCTTTACCAGGGAGGTGAGTTTTGACTTTTTCTCTGTGATTAAAAGGCAGTTTGATGTCTCCTAAGTGCTGGATTTTGTCGCAGGCAACGTTTTGTTTTTTTGAACTTTTACAGATTTCTTGAATCCGTATATTTCTGTGCGTTGGCCTCAAATCATAAGCGATAAAAGCAGCGTGGTGATATTTGTGGAGTTTTCGTGTTAATTTGTTACCGTGTAATGCAAAGTCGCTTAACGCAATACTCTTTGAGATGTTGTCATTTACAATGAGTACGTCACGAATATAGGCCAGTAGCCAATTCAGGCATAAAAAGGGTGTTGTCTTATCGAGTATTAGGTCGTTGGCGAGGTACCTCATTAGCTGGCTGCGTCGCTTATTTCCCATTAATATTATTTTTTTATGTCTTTTCTCACTTTCCTTGTATATTTAGATGAAGAGTTTCTTGATAACCGTAGGCGCATTTGTATTTTATTTGGGCTTCCTGGGTAATCATTGAAGTTGCAAGGAACATAAACTTAGCATACCCAAGAGGAAATAGGAAATAGAAAGAGAAAGTAACCATGCTTTCTCATTTACAGAAATTGGAGGAACGTCTGTTACACACGTTCAGTCGTCAAGCTGTCCTTGGCATCGTATGGGCTCCAAATGATGGGGCATTTTCTAATCAACTCTGCACTAATAAAATGTATAGCAGTAAATTGATGACATAGAATAGAAGATAGAAATTTTAATTACACAGCACGAATTCAAGTCTCTCAAATATTTTCTTGCTATATTCACCATATGCCCACGAAACGTCAATCGCTATCAAATCACATTCCTAAATTAACGACCTCATACAGATGATGCCGCGGGATCCCTTTGACCACTGTATATTTGTATATAATAGGAGCGTGTGTTCGGCTGTATCCTCCTATCTTCCGCTAGCGATTGCCTAGGAGAACGGTAGTTGGCTCGCAGGTAGTCGTGTAGCGCTTGCTGACTTCCGTCTTCATAAAAACATTTTGAGAGTAGTTTATTATTATTTTATTGTCGCCATGTTGGTAAGTTTGTGCTACTACACACACACACACACACACACACACACACACACACACACACACATATATATATATATATATATATATATATATATGTACATGTTACTAAATATTTCTTCTTTATGCATCTATAAAAATATTCAGTGTGATGGTTAAGTCGAGATAACAGGTCGCAGAGTCAACAACTCTTATGACTGCACTCAATATAATTATACTCTAAAGATTTTGCTTTAACAAAAACCCAAAAAAGAGCAAAATCGATTGTCTACTCTTATCTACCTATAATATTTACTTTCAGGAGTTCTCTGCTATCAGAGTTTAAAAATTTAAAAAACTCTTATATATGGCGTATATATAGGGTCAGTACCACAGACTCCAATAAACGCCTTCTCTTGTTTTGATTCGTTGCTATTAAATGAGGGGCAAACTATTTGGAACAAATAATGCTTGATTTTGTTGCAAACCATGACCGCATTGTTACCTGTATCCATTTTTCTTTTCGGCGCGGGCAGTTCGGGAACCTAAACTAATAAGTGAAATATAATTAAAATATGGAACATATGCACTACATTTAGATCCAGGAACATCAATTATATCAACTTAATATGTTTCACTATCTTTACATCTTTAATTTATGGTTCTTTTTTATTTATGACTATCAAATTTTATATTTGCCATTACTATAAAAATATAATTACGGTAATTAATATTAAGATATAAACTTATAATGTACTACGTATATAAACAAGAATACAAATGATATATGTAACTAAAATAATTTCCGGCCATGTCTAATGAATTAAAAAAAATTTTAAAAAATAACTTTAAAAATTTATATTTCCAAAAAAAATATTTGTTATAAATATTTCGAAAGAATAAGCAAAATTCCAGCATAATTTAAATAATCAACAATAACTATTGTCAATATTAAACTTTTGTGAATTTGAAAAAATGTAGCATGTGAATTTAAAATATATTTAAAATTTGGGCCACTACAAAGTGAAATGAATGCCATAAAATATCCAAAAAAGATATATCCATAACCTAACCTAACCTAACATAACCAAACATAACCTAACCTAACCTAACATATATGTAACTAAAATAATTTCCGGCCGTGGCTAATGTATCCAAAAATTGTTAAAAAAATAACTTCCATAAAAATACATATTTCCAAAAAAATATTTGTTATAAATATTTTGAAGAATAAGCAAAATTCCAGCCGAGCCCGGCCCAGTCAGGCCGAGCTGGGCTTACTTTAAATAATCAACAATCAATATTCTCATTATAAACTTTTTATCAGTAATAAAATGACAAAAATGAAAAAAAAGTAGCATGTGAATTTAAAATATATTTAAAATTTAGGCAACTACAAAGTGAAATGAATGCCATAAAATATCCAAAAAGATATATGCCATAATACAAATAGACTTTATCGTTTCTTGAATGTTGGCACCATTTAAGCGTAATCGCTATTAAACTGACTTGTTAAAAGAAAATTATTTTTTTTTTTATAAATGCTTATTATTTCATAACAAATTATGCTTTTAATTGTGTAGTAAGTGGTTAATGATAAAAGAATAAGTGAAATAACTATAAAAAACGTGGTTAAAATCTGTTCCGTACAAACTTTTTCAAATTTTTTTTTATAATAAATACTCATCAGCTGCAGAATTTCTTTCCAGGTTACATACCTACGTTTTTTAGAAATATACATTTTTATGGAAGTTATTTTTTAAACAATTTTTGAATACATTAGCCACGGCCGGAAATTATTTTAGTTACGTATATGTTAGGTTAGGTTGAGTTATGTTAGATTATGTTTTTAATGTGTATACTTTCATATATTATCAAAAAAAATTATAGAAATATTCCTAGGTCCAAAGTGCATTTATACCTAAAATATAATATTGTATGCTTAGAAATCTATGAACTTATTTTAGTTCATAAAAAAATAACAATTTATTTAGTAACAAAAGTATCGATTTAGCTGTAGATAGCGGCGCGACGCATCTCTATCGGCGAAAAATAAAAATTATGGCGGATTTGCTGCCGGCGATTTGACTGTAACATATGAAGATATACTTGCATAAATAATAGTTAAACTTGTGAAAAGTAATTCCGTCTTTCTGAAGTGATGATGTAATGTTTCTGTTTTGGCAATATTTTATAGCACTAGGAGGCATGGTTTCTTTAGTTTTTATTTAAAATTACGAGAAACTTTCGCTATGACGTTTGTTTTCTTACTGAAGGTGCGTAAGCTCTTTTCGCCCGGAACGGTGGAACAAATTGTGCCAGTGTGCGACTAGAGATTTTGTGTTGATATGTCATCCACCGGTTAACTTATTCATGTCCTAAGCCTACCCATACACTGTTAGACATTGTTACAGATTTGAGATAACAATAAGCCTTATTGGATGGTCATGTTTTGTCCTTTTACAGTGTTTTTACCATCTTTGCAAATGACATCTGTGACTATTGTCACTCAGTGCGCTGAGTTAAAACCGCTATAATTTAGTTAAAATTTACAAAAAAATAAAACCTTAACATTGTTTTGACATACTAATAAAATTATATTTTACTCGATGCGATGCCCAAAAAAAAATTCTTCTTCACTTTATATTGTATGTACATTTAAATATTTCATAGACTTTTTTCATAGATATTGTTACATACAAATTGAAATTTCTATTTTAAGTGTCCCCTAGCAAAACTTCATGCACACGGCAAAGTTTCCTAGGTGGGAGAGGTAACTTACGTCAATATTTAATTTTGAATTTCATGGTATTAGCTCGATTGGCAGATCATTGCACACACGTTTAGGTTTCATACTATGCGCGTGTCATATTAGCTTACAAAATTTTATAGCGAATATGATGGTTGCAAACGTATTTTTGACGGTTGAAATTTAGCAATATTAGATTTTAATCATTTTTGTTTTTATGTTATCGAATCGTTGCAGTTTCGAAAATATTAAGTATTTTAATCATCCACAATTAAATGAAACTACGTGATGTAGTATTATTTCTACTTTCTTTAATTAGAAATAATACTCGATGAATATGAATTATTAAGGAATAATGAATTTCTACAAACTTAACGCCAAATATATTCAATAATTTAATCATATTTTTATGTCTTTTTGAAAACAAGAATTTAAGTAGAAAAATGGTGGTGCAGAAGGTGTGAAGAAATGAATGTTTCAAAAGTTACAGGTATTAATAAGAAACACGTTGGGATTTTTTTCAACCATTTAAGTGCCTAGAAGAAAAGTATCAATTGACTCTTAAAATATTTATTATTATGATGACACTAGATACAATATTGTGTAAAAGTGTCCCAAAATATTGCTTGGTAAAAAAGGTTAAAAAAGTTGGATAAGTTACCTTTGCAAATAGGGTTACTTTTGTTACATTCTATTTTGTAGCAAAATTATGCGGTATGTTGAGTATATTTGCTGAGGTGAAATATTGAGATGATTTTGTTTCGAACGATTCAGAGAATTTCTATGTAACTAGTCGGATGACAAATTGATGAAATTCATAGAACACTTTTAAAATATCCAGATGAATCCAAATATTACAAGTTTAAATTATTTTTTTAGTTTTTACTCAGTTAAGTTTTTCAGAGTTACTATGGCCTGAATTGGTATAAGGAAAAGAAATCATAAAAATAAACTTAAGTTACAGGGCAACCTTAACAATGAACGAAATGTTATAAGATCGTAAATTATACTGAAAAATACACAAATCATACAAAATTGTTAACATTGGCACTAAATTTTTTGCTTTATTGGAAAGCATAATTTGACTTGTCGTGAAAAATAATGTGCGTAACTGTATGAAAAATGTGTGTAGAATATTAATTTTTATGTAACTCTACCAAAAATATTTTATGCAAATATACAATTGTTACACTGTTCAAGTTTTTGCATCGATGAAGAAATGTAAGGTCGACATAATACAAGTGATGAGGTAAATTCACAGCATGTCTTTCGTAAAAGCCAAAGTATTCTTGAAATTTAACATTAGTACAAGGCAATAATATTCTTTATTGCTACTGCTGCATTGGAGTTATGTTTTTGCTTTAGGATACAAACTTCAATCATTTATGCATTTACCATTTGTTTCAGTATCCAGACAATTATGATAAATTATATATCAAGCCTTGTTAAAGAACTATACATAGCTAGATACAAAAGATTGATGTTCGGTTCAGAAATCAAAACCTATCCATTCGATAATGTGATTACTATTATTATCAATGTGAGCTTATGAACAAATCACTCTTGTTGCACTCTGTACAATGTATAGTAATATTTACAGCGGGAAATTTTATTTGCGCATAAAAGTGGGAAATTTTATTTGCGCATCATAACATTTCAAACATCGTTGTTTTTTAGAATATATTTAAGTATTTATGAACCAGTCATAACCAAGTTTTCACTATAGTACCGAACTATAATTTGCGAAAACCTTTGAGATGTAAATTTAGGAAATGCGGTTCAATAATATTAAAATTGTAGTATAAAATAAAAAGGAATATACAAGTAGCTAATAAGAAATTTTAACGTGGGGTATAAAATAATAGCTTAGTACTTATATTGTGAGTTCTAAGCTACCACTTTTATCAACATAATTTTAACTTCCTGTCAAATTTAATGGTATCATTAAGGATTAATCATTAGAACGTTGGACGTTTTTGAGATACGGGCATCAGTGTTATTCTTTTCATCGCTGCAGCTACTTGTCAATCAAAATAAGTAACATTTTCGTCCAAAAAATTAATTACTTAAAAATTAACTATGCATTAATTTATGAAAATAATCAGCATGTGTAAATGGTGAAGCCTTTTTTTTGTTTGAGGATATATCAAAATTGTTTAACTCTAAAAGTGTTTGAAACTTTCCTTACCTAGCGCAGTTTTTGATTAAAATATTCCTCTTGCCGTTTGTGATTCAAATATTCTAATTCACAAAACAGGACTAAATGGAGGACGTGATGAAATTACATTTTTATAGGTCGATATTTGATTCTAGACATTAAGCAGTACTGATACGTTCTACTGATTGATATCGCAAAGGATCTCTCATTTTTTGTTATGTATTTTGTATCTTTCACCGTATACAGAACTATAAAGTTTTTGGAAGGATATAGAACCTTGTAATTTCTTTTTGTATTTTTAGATATACAATTATTTATTTTTAAGAGAAGAAATGATTTTGTTCAAGCAATTTGTAAAAGTGAAAAATTTTGTATCAAAATAAATCTTTTAACGTTGATTTTATTACATATTATAAACCTAGAATTTACGCTTGGATACTTATTTTATTTTATATTCCGTAAGTGGAAATGAAAGCTTTTCAAATGCTATTCCACACGTTTCGGAACTAGCTTTCACATCGCAAGCCTATCGGATTTTATTATTTTCTTCTCTTTGATTGATACTCTCAGTAATATTTTAGTGATACTAATCTTTTATGCAGATTTCTTTCATCTGAAATTGAAATCTAATACTTGTTTTAATTTTCTTTATTTGTTATCTCTAATTATCTTGTGTAATATTTTTGATTTGCATATCAGTAATGCAACCCTTTGATTTAGTAAAATTTTTAAATAAAAAATCAAAAAATAATTTCAATTGCAAATGCTAACTGGCTGTTTTTAATTAATATTGAAATACAGAACAAATAACTAACTTTCTTAGCTCTTCTAATAGTCCAAATAACTATTAGAAGAGCTGAGCAAGAATATATTTCATGGGTAATGTTGGTGACCGGTAGGCGCAACTAGTTTTTTATATAAGATTGTTAAAATTGTAAAAGTAAGAACGTAAAATTTTCTCAAAATACTAATAAAATATTCAATAAATTTTTGGATCGTTAAATGAAATGTAACTGAAATATTTATTGCTATGTTTATTGCTTTAAAATCTATAGATTTAAAAGTCCATAAATTTAATAGATTATAGAAGCAATATTTTACAGCCAACAAATTAGGTCAAGAAAAATACACCAAACAGGTGCGAGCACGCACACATTTCAGTTTCCTACTGCATTGTAGGAGAATTCGACGTTATGCCGTGGTATTTAACAAATTTTATAATTTCAGTATTCACGTGTCTTACATGGTTATTGATATTTAAATAATTGAATTACGAAGCAATATTTTATAAGTGTTCTATGAATTTAATGAATTTGTCTTCCAACCAGTTGGATACGAATTTTCTGGATCATAAGAAACAAATTCATCTCGATATCTCACATCAGGAAATATAACCAAAATAATGGGGAATTTCGCTACAAAACAAAGTGTCACAAGAGTAACCCTATTTGCAAAGGTAACTTGTCAAACTTGTTTAACTTTTTTACTAAGAAATAATTAAGGACACTTTAGCATAGTTTTATACATCCAGTGTCATAGAAATTACAAATATTTTAGGAAACGATTGATATTTTTCTCCTAGGCATTCAAATGGTAAAAAAAAATCCAAGGTGTTTCTTTTTAACGCTTATAACTTTGTTTAAAGTAAAGGTTCGCTTCTTCGGTACTTTTCACTGGTTTAAAATAAAGGCTTCTTTCTTCGGTGTTTTTTCATACCTCCCGTGACACTATTTTTCTAATATTGAATATATTTGGCGTTAATTTTGTAGAAATTTATTATTCACAATTAAATGAAACTACGTGATGTAGTATTATTTCTACTTTCTTTAATTTCTTTACCACGACCTAGGTTTCGTTGTATTACAACATCTTCAGGTGGGATATTAGCAAAGATGTGTATTTGCTAATATCCCACCTGAAGATGTTGTAATACAACGAAACCTAGGTCGTGGTAAAGAAATTAAAGAAAGTAGAAATAATACTACATCACGTAGTTTCATTTAATTGTGGACTATTTTTCTACTTAAATTCTTGTTTTCAAAAAGACATAAATAGTATAAAAATACTTAACATTTTCGGAACTGCAATAATTCGATAACATGAAAACAAAAATTACTAAAATCTAATCTTTATAAATTTCAGCTATTAAAAACACGTTTGTATCCATCATATTTGCATTAAAGTTTCGTCAGCTAATATGGCACGTGTATAATATGAGACTTAAACGTTTGTCCAATGACCTACCAACCGAGTAATGGCATGAAATTTAAAATAAAATATTGACGTAAGCCACTTCTCCAACCAAAGAAACTTTACTGTGTGCCTGACGTTAAATAAATATAAATATTGAAATGTACAATATAAAGTGGGGAGAATTATTTTTTCTGCACATCGCGTCGAGTGAAATGTTATTTTATAAGTCTGTCAAAATAATCTTAAAGTTGCATTTTTTTGTAAATTTCAGCTAAATTAAAAATGTTAACTCAGCGTAATGGAAGAATCGCTATTCCTAATTCGCAACATTAATTTGCTTTGTTTGTACACGTAATAACAAGTCATTTCATGTTTATTTATTAAAATAAATATTTCAAAGCACTCTTCATGCGCAAAATTGTATTACTATTCTGCATTGACACGAATTATTGCTGATTGAATCTGAAATGTAATCTTCACTGATGGAATGAATATCACCAGGCCTATCCTTGTTCGCTCATAGAATTAGTATCATTGCTTTATTTTTCATCAGCACAGTCTACAAATAGCATAGGGAAATAATAATCTTTATCACTGGGAGATTTCCTGTGATGTCGTTTCCTGTGATGACTTTCTCACATAATTTTTTTTCATTTTTTAGATATTAATGTGTATGTTTATTGCAAAAAACGTCACAAAAATTGCAGGACGCGTTTACAAAAAAAAACATATATTGTAATTTACCGCCTTTGAACCAACGTAAAGGCGGTAAATTACAGAGATTTTAAGTTTCGACTACAAAGTATCGTTCTATTATTAAGTCGGTTAGAGATTATCCTTCTGAACGTTTTATTTGAATAAAGCTTGCTGACAATATTGATAAGTGATATGGTTAGTATCTGCGAGCTTTTTTCTTGCAAGACTTCATAAATTATTTCGTATTTGCTGTGTCCTGTGATATATTAGAAGTAATGACAGCAAGAACGAAGAAGAAGAAAAAAGCATTCGTTAAATTGATGAAAGTCAAAGAGTTTGGTTGTCATTCATTCATTGATCCACGATTGATCGTGTCCAGAATTGTGACATTAGACCATACTTATCTTATCCTCTCGTTTTATTTTTGATACATACATTACAACTTTTACAATGTCTTTTAATATTTATCGTTAAATTTCTTTTTGTATATAATGTACTAATTTTGTTTTGCATTTGTTTTATACCTATATGAAGCATATTTTCGTGTATTTCTTTAATAAGTTTCTTACCGAAGTCTTCCGATAAAATAATTCTTTCACGTTTCCTAACCTTTTTATAGTAAACATTGGGTCTTGATATTAATTTTGGTTTATTATTTCATAATTTTTAATTGCTCATCTGCGTCCTCGTCTGCTTCCAATACTGGTTTCCTGCTTAAACAATCTGCCTCTATATTTTATCTTCCCCGAGCATGTTTTATTTTAAAATCATATTGTGATAAGTAACATTTAAATTTTCTAAATGTTTATGGTTTGAATATACTGTAAAGGATTTACCTATTTGCCAGTATTGCCAGTATCTTATTGCTTCTTTAATAGATAAACATTCTAAATAAATTGCCTTTTTTCATTTTAATTTGATTTAACTTTTTTGAAAAGTATGCCACTGATTTTTATTTTCCATCTGTATGAATATTTATTGGCAAATTCTGATCAAATATTTCTTCTCTTTTCTGAGCGATTTTCAAATTTTCACCTTGAACAAGTTTAAATTATTTTATGATATCTAGTCCAATTAGAAAATCGTATTTGAATTCTTCTCCATCAAACATCGGTTTTTTCTTCTATACCCAAAATTTTTATTTTGATAGTTGTCAAAGCATTTGTCTTTTTAACACCATTCATTATGATTAAATTATCACTTTTTGAATCATCCTCTCCATCTCCTTTCAGTCTTATTATTTTGAAATTAATTACAGAAACGTTTGACCCTGAATCATATATCCCAAATGTTTCTAATTATCCAATCAATAATACTTTGACTTTAATTAACGGAATTCAGGTTAATGGTCCCAGATCATTGGTAGATCTAAGACTACGGAACAGCGATAATTTACTATATTATACGCATACCACGGATGATATGCAGTTTTCTTATGGTGTAATAGAAACGAGCACAACATGTGAATAATGCAAAAAGTACAAAAAAATTGGCATGGTATAATACGAAGTCATTATCCCTTTCCCTTTAATTTGATATATATATATATACCTTAATGATCCCTACAAAAATAATTGCTGCATTTTATCAAGCAATTCTAGTCAGTGTATCTTTTGGACGGATAGAGTTTCTGATATTTTACATATTCTGATAATCTGATTGGAAAATATTATTGTTGTGTTTTAAGTTTTGTTATTACAAGCAAACATATTTATTTACTTTCCTAATATTTTACTAAAAATATGTGTTGTAAAACTCGGGAGTTATATTGTAATATAATTCTTCCGACAATTACATTCTACTGACAGAATATCATTTGCTTCAAGCATTGCTCCGAAATTGTATGTAGTTCTTTTAGTAGATTCGTTATTTACCCATTTATTAATTTATGAAGATGAGTTGACTTGCCCTTATCGGCTGCCTTTTGCAGATGGCGTTCCTTGCAATATTTGGTCGATTTTTATGATCAATATCATAAAATATTTTTTTGTGTTATTATATTTATGAATTATTTTACTTCTGAATGCTTTCGTTACTTTTATTTTACTGAAGAATACTATCATCCTAAGATTTTACGTTTTTTAGATCCCAAGCGACTGTTCAGTATCAGCCATTAATATAAATATTTCATATCAATGGTGTGAGCCGGCTATTTTTTTTGAAAAACAGCATCGTTCAAATTATATATATATATATATATATATACACACATACATATGTATATATATATATATATATATATTGAAAATAATTATTTTTGCATACTTCTTTTTGAAAAAATAATACTAAGATAATTATTCTATTATTTATTATTCTGTGTGTCAGAGAATCTCCAATTTGCGATTGTGGGCTTGGAGAAGGCGATCTAAATCATCTCATTTTTGCATGTCCATTGAATAATCGATTTCCTATGTTTATTTAAAAATTATTAAAATATAAAATTCAATTGCCCATCAACATAAGATCACTTTTATCTATTGCCACCAAACCCATTTTAGGATTAATCATTCAGTTCATAAGAAAGAACGACATCAAAATATAGAATCTTTCATATTTATATTCTTGTTTATTTTTGAAATTATGTTTGTATATTTGTATATACTTATTTTGTACTCTCTATGTATTATAATCTCATTTAATTGTAGCCAACTTCTTATTTAATTTTTGTTTTATTGTATGGTTTATTCATTCGTTAACAAGCAACAATTATAAATGTGACTTAATCAGTGTTGCTTAGCCTTTTTTTCCACACTTGATATTGGCAAAGATTTCACTGCGTTACAAATGAAAAACAAATTTTAAATGTCATGTTTTCCTATTTATTCCTATCGTTTAGTAAGAATACATACATATTTTCTTTCCATAACGTCTCATTTTTTTCCGTGAGGATATGACAAATTATGCCAAAAATTTAAAGATTCAAACATAATATAAAGAAATCTAATAAAATGTACCTGATTTTTTTTCATTAATCGAGTATATTTTTTATCATTTTGGTATAAAAAAATACAAGAAAAATCAATGCATACAATTTAAACCCAGAATACCTTTAATTTTAACTTTGTCTTTTGTGTTTTGAAGGATCTTCTCGTTTTAGACGCCAACAGTAATCGCCTAGCATAGTTGTGTCCCAACGGCCTTGAAATCGTTCTTCAACGTTCTTACGTTTCCGTTGCACAGATACTTTTGTGTTAGGAGCCAATAACTTCCACTCTTTTAATCTAGATCCTAGTAATTCCGCTTGCCGAATTGATAAATTTAAGTCTCGTATCAAATCATTCAATTCATTTTGATTTATCAGATGTTGACGGCCCAGAGAACTTGTAGAAGGTAAAAAGTCAGGATTTTTGCTGCTGTCGTCATTATATTCTACAACATTTGGCAAAGCTGGCGCTTCCGAAATCTCAATTTCATTTTTGGTAGGAGGTAATGGAGGAGGCATTTCTTTTCTGTGAGGTACTGGTTTCGACATTGAAGGAATGTCAGGATACTGAATGTTGTGCTTGATTTTCTTTGAAAAGCCACGTATGTTAGTCATGCAAAAGTAGCAATCATTAAAATTATTACTAGGTTCACGCCATAAAGCTGGTACGGCAAATGGCTTTGACGTCTTGTTTCCATTTAACCAAGATATGAGAGTAGCATAGCACGAAACACAAAAAAACTGTGGTATCCATGGTTTATCTTGACTAATAGCATGTCCAAAATAAAGTAAATATGCACTCTCACTTTTTCGGAAATATTTTTTGTTTGTGATTTCACAATGTACTGTCCACAAACGTAACAAAACTTATTTGGTTCATTTTTGCAGTTGCGACGGCCACTTAGTTCAGTATTAATGTTGGATTTTTAAATAAATATGTTTAGAGATATCGAGGTTATCGAATAGAAACGATTTATGAATAAAACAAAACAATAAAAAAGCATAACACATCGAAAACCTCAACTGTTTCTTATACGTATGAAGTGAGGGTAGTTAAAAAATGATTGACATATACCTCGAAAACTAGACGTGATGGATACCACATATGTCTGGAACATTTTATCTGTGACTCATTACCTATTCATTCCAGCTATCAGTTTAACGGGTACCAAAATCGTGTGACGCAGTGTTTTCTGTGGAGAGAACGAACGCCATACAATCAAAGATAAAAATAAAGATCTATGCTTACAAAGCAAAACCATTGCAATGGCGTCTGTGTATATCTTTTGACATTTTTAATGTTCGTCGTTGAATCAAAAGACGACTTGTTTATTTTCGAAAATGTAGAGCAAGTAAAACCAGAAAACCAGAATTGTAATTTTTAAAAATGGTCAAGGAAGTTGACATATTTTTATATTTTTGTTCAGAATCACTGCAAAATCCTTATGCCTTCTGTCTACACTTTATTCATTCGTTTTTGATACCTTTACAAAACAACATATTTTTGCATTAGTTTTTATAGTTATTCTTCTGCCGTATTTGGTGAGCGCAACTATTAATTTGAAGCCCTTGCTGGTTTCTCATGATTGTATTGCAATACGTGTAAGTATTCAAAGCAGTTGAATCATTAAAAACAGTAAAATTAATTAAAAACTTTTCTTTTTCAATTAAATATAAATATAAAAATATTTGGTATAAATGCACTTTTCAACGGAATATTACGATAATTTTTTTGATATCACATGAAAGTATACACATTAAAATTCTGCAACTGATGATTATTTATTATAAAAAAAAAATAATTTGAAATATTTTGTACCTGACGATTTTGCTTGCTATGGAACAGATTTTAACCACTTTTTCCAGTTATTTCATTTATTCTTTTACTGCTAACCACTTACTACACAATTAAAAACTGTTATGAAATTTTGATAAAGAAAATTGATTATCAAAATTTAATATTTTCTTTTAACATGTCAATTTAAACAATTAAATTTTGCTTAAATGGTGCCAACATTCAAAAAACAATAAATCTATTTGAATTATGGCATATATCATTTTTGGATATTTTATGGCATTCATTTTACTTTGTAGTTGCCTAAATTTTAAATATATTTCAAATTCACATACTATTTTTTTAATTTTTGTCATTTTATTATTAATTTTAATATTAATAAAAAGTTTAATATTGACAATATTTATTGTTGATTATTTAAATTAGGCCCAGCCCGACCCGGATGGGCTGGTATTTTATTTATTCTTTCGAAATATTTATAACAAATATTTTTTTGGAAATGTACATTTTTTATGGAAATTATTTTTAAACAATTATGTAATACATTAGCCACGGCCGGAAATTATTTTAGTTACATATTCGTTAGGTAGGTTAGGTTAGGTTGGGTTAGGTTAGAGGTTGGGTTATGTCAGGTTAGATTAGGTTAGGTTATGTTATGTTAGGTTAGATTAGGTTAGGTCGGGCTATGTTAGATTAGATTAGGTTAGGTTGGGTTATGTTAGGTTAGATTAGGTTAGGTTGGGTTAGGTTAGGTTAGGTTAGGTTAGGTTAGGTTAGGTTAGGTTAGGTTAGGTTAGGTTAGGTTAGGTTAGGTTAGGTTAGGTTAGGTTAGGTTAGGTTAGGTTAGGTTAGGTTAGGTTAGGTTAGGTTAGGTTAGGTTAGGTTAGGTTAGGTTTGGTTAGGTTATAGCATATATCTTTTTTGGATATTTTATGGCATTTATTTCACTTTGTAGTTGGCTAAATTTTAAATATATTTTAAATTCACATACTATTTTCTGTCATTTTTAAAAAAGTTTAGTATTGACAATATTTATTGTAGATTATATAAATTAAGCCCAGCTGGGCTTAATTTTAATGTCAAATGCATTAATTAGAAATTAATGAAATCAAATTACTTAAAATAAACTTTTAAAATTACTTTAAAACAATGTCATTTTTAACAGTATTAAAAGTCAAATAAGAAAAATTATCAATTATACCAACTTAATAGGTTTTACTATGTGTAAATCTTTAATTAATGTTTTTTTAATTTGTGACTATCAACTTTTGTATTTGCCATTACCATAAAAATATAATTATGGTAATTAATACTTTAATTATGTTCGAATGCTAATACGAACAAATTAAATTTGTTGAATATCACATATTTTTAAAGTTTCACATCGTGTATCACATAGACATACAACAAGACACATATTATTATTTTTTTATTCGAAAAAGCATTCTAATGTCGCATACCTAACGAAATATATGCGAAATAATCTAGGTAAAAAATTTAGAAAGAAGTGTTTTGGCAAGCCTGAGAGATGATAGCTTAATTTTCTTTCAAACTTGCATGTGTTATCGAATCTATGAATAATTTTCGAATTTTAATTATTTTGGTGGTTGCAAGAAACTTGGGATATATCTTTTTTTAATAGATATCCTTAATAAGTTTAAAAACAGTTTATGAAAATTTTATTCTCTATTTTGAACGGTCAAATAATTCTACACTACATAGATTTTGTTATACATGAAATACGAAATTAGTATTAATTAGTTGAAATTAATGCTACTTTATGGAATTAAAATATTTTTATAAATCTTAACTGATATTTTTAGTACCTACTAAGTTTTTAATGTTTTTCCACTATATTTTATATGTCGGCATATTTAATGCTACAAATCTTATAGCAGTATTAGAAAATAGCAAGTTCTCCTTTCTCCAGATTCCTCCAGCTTCCACATTTCTGCAGGTCTATTTATTATTTGAATTATTATTTCAAAATTATATTTTGAAGTTGAAGTTGTGGCTTGAAGTAGAAACTATTATAGTCGAGCAAGTAAATAAAAAGTAACGATGCACATGCAATACTGTATGTATTACTTTAATTTAGATTGAAAAAGAAAATAGAAGAAAAATAGTTTTAAATTGTTATTTTTTCAGAATATTTTCAATAATGTGCTTAAAATTATCGTAAGTTGAATTCCAAAAAATTGTTTTGATGTCATTCTGACCTGTTTTTTTAACGCTCTGTGTGCCCCATAAAATTAAAAAAGAAACAATTTTTTATTACTTCATTAGCTCCTTATACAATTTGGGTGGAAATATTTTTGAGCGTTAACTGTTGAAATATATACCGGTTAATATAAACCATATCATGTAATTTTATTAAATTGCAAGTAAGGACTTTAAAGCATGTTTGACAAAAATGTATGTGATAGAGAGATAGACAGGATTTACATGTGAATTATAAAGTATTCTGTTTTTTTTTCTTTTGAAGCAGGGAATTCTAATAATGGACAGCTGATCACCGGCGGTAATTTTAGTCATCGTAAGTTTAATCATTGTTTCTCTTAATTCAATAAAACTCGTACATTATGAAAAGATTTCATAATATATTCTATGTGACCCTGCTGATTCTTCGTCACTTAAATTCTTAATGTCAGCCCCTCTTAACTAAGATTTTAGACTGTCTTCGGATCTTTCATTCGTTAGCATTTTATGTCTCTCTGTGTAACAATCTTCCACAACGATTTTTATCATATCATCAATTTATCCCACCTATGGGTGAGGATGAATAGACAGTATGCTATGATGATGATTGTTATGCTATGTTAAATATTTTTGCTATTTGCGAGTTCGCATCAGAGATATTTTGAAACGTTACCAGTGGCATCACTGCAATAATTTTTTTAACATTTATCTCATACGAAATTTAGTGAAAAGGGGGAACCATATTAATATTTGTGTATATTAACTGAATATTAAGAGAATAAATCGGCAAATGTTCATTAACATCCATGTCTATTTATAATTAAATGAAACTACGTGATGTAGTATTATTTCTACTTTCTTTAAATTCTTTACCACGACCTAGGTTTCGTTGTATGACAAAATCTTCAGGTGGGCAATCAGCGAAGATAATTACCCATCTGAAGATGTTGCCATAGAGTCGTGATAAAGAATTTAAATGAAGTAGAAATGATGCTTATATCATGTAGTTTCATTTAATTGTGAATAATGAATTTCTATAAAATTAACGTCAAATATATTCAATGCATGTTTATTTTAAGTAATAGGATATAAAGAACAATAACTTAACATGAATGATAAACGTCCATGTTGCACTTTTGTACCTTTTATGTGATTTAAGTACTTTTTAAGCGGTGGTAACATAACAATGAGGAGACCACAGAAAAGCTAGACTATTATATGTATGCGTAATATCGGCATTACGAGTATACTGGGTTATAAATAGCAGTCAACATGCTATCAAATACTTTCTACAAAGACGTCGATAGTCAGATATTTATCTGCTCTTTTCTATTAAAATAGGTTTCAATTACGAATTACAATACAGCATGTTTAAAGCTTGCTTTATTATAATTTGAAACGGTTTAAATAATATATTTTCACTTTCCCTACAAAGTTTCTGAAGAAGAAGAATACATAATGATTAAAATATTATACAAACATAGATGTAAACTAATGGAACATAATAAATGGAAACTAGAGTAAAATTTGTTTTCAATTTTGAAATGACGCAAAATTTATTAATTAAGTGGCATTGCAATAAATGTTTTAAATCATATGAATTATAAATGTTCACATCTTTTTATAATTTTAATACATTCAGCATAATTTTCAAGAAAAATTATTCATACGTATTTGATACATCCATTATTAAGCTCGTGCAATAGCTTGAGCCGCGATGACATTCAAATATTCTTGCCCTTTTTTAACGTACGTCCATAGTGTGAAAAACATACTCTTGATTTGCAGTTATGTCATTCCAATTTAGCTCTCCTTGAATTCCTGTTAAACAGAAGTCATCGGTGAGAAGAATACTTTAAATATTTAATACAAATTATTCTCAATTAAATGAAACTACGTGATGTAGTATTATTTCTACTTTCTTTAATTTCTTTACCACGACCTAGGTTTCGTTTTATTACAACATCTTCAGGTGGGATATTAGCAAAGATACAATCTTAGCAAAGACACATCTTTGCTAATATCCCACCTGAAGATGTTGTGATACAACGAAACCCAGGTCGGGGTAAAGAAATTAAAGAACGTAGAAATAATACTACACCACGTAGTTTCATTTAATTGTGAATAATGAATTTCTACAAAATTAACGCCAAATATATTCAATATCCAAATTATTTATTATGTTAAATCATATGTGAATTATGATTGCACAAAATTTACGTTAATTAATTGTTCATATTCTAAATATATATATATATATATATATATATATATATATATATATATATATATATATATATATTTACATTTGCAAATTTTGTTTTCATTGAAGAAACCTTCCCGTTACCAGAGCGTTCTTATGTTCAGTATAATATTGTAGCCCTCGTACGATTTTATTATTTCATACTATCATTACACCAATAGCAATAATAAGTAAATAAAGCAGCAAAACTAGTGTTATGAGGATTTATTTTCCTTTCTAGTAAAACAAATATCATTCACTTGTTATTATCAGAATTCAAACAAATTTAAATTTGACATGACAATTCTATGGCAATTTTAAAATTAAATTCATCGCTAGCGAATAAATTGGTTCAGATTCCATGATAAAAGTGAGCAACTAAGGTAAGGAATTAAACGCCTTAAGAGAGTAGAATGATTTTTATATTTGTATAGCAACCATAGAATTAATATAATACGAAATTAAGGTAGCAACGTGTAAATGTTAAAGAATACATTATTTAAGTTAATTCAGGCAGTGATATTTATATGTAATGTTTACGTAATTAAAATTTGTATACATAAGTGATGAATAAAATTATCAAATATCAATATGTAATTGTCTGGTCGAAAATCGAAGTTTTAAATTATATTATGTTCAAAATAAAGAGATTCCACTTCAATACTTGAATTATATAAAGAATTTTACTACTTACCGATGTATATGAAAGAGAAATAAGAGGACATTGACTATAAACGAACCTAAACGTTGTCAGTATTATCAAGAAGAGACCATATAACGGCCTCTCCACACAGATGTATACCACAAGCGCCGATAAAAAGGTTAAAACAAAATGCACCATTGTAGCGAGCAACTGAAATTTAAAATATCATTACACAATGCTGGACTAAATTTACTTCTACAACATAAAAAGTTATTTTTTCTTTAGTTATCAAAAAGGAATGCTTACATCATTATTAACTTATAGATTTCAGTGCAGAACGAGGGACAGGTATATGAAGGAACAGGTATATTGGAGAACAGGTATATTTGGGGAATAGGTTACTTAGTTTCCCTTATTTCTGAAAACGATTGCAAACTATGGGATATTGAAGCGATTTGTGGCAAAATCTTAATTATCGGGAGCACGTAAATATAACGTTGGCACAATAATCCTAATGTTAAATATAAATAGTTAAAAAAAAAATGCAAATATTTAGCATTTCAAAATTATGTATCGAATAGATAGATAACTACATGGAAACACGTGACTTAAATTTTCTTCAGTGGCGTTTCCTTCATAATGTCATAACTTTTCGTAAACATTTTATTTCCATAGAATTTTTTTACGAATTATTAAGGAAATATTTTAAAGAATAAAAAAATTTAATTATGATGGAAAATTGTATACTTTATGAATTTAAATGCACGGCAGTACGTCAGCTAAGTTTGGATAAGAAAAGAGGGCGTACACTGACCGTATGTATATTTACATGAATCATTTCGAGCTGCCGCCCCTTTCTCCTTAAGAGCAAGTTTTCTTTTATAAAATTTAGGATTCTGCATAAGTGAGGGGGCCTTAATAGCCAAACAAAAGTACTTGGCGAGCTTTCACACACGACTTTCTTTTAACACCATTTAATAATCTATACATATAATAAAATTGCAACAGAGTGAATTATGTCCATCGAAATATTTTAAAAAGTATGATTTAGCGTAAAGAATGATAATGAAAGCCAGAAAATCTGATTTTGATGAAATTTGGTATGGTAATAGTTTCTAACCAAGAACAACATAAGAGAGAAAAAACATAATACTTTTCTGATTGTGAATTTCACGCGAATGAAGTTGTCGGCACAGCCAGTAGTATATATTTCTGTAGGTAAGTTTCAAGTAACTTCATTGGAATACGGAACCCGTTAAGATCCAAATTTATTCAGCCGACAAAAGCACTTGTTCATAGTGCTAAATTTGGCTATTTACACGCTTTTTAGAAACCAAAAAAATCCTTGCGATATTTTTGCGGGTTTATCCATTTGTTACAAGTAGTCTCAAATTTTGATTGAGCTGTTATTACTTATATTATTTATATGCAACAGTATAAAATTTTCAACTTACAAAATTCAGTAGAACTTGTCCAAAAACTAAAGGCTCTATCTGACTATGTATACTTGGGTACAATATTATTAAGTGCAATAAGTATGCGCTGAACGTGAGCCTGCTAAGTGGAGTCCATATCTTCATTTCGGCGAAAGTATTCACTGTGCCTAGATAGAGAAATGTATTTCATTACCAATTAATTTTTACGAAATATTTGACGAAGTGAATGTACAGAATATAACGAAAAAAATCACTCAAGCAAGATTCCTGTGATTATTCTTGGCCCAGCTTTCTGCCAATAAAAAATAAAACGTAAATTTCTAAATAGAACTTCTGTAATTTGAGGAAGAATATATTTTTGTACGATGAACTAATGCTATTATGTTATCTATATGAAGAACTAATTTGTGTCGAAGTTTTATCAAAAAACATCTGTAGGTTTGGGCACCTTCTTAATTAAATTTGGCGATAAAAATATTCACATATTTCGAAAAAAGTTACGTTTCCAGAAATTACGCAGTTTGTTTAATAGAATAGATATGACACAACTCAACTCTCAAGGCTGAAAGTTGTTCTTTTCGTCGCTCGTTTGGAGAAAGAAATATCAAATACATATAGTTAATTTTATAAATGTTAGTCAATTTGATCCATGCCCAGCTTATACAGATCGGTGTTTACTATCCACAAACAGGACAAGTTTGAAGATGTGAAAAAAAACTCATAGAATGATAAGGAGATTGCGTGAAATTTTTGCTAAGCTTCCTTTATCTGCATTGTTTTTACGTAATTTCTCCATAGCAAAGAACAATCTCTCCAATCTTTCATTTATTGAAACTGTTAGATAGCGATTCAAAAGCGAAACAAATTCGATTTTCTATCGCGATGATTGGTGCAAGTCAATTTTTTGCAACCGGGCAGCGAAAACAGTATTTAGTTTACACAAACAATACGTCCACTGGAGTCAGAATAAAATCATCCTTTTTATCTATGAATAGTGATTGGTCTTTACGGTAACCAAAAAAGTCTGCCGTCATCAGAGTTACAGTCATTATTTGGACCGTAATTGGCCAAAATATCACAGTCCTTCAATGTTAATCAGTTTTCATAACAGAGAAGAGAGTTGCCTTCAGTCGTATTTTTTTCGTCTATAGAATTGTTAATAATTTCATTTTCATATTTAAGCATATTTTCATGTCAAAATACCAACAAAATAGTTTCGTTCTGCAAGTCGTGTTACTGTAAATATTTTGGCATCCGCACTGAGTCTCAATTTAAATCTAATAGAGCACGTTTGAAAATTATTGGATATCACTCGAGACAAAAGTATTCGTGTTTGTCAAACATACATGAAATTGCTTTTTGAAGAATTTTGGGAACGATTCCCCGATTAGTAATTACAGAAATTTCATTCATATATATGTACATTTAAAGACTGTGTTTTATTAGAAAGGCAGCTTTCTTCATTCTTTAGAAATAATAAATATAGGAAAAAATTGAAGTGCACACATAGCAGAGAAAGCGAGCCCTGAAGGATGTATTTGAAGTCAAAATATACTGTGTAATGCATCTAATAATAAATAAAATATTTCAATGAAGTAAATGCATTAAAATATTTTATTCATAAATAGCATTTCATCGTGTCTGTTATTTAATTTCATCAAGAAAATTTATCTTAGCGTGTAGAAGCGGCTAAATTTGATCCCAATTCTCATAAAATAAAATCGAGTTTCGAAAGTTAATAGAAGTGTTTCATCTAGTTAAATACTAGTTCAGAATATCAAGACTTTATAGAGAACATCCTCTCCAGATTCCTGGCTAATGGAATGCCAGGAGAATTAGATTTACGTTTAGGTTTTAATGACGTAACGAAATTATATTTTAGGCATATATGTTCTCAGATTCCAATATAAACACGTCCCGCAAATTTGATTTATTTGAGTTTGTTTAACATATTTTACTCTTTTCATTTTTTCGTTGCTTGTTACTGTAAACTGCAATTTTTTAGACATTTTCCAAATTATTACACTTCCACTTTGTCGTCTATTTATTTTTAATTTTCCATAATTTCTCAGTCTGAGTCGTTCTGGGAACGGTACATCAATATTTTATAGAAGAGTATTCTGAAATTTAGTAGTTTTGTTACATGCACATAACATAAATTATATGGGTAGAAGTTCTTGATATAGACAAACAAAATGAAATGGTAAATTATGAAAAAGAAAATGGAACAAAAATGGCAGTAGGAATGGAGCAAATACATGTTCGATATATTTTGAATTTGACTTCGAACGCCTTGAATAAAATAAACTATTTCATTATAAATTACATTTCGCATTTTTTCTTTTCGTATATGTTGATGTTAATATAAAGTTTCAATAAACATAATTGTGAACTTTAAATCTAATTCATGAGTTAGGCTGAAGTTTGCCCTCATATTTATAATTTATGCTATGGGTAGTTGAAATATAATAACTCTCAGACCTCCCAATTATATACTCCCCATCCTTCTCACGTTATCCGTACAAGAATAAAGGTTACTGACAATTCTTCACTAGCTTATTAGGGGTCTTTTCAAGCATATATAGGGTTTTTACTGCTGATTACACTCTAAACGTATATTCCTGTTTTATTCTCTTATATGCCTTGAAAATTATTTTCCTAGTAATAATATAACCTTATAATAATATATCATATTCATCTAAATCTAATTTTTTGTTAGTTTCCGGTTGTAATAAGTTTTAACAGCGCTACAGTAACGAATTACTTACGATTTTTTGATAACACAACGACGAGTGTAAATATTACAAAGCCCAGACACCATATGGGTCTAAACAGCGACATATACAGAGCAGCATTTTTTGCGCTGTATGGGATTTCTGAGCCGTAAAATATTCCAGATGTTAAACACAGCAATAATGTGACACCTGAGAGCATGAAGCCGACTACAGCAGTTTTCTATAAAAAAAATTACAATTTTAATTTGATTGTTATGTGAATTTATAACATGTTTATTAATAATAACGATTTTCAATTGTATGGCAATAAAATAAGAGATCATCTAAAGTACTTTTAATCTAAAATGGGAAAGTGTAAACTATTATTATCAATAGATGATGGAAGAGGTACCGTTGCTCTATTTTCAGCAAAAAAGAGCAACATTTTTCTTTCCGTGGGTCCACAAATAGCCTAGTAATGTTTAAACACGAAAATATAATTATGGAATATTATCTACTAATTACCGTATATTATGGATGATTAACTTGGAATCAATTATCCATTGACACTCCAGCACAGAGTTTGTTTCGAGAGCAATATTGTTTTATATACACTCTGAAACTGAGGAAAACAAAAGGCTTCTTACGCTTCTGTAAATGTTTCATGAAGGAGTTGGTTTTTTTTAACATTTTAGCAAATATCTTGACTTTTTTCTAGTTTTGAATCAACACCGTTAGTGCGTTTCTATCAATGACAGAATAGGTTTCGTTCGTTTAGTTCTACTCATAAATGATCCATGCTTTTAAATTTACTTATCAAAAATAATTTGCAATTTCACACACGTGTACCCACACGCTCACGCATATATACCATGTGTATATATATATATATATATATATATATATATATATATATATATATCGCGGAGATATACATTTTTACCTCCATGATAAATATTTATGTACACATAACATTACTAAACTTTTCTATCAATCATTAACTATCACGACTACTTTCGGTGATGCAGCGAGTGCTAATAGTATCTGTCTCTACAAATGATGTTCGAAAATGACAATGCTGGTCGAATCGGAAAATATAAGTATGAATAGGTATATAAATGCTGGGAGTGTATCTAAAGCAATTTTATGATGTGATAAACATCTTAACCGTTTTCTAAAATGTTAACCTCAAAATATTTTACACTTGATCCAACCAACTGACTGGTCCAACCGCAGATTTTTGGTTCCCATCCACACATTTTAGTGTGCCTTGTACTTAATAAAGAGTTCATGTTCTCGAGACAACGAGACAATCAAGTACACAATTAAAATATAGTTTTGTTTTTTATTTTTCATCTACATTGTAAAAATCTAGTTTGATCAAAACGTTTTTTTATTTTTTTCTCTACTTCTTAATTTTTTATCTTCTTAATTGCGAGTGGTTCTATTTTTTCAGTTTTTTCACATATTTCCCTATTTTTTTAATTTTTTTACATACTCCATCATTTCAAGTGATTTATCTACAAAACAATTGTTTTTTTTCAAATTCTTACAAGTTGATAATAAAAGAAATTCAGTGTCGATTACTTGATATTCAAAATTTTGAAATTTCAGCTTCAAAATTTTTTCCAAAGTGTTTGGTTTCAAAATGATTACATACTGTTATATTGATTTGTTTTTAAATCTAAGACATACTTAAATTATTAAATTAATATTTCAATTATTTTATTATTTAACTTAAGGCAATGATTGAGTTTTCCAGACCTGAGTTTGGTTAAGCGTTTCAGTAATTTAGTTTATATGATGAATAATAGTCCAAATAAAAAACAAATAAAATAAATCGTTAAGAGATTTCTCTACTTTATAAAAAGTAATTTTAAAATAATGCTCATTTACCTGTGAAATAGTCTTCTTTTTTTGAGTTAAGACGTGAGTGAAGTATCCGCCTAGCATACCGACTAGGTAGCTAGAGATGCGAAAATGTGTCCGTATGTACGTTTTATAGGATGGAACGGCAGATACACGTCGTAAAAAGCTGTGAAACTTCAGTATATTGAATTTTACTTAACACGTATAGTTGTAATAGTTATCTTCCACAGTACAGATATCAGGATATAAATAGAAAGAAACACACGATGCGATGATATTATAAAACTAACAATGCTTTGGCTAAACTTACAATCATTTATTTTAGAATATTAAAAGAGTCAATATCTCTATTTGTCTATGCAGTACCCATTTCCATAAAAAAACTAATCGATATCGGTTTACGCTTTAAATATATGTCGGTGACGGGTTTTGTCCTATTTTGAGGGTTGTAAAAATCAAATTCAGGGGTTATTACTTTAAAATGAATAATTTATTAATAGTATCTATCGGGTTCTAATATTTCCCAATTTATTTATCTGTTATTTATTGACGTACTTTAACGTATACAGTTATACATATGATGGACTTATTTCTACGCAAGTAATCTTTTATAGCTAATCAGAACATCAGTCCATCCCCGCTCGATGAACGGCTTGAAATCGAGTCCTCGCGATGGGTCGAGTCGTCAAAAGCCATACGTCTCGTAATCAATCCAATACACCACGAGGGCGACAAATGTAAATGCCTGTACACAATTTATTTGCGTAAATGTACGTATTTTCTGGGAGAGAATCTGGAAGATAACCAGCTGTTCCGGGAAATTCGTTTGTCAAGTTCACGTCCCGTTTAAATTTTAACTGCAATTCGATGGAAGATGGGGTGATCACATTAGTATTACGTTTCTGTGGGAACTAATACTTACTCAACACGTGCGAGTTGTGACCGCATACACGAATGATATATCTTACTACGTTTCGATTTTACTATTAAGTTGTGAATATATTTTTTTTCATCTAAATAATAAACATATTTACACTTGATTTATTGTGATTTTAAAATATCATAATGGAACAAAATTTATTGTGTTATCTTTTTGCATACTTATAAGTCAGTCTTTCCGAAATAATATAAAAAATTGTCCCTTATACGAAGTAAAAGACCGATTTCGACAATAAAATATTACATAACAAAATATATTTTTTGACACAACTGGCTTGACAAATATATTTGTGGAAGATTTATCGTAAAAATCGAAATAAATCTTCACGCATATGTTACACGAAACGACTAATTTCAATTCAGAGCTGCTATTAGGTAGATAATTTGAGACTCAAAAACATGAAAAAAAAACTATAATTTTTAGCCGTGTAAAAATTTTAAAAATTCTCGTTTGATACAAATTTGAAGCTCCAATATTGTCCTTCCCTAATTTCTTTAGCTAAGTTAAAAATTTTATATTTCCGAAAGAAAAAGTTCACAAAATTTTAATAAAAATAAAATTTACGCTTATATGTGTTTTTTTAAATCCTTTAAAAATATGTTAATTAATTAATTAATTATCACTTTAAATGAACTTTTTAAGTACGAATAAAATCCCACTCACGTATCCTATACAAGTATTACAAAAATTCAAATATATAAGGATATATACAGTTTCTAATAATTGATTTTACGGATTTTTTCCTATGGATAAAATCTTTAAAGGGATAGAGGAATGAAATGTTAAAAATGGGGGTGGGGGACAATGTATGTCACTTTGGATTCTCGTATCATACGAAGAAGAGCTTATTTAAAAAATATAATGAAACGTTTTTGATTATATTTTAAACGAATTTTTAACAATATCTCACTAAATGGGGTGAAAAAAATTAATCATATATTGCGTCCATTAATCATACATTGCGGAAACGCATTTAAAAGTAAAAGTTACTTCTGTTTTCAAGTAATTTAATTATATTTTACTCTAAAATTACAATACAATCGATCAAGAAAAGAAAGAGCTACGATGCTCTGGCTTAAGATCAGACTATGACATTACAAGGGATGACATTTTTGTATTTTTTAATGACAAACGCGTTCCTATAATTTACTGAGTTCAAAAAATGTAAGTGACGCGGTATTATATAAACACTGTAGCAGTTGAAACAACAAAAATGGAGAAAAACGAAATAGGTTTTATTATCAAGTACCTCTGCTTGAATAACATTCCTATAAAGGAGATACGTACTGTCTGTGTACAATTTTTGGAAGACAGCTTCTTTATAATCGAAGTTTGCTTGCTGGAGCAAGGAGTTTACACTGTGCAAAACTTTGAATGATTATCAGAATCGTGAAAATTGCAAGTTCTTTACTGAAGATACTAACAAAAAGTTCAAGATCATTAACAAATCCCTGATTGTTAGATTATTGGCAGCTCAAAGATTCATTATTTAATTGAGTCGACAGGGTACTTCGAGCTTCGTGTGGAAATCTGATGTTGTGCATATTTGTATATTTTGAACCCACGTAGGGTGATGGAAATTTTAACGAAGGATTATAAAGTGAGGTATTTCGACGTTTCAAGGTCTTATTTGGAATGTTACGAAGCTTATTTGGGTGCAATTTTCCCATCATTTTGTGTAATGGGTGAAATTTGGTGCCATTACTTTGATGGCGAAGCGAAACTACAATAGTAAAGACAATCTTCATATTCGCCCAAAAATTTAATGCTACTAGTTTAATAGGAAAGGGACTGCAGTTTGTAATAAAGTAGGCAGCTTGTTTTTTAGGGTATAGACAATTTATTTATTTTAGAAAAGGAAAGTAAAATTACTAGCTCAGACCTTGTGGAGAAAATAAGTAGGTTAAAAAGGGCAATCAGGAAGAAAAAGCGAGGAAAGTTACGAGTAAGAGCACTCTTTTATTTAGACAACGCATCGGAAAAAAATATGTTTCTAGCCCAATGACATTCAAGCTTGCATACTTTTTGTTAAATGCAGTATTGAAAGTTTATATAAAATATAGAAAATATACCCCTTTATCAACCCGTCAAACAAAGCTTTTTCATTTTTAATTAAATTAAAATCAGTCAATAAATTAACGAAAAATGGCAGGAGATGCAAGGTGATTATGCACTCAACTTCTCCTCATCTCTTCCAAAATTCGAAGCATTGTTTATTAATTTCGGTTTAGGGAATAAACCAATATTATACTAATCATTGACATTTTTTATTTTGCCACCTTAAATCCACTCTTTCATTGGATTTTACACTAGGTTTAAATGGTTTTGATCGAATAGGATCTTGATAAATATTACATGCAATTTCCACGTTAAACCTTCTATTTTTTAAATAGCGATAAGATACAACCCTATGAAAGGTGGACGTATTCATGAAGTCGAGATGATTTAAACTAATACCGTTTTATATTTCGATAACAGAATCCTAACATTAATACGGAAATAATGTTGCTTAGATCCTGATCCAAATAAGAAAAAAATATTAAACCAGTATTTAAAATATGTTTATAGCTTTTTATTAAAAAAATACATACTCATCTGGAGCCGGTGCCATAAAAGGTACTTGGTTGTGTGCCGTATAAGCTCCTAAGTAAATGAGAGCGGCAACTAGGAGCGAAGAAATGGTCGCAATGGCTAGTTTCTTGTTTTTGTTTATTAGACGACAAATCAATACACCCACGATGAAGAAGTGGAAGTCGCATGGGAGATACCAGGTTGTCAACCAGCACTGCGAAATAAATTATGGAGCGCTTAGATAATAATATGCAAAATACTGAAAAGTTTTGTAAACATATAAATATATATATATATATATATATATATATATATGTATATATATATATATATATATATATATATATATGTATATATGGTAAGGTTAACGTAGTGCCAAATCTTTCTCATTGTTTTTGTAGCGTGCATTGAGAACTGACTTTTAAAAATTAACAAATATACAAGTCATGCGTCACTTTTTGTATCTAATGGGCAAAACGAACGAAAACATTACATTTTGAAACATTTATGATTTAGACTAATTTCTTTTTTTAACGAACATAATAAAATATTTGGACTTGCCATCTGCGACAAACCTAATCTTGAACAGTGCCGCATCACTAATTCATAAATTTTTCCTTCTTCTCATGTATAGTTTGAAAAATTCATACTTTGAAGCCGAATCTCTTGAATCTGAGAATTAATCGTGACAGGTTTCCACTTCTTGGCTGTCTGAATCCGGAAAAAATATCGATTTGCATAACTTTTTATTTTATTTTGAACTAATATTTTATATTTGCCCGTACAGATTTCAAAATATCTGGTCTGAAACTGACAAATTTAAAAAATTCTTTCCAGTCCATTTTAAAATTGAAAAACATTTGGATTTCTACCTTGAAATGTTCTTCATTTGTATAGTTTCTTATTTTACCTTTTTTCAAATATAAGTCGAATACTAGACTAAAAACACGCTCGCAGGTGGAGTTTGATACAGACAATACGAATGAAACTATTTTCTTCAACATATCTACAACTTCATTTTTGATTATTAAGTAAAAATTTCCACCTTAAATCCACTCTTTCATTTGATTTAACAATGCTGTTTTCAACCTTTCTCAATATGTGTAAATCTTCATAAAATCTATTGTCATCAAAACTTATCTTTGAATCATTGGAAAAATCTCTTAAATTATCCCATGTAATTGGGTTTTTCATTAAAAGTAGGCTGAATTTACTGTACTTCGAATTTTCATTAAAAGTAGGCTGAATTTACTGTACTCCGAATTTTCATTAAGAGTAGGCTGAATTTACTGTACTCGGAATTTTCGAAATCATAAAATATATTCTAGTAATCTAAACATTTCTTAAAGAAAAAAGCTGCCACTTAGTAAAATGTCTCCTAGTCCGTTTCGTTTAAATTTTTTAAAATATTTTTGACTGAACAACCAAACAATATATTCTTCTTTTATTTGATATCTTTCGGCAGATTTTAAGCCTAACGTCATGCAATTCTATGTAAGTAACAAAATTGCTTCCGAGGATTTTATTGCCTTTTGAGTAACAAGTAACAGTAGCAAGAAGGCAGAGTTTTTTTCCTTAAATGCTTGCCAAATAATTGTATTATATTCACCTCGTCCTTCTTATATAAAATACATCCGAAAAGCCGGCCAATTGGAAAGCAAATGCTCTATCGCTGGCAATTAAGATAGCCACCTGGTTGGAACATAGCAGTAAAAAGAAAAATATAAGAGGAAGAGGAAAAAGTCGGTAAAAATCAAGCAGCCCCTGTTCCATTTATAAAAATATCGCACGATTACTTAAAACATTTTAAGGTTACCTTTATTTGACGTGTCTGTTGCGACTGAAATGTTGCTCTGCTTCATCTCATTTAAAAGTATTTCCGGAGCTGCAGAGGCAAGCACACTTTTGCAAATATTTGCACATTCAAGAAAATGGAAATATAGTGCTATACAATTTGTTTCTGCAGTCCCAGTTATTAAAACTGTGATGGTGTTTAATCTCATGATAGACTGAAGTAATGGTAATTGCTGATGACTCTTGTTTTGACGATTTCTTCATGATAAAGTTTCGAATTTATTGCAAAGGGTCTCTATTAAATATTAACGATTGGTGTTTGTTGCTTTGGGAATGTACAGATATAATTGCAACACCCATGGGGCGAGCGACGGAGGTGAGTACGCGGGCGTGCGACATGACTTGAAGCTTTCCCAGTAGCTCGTCGACCGTTGCCGCACGTGACTGTATAATTTTTGCCGCTCTCAGCCATTTCACTCGAACGCATAGTAGGTATTTTCGAGCAACTTGAAATTCCGGGAGTATTTTGTTTATTTTCAATTTCTTCCGGGAGCCGAGAGCTTTTAATTTTCAGGTCTCAATTTCGGGAGACTCCAGAAATTCCGAATGAGGTGGGAATTGTAATCGTGACTTAATGAGGTAGTTAACTACTTGAAGTAAATTTGGAGAAAAAAATTAACCTGAACATTAAATAGTATAGTCTTCTTTCTAAAATAAAAATATACATCTATCATAACCGCGGCTGAGAGTTAAGCAAATGCCTGTAGATTTAAAGTAATTTTTTGCAACGAATTTCATTCTGTTATTTTTGAAACTTGTTTAAAGGAAGAAGCCAAAAAAGATTTCAATTTTTTGTCATTAGAACAAACATAAGAAAGGTTATAAAAAATGTGAAAGTTCGCAGTGCACACTGGACACTGTGACTCCAATATCGTATGAAAGTAAAACGTCGCTTCATATTCTACATGGACGATTCAAGGTGTATTTGGCGTGATAGAAATTCAAAGAGCAACTGGCCTTTGTCAAAGGACGAGTAACGAGGGAGCAAATCCTCAAGTACTTACCAGTACTTGAGGATTTGCTCCTATACCAGTACTTGAGGATTTACTCTTATATTGTATCAATTATCGAAGTCGTTTGACGTTTCGCTGTACCGTGTAATATGGTGTGGGCATACAGACATGGAAATACCGAAATACATTTTAACGCTAATTGAAGATCTATATAAAGATAAATAAACGATGGTGCGTGTGAATGAATTAATGCTAGAACTGTTCAAATCACAGAAAGGAGTAAGACAAGTCTCCCCTATATTATCTACTTCAAATTGAAGGACATTATGAGGAAGGCCCTTGAAGACTAGTTGGGGAGAGTTGGCATAAGTGGAGTCAGCAATCTCCGGTCCGCCGATCTTGGTCGTTTTCTCAGAAGATGAATTGGAAGAGTTCACAATACATAGTTGAGTGAGAAACACAATCTTGAACTCAGCATCAATCGAGCGAAAAGAAAAATTATGATCATGGACTGCAAAGAAATACTTTCTAACTCAAATATTCGAACTATATCAGTTTATTATAAGAAAAACTATAAAAAAGCTCAAAGATAGAATATTTTTATTTTTTTTTGTGTTTATTTGCAATCAGCTCCAAACTATAAGCAGATTTGTTCTATGTCGTTTTATCATTTCCAAGGAGCTCCTCAGCAGGAGACACCTCATCCTTCACCATCTGTCACCAATTATATCATGGCGTTTCAGTCGTTTATTGTAGGAGATGGTTGCTAAAGCAGTAGCTAAATCATTTGGGTGGTTTTCCAGCCGTGTTTTATATTTATGCCCTATTAATTTTAACTCCTCCTCAATTGTTGTTATTTTCAGAGCTTCGTGGATTTCTGTATTGGTGATGAACCATGGTGCATTGGAAATGGTTCTTAGCATACCATTTTGCAGCCTTTGCATTATGTTTAAATTGGAGTCGCAAGCACTTCCCCACAGTTGTGCACCATATGTCCATATTGGTTTCAGGATCATTTTGTATATGTATATATTGTCGATTGACAATTTAGAGTTGCATGCCATCAACCAGTAGATGTTTCTGAACCGCATGTTCAGCTCGTCTCGTTTTGATTTGATGTGCTTCTTCCAGGACAACCTTCTGTCCAGATGCATACCGAAATATCGAACAGAGTCAGTCTGTGGCAGAATATTTTTTCCCACTTTTACTGGAGCACAGCTTCCTTTCCTCAGCGTAAAAGTAACTTGTACGGATTTGGTTGTGCTGCCTTTGATTCTCCATTTCTGGATCCACTCGTTGACCCTATCGAGGCTTTTGTGCAAGACGGCAGATGCTACAATCGGATCTTTGTTGCTCGCAAGAATTGCAGTGTCGTCAGCAAAAGTAGCAGTAGTTACCTCTTTTGTTTCTGGGAGGTCTGAGGTGTAGATGGTATACAAGACAGGACCAAGGACAGTCCCTGTGGAACTGCCGCCATTACATCTTGGATAATTGACAGTTCTCCGTCCTCTCTCACCTGGAAGATTATGTTCATGAGGTATTACTCCATCAACAAGTAGTAACTATGCGGTAAAGACGTTTTTATTTTATAGAGTAAGCCCTTATGCCATACCTTATCGAAAGCTGCCTGGACATCTAAAAATACAGCGGAGCAGTATTCCTTCTTTTCGAAAGACTGTCTAATCTTATTACAGACTCGATGCACTTGTTCCACCGTAGAATGCTGTTGTCTGAATACAAACTGATATTTAAGTATCACCAGGTCTTTGTTGAGTATGGGTAATATTCTGCTCAGGAGGATTCTCTCAAACAACTTTGATAGCACAGGTAAGAGACTTATAGGTCTGTATGATGATGCGTCTTCCGGGGGCTTTCCTGGCTTGTGTATCATTGTTACTATGGATACCTTCCATAGATTGGGAAAGCACTGTACTCGAAGCACTCCATTGAAGAGAATAACTAAAAACACCAGTGCTTTCCTGGGAAGTTGCATGATAACTTCTTTTGTGATGAGATCGAATCCAGGGGCTTTTTTATCTTGCAGTCCTTTTATAGCCCTCCTCAGTTCTCCAAATGTGACTTGTCTTGGGGGAATGGACAGTTGTAGGTCTTGCTGCAGTGTACGTTCAACTTCATTTTCGAACTCCGCATTGTTGCCTTCATTAGGAGTAAAGATGGCGGCCAGATGTTTTGCAAACATGTTAGCTTTTTCTTTGTTTGTCTTATTCCAACCATTTTGGATTTTAATTGGGCATTTATATTGCTGTGGCTTACTTAATGCCTTTGTAAACTTCCAGAGGGAGTATTCTGTTGTTTTTGTGGCACTTAGGCTTTCCAACTGATTTTGTAGTGTGGCATTATTTAAAGTGTCGATTGAATTTTTCAGCTCTATAATAGTTTTATTAAGTGCAGTCTTGTCACTTTTACATCTACTTTGGTGCCATATCCTGTGCAATCTTCTCTTCTCTAGTATTTTACGTTTTATTTCAAGAGGTACGTTCCCAACAACTTGGTAACCTTTTTCTTTTTTAAGAGGAGTGTTAACCCAGCAAGCTTTTTGTATAAGGTTAGTAAAGTGTTGAGTCGCGTCATCTATCTCGTCGGGTGTTTTCAAGGAGACTTTCAATTCAATGCCTTCCTCGATGTATTCTCTGAACCCTTCCCAATCAGTGAGTTTATTGTACAGAGTATCAGGCCTCTCATAGCAATTGATAGAGAAAAAAAAAAGCAAATGATAAAGAGAGAATATGATAACATTTTAAAAGTGGGATTGCGAAACAAACTAACATGTTTATAATCCTGGAGCTGAAAGTAAAAACAAGACTGTCTATCATTTGCCTGTAAAGAATTTTTAAGAATTGTTTGGCCATATAATTCGATATGAACAAAATAAACTAGAAAAGCTATTTATAGTAGGTGAAATAGGAAAGAGACAAAGAGGCCATTTTCTGGCTAAATGGTCACCAGATACAAAATCAATCCCTATGGTATGCCCATCAATGACACTATACAACGTGTCTAAGACTGGTACCAGTGGAAAGGAATAATAAAATCCTACGAGTCGGTGACTCGAAGTGGACACGACACAAAGCAATAAGGAGACGGTTAACAAGAAGAGTTACAATCACGATATGACTAGTTATTTTAAAATTGATACATGTAAATAACATTATTTCCCAAACGACGCTCGCATCTAGCGAGACCTTTATAGTTGTATCATAAATAAGCACGTGTCTGTAGGAGATACTTGGCAACTTGTAATTATTGGCAAGTTCCCTTAATTTATTAATTTTCTCTTTACGATGAGAATAGAACTTTGTTGAAATTCGGTACAGCGAAACGTTTTTGGTTGAAATTCATTACTGTCTATTATTTTAGTTTTACGGCTACAAGAAATTAGTACCGCTGCTCTTGATGTTATAGCAAGTACACCATTATAGACAAAAGTGGCTTACGTACTTAAGGCCTAATTTTTTACAGCATTGAAAAAGTAATTAAAATTCAAAGTCTACTTGGAAATTCAATGTTTTTCCAAGTTTTCACACATCGCACCAGTACGTGGGACACGTGTATTTACTATTCTAGGCGGGCGGCAGCGCTACTAATAAATTGCAGAGTTTTTCGTTTTTATTTACAAATGTTTTCGACATAAGTTTATTTAAGTTATTAGCATATTATTTTAAATAGAGTAAAAATGTGATTTAAATAAAGTAAAAAGAAAAACTTATTAATAAAAATACCTTAAACCAAGCCTTAAACTAAGCCTAGCTAAACCTGGATATAAGCTCATTTTAAAAATGTTATTAATAACCACGGAGTAAAAATGGTTTAGGAATACATTTTTAAACATAGCTTTAGGTAGGTCCAATTGGCAATTATGCATGGTTTTAAGCAGTCGGCAACATAATAAAATAAAATCTAGCATCGGTACGTATATACACGACCTTATAATTGTTTAGCGCTGCTGTCAGATTGACTAACATACGGGACTGGTAATGGTTTAAGACATACGGGACTGGTAGTGGTTTAAGTTGAACTATGTATATTATTAAAACATTTATTATAAGTCAGAAATGAAAAGAGATTAATAACCATAAATTTAAAAAAAGAAGCGATCATTTTTACGGATATATAGCTACTCGACAAAAAGCGAAAATTTTTAACAATTTACCTGGTCTTTATCTTGTTCATCAATGTATATGAATTTGTAAACTCCATACCATAACCCTAATCAAACCACATTTTAGGGTTTCGAATCTTAATGAAACGAAACTTCAATAAAAATGTAATAAAATACATTAAAAATAGTTTCATATTACGTAGTCATTCCAAGTGCCGTAATTGGCAAACATGAACAAGCTCGGCCACCAATACTTCTTGCAATTATCCCGCTCTTGAAAAGCAACCATTGGCCAGAAAGGTCCGGATCCCGTGAACTCGAATACGCTTGATACGTAGAATATCAACAGAGCAAACACTGGTACGATTCTAAAGAGGACAAAAATAATTTTGTGGTTTATTATCTTAAAGAGAAAGTTAATACATACTAATTATTCAAGTTTATTTTATGCGTTGCTAGATTATATAAGATATAAAAAAATAGGATCTCACTCCACAAGACATACAGAGGAAAAATTCTTACTTTATTACCATTTATTCCTAAACCTTTTACCCTACCTTCTCCTGATATTTCATAAAGCGATTTATAATTTGCTTTGACACTTGAACACATGTAAAATAAACAATAAAAAAAATTGAAACGGATGTTTCCAAGAATAATACTAAAAGGAACAAAAATGGAAACTTAACCGAAAACCTGCTTACAAAGTTGTAACAAGATAGCAAAAGATCATTAAAGCTTTTGAACGTTTTAACAAATGACATTTATTTTGCAAAAAAAATATCAATATTTATTTATGCTCGTATTTATTACTCTTCTAGAATTAAACATGTAGAATTCTCGAAAATATTGTGATGTATAGGAACATAAAAATTTAGTTATAAGATATTGACACACACATATATATATATATATATATATATATATATATATATATATATATATATATAATATATATATATATATATATATATATATATGTAAATATATATATATATATATATATATATATATATATATGTAAATATATATATATATATATATATATATAAATATATGATTAAAATATAATTATAAGGTGATAAGCCAAATCCTTATAATTTCACTTAGACCTAATAAGATTGGTCGTTAAAATTGATATATCCGAAGGAACTGTTAATTATAATAAATGTGTTTCCATTTTTTAATATCGTGCCTGAGGTTAAGTTAGATTATTTCATGACCGCTTTCGAATTCGAAATTCACCATCCCTCTGTTGTTATATTTTGTTAGTGACTTTATCATTTCGTCCGTGCTCCATTTGTCGTCGTGTCTCTTTTAATTTTTGTGTCTCTTTTTTTTTTGAAATATAAACGAAAATAGAAAACAACAGGAGGTATTTATTTACACATTTTACAAAATTCAATTTTTACTTGACGATGTGAATTGTTTAAAATTTCAAAGCTTGCGACATCAATTTTTTAATTTCATCTTAGATTGGATTTTAAGCCCAAGAATTAGAAAAATATATTAAAGCGGACACCTAATACAGTCTGCAATTTCTTTTTAAGTGATTTTTATACACTTAAACTGATGTGGTGGAATAAAAAAAGCTGTTTCTTTACAATTATTCCATAATGATTACTTAATTACTAAAGTTGTTTTTTGAGGTGCTTACCGAAAATACCTGACCAGTATCAGATCGATCAGACCTTTGCTGTTTACCAATGAGTAGTTTTTGGCGAGGATGAATCCTGATATGACAAAGAAAGTGTCTACTGAAAGATCCACGCGTACGAATCTCATTTGATCGAGAATCTTAATTAAAAAAAAAGAAAAGAAAATATAGTAGAACTAAAATGAAAACATATGAAAAATTAATTGGTTTGTGTAAATTTTTAACATTTTCTAATGATTAAAATTAGTTTTTAACACTCTAAAATGTTCATGGAAACGATAAAAATTAATTAAAGGATCAAGCAATCACTTTAATGTTTAATTATCCTAAACGTATGCTAATGGGGATTTTTTCTGTAAACGCGCATAGATTATAAATATTCTTATATTTTTTTTGCAAATTTAAGCATTTTACAGAAATTATTTTCAAACTCGATAAATATAAATGTCTAAAGATTGTTATCATCAGAACCAGAACAAAGAACGTTCTGTTGTATTTAGGACGATTAATAATAATAGTTCAGTGTGAGGTATTTTGTATGAACATTAATTCAAATTAAAGTAATGTGAAATTTCCGTTCTTTATATTCTCAGTGACAGCTGAATTATTTTAATTGATTTCGATGAAATTTAAAAAAAAAAGAAAAAGGTAATATATTTTTTGTCTGGTGTGTAAAATATTTTTATTCCAAAAATTTGCTTATTTTTTCACATTTTAGTTCTTAGTTTTCCATATCGAAAAAAATAGAGCTTCTAGTCATACACTATTCGTCTAACTGTCTGTCACAGCCTTTCAAAGCTTAAAACTTAAGCCGTTTAACTTGGAAAGTCGTTTAATTTGTTAATTTACATAATAATATGGTATAATGACCCAAAACTAGTCCAGGAAAATAAATCTTTATATTTAATTTTAAAATTATTTATAAGCCTCCAAACAAATCTTAATCTTGGATAGTGATAGATAACATGAAAGCTGATTTCATACATAGATAACGTCTTTATTTAACAAAAACATTTAACAAGACTAAACATATTAAAAAAAACGAAAAACGTCCCAAATTTTTTACTTTTTTCTTTTAACTTTAAGAAATAAGTAAGTGAATCATAAAGTCAGTATTGAAAGTAGATTGTAGACAAATCTTCAATCTTCGCCATTTATATACAATATAAACGATTGGTTATTTAAGTAAACATTACAACTATGGAGACACTGATCATAGTGAAAAAGTAATGATTAATTTGAATTCCATAAATTAAAATACGGAAAAAAATTTAAAAGTTCAAAGGTCGCGCGCGTGTCAGACGCAACTGGCACGTACTCCATATGTGCATGAATGTGTGTGTCAAATTTGAATAACACATACGTTACGGAACACTCATCGTGCGACGTTCGTATCGCATTTGACCGATTTACCAGGTTCTAGTTTATAGACTTTCATACACAATAGATAGGCCAGCATACCACAGTGACGACATAAAGATAGCATAAAAATTAAAAAAAATATACTATATATATAAATAACACTTACGGTGAACATAAAACTGAGATTGGCCACAGGTCCGGATAGTTTAGATAAAAAATCGTGCGTAAGTATAATTACCAACATTGTCATAACTTTCACGCAGTGAAAAATTTGTAAGTCGCTTGGAAATGGTTTCATCATTGACGAGAAATTTTCTATTGCAGACCAGTTACGTATTAGAACTGGCGCTGAAAAGGCATAAACAAAAAAATTATTTTATTAAAATTCCATTTGATACACCTGAATTTTGTTTTCGCGACATCGTAGGTAATTAGCCAATGCCCATGATGTCTATATATGATATTTAAATTATCAATGAAGCGGTACAGAGATAAATTTATTATCTTTATATATTATATTATTATATAAAGATAATAAATTGTATTGCAGGTTTCTAATTTTCCAATATATCAAACAAAACATATCTACAAAAGTGAATTTATTAATTGGAAAACTGTTAACCGTAATTGTTTCGTTGCGGTTAAACTGTTTTATTTCCAAAATATTATAAGCCAAAAATATCTGAAAAGTTGTAACATATTCAAATAAAAATAATATATTTTTACTTAAAAAGTCTTGACTTACGTCTCAACAAGTATATCTTTAAAGAATGTCTTATAAAATATAACATAATTTTTAAGGTTTTGTAGTCAAATGCGGAACGCTTGTAATTTCATTATGTCGATGTATGTGTGTGTCCATCCATAAATCACAGCTTTGTCATTTCTTCAAGATTTGCAAGTGTATGCTCCAAATAAAGATTTCAATTAATATGCAATAATACTATTTTCCTTTTTTTTAAAGACACCTTCCCTAATTAGTAAATGGGACTAAAAACAATTATTTATTAAACCAACTTCAAAAAAGGAGGAGTTTCTCAATTCTTCGGAATCTTTTTTCTATGTATTTTCAGCGATAATTCTTGACCGATTTCGATGATTCTGTTTTTTTATTTGAATGAGTGTACCTACTTTAGGGGTGATCTCATATAAATATGAATATGATCTGATTATAAGGTGGGAAATGAAAAATGGTACACCTTAACGATTGGCAATAAATCAACTATGATTCAAGATATTTGCTGCAGACAGTTGTTACTTAGAAAAATAACTACACCACTTACCAGGTCAAGGTTTGATGAGATCTGGAGATGAACGATGGAACTCTTTAACGGATGTTAGTAAATTAAACGTGATTCAAGATATTTGCTACTAGTAGTTATTACTTTGGAAAATAACTACACCACTTACCAGGTCAAGGTTTGATGATGAGTTCTAGAGATGAACAAGGAATCTCCTTAACGGATGATAGTAAATTAAACGTAATTCAAGATATTTGCTACTGGTAGTTTGTTACTTTGCTAAATAACTGCACCGTCGACCATGTCAATGAATAATGGATCTCCTTATCGAGTAGTAGTAGATTTATTTGCAACTGGTAGAATTTATTTTTCAAAATATGTTATTGGATTTCGGATATGGAGAACGGAACTCTTCAAGTAGTAGTTGTTTATTTGCAAAACTTGTTATTAGACTTCGGATATGGATTCGCTTCGTTTCTGTGTGTTGTCGGTAACCAATTTTAGACCAAGATAATATTATCTATATACTAGCTCTTGTCCGTGACTTTTAATATCTATACAACATTCAAAGAAGAAAATAATTGAATGTTTGTTATAGTGTGATAATTAATATTATTAATTACTGAACATTTTAAAATAAAATATCTATTAAAAAGTGACTTCAAAAAATACTTAATCGCAATAAGTAACCAAGTTATTAATTTTTGAAGTCGGCACCAGCACCGCTAATAAACATAAAAACATGTTAAATTTTACATTACTAACACGCTCTTTATGAATATATTTCGTATTGTGAGTACATAAGAAAAAGTTATGTTATAAATTAAATTACATTCTAAATTTGTTTTAGTCGATTGAGAGTGCTGGTCTCGACTTCAAAAATAAATAACTTAGTTACTTATTGTGAATAAGTGGGTAGCTATTTCAAGTTTATTATTTTTTACTACTTAGTTACTTATTGTGAATAAGTAGGTAGCTATTTCAAGTTTATTATTTTTTACTACTTAGTATCTACTTTTCGAAGTTTTAGAAAGGTTTTTAAAAATGAAGTTTAGATTCTATTTGCCACATTTAATTTTAGCTCCCTTTACAAAAAATCTTAAACAATATTCCTCCTCCTATTTCTAAAGAAGACTGCAAAAACAAGACGAGTACTATGATATGAAATTATTTTAAGTAATGAAACTTCATTCGTTTGGAACTCTAAAAAAAACTATTAAGTAAACTATAAAACTATAATATATGGAATTTTGAGGTGGTTGAACTTACTAGTAATATTGATTATTCAAAGGACGAATCCAAGGAGAATTACAACAGCAGGTGCAACTGTCAAAGTATTAAAATCTTTATTTAGCTGGAATATAATATTATGCACACGAATAAGTACGATATGAGAATTTATAGAATTTTTATGTTTTGTGAAATGACTACGAAACTAAAATTTATACATGTTATGACTGCTTTTTATAAATATCGTGCACAATATTTATAAAAAGCAGTCATAACAATGAAACTCGTATACAAGTAAGTGAATGGGCTCTAGAGGCACAATATGAATCTTGTTCTCAGTACAATGTACAAAAATGAACACGAAAAATAAAATCAAAGCCCGTTAAACATTAATGGTAGCACTTTTGTTATAGCGATATGTGAAAATTGGCTATAAAATAAGAAAAGTTCACACATCTCAATTTATTAGATACCATTCGGCTTTTAAAAGAATATACATATTGGAATAATGTTGTGTATCTAAAACTCATAGCAGTTTTTGAATATAAGCATAAACGCACAAACGTATGACGCTCACAAGTTGCCGAATATACAAAAATGTTTGAAAAGCAACTAAGTATTATACTGCAGTTTATCACGCTATATACTATAAAGTAACATTTTCACAAAAATGTATACACATTTGTGGAGAATTTAAGCTCTACAAAATAGATAATAATTATTTTTACCTTCCAAATTATCATTTATAAGATAAGTCACAAAAGCTGCCGACTAAAAATTACTGAATTTTTGTAATTACGAAAATATGGATTTTATAAAAAAAAAGTGTAAAATTATTTTTCTATTATAATTAGAATAGGAATGTATTTTTCCATGCAATGTTCGTACTACACATTGTTTATGAGGTAGAATACTATTGGCGAAAATGTAAAGCTAAAAATATTTATTAAATGGAAAAATAATATTATTGACGGTGGCAGTTATAAAAAAAAATTAAACGGTTTCGACAGAAATATAATAATTTTACATGAATGAAATTTGAATATATAATAACCTAACTTTACGTATATAGGTGTATAACTAAAAAACTTTTCCACAAAATTAATCTAAAACGAGATAGAATAGTATAATGATATAAAAAAAAGAACCGAAGGCGCAATTGGGCTGCAATTTATTGTGAAAATGTCAGGACAAAATGTTAAAAAGTATTTCGTATCAATATGTTAATTACCAATCGATTTAATGCAACGATTATCCTAAGTAGCATAATGGGGACTGTCGTTGGACATTGTATTCCTGATGGGCCAGCTACGTAATCGCTTTGCATCGTTTTTTCATTTTATTTTCGACGCTGTCGTAGTTCCCACATTTGTTCAGTCCTGGACTTTTTAGGTTCCTACAATTTTTTTGACGCAAGTTTTCCTTTGAATTTTTTTCCATAATTCCGAGCATATTTATTTTCATATGAAGTGATATCTTTAATTTTTTTGGAATTTTCCGTTCAATGAAATTTTTACTTATATTCCTGCAAATGTTTTTATCGTCTCACTTTAGATCCTAGTAGTGCTCTTCCACAAGATCTTCACAATGACGTCTAAGTCGACATCCTAGCTGAACGTGTTTTCACGCTATACTAATTTATAAACTTATGCAACTCCAATTTGCAACAATCATACATATGCACCTGCACTAGTCCGATGACATAACAGGCAAAACAAATACTGCACGAAAAACACGCATTGTTAAGGCATTATAAGTCTCATAGGTATTGGCGATTGAAATCTGACGGTGTTTTGTAACACAATAAAGTTCGACCGGTTATTACTGTACTTAACGAGCGAATATATATTTTCTCGTCAAAATATTATTACGTTTGAGGAGGTTATGAAGAAATTGAATTAAACTGAATTTTTGTGCTAAGTACAGAAAAGAAGTTAAATGAAAAGGCATTGAAAACTGGCATAATATTGCGGTTAATTTGTATAGGATTTTACGTTTGGAATTGTTCCTACATGAACTCAAACTAATTAACCTATTTAGTTTAATACGGTCTTATTTTAAAGCAATAGATTGGAAGTAATTGGTGTCCATAGATTGGAATATACACCAGGACAGGTAAAAATAAACAGTGTGAATACTAAAAAACAGTATAATAAAAAACAGTAAACTATGGAAATGACTATCTATTTATGAGCACGGTTGGTTAAAATAGTAGCAGTAATTTAAAAAATTCAGAAAAAATTGTATTGGCCCAAATCATGCAGTAAACTGAATAATGCTCACACTGAAATTACTTGAATCATTGTAATAGTTAACTATAATACCTCTATTTATTTAACCAAAATCTTATTTAATTGTAAGCTATTGAGTGAGTACTAGTATTTTCGGCCGCTTTGGCGTCTAAAATATGTATACGTGCTTTTGACGTTGACAAGTACGTATTCCTGCATCAAAGTGATCTCGATCATTGTATTTTTAGTACCTTCGTATTCTTCATTTTTTTATTTAGAGCTAATTTTTTATAAGTAGACATAAATAATGATCAACATTTTTACTTAATCCGACATACTATTGTCAATGTAGTTTATTAATATACCTAATATTTGAATAACATTTTATTTATTCGCAATAAATTTTAATTTAAATAATACCTTCCAATTTTATATGTGATTTTTATCACTACTTATTTTTGGATATTATTCATCTTCAGAACATACTAAATGAGGATTCAAATCAAGAAAATGTAAATCCTTAAGACACGGTGCGGGAAATTGATCCGAATATGACTAAAAATCAGACATATTTATTGTTGTCACGTAGCTCCGTGTTTGGGGATTATGACTTTGACAAATATTTTAAATATCATAAGGCGAATTTGAAATATTCGATTTACCTGTGTTACTTGAAAAAGGAACACAGAACAATTTATAATTTTGGTGTGATTTTAATGTATGCATAACTTAACAAAACGCAACATAACATAATATATATTAAGAAAGTAAAAATACAATATATTATAAGCACAGACGATGCTACGAGAACAACAGGCAAAGTTATTGCAAACACACTCATATTCATACAATTGTCTCCTCACGAAACATATCAAAACATTTATGAATGCTAGAGTCAAATGGTGGCAGGTTTATAAATATCTACAAATTATTCATACGTATATTGGTCGTAAAATAATAATATTCCTGTCGGTGAAAAAATTATCCAAATCGTTAACTTAGGAGGTTGTGTCAAACACACAAACACACTATCTTGCTGTATAAGTATAGAGATTATAGGTTAATGTGAAGTTTCACTAAAATATATATAAACATTGCAATGTCGTTAAATTTGTATTAAGTCAAAAGTATGAGCAAAAAGAAAGGCGAAGTCAATAGTTGACTTTCCCCCTTTGTTTGCCCAACCACAGACAATATTTGCGCATGGGACTACGTATTGTAATCGGAGCCATATTGAGAGTGAAATAGAAAAAAAAAATTTTTTTTATTTTTATTATGGAACAAGGTTTTTTATAAGTTCGAGCGATTGTTGAATAAAAATCGATATTAACCATACCGCTGTTTCTAGCTTTATGTTATTCACTTCTGGTTTTATACATATGCAAACGTTTTCTGCGAATGTAAATATTCCGAATATATCTTGGCAATTGTATAGTTTTCTAAATAAAGGAGTGTGCAATTGATGGAAAAAAAACAGCCGAGTATACTAAGCAACAGGATGATGAACGGAATATCGGGATATAGGGGATAGTAAATATATAAAATTTATTGTGGAAATTACATATTCTCCTTCAACCGCTAATATCCTTCAACCGCTAATGTCCGTCAACCGCTAAGAAGCCATTGCAACGAAAAAGCTTACGAATAAATAGCAGAATTTGAACAAAATGCATGATTTATGCCATCAGATTTAAGGTCAGTTGCATGTAATAAATTTAGTCACTGTAAATTTGCTGTCTGGACTAGAGAGAGATTTTAAATTAAATTGGAAGTGCACATAAATTTTGCTAACCTAGAAAAAAGAAATATACTTGAGAAGTTTTACTAAGATGTTTAAGTATCAGACAGTAAATATGTTTATAATCCATTAATAGCACTACATATATACATACATATATTTAAATATAGAAAACTGTTGTCAGCAATAAGTCCCATTATTACGTTCTTGTGCCCCATATTCGCGTTTTTTTTTAATTTGTGAAGAAAATAATAGGTTGGTGTATTAGTTTAAACTGCTTAGTAATAATTATTCAGTATAACTTTCAGGATATATTTTTTAATCTTAATAATCTTTACAGCCTAAAAACTTTACCTATCGGCTACAATTTGCTACATTATCATTAAGTTATATCCTTATATTACTTATTCCTAATGCAAAATATTAAGTAAAGCATTAAGATTTTTCAGATGCGTAAATCATTATTATGGTATTTAGACTATTGTGCGTTACGGAAATTTGAGAGATTTTTTTATCACGGAATAACTGAATTTTGTATCTTGATCGGTCCAGTCCAGCGTTCTGCGCGAGTTGAGTGACGTACGGCATATCTAAAATTGACCATTGATTATGATTGGAAAGTAATATCCTAATGAGCGAAATTATTTTGCTGTCTTTTTCTTTTACTCTACTTGTGGAATACTTTGGCAAAATTAATAATATCATAACAGGGTTTTAATTATTTGTCTTAAATTATTAAAAAAATAGATTAAAAGAAACATTACGTTGATACTGATTGTGTAAATTTAATAGTAATAATAAACTTTCCACATATATTTAAGATTTTCTTATGATATGAATTGAGTTAAACATTGAGATTGTCACTAATAGCCTTTTTAATATTTGTAGTACTTCTGTTAATAACGTGTTGCCTTTTTTCTATTTTCAAGTTCATTTACTAGATATAAAAAAGAGTGTGAAGTAATTACTCATATATTGCACAGAACGTTTTTATTGAATTTTAATGCTCTAAATTCTATAAATTGTTGTTTGTTTTGCGGTTTTGTGTATTGAAATTGTACCGATGAATATGACTGTATTAATTATTAATTAATAACGACCAATATATTACCATTTTATGAAGATATTGTAGCAAGAGTACCAATCATATCAGTACCTACTAGACTGGTAAAAATATGTTTATCTATTAAGGATTCATGTACGTATCATGTGAGTTTTTTGTTCCCCCAGAGCCGGGAAACGACTAAACTGATTTTAATAAATAATAATATTTAATGTACTATTAAAATCGGTATTTCTTCCCAAGTAGCATAGGAATAATCCTATTACAATAAAATAGAAATGACGGCCGTAGTCTTTAAATTTGTAAAATAAATAGAAAAGAACATATATAGAAAAACCTACCGACTTTGTTGTCATTGTCAAGGGCTCGTTTAGAGAACTTTGAAAATACATAATATTATGAGTGATTATTTTAGTGATTAAAGGATCACCTAAGAGACTCCGTGTGGTCATTTATAATTTGGAACAACGCTTTGAAAATTATTGTAATAATAACAATAAATAATAAAGCGTTCGCCGATAAATATCTACTGTTCGGTCTGCCAGTTATGTAAAAGTTCATGGGAAGGTAGGGCAGCGATGGGTCACATGCGCCATTACGTAGGTTAGTTATGTTAGCGAATAGGTATCCAGCATAGGCGCACATATGAGGATACATGTTATTGTGAGTGAACGTCTCTATGCGTTCTTTTCATTTCAAAATTGAAAAGAACGCATATAGAAATTTACTTTTACGATATATTATAGCAGCTTTACACGAACAGGATACTCATTTTAGTTATAGGTTTATGAATAGTACTACTGAAATTATTCCTTCATACAAGGATTGATTCGCTTAGGCTCAACGATGACAGGATTCTTGTTTTGCTATATTCACACCTCCATTGTGTGCATATCCAATGTATGATACAATCTTAATAAACAATTAGTTATTATTGATGTATTGTGCTTAATTTTATATTCAAGAAAGTCGTTTGCCATACTAATATTGAAGTCCCAGATAAATTCAATTTATTCATTATGATAACTCACGAGGTTTAATATATTTTAGCATTCTCAATTTGTGGGTAATATCCATAAGTCATAAAGCTTCCACGTTGGTATAGTTAACGCATCGTTTTTCAACTCTATAAACATATTTTTGGACAATTTCCTTAATCCATTTTACGCCTAAGCCGTTGTGAATTTCTGGTTTAGTTATATAATCATAGGCATTGGTGATAATACCCAAGAACTTGTTTCGACTTCGTTGGGTTACATTACAATTAGATTATTTAGCACAAATATAAAGCTGAATACCATATAGCCAAATTGGTTTGATAATAGAAAGGTAAATAAGTCGCTTACTGGAGAGATGAAGCTATGAATTATATCCAGTCAACCAATACACTGTTGTTTTAGTCAGATTTGCTCAGCTTTTACTTTCTCACGGTGTTTCCAATTAGGCCTTTTACACCGGAGTCGGGCCAATATTAGTTTAAATAAAATGAAGTTAGACTATTAGTGAAAGGTGGTGAACAAAGAGTTCAGCTTCCTCTTCGTTTCTTTTTATGTAATAATTCTGTATGTTCTTGATTGACATTGGAACAGACAAAGATAGTCATTTGATCAAGTGACTATCTTTGTCTGTACCAATGTCTAGCCTATTTTTAATGCAATTTTGCTTATGATCTTGAATTAACCTATGGACAAGTTTGCTTATCGAAATTATTTTATCAGCCGGATTTCTCAATCTAGGCTGGATACGTTACTGTACATCTGTCCTTGAATAGATCTTTAATTTCGGCAGGATGATTGATTTCTTATGCCGGATAACGGATTTCAAAAAACCCACAATGGATGTAAACGTTGTGCTTGAAAACCAATTAAATAATGTTTTTGAAAACCCCCCGACTAAAAGAAAGAGCCTATTAATATAATTACATACCCAAGTTAATTCCCAATATCAATTACATTGTAGCGGCATAGAAAAGCTATTTGCTTAAAAGAATTTCAATTAGTCACGAATTAATAAAACTGCGAAATTTTAGGCATCGGTAGGGTTTTTCAGAATTTGTAATTTTGGTTTTTATTTTATACTTTTTTACATCTGGCGTTAACCAAAATTTTAATTTTGCTTTTTATTATTAGTCTTAATAACTAAGCTTCTAAAAAACATCCACCAAAGGGCAAGCTTATGTGGCTTTTAGTAGAGTACGATCTTTATAAGGGGTAGTAATAACTAATCTAAATCAAAGAAAACTCTTCAACAATCCAGACATTGGAAGAATCAGAGCGTTTGAGAAACGTGTTAGGTGGATCACACATAGACGAAGCCGAAATAAAGCCACAAATTTGCTAATATCATTACACCTATCAAAGGACCATAGCCGATTAGTCCCAAATATTTTGCAGAAAACCGTGCCTAAATCGGTTAAACCATTTTGGAAATAAATAGGAACATTCATTTGCAACAAAATGTTGCAGCAACTCCTAGTGAACTAAGACCATAATACCTATCTGAGGACTATCGCCAATTAGTTCCAAATATTTTGCAGGAAATCATGTCTAAATCGGTCAAACTATTTTAGATATAAATAGGAACATTCGTTTGCAACAAAATGTTTATTGCGGCGTTCTCCGGTGAATAATTACCATAACAACTATTTAAAAACTATTGCACTAGGATCACAAATATTTTATAGAAAATCGTATCTAAATCGATTAAACCGTCTAGGCGATAAATGGGAACATTGGATTGCACACACAAACAAACAACTTTTTATCCCAAAACACATATACCTCCTCTATTCCGTCGTAGGTAAAATACAGGATTACCATCGGAAGTTATGTAATCTTCGCGATCTATTTTGATGTAATTGGGTACAATATCCACGGAGATCAAGAAGCTGATTATATTAGCCATTTTACTGCTCTCCGTAGTCAAATACAGAGTATCTAATAAATGGAACTGGTATTTTGTTTAATTAATGGCATCTAACATTTTATGGCTTCGGTCAGAGTGGATAAGTCGAAATTCCCAGGCAGTATATTTGAAGTTGAAATGCAAATCCAATGATGAATTTTGGACCAAGTTTTTTTTATATATTGACAAATTTACTTCTCGAAATATTGCGATGTGATGGCCAACAGACAGCACTAATGCTTGCGTTTGCTTCATTAGGTTAAATAATTTGAAGAATTTGATAGAATTGTGGATTGAATGTGTGACTCTTTTATTTCTTCTTGCTGGGAATTTGTATATTTTGTTTGTTCCTTTCTTGTTGTGCTTTAATATATGTATGCAAAACTGCTCTCTTAATGTAATTCCTTTGTGAAAAATGAGTCTGTTTTACGCAATAAAACAATAAAACAAATAATGTAAAACTGACGCATTAATTGAGTTGCCAAAGAGATAATTAGAGACCCATGTATTATATATGTTATGATGATAATTTTTATGTTCTTTTATATACTCAACAAAATCCTAGGACTGAGCGAATTTTATGGCGTCCAAGTAAATTTCATTGCGTATTATCCTTTATAATTTGCATATTTTTAAATAATTTTATTGCTTTTTTTCTATCTTATTCCTAAATATTATTTTTAATTTATTTCCTTTCTTATCTTTATTGTGTTTCTTATTACTTGTTGGTCATTTTACTTTATTCATTTCAACACTGTTAATTTATTTTTGTTAATTGTGATTTTGTTTTAAAATTAGTAGCAACGCAAAAATGATCCTGTATTCATATCCAGTCCGGTATCCAATAAAGTTGACAGTTTGCTAATTCTAGAGTCATATTAGAGACAGCAGCCCAAAACTTCAATTTATTTTGAATTCAAATTTTGTTATTATTTTAAACATTAATTTTGAAAAATTGGAAGATACCTAAAGTATAAAAATCTATTTAAATATGTAAGCAAACGTTCGTTTTCCTTTCAGTTTACTTTAGGAACCTTATATTAATTCAGTTATGTGAATATAAAACCATATACTGACCTTGAATATTTGAATTTTTAGGGTTGCGGCGGAAATTCCAATGCCACATAGTGCAGATTATGACAATAGTCGCTATGGTACCTACCAAGTACCTGGAAAAGCAACGAAAGAACATAAAAAATATCTCTATGAAACACTATAGACCTAGAGAGTAGTTTTTAGAAAAATGAATGAAATTACATAATCTCTTGTTATAAATACTCATACATATATATATATATATATATATATATATATATATATATATATATATGTATATATATATATATATATATATATATATATATATATATATATATATATATAGATTTATATATATTTATATTATGAATTTAACTGAATTGTCCATTATATAATTGAATGAATTATAATCGAAATTGCAGTTGAGAAAAACCAAGCATAACAAATTAAAGACTATATCTATAAATGTTTTGTTGACATATATCTCTGTGGTTTCAATATCTTGGAAACCAAATATTCCTTTGGGTTTTTCAAGTAATGGATTTCCCAATACTTACAAGAATATAACAGTTTCAGTTCGAAACGGAATCTTTTGAGAGGTTTGACAAGCATTTTTTGGTAAAAATACTGTAAACGGTAATCCAGCTCGGCCTATATCCGATTTCCGCAATAATATTTCTGCCATCGACAGCATATCGGACTTACTACAAGAGCCAACTGAACATAAACCCCACTTCAAGACATGTCCTGAAGGTCTATGAACATGAGGAGGGCACTGAAATAAATTTTATAAAACACCATCAGTAATACATACAAAATGTTATTAAATTTAAATGGAGAAATACTATAAGAGACTTCGTTACAGGTACGAGACCCAGTTGGGTCCTTTTGTTGCACGGGATTGGCGTTTCTCCTTCATAAGTGATGCCCACATCAAATACACAATACTGCATTACATCTGAATTGGACCCTGAACGGAGACATTCTTCGTAGTTTCCCGTGTAGTCATGGGATCCATTTATTAATCCTGGAGTATTCGCATTCCACACTGAAAATCAATCATTTTGAAAACTTATATTGATACAGAAGTGATAATGGAATAATATCTTGCGAGATGAATTAAAAATGAAAACATTGAATATATTTGGCTTTAATTTTGTAGAAATTCATCATTTACAATTAAATGAAACTACGTGATGTAGTATTATTTCTACTTTCTATAATTTATTTACCACGACCTAGGTTTCGTTGTATTACAACATCTTCAGGTGGGATATTGGCAAAGATTGGTTTGCTAATATCCCACCTGAAGATGTTGCAATCAACGGAACCTAGGTCGTGGTAAAGAAATTATAGAAAGTAAAAATAATACTACATCACGTAGTTTCATTTAATTGTGAAAAATGTAAACCAAAATCTATCACGTTGAAGGCACGTTCATTATTATTCTAACGTAATATAATTTTGTTAAAGGGAAAAAAGACTATCCACCCACTTATCTCACTCTACTCACTTTTAATTTCCACAGACCCACGAATTCTTTTGAAAAACATACACGCACATTCTTTTGGATATTCAGTTTTAGATATGTTCACTGGTCACGCACGAACTTTTAAAAATATTTTACAAATATTTTTCTATGTACCCGGCATCATTTAATAGCTATATTTAGTAATTTTAAAACATGCGTTCACTTTCGTTTTATACCCCTGTCTCCTACTGAATATATCTGCGAATGTTTTATTTAAACATCTGTGAATACAACGTATAATATATCCGTTACATAAACAGACGACCGTATCAAAAAATAATAATTTACAGTTTGTAAATTGACTGTCGACAGGTGAATTTCAGAATAAGACATGCTGTTTCATTAAAATTAAAATAAATTAACTTGAATACCTAACTTGAATAATTAAACATCGTGTTATTTATCTAGATACTAAAAGACAGTTCCTTGATGGTTGCAGCAGAAATTAAATTTGGTAATACCAATGTAGCTTGTTTTTATTTTACTCTTCCTTGTCGTTTTCGACTCATATTAATAGAATAATTCGCAACTAAACTATTTTAAGTTCGGTTGATTAGAATTAACCAGTGTTATCCCAGTGTTTATGCTATCAACTAACATAGATATTTGGCAGATATTTAATAAATAGCAAAATTTGGAACTCGGTTTTCTAAACATTATTAAACCATCTACTTATAACGATACCATATTCAATGTCCGAATTGGTGATATAGAAAATGTTTCTGAAAATCGCAAAAAGTGGTTTAAAATGGATTTCCGCGGCGGTTTTTCACACTGTTATTTTGATTTAGAAAGTCATTTGCTCTTTCATTTCATTTAATTTGCCCTTTCAACGACATTCCATATGCATAAGAAGAAAAGAAATGATTGCCTTTATACGTAATGGGATACCTCTGAAACCAATTTTACACGATTATAGATACTTGCAAGATTTTCATCCAAAGCACTACGTAACTATAAAGACGCCCGGACGGGTAGCGTTATTACAACGATAGCGTTTCATTTGAACATCATAAAAACACAGAACAAGAGTTTAGTCAATTGAGCTATGGCGATATTTGTAATGTATGGAAAATTTGTAATAGACCTATTTTCGTTATTTTTTGCAATACCTAAATTGTTACCTAATATATATATATATATATATATATATATATATATATATATATATATATATATACACACATATATACGTACTTATAATAAATACATGCATGCGTTATTGTCATTAAAATAATAAGTTAATATAAAAATAAACATAAGTAAATTTTGGTATTTTCTTGCTTTTTAAAGTAATGTATGTTCATAAATTTTATATCTATTCTATTTTTTATGCGTTTACTTATAAAATTTATTCAAATTACTTTTTTGAAAATAAATTTCTACCTGATTCATCCAAGTATTGCTGGGGTATCAAAGGTTTTTTTTTGTTGTTTAAGCCATTAACAACTTTTTAATGGTTTTGACCGACAATGTTTTCCATGAGGAATTAGTCCTCGTCTTAAAAATGGCTATTAATAGGGTATAATCTTTAAAATACAATTGTTACAATCGTTTTTATTTAATATATTTATTATTTTTAACACTTACCAGATACAGCTTGTGTGATAAATTGTTGTAATGTGTCCGTTTTCATAGAATCTATGTAACATCGTTGATTTACTTTTGATTTAATTTCGATCAGGAATGTTTGGTTGTAATCAAATGCATTCACATTTATTGCAATTGAAACGAATAAAATGAATAGGAAAAATTTGCTCATCTCGATGAAGTATAAACTTAATAAAATGATTCACCATATAATACTTCAGTATATAAATGATAAGACGTTGCCATTTTATATAGAAGTAAAATTATTGAAATTTCCTAACCCGGCGTGAAGCCATATCTTATTTAAACAGTCTTTATAATAATTAGCTGTGAAGAATATTTCGAATGGTTTAATGGAATGGTGAAGGATACCTAAAAAGTATATATCAATTGTAGTTTAAATTGTTTTTTTGAGGTTCAATTTCTGTTTATAGACAAATAAACCTACAATGGACCTAAGTAATCAGTTCAAAGTAAAATCTGGTAAATCATATGGCATGAGAGTACTTCACAAAGTTGAAATTCCAATATGAGTTTTCTATATAGCTCATATTTACTGTTCTCAGTATGGTTGAAAAAACGATAAGAGCTAGTAAAATTATTGCACTGGTTGAAGAAGACTGTAAACAATGTTATGTATCTCAGCAGTATAATGTGAGCCGTTCCACCGTCCGAAGGACCTAGCAACGATACCAAGAAACGGGCTCCGTCAGTATAAGGCCCGGTTCATCGCCCAGCTCGGGGCCCTACATTGCTCCGTGAGCATCGATTTGCCAGATTGAGATTCGTTCAAAATTTTTCGTCATGGACTCAACAAGATAGGAATAGTGTTTTATTCTCCGATGAAGCTCGTATAGATTAGTGGTGAGGATCGACGTCGGCGAGTCTTACGAAGACCTGGAGAACTCTTTGCAGAAGTGTGCTTTGAGGAAATCACCCCTTACGGTGGAGGCTCCGTAATGTTTTGGGCTGGTATTAACTCAGATGACCGTACCGAGTTAGTTTTTATTGAAATGGCACACTTAATGCGCAAATGTACATAACAGAGGTGCTTATTTCTCATGCCCAACCCGCATTAACAGCAGTTGGAGGCGAGTCCATTTTTATGGACGACAACGCTCGCGCCCACCGCTCTAGAGACGTTGATGTGTATATGCAGGAGGCCGGAATTCGTCGGTTAGACTGGCAAGCTAGAAGTCCCGACCTCATTCCGATAGAACACATATGGAATAATCTCAAACGATGCGTCAGAGACGTAAAACCAGCTCCAGAAAACATTCAGGCTCTTAAAAATGTGATCGTCACTAAATGGGAACGTATGGTCGTCGCTGAATGGAATATATATATAAAACGTCGTCGAAAGCATGCCTAACAAATTAAGCGCATTGATTTTAGCTAGAGGAGACCATACTCGTTACTAAATTTTCAAATTTTATGTTAAATTAATAAAAAATATTCAAAAATAAACTTTAGCCATTTTTAATGTACCAGTATAAAAACGCTCGTTGTGGACTTTACATCGTTTTTTTTATTTATTCGTATTTTTAATGACTGAAGTAGGTAAAAACGATATCTCAATATTAAATAACAATATTCTCATCATATCGCCATATAAAATGCATCAAATAATAATAAAATAACTTTGATGTGGTTTATTCCTATAAGTGCCCATTTTTTTGCAAGAGTTTATATATATATATATATATATATATATATATATATATATATATATATATATATATGTATATATATGTATATATATATATATGTGTGTGTGTGTGTGTGTATTTAATATTTTTTAATTATTAAAATATTTTTTTCCTTCATTTCACCTGTAATGTTGTTGAATTTCATCTCTAAATATTCCAATCCAAATTCAGATTGATTTTTCTGAATTTTTACGATTCCATACCAAAAAGTGAAAACCAAAACCATTTTGTGAGACTTTGGAAACTATTTTCGGTTGTCTGACGGTCAGTTTTTTGAAATTTGGTATAATTGTAGAATGCTTCTCTGCGTGGATACAAAGTACTTAAATTTTGGAAACATTTTTATTTTTATTCAAAATGGGGTTTGTCAGAAATTTAAAATCAGGAAAATAAGGATAAGTCATGTTATAAAATGAAAATGCTTTGTTTATACGTACCGACAATATTAATCCTTTACACATTTACACGTTTACACATTCCAACACTATATTATTTTAATTTTAAGCCACTTAGTTTTTGACTTTCAACGAAAATTTTACAAAAAACCCTTGCCCTCTGCCCCTTATCCCGAAAGTTTGCAAGGAAATGATTTGTATTAGTTTGTACTGATATAACGTCTTGTAAATTTTACAGAAAGAGAAGAAAATCTTGCAGACCTTTGGTTTAGTATGTAGCAGAAGTTTAGTTTATAGTTTTCGAGATATAGAAGTAATTAATTTGTTACCTCCTCTAACTCTTTTATTTCTGAACCATAGTCATATACGTATTATATTGGTGACACTTTCCATCTACTTAAATATTAAAGGAATGCCTTCGAAAAAGTACTGAGCTGAAGAGAATGGACGTGACGACAATCGATAGCATATTTTTTGATACATAAAATTAATAAGTCGGAGTGGCTGAAATATTCTGCCACTATAAACAGTCATGGCTAAGGTTTATAAATAAATGCCAAACATTTAATAACATTCTGGGTACAGAACTCTCAAGGCACTAATTTTATTTACACTTGGCTGTGTCTTCATATGTAAGCTTTTCATATTGTTTGCCAGTTTATTTCAAGTACAACCGTTTCTATATAGTGTATTACTTATTTTTTTAATTTTTCATTAATTTTTTTTAATATAAATTTTATGTTATTTAATTAGATAATAGTTAGAAAAATTATATTTTTTACTGCTTTAAATCAATACGGCACCAATAAATTACAGTTCGGAGCACGCTGTGAAGCTTAATACAAAAATAGTGAAGTCAAAATTTATACACTAGTAAAAATGTGTGAAATAATCAAATCAATTGTGAAATAATCTACTATTTCACAATTGATTTATTACGGTTAGACAATTTAATTAAAATCAGACATTTTTATCTCATATGCAAATATATTAACCATTTATAAATGAAAATTGTATGCGCATATAAGCGTTTGAAATTTCAGAACGATTGCACATCGTTTAATATAATAATTTCAATGATGAAAAAATAAAATACGATGTTTAGCAGAATTCACAGGTGATCTTTTAATCGATTTTTTTTAATATTTTAAATTTGTTGGGAAAAATTTAAAACATATCAAAATTTTCGAAAATGTTATGATGTAAGTAGCATAATTAAAAAAAAATGATTACAGATAAATCAAGAAAAGTACCCACCTAATTACTATAAATTTAATACTCCTCTTCCCTAAAATGTCCATGTGATGTCCTAAAATTACTAACATGTCCCTGAAATGTCCTATTTTCAAGTTTAAGCTATTAGTAAAGATATGTATGGATTATTAGGCTTTATTACTAGGTCAAAATTAAGGTTTCCACGTCAAGCATTTTTTGAGAAACGGCTGTATAGATGGGCACGCGGACTTTATTATTCCTTTTGTTGTACGAGAACTGAAAACTATAAATTAAGTATTGCAGTTTGAAACCATCTTGGCGTTTTAGTTTTTTATTTTTATGGTTCCGTAATTACTTGGCATAAATGAAAACCGTATAATTTAGTCCTATCCGTCTGTCACATCACTGTCATATCATCCGTATTGAAGAGGAGGTAATTAATAGATTTGCCATACCACAATTGTAGATGTAAGAACCACAGTTTTTTTTAAACATGGGCGTTTAAAGTTATAGTTTAACATAGGTATAATTCACGATTTTTCATCGATCAAAGTCATAGTTTTAGTCATAGTTTATACTTGTCATAATAAAAGTATAGTAATATACTTATCATAACAAATGTTCAGATTCGAATTTCATATATAAGATATTTATAAATAAGATAAAAATATAAGGTAAAAATTATAAGAATTAATTTGCCCAAAAGCAACTCGAAAGAGTTTCTTTAAACTTTCTACATTATTAATATGTTATAAGTCATATTATTATAAGTGTGTTATAGTATATTATATTTTACGTTTTTAGTACGTAGTAATATTATGGAAAAGTATGTAAATTGCCCACTTTAAATAAGTTATACGCCAATCAAATAAGACATACTTGTCATAACCAAAGTATGTTTTTAATTATGTTCTTATAAAAAATGTAAACTATAAAATAAAACACTAATGAACTGTAAGTGAACAACAAAAGTAAAAAACAAATGAAAGATATGAAAAATATAATAGATAAAATAATAAATAAAAAAACATATTATTCTGGTCCTTGAGAATCTGTGAAAGTAATAAGACCAATAATAATTGACAATTAATACAGTTATCCAAGCTTCTTTCCGTTAAAACTACATTTTAATATAAATTACTCTAATGGTGCCCTTTTTTAATTGCAACGACTAAACTTTTATATTAAGTATACAAACATTGATGACAATGATATCGTTATATATGGATTCACATTTCTCATCCGTATATCACATCCATTTCACCCGAATACTATTGACACTATATAGAGGAAATTTGGACGGTACTTGTCTTCTACGAACCGCTATACAATGCAATTACGACAAAAAAATAATATTAGAGAACTGAGGGATTTATTACGTAACCGAAAGATATAGGAATGTGGGATATCGTTACATAGATATTAACAATGATGCGAAGGTTCCAAAATAAATTTTTATTTAAGTCAATATTCGGTGAGATATGCACTTTTAAATTCTTAAACAGTACTCCCTTGCTAACTTTCAAGTAATATGTTTAAAATTACGAAAACAATTGCTGTAATAAAACTTAAAATAACCGTTCAAAGGCAATTAGTTTGTATAAAATATGTTGTGTAGTTTTTGAGATACGGGATATGTTTTGTACCGCCCGCATTTTAAATTTATTTTTCCCAGTGTCTTTGAGACATACAAATTTATTAGCGTAATATTGTATCTAACTACGGAAATTTTTCATGCCTGAGTGTGACTCGCACTTGACCGTTTTTTTCATTCAATTTATATTAGTTGTTGAAGTCGATCGATTTATTAATTATATGTATGAATAATTGTGGAATGCCTTCTTTGTCCTTCTTAGTATGTGTTGTGAAATATTTTCGAAAAATACAGATTTTAATCCATAAACTGTAATAAATTTATTGTAGCCTGTAAGTTTTACCACAGTAATAAGGAACATCACCTGCATACGAGCATATATCAATAGTTAACGCTCACAATTAGGCTTTAAATTTTTTCAATTTTATATATCGTATGTCATTTGAAAAGGCTAGTTATACTGATCAAACATAATTTTTTAAAATTATAAGCTACACATCTTTAAGTTATACTGAAGAACGTACGAAAAAGTTACCCTCCCTCTACTGAACGTGAAGTGATGAAATTAATGGAGAAAATAACTACACACTTTTAGAAATCCTATTCTTTTCACTATACCTTAAAGTGAAGCCGTCGCGATTATCCTAGGTTAAAATATTTTACACCTACGAAGTAATACTATAAAAAAGAGATATTAATATTAAAAATAAATTTTAATCTGTTTTTTTAATTCAGGATTATTTATTCTATCGCCAATAAATCCTTTTTTAAGTTTATATGGATTAAGAATAATTTCTTCTTCATTAGTTATTTATCATGAAAATTTAAAATCATTTGCGTATAACACCCTTAAATACTGAATCTTTTATATACACCTAACTCATATGTGAACAAAACCCGAGTAGTGACAGTTCTAATCATACTTAGCATTTTTTTTAATTGCATGCAACTTTTAATTCGTGCTAATATCTTTTTTAAATATTGTGAAAAAATGCCTATTTTATGAAATCCAAAAACTCACTTAAGACTTGAAATCCAAAAACTCACTTAAAATTTTTAGTACATTTTGTGATCATTGCTTTTGAATAAACAAATGTGTAATCAAATAAACTAATGGCTATAGAAATTACGCTTTTCTTGTGAGTAATTTGGTTTGATGAAAAAATTTGCTGTTACGAAAATGTTAGAATGGTTCAGCTGCATTAGACAATTTTTACATTTCATGTATACATTTTTCACATTTCATATTGTGACATTAAATTAATTTTAAATTTTTCTAAAATGATACACATGTTACTCAAAACTCGTTTGTTTTTAGGTGATAATGTATTATTATTCATAACTTGTCAGCTTTGAGGTGTGAGGGACTATTTCGTTCGAATATGGACACTTAATGTCACATCACTAATGAGAGAGTAAAATGTATTAGGACATAAGTAAAGACACAAATATTAATTACTTACTTCCTCGTTTATTAATTAAAATACAGATTGACAATTTGTTCGTGATTAGCGACACCGGTCATAGCTTGCGACTAACTTTTTTCATTTTATATAATACATGTGTTCGCGTTGACACTAGCTCCCAGCCCTTCGTACATGTTAACAAATCTCCTCAAAGTTGTGAACGAATCTGATTTATTTATCTGTCATTCCAAGATTACGTAAGCATTCATGGTGTTTCGTTGCCCTCAAACCTTTCGTGAAAACATCTGCTGGCAATCTCTCTGCAGACAAATATTTTAGACTAATAACACCTTTTTCGCACATTGCTCGGATAAAGTGGTGCCTTACGTCAACATGTTTTATTCTCGAATAATATTTCTTGTCTGAGCAAATTCTATCAGTGATAGAATTTGCTCAGACAAGAATACAAAAGGTGTATTTTGCTTTGTCAATAGGAAGAGGGCAGTTTCTTTCGACGTAACCTTCACCACATCGGAAACAATGCTCGGAGGATCGACATTTTCCAGCAACATGTACAAACCTACAACATTTGAAGCACTTTATTGTAGGGAATTTATATTTCGAAACTGAAAGCGATAAGTAAGCCATATGTATGCATTGGGGATGGACTTGGCCATCAATGTTAATGATCATCATCTCAGATAGAAAATATTTGGGTTGGCCATCGATTATTTTTTTAAAGTTTAAACGGCGGACTTTAATAATCTTGCCGCACCCATCTGGGACTTCAATGTTTAGTAACACCTCCTCGTTAGACTGGAACATTGCGAACAATGCCCATACGATGGGATGAACAATTTAGTCTGTCCCGTGAAGGCAGAGTGATTTACGAAGCGGTTGGCGGTATATGCAGCTAAAAATTCCACCGAAATTCTGTTTCTGCCTATTTGTTTGACTCCATCTCGAATTATGCCATCGACATGGCAATTTTTTAAAGGGGAACCAAAATTTGATAGCATGAAATGAGAATCCGGAATTGGGCTGGGGTTCTTTTCTTTGAATGTGGACAATAAATGGTCCAGCGTCGCCAGAGACATATAAACGACCTTCAAAGAATTCGGAGGGTGGGAGGAAGGACGAGGTCGGGGGTGATCTCTGATGCTCTGGCTCCATGTGGTTATTCGTAAAATTATCTTAAAGGATTTGATCTTTGGGCAATAGTACAAAATAACTGCCAACGGAAATGTAACTATCTGAATCGAACGGGATGAACAAAGAATGTTAATAACAAAAAAAATAAGGATGTCGTCGTCAGATTTTTTTACTTTTAATATGATGTAATAAATTTTATTTTGTCTCTCAATGTTAACTGTCTCCCATCTTGTCAAAATACGTATCCGATTGGTATGTAGTTATTCTGTTTTTTTTTTTAATTTTTCACACATTCTTATTTTATCCCTTCAGCACTATACATGGTAAATATTTACTATAATGATAAATCCGGAACAAGTAGTTATATATATATATATATATATATATATATATGTATATATATATATATATATATGTATATATATATATATATATATATATATGTATATATATATATATATATGTATATATATATATATATATATATATATATATATATATATACGTTCAATTGTTTAAGGATATTTCGAATTAAGGAATATTATTTTGTGCTATATAACATATTGGCTGGCATACACATGTATTATTAAAACCAGTTTTCTCTGAAAGTTTATTTCATATTCTATAAACCAGTTTTCGCTGAAAGTTTATTATTATTCCCTTCATTTGTTTCTAAATTTTAACTGCATTAGTGAAAAAGTTAGAGGGGGTCATACTTTGTAAGGCTTTAGAAGTGCATATCTCACCAACTACTGACTCAAATAAAAAAAAAGTAATTTTGGAAGTTTATACGCCTATTTGCACTATTTGTTTCCATCCCATAGTTACATATATGGATTGCCAACCCTAATGTTATTTTTTTTTTGATATTTTCATTCTACAATTTCATACTGCTTTATAGGATACATCTGCCATCCAAATTTCATCTGTTTAATACCAATAGTCTACGAGCAAAATGGCTGTAACATACGGACAAATAGATGGACAGGTCGAAATTATAAAGGTTCCGTTATTACCATTTGGCTACAGAACCCTAATAGAAAGGAGGACTTAAAATAATTAAAATAAATTTAATTGAAAGTACTTGCTTTCAATACTAAGCATTTTGCAAAGTTTCTTTAGTGCAATGTTTCAACAACAAATGTGTGTGTATCAAAAGAAGGTTTAGCAGACGTTATAAGAGTTTGCTCCGTACCAATAAATAAATATTTATTATTTGTTTTTTCGGCTTAAATCTAAGTTATTAAAGTTAATTAGGTAAGAATTTGTTTATTTCATCATTTTACTGTTAAACCTCTTTATCCGAAACGATACACCAACTCATCATTAGCGTATCTGAAGTGTTTATTCTAAATTCGTGAAAAGTTGAAATTTTCTTGATTCAGAGTATAATTCAGTGTTACAACATAAACCTTGCGACTAGTTGCCTTTCGTGAAAAGATTAAATAATTTCGTCGGTGAATAAAATCGTCAAGAGCAGATTATTAAGTTAGCTGACTACCCTTTGCGTAATATCTAGACTATTTATGAAACTTTCTTTACGCAATGAGGCTACGGCCTTTTACTTCACTTGACTAATCGAAAAAATCGGTCGTTATTTATTTTGCATTTCATTAGTATAGTGATTTTGATTAATATAGCATTTAACTTAATTCACGGAATAACGGCCTTTGAAACGTTACTCTCTCGAGGAAGTAAGTTTAAGCGTCGAGTAAGGGCGCTTTAGTCCAAAAAAATGGCCGTGCTCGAACAGCTGATAGCTGACAGTTAATAAATGTAATAATTACTCATTGTGCAAACAGATGACGCTATGGATTATGAAATATCCATACTTATGAAATATTAGAAGATCTTAATACAATTCACGCAATGAAATATTAGAAGATCTTAATACAATTCACGCAATAGCATTAGTTGACAACAGAAGAAAGTGGAAAACGCACAAAACGTGCGTAAATCCGTTTAATACTTTATCGGAAGAAGAATTTAGGACTAAATATCGTTTTACGAAATCGTACGCAAGGTACATCGTAAATTTGGTGAAAGAAGATATTAAGAAAAATAAGAGAGGTAAAATTTAACACTTATTGAAAGTTTTTAAACGTATATATATATATATATATATATATATATATATATATATATATATATATACCGTTTGCCATTTTGAACGTGTACTATTTTATTTTAAGGTAGCGGCATCACTCCAGAACAGCAGTGTTAACTGCATTAAGAACGTGGTCCCGCAATGTGGTTAGTGATATAAATTACCGGGAATATTGTTTGGACAGATTAATTTTATCTTCTTCTTGATTTTTAATTCTTTAAATGTTTCATGGTTCTTTAGGTAACCTTCGATTTTCTCCTTCCCATCCCAGACTTCAATTGCAGATCAATCCCAGACGTATCGAAAACCATTACCGCAACTCTCTAATTTTTCTTTGGAATAGTAAAGAATAATTTTTAAGAAAATCCCAAAATTGATGGTGCTGTATAGCGCGATAGAATTAAGTTGATTAATTTAATGACAATATCAAGGGTATGATTAACGTTGATAGCAGTTTTACAAAGAACATTTGAATATATAAAGTAGTATTACAAGAGAATATCGCGTACGTGGTTAAGAAATATTAATATTATTATACGCTATGTAACACATTGACAGCCAGCTCATATTATTAGATTATCCTTTTAAATATTACACAAATTGGTATATAGGTGCGCTCACGTTGAAAAGAGCTTTGTAAAATACAATGAACATATAAGGGTAGTTTGAAGAGTTGGCGACCCATGTTTAAATAATTACAATATTGTAGTTGTATATATTTATATTTTTACAAATCTCTTAATATCTACACTAATTTCTTATTTTGTTACTACTAAAGTTTAATTGTCGTCTAGTTATTGGTTCCGAGTTGATGGTTAGTGATTGATAGTTTGTAACAGATTTCTTGAATTTGTGCAGAGTTGTTCAAATATCTATTGAGGAAAGGGTTAATCCCAAAGTAGATCCATGGAAATGAGGTCACGACTAGAAGAATCTGCTGCGTTGTACGTAATTTTTGAAAATTAGTCAGCTGAATTTAGACGTGGTCGGCAGAGCATTGAAGCCTTTGTACTAGATGGCCATCAAGTGTATTTACTGAAGAAAACATGAGAAATATTTATGAATTGATTATAGTAGACCGCAGATTAAAAATTAGATATGTATCTAAGATTATCAGTATTTTTTTATTTGCGAACTTAAAACATCATTCACATTGAACTAATATTTTCTAAGGTATTATAAATAATATGGATTCTGAGGCTCCTTTTAGTCGAACAGAATCGTAATATAGACGTAGTTTGAAGCCGAGTCACATTTTTTGGGTGATTTGTGACTAGTTATAATACTTCTAATTACTTTTTTATTTCAGAGATAAAACAGTAGTGAAGAATGAAGAAGATTGGGACCACCAATACTAAAGGAAGACAAAGTCATGCTGCCAGCAAATAAAACATGGTATCAGTTTTTTGAGAGAGTCATTATGAAGATGACGATAGAAACTCCACTTAGTACTATACCATTTGACGTCAGTTGCTCGATGGAATAAAGGAAAAACGGCCAAATGAGTTTTGTTTTATCAGGATGAACGGGGTTAAACATTTATGGGAACCGTAACTGTAATCCACAATTGTGGATTCTAATTACTACCGCGCCCTCCTTTTTTATTTGAACTGGCATTGTCTGATTTTCATTCCTTCTCAATAAAAAAAAATTAATGTTACCGAAATTTACAATAAATGAAGTTAAGACTGTAGTTAATGTTTATTTTGAAGGTCTCGAGAAAAATGCATCGAACCGGGTGGAGAAATGAAAACAATTAAATATCTGCATTTACTTTTATATCCAGGTTGCGACCTTTTCAATTCACCATAGTAATTTTCCCAACTACCTGTCACCTTAATGATTGAAAGCTTGCTAATTCTTCGTTTATGTTGAATTTTTCATTTATTTCTCACAATTTTTCATTTATTTTCAACAATGATTGTGCAATGTCGCCAATACCCACACTCTACTCTATGGCGACAGCAAAATATGTAAATCTTTTGATATTATTATTTATCGCCTGGATAGCTGAATTCTAATGTATTCGATGCGCTTGGTTGTTGCAGTTTTTATTGACAAGTTCACAGATTCAAATGTCTGCTTTTTCCGGACGCAATTTAAAAAGAAGCAATTTATTAATCTTGGCTATGGTAAGGATAAATATTTTTCCATTTCCAATTTTTTCTAAAAATTTGATACTTAGAATCTAGTTTTTGCTTCTAATTGCCACACACTATCATCATTGTAAAATATAATAATGTTATACGAGTCGGTTTTAGATTATGCAGCCACTTTATTACAAAATTCACACAGCGCATTTTTAGTACCAAAAACGTACATTTATACACTAGGTAGAATCAGTAGTTATTTTGGTTAGACTCGTCTTGACGTCGATTGTTTTCGAAAGATTATCAGCGGCAAAACAAATCGCGCGCTTATGGCATGAATATATTCGATAAATATCTATACGTGTCTCGGACACAAATCCACATATTTATCATTCAAATTACATTAAAGAGAGATAGAGGGCTTCACCCGGGTTTCACGAGACGAATATATATAGAACAGTCTTTTTCGGGAGAGTTCTTGTTGTAATAGAAGAGGGAAAAATACTCGACACCTTCTTCGAAGAGTCGCCGCAACGCATGATCTATCGTCTTTGCGTATGTAATTATTATACTATCCAAAGACAGTGATTGATTTACTTCTGAGAATCAGCGTTGGACTTAGAGAGGTGGCGACATAAGTAACAATAGATACTTATTCGAACTAGTTGAACGTAGCTGGAGTTTTTTGTCTGGTAATTCATAAGATAAAATAAACTTTTCCGCTCCGCGGGACGTAGTTTGTCCATCTCATGTATAAGATATAATGTTATAGGCAATCTGCGTGACAATATCTTATGAAAATCTATTAATGAATGTTTTAGGTAACCGTATTGTTATTTCCAGTTAGAGATGCTAGTAAAGAGTACCTTGATCTGGAAAGAAACCGCATGAGGTAGTCCGTCATACTGTACTATAATTTTCCCGCGATTTTGTTTTTATTAGATTCGATAAATCTCAAAAACTCAATAAAAAAAGTATTTTAACTCTTTCGATATTTTGGTTAAAGTACGTATTTATATGCTATTTTCTTATGTTAAAACGACGAGATTGCTAGATGAGTTAATCCTCAAGTAAACAACAAAAAATTGGCCATGCGAAAGGCAGTCTTCACTAAAGTTTACTCCGATGAAATGTAGATTTTAACGGTGAGGCATATTGATAGTTATAGTGAAACATATTTTAAAGAGGAAATGCAATCTTAAATTCAAAGAGCTCTCGATTTGAATTTCTTTTGAGTCTCTCAGGTAATTTTTCGAGTTTCGCAGTCAAATGGCAAAATTGGAAACCTTACAATTTTGTCCTGTCCGTCTGCTTGTCCGTATGTCACAGCCATTTTACTTGGATACTATTGGCACTATGTTGATGAAATTTGGGTGGTAGATGTCTCTTATGAACCGCTATACAATGAAATAGTGTATACAACTAACTGAGTGCCATAAATGTGACTAAGTGCCATACATGTAACTGAGTGTCATAGATATAATCGAGGGATGAAAAAAGATCCAGTGCACATAGGCATGTAAGATGTCATTAGATAGGTCTTAAAAATGATATAGAGCTTCCACAATAAATGTTTAATTTAAGTCAATACTTGGTGAGTTATGCGGTTTCTAAATTCCTAAAAAATCTATACGCGCTTTCTAACTTTTCAACTAATATGTATAACATTTCGAAAAAATTAAGGTAATAGAACTTAACATAAACGTTCAACCCCACAAATAACTTTATTTTTCACAGTGTCTGAGAAATACAAACTTATAAGTTTAATATTGTGTAGTACCACGGAACCGTTCGTGAGTAAGCCCGGCTCACACTTGGCCTGTTTTTTTCATTAGTATCCTCAGAGATTTAATGTGACATAATATTATAATGGCAAACATTATTAAAATATACTCTCTCATCATAATTTAATTGTGTTATTAATTTCATTTTAATGGCAGATAATAAACGACCAAACAAATGGTAAGTGTGGTTTTAAACTTCAAAATTGAGTTGTTTCCGAACTGAGCTGTTTTCGAAATCTGTTTCCGAACATTTCATTAGCTCCCCTGATGTTATTTGAAAGTATTATTTTATTCTTTCCATTTTACCGTATTCCTATCGATTAACTCCGACTTCGTGGTTCAACTCAATTATTTGATTATGGTTTCTCATATAAATTTTTTCTTTGGTTAACGTAGTGCGACGCTTTATTTCACTGTAATAAAATATAATGATGTAGCAAGACATTATGAACTTTTAAGAGTCCCGCCCTAAGTCCGCGTCCTTTTTTCCTTTCCCTCTTCTCACTGCGTGTGTGAATACATTGTACCGAACGTCATCAAAAAGCGATCGAAAACCTTTCAATTCAAACACTAAATTTCTCTTTAATTCATCCAGCTTGTAAAGGATACAGGTCAATTTTTAATTTTAAAGTAATTCGCTCGGCTTTAATTAAGTTATTAAATTGTGTTTTTATATGTGTTTTTTTTCATGATCCTAGTACTTTATTTTCATTTCGCTTGCGATACTCCCGCACTACGTGTATTGGGTTTTCCTCAGTTAAGTTATTTATATTATGGTTTTTTGTTACATGAACTTAGTTCTGCGCCGTATTTTAGTTAATCAAAATATAATCAAATTCAAATTGCATCAAATTTTCACTTCTCTCATCCCCCTATTTCCATGCCCGAATACATCGCAATGAAAGTCATGCCTCATTCACTACGATTTACTTTCAAAGACATTTCTTTTAAACTACTAGCCCAAACTATAAATTGTCAAGGATCAATTCTTATTCGTGGAAAAAGTTGAAAAAGAGCATGATACTTGTTTTAATGAGAATTAATAAATCACCACTATTTTACCACGTATTTTTTAATTTTTAAATTGTTATCTTCTCTTATCCATAAAAGTTAGAGAATGCTATTACATACTTCTTTAGATATTTTGTAGACCTACAATTCTGCCTTAAATAGTATTAGAGTGTCTATAATAGTTAAGCTAGCGTTCCTTATGAAAGCGTCCAGGTCAGCGACTTTTCTCCCACGATTACCTTGACATTATTAATAATAATTTTAAAAAATTACGACGTATGTAAACTTTAAACCTAGCCTATGATAATCTGTAAACTCGAAACTATCTTTTTCCAAAAGTATATACTCTATCTATTTGACTGTTTTAATAGTTTTTGCATGAATCATTGAAAAGCTAAACTTATTACAATAACGTCATAACTCTGACAATTGTGTTTTTTGGCAATTAAAGATAAGAAGTGGTATAGGCTAAATATGGATCATGTGTAATTTATGAAAAAGATTTAACTTTCTGTTTTGTTCTCTATATTCACTCTATACCCCAAGATTAAGTTGCACGATGCTGTTCAGGAAATAGGTGCTAATACTTGATTATGTTTCGTTGCTGTTTAATTGAGTATAATTCTAATAAATGGGATTCATTTCCCTATGCGATACAGAATTATTTTTTTGATGTACATGTAAAGCTGTACGATTCGATGTTATGGTACATATAACAGGAGTAATATCGGATACGCCGGGTGCTTGTTTCTTTTCGGCGTCATTGTTAAAATTCTGAGTAGCTCATTTTTCAATTAGTATACGTGGTAAAAACCAAAAATAAAAATATTTTTAATGTGCCAGCGTATATTCATTCAAATCTAAAAATATGTTTTTATTCCATGTATTGCAGAGTTCTAACTCTAATTTTTGTATTTCAATTAAGTAGTTTGTGACATACGACTGTAAGATTAAAAATGATTGACCGTCTTTTTTACATCCTTGGGGTTAAGTTTTAAAAAACACCGTAGTACGTATTTTCCGATATTTACAAAATTTTATTCATTTGTATCTTTCATGGAACATATTTACTAAGTTTGGATAAGAAATTACTCTTTATTTCAACTTCATAGCAATATGCAGAGCCCATATTACCCCTAAAATCGAACAATGCATGTAATTGTTTTATTAAAATGTTTGAATACCAGTTTTTATTTTTCTCGATGAAGTGGGTTCTGGTATAAGATGTGACATAAAAAGGTTAATCAGTCTCTTCACCGCCTAAGGATTAAATATAGAAAAATCTTTTTAATGGGTGAATAATTAAAAAAGACCCGAATTTCACGTTTCTAATTCCAACAGTTTAGATTGTGTGTTGAGGTATTAGTCAATCGGTACCGTATTATTTTATTTAAGAATATATGTATGTAAATTAGTTATAACAATTGTGTTCTAGACGTGATGTGTAAATAAGCATAAATTGCATGTCAATATCGACGTCAAAAAATGACTACATTTCCTTTACAAAACATATTATTTCCATAATACCAACTTTACGATATTTGGCCTTGCTTCGTGTGTATTTACATGCTTCGCTTTATTCCTTCGCATATATGTGTACACACTAGATCAAAGAAGTTAGTGACGAAGTAACGCATCGATGAAAAGTATTTTTAAATTTTATTGTAATGTTAATGTCTTCTTCTTCCTTCTATAACATATTTTGTAACGCATTAGAGTCATTCCATATGAAACCATCTAGTGACCACCGGCTCATTTTAGATCTTGCTCAAATTTGGTAAAAATTTTCTTTAGTGTCGAAAAAAGAACATCCCGCATTACTTAATTTTCGCAGGCGCCAGTTCATCCTTACCCGAATTAAAACGTTTAAAAACTTTTTCTTTTTATACTTTTTTTTTAAATCGGCTTTTTGCAATTCATTCCTCGCCAAAATTGCTATAGAGGTGGCAAGTTTGGAGAAACTAAGAATTCAAAAGGCGAGAGGCTTTGGAATAATTAGCTCCTATAGTCCTGCTCATTTGCATACAGTCTTTGCTCTCAAATGTTTTTTTACGCCTTCTCGCATTGAAATGTTTGTTTCAGCAGAATAAAAGAACGTGATTTCAATTTGGTTTTGATTACGAAGCACATTCTGCTCCATGGTTATTTTTATGTATATTAATACAACCATAGAGCAGAATGTACTTCGTAGTCAATATCAAATCTGGCTTATTTTCGGTCTTATGGCACGGCGTAGCAAATTAGCATATTAGACAATAATTTAATGTGTGAAGTGAATTTGATCGAATGGATGCGTAGTATTTCCAATAAGTATCTTTTATGACACGCTTTTATTAGGTCGACCTTAACTAATTTACTAACTGTGTAATGGAATCTACGAAACTAAATTTCTACACTTTTAATTGTTGTATAATCATAAAACTTGGCTGTTGTGTAGTCCTAATGACAATATAATAAAGTGATGTCGTTGGACTGATTTGATGAAATAGACCGGAAGTTAGACACTGAACTCGATAACGGAATAATGCCTATCCTGTCCTAACCGTGTATGGGTTCTTAATTCTTGTATTATCATAAAACTTGGCAGTTATGTGTAGTTCTAGTAACGAAATAATAAAAGGCTTTTCGAAAGAATAAATTATTTTGCATGTCTAATTATTATTATATGAATGAAAATGCTTAATATTTCAGTAAGATTTAACAAAGCCCCCACGTTTTTACACTCAAATATTATATTCAATAACAAATATGGCTTACACTAAAGTATTTACGGTGTAGGCAGATATAAAAGTTTCTATACTTGTTTTTTTTTCTTTTAGTTCAGTATTAATGAAAGTGTGTTTTTATTTAGTTTTTAGGATTTCGTAGGAAAACGACAAAAACAGAATCCTTATAATTTCGTCCTGTCCGTCTATTTGTCTGCCTGTCTGTCCATATGTCACAGCCATTTTACTCGAAGGGTATTGGCGTATACAGATGAAATTCAAGTGGTATGTGTATTTTATGAACCGTTATGAGATAGTGGAATTATGAAAAAAAATAACATTTGGGTTGGCACTACATTCGGTATACAAAGGCGTGTGGGGTATCGTTAGAATGGGCTTAAAAATTAAGCTTGGGTTCCAAAACAATTTTTTAAAATTTAAGTTAATAGTTGGTGATTTTAAGTAAATTTAAGTAAAAATGGTGAATTATATAAAAAATCATCAATCCTGTAAAATAAAAATAAATTAAATTATATTGGTATAGGTGGTGTTTGATATTATATATATATATATATATATATATATATATATATATATATATATAGATATACATATATATATATATATATACATATATATATATATATATATACATATATATATATATATATATATATATATATATATATACATATATATATATATATATATATATATATAATCGTTAGTTGTATGGTATAGCGGTTTAGGAATTAGCTACCATCTAAATTTCATCTATGTAGATAATGTCAATAGCCGTTTTTGCAATCTGGCTAGGGAACCATAAAAATGATGGAATTCTTCTCCCCATTCCCACCTCTTCAAAAATAGAAAAGTTCTGATATTTCGCCAGTTACTTTCCAAAAGCTGAACTATTTTAATAACTTTTTGAGAACATATTTATTAATGAAGAAATATAAAATAGGGTTATGAAATATTTAACTAGCTGCCACCTAGAATAGAAAGTTGATTTTGATTACGAAAAAACTAAAATTCGTTCAACCAAAAAAAAAGTATATTCTGTTAAAAATGGTTATTAAGATTAAAAATTGGTGGAGATATTTCTTATTTGTCGGCTAAAGATAGAATAGGGTAAAATCATCCCTTTAATTTTCTCAACTCGATCCACCAAAGTTGAGAACATATCCAATTGTTTTTTCAATTATCGCCTAATATGTTGGACCTTATCAACTTGACAGAAAAGGAACAGAAGAAAATCACAAATGGGAACACAATTTTCATAAAGATATTAAGTAGTTAATTTTTATAAAGATATTAGGTTTGTAAGGCATTACGTAAATATGTATATAAAGAATTGTAACTGGTTAAATCCAAGAGATCTTACTTGTATTTTTTAGGATTAATGTGATGAACCAATATGAAATGTTATTCATCACTCTAAGCATACATTTCAATAATTTGGAAGTTATCATTACATAATCCAGTGTTATAGACTTTCTTCAATGGTATAAACTTTCGATTTATAAAAGTTTTTGGGCAGCAAAATTTCGTGTAATACATGCATTTTTATTAATATTTTGTATTTTTTCCAATTATTCAATACTTAATTTATTTCTTCTATTATTGAATATAATAGGGTTTCGCGATAATAAACGTTATCTATTCTATATTTATAAACAATATAAATTATTAAAACAGTTAAAATATATCTAGTTATATATTTTGTAAAAAAAAATGGCATGTTATAAAAACGAGATAAAGACATATGGTCACCAAATCATTTTATTTTCTGACAGTTTCATTAAGAACACAGTAGTACCGAAACGTCGTACCATTCACTATCGGAGTCTACAGCGTGATACGAATCCTGTGGTTAGTAGATACGGGTGTGTAACTCTCGTTGTATATAAATAACCAACGGTGAGTTATGACAAGTATAGCATAGGCACCAATCTGTTTCATTTAATGAAAGTTTTCGATTCAGATATAAGATTTATTAAGCCATTAACTTCACACGATCACACGTTGGTATTTGCCGTTCGCGTTTCTATACTTGTTTAGTTGAATATATTCTATGTCCATGATATTACATTGTCACGTCTTTGTCTGCTGAATATTTCTTACTTTATAGTAAAGTTTAATCATTTGTTTTGTTAGGAGTATTTAGAACACTCGTTTCTCGCTTGAACGAACTTAAATATTATTGAAATACTTGTAAAGAAGTCAATATAATTACTTTTCTTTTCTCTGATTTTTAACTTATCGTTTTCCTCGAGTTTCAACTGAATGTAACATTATACAATTATATAAATTAAATATTCCACAAAAATATCATATCTTATATTATTAACTCAGATGTCTTTTTATCCTAGACAAAGTGTTTTACAAATTTAAATTATTCTCCAAAGATTGCTTTCGAAGAGATTTACAATAGATCTAATGTGGTTCTATGTTTTAGATGTCTATTCGTTGTCTTCTTGTGGTTCTATGTTTTAGATGGCTATCAATTGTCTTTTAACCTATGAGAATATCTGAATGTGTATGTGATGTTTTAATAAACTTTATTTTTATTGGCTTTATTTTTATTATTGCCGTTTCGTTTAATTAATTTTATCACATATAATTTTATTTAAATGTAGAGAAAAATTAATTAAGTAATATGTGCAGTAATTTTTTCCTTATAAGATAAAAGTGTCAATATAAAAAAAAACCTGCCGATGTCAAGCAAAACACGCACTTCGAGAATTTTGTACTTTTATTTATTTATAAGCATTTAATGGTATGTAATTTTTTTATTAAAGTGTTAATTTGTTATAACGTAAATATATTGCCTACAAAATATTTCTTAGGCGCATATTTCAAAGAAGTGTTTAAACCCAGATAGAATTAGAAATCAGGAGTTTTTAATTTTTTTTCTTTTCTTGTGCTATAAGATTTCTCAGCAGGTCGATTTAAACGTTTTAATGGGGAGTATTTTTGGTTGCGTGAACCAAAAAACTTGATTGTTTACAGCAATATAAGGCCATAGACTTCAGTTTACGATATTAATTTCAGCTTGAGATCTTAAATTGTTTCAAAGAATACAGAGCTTTGACAGATAGAGGGACGGACGGAACTTTTTTTTCATTTTGAGGAAAGGAAACCTGAACAAATAATAAATTTTGTGCTAGAAAAAACTTTGTTGATTTAAAGACTTTGTTGATTTATTTTTTTCATTTTGTTACGCGGTTGAATTTACAATTTCAAATCTTTCACAATACTCATTACATTTTAATATATATTCTTTTGATTTATTGGAAAATATTGTTATTACAAATATCATTTCATTAATGTCGTTTTTAAAACGAAGGCATTAAATAAATGAATAAAGTAACGAACATAAATTTAGCCGATAACTTTCCATTTCGTTTATTCGCATTAGATATTATGCACCGATGAAATTGTCGACAAACAAGTTAATAAATATTTATTCTCGTCAATATGTAAAACGCAATTAATTAAATATTCGCTCTACGTGAATATAAATACTCTGGTATAAAATGAAATCTTATTAATTTTGGAATATTTTAACAAAATTTGGATTTATTAAGTTCATATAAATGTTAATGAAATGATTTGCATGGTTTGAGCATTAAAAATAATTTGCATGGTGCTTATATAAATATCATAGCCAGACTGGCGAGACAGTCAGCATTGCATCATTTAATTTCACGCTCTGATTAGACATGGGGCTGAAAATATATGCATGGATAGATGTCGAGGGTTTGTTGCTTTAAAAGCAAATTCTTTGAATTATGAAAAATTATTTGTCATCCGATCTTAAAGATAAAATAGGTTTACAACGTTACAAAGGTATGCATACCTAAGCGAAAACAAGAACATTAAAAAAATTCAACAACAAACATTTTCCGGTAAGACATTGCTTCGTTGATTTAAATACACTACGGCTTTTGATTTAAATTGATTACAGCTGTTAAAATTTATTTTAACGACTGTAATATATTTAAATAAAACATCTTTATCTATATAGTATATTAATGCAGTTGATTAATTACATTTCGATAAGTAAGTAATTTGTTTTAAGACTTGGTAACTAATACCTTTTAGTATTTTATTAAATAATGCAGCGGCAGACCTATGGTGATGGGAAAAGTAAAATGCATTTAAATTCTTTTATGAAAAAAAAGGTATATTTGGAAATCTCTTACTTCAATATACATTAAGCACATTGAAAAATATTGTAAATTTCTTATTAAAATATTTCCTAATGCATCTGTTAGAAGTTGTCTTACATGAGAAGGTGTTTAATGGTAAGAGCTTCTAAGGTATTCTTGATGCGGAATTTTCATCTAAAACAAGCAAATGAATTCAAATAGATTGCAAAATGGCGTACCACAGGAAATTTTGTCTTAAGTACCGCATTTTCATAAAATTATGATAATCCCACTGTGAAAGTTTTGGGGAAGAGTTATTTATGAAAATATCCATTGACATACGTGTTCTCCTACATTTTGGTGAAAATATCCATAGATACATGTTTCCTCCTGTAATTCCAAAATCGGAATTATAATAAGACTAGCGTTACTAGAGGTTTCCGCAAAGTATATAATTTAGGAATTAAACCGTGAAAAACCACAAATTTTAGCTACCAAAAGAATAATTAAAGGAAATTGAATTTACAATTTCTGACAAATAAGATTACAGTAATTTTTTTCCATTGCCATACAATTTTTGGCATGATATCACAAGTGAATTTGGTAATAATAAAATTATATTTAACTTAATATATTTAACTAAAAGGATGTAAAAATATTTATATTATAAGCACACAAAACATTTTAAGGTTCTGGTTTCTTTTGCTGAGAAAAAATTTGGTTTTTTTCCTATAATTCCTTATGAATTTCTTTGTAAGGTATAACATCAATTGTTCTAGCTCCCTGTTAAACTTCAAACGCTTTCTTTATTGCTGGAACAAAATGTTCTGCTCATATTTTATTCCCTTTATATTAAAACGAAACTAATTGACACGTTATCGTTTTTCCCATACAAACTCATCGATAAGTCATTCATTTTAACTATTTTTTTTTCAAAATCTCATATATATATGTGTGATTGAAGTATTTGTTTATGTCAGTATCATTATCGTAGACTTTTAGTTAAAAATATCTGAACAAAAAGAGTGACGAATATCAGAACCGCGGATAGTAATTTCATGAATAGCTAAATATTATAGTTCTATGTATCCTTCAAGGTCTATATTTACTTAATGTTTACGGAACCTTCGCAATTCAAGTTCTATTCATAATTAATAGGTTTCCTTTATCTACTTATATTGAATCATCAATTCTTAGGTTATTTTATTTTTTCTTTCTTTCTTCTTCTTCTTTCTTCTTTCTTTATTCTTTCGTAGATGCTAAAGCTTCATATTTATGTTTTTTGTTTAATATTTATAACCGTTCTAGCTTCTTTCGTAGAACTCTCTTTTGTCCATACTACTAAGTCGCCGATCGTCTTCAGATAAAGCCAGTTGATATGCGTGACGTCCCAGTCTGATCTGACATCGTATTTACATGCGAATCTAGCTATATTTGTAATACGTTTCACTGTTATAGGTTTCTTCTTTTATTGATTTGATTAGTTACTCAATTCTCGCTCTCATCCTTTAGATATCTAAGTTTTAGAAATATTCAAAACACTTCGTTTTTTTATTTTCTAAATCTACTATTACGAGAGTATAAATATTAATTTATAGTACAACGAGCCACTCCTTTAACTGCATTATATCCGTCCGTGTATCACAACCTCATAACTTCTATAGTGTTCGAATTATATATTTTACGAATGGAGTATGACAGATCTTTCAGAATGCAATAGAGGTTCCATTTCCCATTTTTATTTCTCACTTGTAAAATATTAAGCTGAAGGTGATATGTACATCTTTTTTTTTGAACACCTCTCCAGTTTTCCAAACATGTATACGAAATTAGGGTAAACAATTTGGCAGTTTTCAATTAAAATTATCAATAATTTTGCAAATCTATTTATTGCTTATTTTGACAATTTGTTTCTGTCAGTTTGTACATTTGTTAGGAGTCAGGTAAAAATAACTAAGTCGATTTAAATACATGTTAATGCATTTCAAGCAAAATACTTATAATTCTAAACTATTTCACTCGATTTTATTGGATTAATAAATTTGAGATTTATATAAAAATTTAGGTTACCTTTTCATTCCATGAAACAGTTTTTGACGCACTTAAAATTCATGAAATTGTACCATTTTGCTTGCTTTCATAAAAATACCAAATAAATTAAAGTCTTTATACTTTTTCTAGGCCAACTTTATTTCATTTCCAGTTTTTATATACGTACTAAATATAATTGTTTTTATCGTAAATATTACTAGATTGGTATTATTCCTTTTAACATTACGATAACTATAAATATTGTAATTTTTCATTCCGAGGAAACATTATATGCTTGTAATGTAATTTATGAATTTTACAATTATATCTCGTTTCAATATTATATCTCGTTTCAATTATATCTCGTTATAATAATATCTCGTTTCTTCGACCTCATATGACTATGATAAGTTTTAGATTGTTCAACATAGTCACTTGAACTTTGCAGACAGTATTTCTCAGCGTTAATAGGGTTCGGTAAAGTAAATGTACTTGAAGCGAATGGGAGTTTAAGTTAGTTTATACCGAAAGTATAAAATACATTTTATTACACGAATTCATAACGGGTATGGTTACATATTGGAACTAGCAATATTTTTCTATCTGACTTTGTTATCCTTTTTCTGAAACATTTTTGGAAACAGGTGTTCCGGAAAAATATTGATTTCACTTTTTGATTATTAAATATTCACTATGGCATTTTTCTAAAAAAAATTGATATTTCAAAATATCATTTAAAATAATAGAAAATATATTTTGCAATTCTCTTATTTTTCCCTAATCAAAAAATCTCTTTATTATTAACTGCTTATCATTTTTAATATTATTACAAATAAATAACGTACTAAACTAATTATGCTCCTTAACAGAAAATAAACCTGACTGTGATAACGTATATTTAGAACATTCGTGTTCGGAACATTCTCGTACTTTGTTAACTCTCAGAAATATATAATATTTTTCTAATGTGTCATAAAGTATTTTTCAATTTGTCTTTTAAATTTTAAATATCTTTCATTGGCACGCGTCATGATGCGGTTAGATAAATTATTTTATCTTAATTTCTTTTATTATTTTTCCATGTTTTTCTAAAATATATATTACAGTGGTCTTTCAAAATCCTTTCAATTATACCCATCACGATAAGATTCATGGGAATCAACCTATATATATATATATATAATATATATATATATATATATATATATATATATATATATATATATATGTGTGTGTGTGTGTGTGTATACATGACCTCTAATTGTTTTTAAACTACTTAGATTTACTTAAATACAAAATTTTATCTCCTTATGGCTATATGACCCGTAATGAGCTCAGAAATTTTTGAAAGTTGCTGTTTTAATGATTTTTCCTATGTAGCTTGATCAAGTGAAATATTTACATTTATTTTAAAAGCAAGTCTAAATAAGGGTTACTTATTTATTGAAAAAAAGATAAATTTGCACATCGTTCAGGATATCTCCTTTTGCATAGTCTGGATACAGATTTCGCTATTTTTGCACAAACGTAAAAATGCTTTTGAAATTGCTTCAAACCATGAAAATCTCGCATACGTTTTACAGCTCTTTCAGCTATGTCTTGAACTGCACTTCAAGAAAAAATATTTTTTTTGCCTCCAAAAGGGCAGCATATTCTTCCCATGTAAAAACGAGTTTCCGCAGGAAATTTTCATAAATTTTTGATGGAGAAAACAAATTTATGCTCATGACGGACACGAAATCATTCAATGATTTTCCTGCAACAATAAAATTAGGTAATATTATTATCAATTTAGAATCGACCTTGTAGAAACAATATAAGACACAAAATTAAGTATTCCCACTTACTATAAAAATAATCAGATATTTCTTCTTTCGTTGGAACATATCTCTTCCAAATAAATCAAACTTCTTTATACATTCGCTACAATGTTTCTTTTGGTTTGTTCATCAACTTCATCATCAAAGAGTAATGAGATGGCAAATTCTTCTGACAACTATCAAAGGTGTTGGCTAAACTTATTGAGGGCTGCCTTGGAGCATAAATCTTCATTTTGTGCCTTCACCGTCAAACTGCATCCAAACCAGGGTTTCTCATATATAGCCACAATGACTGGTATTGTAGCATACGTATTTTTAGGGCTGTTTGTAACTTCGGGAATTTGACACAGTTTTAGTTTATACTTGGTTAGTTTTGGTACAACAAGAAGTTGTTCCTTCTCTCCATATGACATAAGAATTGGAAAGCGTTCTTCTATAGAACTTCTCACGTTCAGTCCAGGAAATAATTTCCCATCCCAATAAACGGTAATTATTTCAGGCACATATTTTAAAAGTTCGATTTTATGGATTCCGCTATATATTTTCTACTTTGTGAATAAAGGCGTTAAATAGAAGATTTGTTCATTGGAAAATTATCACAGTTAAGCCCTAGTGCTTCTGCTATAGCTTTAAGTGTAAAAACAAAATCCCTTATGCTTAATTAATCCCTTATGCTTTATGCTTTTGTAAGAAGCTGCAACTAATTTAGGCGTGACAAAGTCTTTCCTTCTTCTTTCTGTGGTAGTTCTAGAACTTAAGGATTAAGATGACGATAGCAAACGTTCCTCCAGGTTTTTATCAGAGCTGGTAGGTTAATAATGTTATCCTTGAGGTTGTATAGAGTCTTGCGTAGTAAGGGATGACGATAAATTCTCGTAACACATTTGATCGAGTTTTTTTCTCTTTTTTTGATTTTCTCTATATCTTGCCTTTTCTTCTTTCTCACCTACTTAGGTGACCTACTTGGTGAAGTCACCTACGGGACTTTTCTTTTTTCTCACCTAACTTCTTGTCTACACTCGCTAAACACAATATATCCAATAAATTATCTGAATTATTGGAAAATCCTCCTTAGGTGTTTTTAAAAATCTAGCGGTTTTTAAAAATCTCTCTCCTCTCTCTTTTTTAAAAATCTCTCTACTCTCTCCAAGCTTCATGAAGATTCATAAGTCTCTCCACACAAGCAGGTATAGCTCTGGTAGGTATTCTAGCTTTTTCTCACAATATAGTACACTCTCGAATGACAAGATTTGCCCTTTCACTAACAGTCAATTTAACTTCGCGTTAAAATATACCACTGCAAGAACTTGACAACAACTTTGCACACGTTATTTAATCATCTACGTCACCAACCAAGAAAGTGCTTTTTATTGCTTCTTAACTTCACTGCCACTTTATAAATTTAAAAAAATACGTGTTAATTACCGAACCATCCGAGAACAACTAACTTGCGCCGCTTCTTCTGCGCAACTTGTATGAACAAGTTGCGCAGAAGAAGCGGCAAGTCAGCACGGGTTGCAATGTTCCAAGAAGATAAACATTTATTTCGTAGTGTTTTGGGAGCAAATGAAAAAACTAAGACCTATGCATTAGCAAAAGTGCTTTTTTTAGCTTTGTCGTATTCAACCAAAAGATACACAAAGACGGCGCGTGATTCTAATATCTGTTTGATTACTATTTTATCATAATCACGTTTATTTTTATGTTAATCTCAAATAAATTAATCCTTCTACTTAGTTTTGATTATTATTGTTACCCAGAAATAAAATTGAACAAATAAATTCAAGTATGATCGATAAGATGCGAGTCATATCGTATATGAAGGGATTTGACTGATGAATATGAAATCTTGTGAGATTTCTTTTTAATTTTTGAAAAACTCATTCAAACAATTTCTATTATAAAGTAGTTTTTTTTCAAATTATTATTTAGTTTTCATTCAACAGCAAATCAAATTAGAATGAAAATTAAAAAAAATATTTTTCAATTCTTTGACTTTTTAAAATTACACTCAAATTATCGACTGTACTGTACGTTTGTTTAATTCTTAATGACTGTAAGTGTAATGTGTAAGTATTAACACTTTATACTAAAATATATCAGCTTTTAGAGTCTAAGAAAAAAATAATCTGGGACAAAGAGACGAACGAATGAACGGACATCGACTTCAATTAATGAGACTACCTTTCTAATTTTGGTTTGAAACATTAAAATTTACTCGATTCTTTTCGACTTGAAATGATCATTTTAATTAGCAGTATTTCCATAACAATAAGTCCGATGGCATAATAATGCCCCGTAATAAGCATTGGGGGCACCCTGCACCTGCAGATCTGCAGCATTTGGAAGATGTTATGATGATGAAATCGCTCATTGGTATTCAATTAATTTGACAGGATTTGTGTGATGAATAGAAAACCTTGTGAGATTTCACATTTATGACATAAATCCACAAAGCTTTTTAGCTTCGCTACGAAATATAAATTTCAAAGCGAAGTTTCTTAATCTATTCATTTACTTATCCATGTTCCGAATAATATTGACAGCAAAGAATAATGGCATTGCTCCAGTTAGATGTAAATCGCAGATACGTAACGACATTATAGGGAATTAAAAAAATATGTTAGTATCAAATAAATATATTAAAATTAATCGTAAACCCCACAATCTCTTCCTTAGGAGTATCAGTTGAGCATAAAAAATACATAAATCCGGTACAATGTTCAACATTGGAATGCCGGAACACGTATGAAAATGAAAATGTACTGATTATTGGTTCACGGCTGAGGGTACAGAAAATTACAATTACATTCTGATCTGAATATAAAAATTACCCGTAATTAAGTGTTACCACTGCAGGTATACAAAACTAAATAAGATTCATAATTCGGGGTTTATCATAAGATTAAAATAAGAACATTGTTGTGACGTATCCGCTCAAAAGTAACCTTTGTGATGCATACAGTGTACACAAATATAGAGATTTATAAATATACTCTATATTTGTGTTATAATACTCTCTTTGTTTTACAGGAGTCATCATTGTCTTTTGCGAAATTTATACAAGGCTTGAAATAAAAAATTGGTTTCTATCCGTACGTGATCAGCTGTCCTGAATTGAAATTATTACCAGGCTCCTTTCTGAATTTATCATTGTTATATTTTCTTAAACAGCATAATGTGAGAATGTGACCTATTTCTTTATAATAACGGCAAAAGTGTAGGTATCTAGGGGAATGCTGAGCATAAGAATTATTTGATTTCGGTTGGTTATTTTTAAAATAAATTAGCTGATATTCGCTCACCAGGTTTTGGCTTTGAAGTTTTTCTAAAAGTATTGTTGGATCCTTTTCTCCGAAAGGGCGAGGTTTGTTTAAATTTTTCCTACCCAACACCGGATCATATTTAAATTTTGTGTTGAAAGTGTAAAACATAATTAAAGTGTTTAGGGCAAGAATGTCCACCGTCGTTAATCGTCCCTTAAGATCTCCTATCACATTATTAGCTATGCTTTGGTCAAATGTTTAAAGAAAGCGCATCTCCACACTCATAAGAAATTCACTTACAGACTCGTGAGTTTCTTGTTTTCCATCTTATAAGTCTGTGAGTAGGTGGCCGTAATGCTTACGTTCCGCAAATTGATTTTAAAAAATTATTTCAACGAGGCTCAATTTTTCAATTGTTAGATGGATGACGCGACTACTATTATGCCTTGTAGTTGGCTTAGAATGAATGCGAAGACGATATGATCTTAAGGAGGGGTAACCAAACGTAATAAACATTTATTCAATTTGTAAGAAAAACCTTAATATTTTTAGGATTTAATTTAAGCTTTAATGAATTTAGAGTTTAATAAATTTTAATATCATACTAAGGGGAATATTTTCTAAATTTTTCTGTGCATCTGCAGAGCTTATAGCATTTTTTTCGTCTCTGAACCTATTGTTTGATATAATTAGATTACGCGATTGAATACGATTACAAGTCAACAAAAAAGAAAATTGTTTTGAGTCTGTTGTTTAGTAAATATTTTATGTTTGTATACATCGAAAATTAAGCAGAAACCCCATAAATAATAAATAACGTTTGCTTTTGTACCTTTATATAGGGAAAAATAAATATACGGTGTTTTGGCAGATTTTTTGAGGAGCCGTTGCATTTAAGATGCAAGAGAGGGGTGAGGGCGACTGTGGGGGTGAAGCGGGAAGTGGCAGACTGACACGGTAGTGTGCGCATGAGCATTGCAAAGGAATAACGTATTTTATGTGTATCGAGGCCTAAAAATATTTTCCAAAAAGTGTAAAAATGACGTAGACTCTTTTTGCTATATTTGCGGCGAATTCATTAAAGTGAGAGCCAAAAAATTTTGTTTGACGTCAAATATAAAACTTTGTGAAGCCTATGAAGCTTATTTTAACTTACCCGTATGAAGTCAAGATAAAATATGGGCATCTCATTTCTCATGTAATAACTGCAAAAACACTTTAGATGGTAAGAAAACACATCATATTTTTAAGGAAACCATACCTATATATATTTTTAACACATGCATTAAATGAATGCCGTTCATTTTTTTCCAGCCTGGTATCGAGAAGAACAAAAAAGAATGAAGTTTACAGTACCAAGAATATGAAAGGAGTCAGCTGATCACATCAATGATTGCTATTTTTGAATAGTTAATCCATGTAAGCGTCGCACTGGCAAAAATGTCAAAAAGATTCAGTACCCAAATCTACCATCAACGTCTGCTCCAGTACCCCACAGCGAAAATTTTCCAGTGCCTTCTAGTCCAAAGCTGAAGGCAAGAGCAGCCACTATCGCTATCACAAATATCTGGTAATAGCGAAGGAAGCGATTTTGTGATCGCATCACCGTGTGTTGAACCACATCTCATTTATTCAGAAGAGTTTAATGACTTAGTAAGAGATTTAAACCTACCTAAACTTAATGCAGAAATATTAGCTTCACGGCTAAAATAGTGGAATTTGCTCAAGAACGATGTTAAAATAAGTGACCAAAGAAAGCGACATGAATACAAAAGAAATACCAAAACTATTCATTTTTAAAGTTTTTTTTTGTATTCTTTTTTGTATTTTTGGGTTTTATATATGCCGTCTTTTATAATTAAAGTTGATAAAAATATATAATTCAAAATTTGTTAGCTTTTAAATATAATTTAAATTAAAAAATAGAGCTTTTCCATAAAATTTGAAATTTATTTTTGGTAAGTACAAAAGGAAATTTTATTAGATAAAAATATTTTTTCTTTCATTGGTTAGGCATAAGTAATCAAAATCAGAGGTACAGAACTCGGACTAAAAATTCATGTTGACCTGTGTTATTTATAGTATAACTCAATTTAATTCATTGTGTTATTTAAGAGGACGTTGTGAGGCATAAACTTAGTTCAACGATATGTAAAAAATGCAAATGTTTAAGAATGCATATTAAGTTATATATGCGAATGTTTAAGATGTGAAAACAAAAACATATATGCAAATGTTTAAGAATGCATATCAAGTCATACAAAAATATAAAAAAAATGTATGAAACAAATTACAATAACTACAGAGTGGATATATTTTACAGTATTACGAGATGTCATTATAATCCATATTGAGGTGGTGATAATCGGTGTGTTCTCAGTTTTGGGTTTCAAAGCAGATTCTCGAGGACGATGCGTTGTTGGTATTGACCGCTCGATGATACTTGCTACGATGATGAACAGGGACCCTTGTTATACTGGCCGGTTTATGGAGATCGGTGATATTTGATTTTTGATGACTTTAAATTTATTGAAAACTGTCGGTGCTCACTCGCGAACAGTGTGACTTTTGACAGTGGGAGCGTTGGTTCTTGTTTTCGACGACTGTAACTTGTATATTAATTGAGAAAAATTTTGTTGATGAAGTATTTTCCTGGATTTTTTCAAAATACCTTAAGCTGTCACAAGAATGTTATAACGATTTTACAGTGGGGTTTTTAAAAAAATATTTTTGAATTATTTATTATAATAAAAAAGTAATAAATATTTATTTCAATTGCTATTAAGTACTTTGTTTAACTTGAATTACGGCGACGCACACTAATGATTGAATTGAAATAAATTAGTCTGAACTCCGTGGGACTTCCGTGTAGAGTTCTTAAAGGGTTAACAAATTTGAGGTGTCGTGGGCGGAGTTTACTGATGACTTTGTGAACAGGACTTAGTAATGGTAAGGTGATGCCCTAAGAGCCAGTCAGTGTTATGAGTAAATCGATCAAAATAATTGAAGCTTTTTGTATTTTAAAGGATATATAAATTTGGGAGAATTTTTACATGTGAAAAAATTTTTTCCGAAATTATGAAAAGATGTTTCAAAACACACGCTCGTAAATATATTGAAAAAAATGAAGAGTTGTTGGAACATTAAATAATTGACCTGAAAATAACAGTAATTTTGTTATTATTTCTTAACAATAGTTATATTTTGAATTCAAGAGCTTTTCCATGAGGAATTCATGAATGAGGTTTTTCTATGATCTAGATTATGAAGTTATTGCCATACTTTGATGTTTTTGAACTCTATATCTACATAAAGTTAAAAAACTTCAAACTTGATTTAAGAAATTAACATACTTTTTTTGAGAAGGAAAACTTAGTTTTCATCTTAGAACTTATAGATAAAACATATTTTCAATATCGATTCTAGGCAAAATACTAGCAATAAACCGAATAATGGTCTCATCTCTAGTATTCACGAGCTGTAAAAGCGTTCAATGTCCTGCGCTTTGTATATGTAGCGCAAAGTACGCAATAATGCATTATTTTTTCGGTCCGTACGGTATTTGCACTATAGCCGTATCTATATCCCATTTCTATTTCGTTATTCGTTTATTACTTTCCTTGCGTGTCGTTGTTTTTAGCCTTGTAATTTAATTCGTCTTAAAGACTATCGAACTAATTTTTAATTAACAGGCTATCCGTCTGGTTCAAATTTTCAAGACTGGACTAGTTTTCAATTTCTTTGGGATCATTTAATTTTCTTACATATACATAATAATTTAATAATGTTATTATTATAATAAAATATTTCATTAATGAAATAGAATTTAAACCATCTTTTCTTGATATCCTGAGCAAATACTTTAGTTACAATAACTTGTGGATATGCTTTTTGAACTGAGTGAATATAATTACCAATTGGCCGTGGCTAGTAAACTAGAAATTCAATTTCTTGAATTGACAGCAGCTGGTAAAGTTGGTTTTATTATATTCCACTTTATATATTACTATACAGTATCAGAGTATCAGATAAAATAGCCGTTATTGAAAATGTATACATTTCTATAAAAGAAGATTTGATTTGTTAAGTATTACGCAGATTCATAATGGTGATGAAAAATGTTGTTTTGGTATGTGAATTTTTTGAACGAGTAGTTTCCTTAATGTATTAAAGTTACTGAAATAATTTTGATATTTACGTTTTTCAACTTCACGCTGTAGCAAAAATATACGTGAACATCTGCTCAAGTGAAATGGTTGTATATTAATAAAATAATAAATGCGAAATATTACTCGCCTTCGTCATCTCGGCGCCTTCAAGATAATAAAGTATATTTGAGATAGTTCTAATGGTCTTTAAAGTGTATGTTAGAAGTATATGCAAGTTGGAATGTGTTTTTTTGTAAATTTGTAAGTATTTGTCGCAAATGTTTGTATGTCTGTTAAATATATAACATAAGAACCAATTGTAAATTTTCTATTTCCCAATTCATACTGCAATCAAAGCGAAGACATTTCATTTTAAACGTTAAGTGGTTATTTCGTATATTCTTTTCACGTCACAGAAAATCATATTCCTGTTTTTGGGAAGAAATGAAACTTATGCTACATATATGATGATATCTACTTACTTTTATTAATAAACGCCTATTTTTCTAATACAGGCCTTGAACATAAAGCGTTTTATAGAATTTAATTTGCTTGTAGAGGTATTCTTTGTAATGGCGGGCTTCCTGATCGCTATTAACTCCCCGACCGTCGAGCGACAGGAGTATGACTAAGTTGCTACTTAAGAGATATATTTGGTGCGAAGTTCATTTCCTAATAAAGTAACCTTATTTTTTACAACATGAAATTTGCTTCCTTACCTATGTCGTAGAAACAAATAAACTTGTAAATATGAGCGGAACTCGTACTGCAAGGGTTCCGTTCTGTCCCCTCGGGTACATAAAAACCTAAAACCTATTATAATAAATATTGATGCTATTTAGTTTGTGTGTGTAAATTATGTTGCCCGTTTTATGATTCGCGATCAAAAAAGTAATTCGGTCACATAAAAATATCTCTTTAATTTATCAACGCAAATTATCCGAAATAATTTTAGAAGGAAGTATTTACGAAATGCCGTTACGGTTTTTTTAGATTTTTATCTCTCTTGAGGGAAATCTACCCTGCAAAATGTCTCCTTTCGCGCAAAGTAGGACACCGTAAGTACAGACACCGTATCGAAAAATATTACTAAACATTTCCTATTTTAATCAGGCTCATGGGTAATGACATCTGATTCCATGGGATTCGTAAGAAGAGGTCCGTATGATGCATGGGTATATAACAGTTAAAAGCAAATATTAATAATATATTTTCTCTGTGTTTACATATTTCTATCTATCTCATCTCGTAAAATGTCTTCACTATAGAGACCATTCATAATCTCATTCAATTACAGCTTTTGCACTAAAAAGCGAGCGTTTGATATGAAAATAATAAATTATTTTGTTTACTTCGGAAGCAGAGTTTAGATATAATAAATAAGTTTAGTTTAAAAATATATTCTAAAAACCACCTTTATTGAGAGTAGCGCATAACTGTAGTTACTTGATTTTAATATTAAATTTGATTGAAAAATTATGTACTTTTTTCATTTATATAGAGAAACGACGTATATCTTAAAATCTAGCTTTCTTATTAGCGTCTCATTTCAAATTCCTATTGACCTCGTTCTACCTTTTTCAATAAGACATTAAATTTTTGTTGCACGACACCCTAAAGTCAGGACAAGTTCGTAAGACAAGTCCATTCATAGTCATTTAACATTAATATGATGATAAATTTGTATTCCATTAGGTTGATTGTTATTTCAAAAAAAACATTCCAATTAATGTTTCAATTACCAGTATTCCAAATTGCGAGCTTATAATAAGTTTTTACTGTTTTCCGTAAAATTTGAATCTCTAGTTATAACGCGAACAATTATTTCAGTATGAAAACATTATAATGTGTCAAATAAATTTTAAAAGCGAGCAAATATTATTCGTTTGAAAGCATTCGACAATTTATAAGCTGATTATTAAGAAATGTTCAATACAACAAAAGATTTGCATACGCAACACTTTCAAGGTTCAACTTAAAAAGTTTTAACTCGGAACAAAGTTTGGACACAACGTCAATTATGTTTGTCTTAAGTGCTAGTTAAACAAACTGTGGCCGTGTTAAGCGTTTCGGGGCGCATCATCGCAGCCATTCGTCACGCTGCAGCTAATTCTCAACGAATTAATTAAAAAGTTTAATCTATTTTACACTTATTCGGAAATTTTGTGTTGTTAATATGACAGTTCATTTTATAATAATTTACCTAAAATATAGTCACACGGTATTTATGATATTTATAGACCAACTTGACATAATTTTTATTCTTTCAAAAACTATAAAATCGATGTTGTGTTTTTCTATATAGGGAAATATTGTGAAAATCGCACAATACACAAAAATAAAGTATTGGTATTGTTTATTTTAATGAGAGGTTATAGCAGCTTTATAATTATTAATATGAATGAGATAAATTTGTTTTTTGAAGAGATAAGTAACTGAAAATGAAGAGTGAATACTTTATTGGAATAGTTAAAGTAAACATTCTTAGGTCTAGAGTAAATAACTGTGTGCCAAAGCAAGGTATTCATCGACAAAAACGTTTGTTAATCCATTAGTGGGACAAAGAGATGGAAGTTTTTTACTTCCATATATATATATATATATATATATATATATATATATCTACCAGTCAATTTATTAGAATTAAATTATGAAAGTACTCTTCCCGCCAGTTTTTGTATTTTCATTAAACAAAGAAAAAATATTTCAGCGCGTACATAGTTTTCGAAATTTTCACTGCTCTTAATAATTTCTACCTTCTCAATCATTTAAGTAATATTATGTCCTGTAATGTCTAGATCTTTTTGACTCCCACCCGCGTCTCTCCTTTTATAAATCATCTAGATATCACCTTTTCAATCTGGACTACCAGGAAAATGAAAAAAATTCTATTACCAAAAAAACTAACAGTTTTACAATTCCCTCGATTTTGTAGATCACTGATTAAAACTGGTTTTCTGTGACAGATATCTCAAATTATTTTTCTTTGTCTTGCCTATGGTTCCATATCTCTTTTGCGGTCAGCCCTCGTTGTACATTTTTGCCACAACGGTCTATCCTGTGTTATCATTAAGTTTAAATTCATAATTTTAAGATCTTTCGTCCAGGTAGCAGCGGGTCGACTTTGGCTTCTCTTTCCTTCTTCTATTTTTAACACTGCCTTGGTCATAAGGTCTTCGTTGCACCTCATAATGTACATTTTTTGTCCGTCAATCAATTGATTGGTTGTTATGATCAGCCAGCATTCCGACCCATACATCAACGTTGGTCGTACCGTTGCTTGCAAACTTGACCTTTGATTTTGATGGGCATTCTAGTGTCACTAAACACTCCGGTTAGTGATCTCCATTTTAGCCAGGCAGTTGTTATTTTGTGCTGGATGTCTTCTTCAGTGCTACCTTTCTAGAGCTACAACTGAACCGAGATACTTAAACTGCTTTACCGTCTTCAGAAATGTTCCTTCGATCATCACTGATGAGTTGTCGTTGGCATTATTTCCAGACATATCATATATTTAGTCTTGCCTCTGTTCACTTTAAAACCTTGCCTCTCTAGTGCAAGATAAGAACTATGTAATTAGCGTACAGTAGTGTCCAAAGTGCAGGTTTTTGTAGATGTTCCGTGTATACCGTGTAATAGTTCATAACTAGGTTAAACAATAACGGGATTATTGTGGATCCTTGGTGAAATCCGACCTTAACTTCAAATTTGTCAGTCTTACTTGAGAAACTACTAACTCTTGTAGTTATTCACCATGATCTGTTGGGTTTATCACAAGGCATACGGTCTTTGACGATGCGGCGCACCGCGGGGACACGACTTCGATTCCCGGCCGTTTGTTGAACGGGGCTGGACTAGTGTTATGGTTTGATATATATTGATCCCATTCCGCTTGTGAATTTGTATTGGTTAGGTTGGTAGGATAATTTCTTAAATTTATTATACCACGGTAGTTACTGCAATTTCACACATCCCCTCTGTTTTTACAGAAAGGGATTATGCCGCTAACTCTTCACATCTTGGGGACCTTTCCGTTATTCATAATTTTATGGAAAAGGTTTGTGAGCCAGGCCTCTTATTTTTCATTTTGAATGAGGCTCTCCTCACCTCAGATGTTCTGATTTCTTCAATAGTGTATTCCGATGGGGGAATTGGGTTCAGTGATTAAAGCGAAAACTCCTCATTAAGTAGTTCTTGTTCGTATTCTTGCCATTTTTTATTTATATCATCGTTCCTGGTTAGCAGTTTTCCAGATATACCTTTTACGTCCTTACTGTGTTTTATGTTTTTTATTTGATTTTGACATCTTTTTGTAAGTTTAAATATCTAATTTCCTGATTGCGCCGCTTTTAACCTCTCATAGAAGGAGAGTCTGCTTTTTGCTCCTGCGACTCTACACAGGCACTTTGCTACTTTCCTTGCTTTTTCATATTCATGTTTATCGGCGTCCTATCCTGAAGCCTGCTACTTTTTAGTGGCATCGTTTTTTTTCTCAGTATCACTTTTACTTCCTCATTCCACCAAGAAGGATCTTTGTTAATTTATAGTCTTCCCTTAGATATGCCTAAACTTATCTTAGCTGTTTTCAGAAAGATATAGAGCTCGTTCCACTCAGTATTAACGTCGAAACTTGACGATAAGTTTTCGAGAAACTTCTTCGTCTCTTCGATAAAGGTGTCACCTTTAGATTTGTTTATGTTATACCATTTTATGCATGATTGTTGTGTTGAATCAAGCTGTGATTTCGAGAACCAAGACGTGAGTCTTAAGCAAGCTATTAGTAGTCCGTGTTGTCTGGTGAGTGCCTCCCCGGGAACGACCTCACAATCTTTAAAGCATTTAAGTATTGCTGGTCGAAAATAATCTTTTTGCGAGACTGAGCTACCAGTCTTATATGTTCTAAGGTACTCGCTTTTCTTTTCGAAGAACTGTTTACAATATCTAAGTCGAACTAATTTACCATTTCGATGATAGTTTTCCCTTGGGTATCTAAGGTATAAAATCCAATGTTACCATGGGTTCGTGAATAATCAGGCGCATTTCATCCTAAATTCATATTCGGGTCTCCACCGATAATTCTCTATTTCTCTATAAATATAGACTGTATGACGTCCAGGAGATTATCCCAGAAAGGCTCTTTCTCTTCATGTGAGCAGCCCACTTTTGGAGCGTTGACTGATATGATATATCATTGTCCAGGTCTATCTTTGTACTCATAATTCTGTTTCGCTCCTTCTTTATACCTTAATTATTCGTTGCCTTAACTTTGATAGAGGACTATGCCTATTACATTTCTATTTGATATCGTTCCGTTGTAGAGGAGTTGATGTTCTCTGCCATTGTCTCTGGATTTCGCACCTTCCCATTTAAGTTCCTGCAGGCAGCAAATGTTAATACTCTGCCTGTGTAAAGTCTCTGCCAATTCTTGGCTGCCTCCGGTTAGTAATCCGATAGTTCATGAAGCTATGCGCATATTATTAGCGCTGTGTCTAGTATCGTCGCTTTTGGTTGACGCCCTAGCATTTTTGTTCTTATGTATTCGCTTCTGACTGTCGCTTATGTGGTACGTCCTAGCCTCTATATCTCTTTCTATGTATAATGTTTTCATGGTACTTGGAGATTTTTAATTTGTTGGCTATAGTTTTTAGAACCGATTGCCACCTGACGCCAAGACATAGTATGTCTCAGAAATTTGGGTGCCGCCGTTGTCCTTTTCTTGTTTGGCTCCTCCGCCGTCATCCCTTGTGTGCGTTTTGGCCTAGCGCACAGTACTATCGTCGAACTTAACTCCGAAATAATTCAGAGCAGTTCGCAGAATGGGTTTGTTACGAAGTTACTTTCTCCGACCTGTTGGTTCGCGGCAGTTATTTTATTTCACTTCTATCCTCCAAGTGCCCCTTGAGCGTTCCCCTATTCGCCGCCTGAGGACGCATTCTCTAGGGGCCAGGTTTCTTCGAGAAGTGACAAATATCTCAAATAAAAAAAGGTCATTGTGTATCAACCAAAAAAAGCAAAAAAAAATCGAATTAACCCTTTCAGAGTTAAGACAAATGTAAAACAAATTATTCAATAATAAATGTATATCAAATTATTGAATAAAACCGTTTAAAACGTAGTAATTAAATTTTAAATTTGATAGAGCAAATTATTTAACTTAAAGAAATCAAAGAAAACGCGGTCTTAGATTTGTTTATCAAATAATTAAAATTAAATAATGCCCGGTGTGCTCCAAGTTTTAAGTGTCAAACAACATTTCTAAAAAAGGTATTTTGGTTTGGTGTGCTTTATGTATATATTTTTTGTTCAATAACAGGACCGTTTAACATAATTAATCGATGAATGAATGACATATACATGATAATAATGGATGACATTGTAAAATTAATTATCTTATAATTAATTTTACAATGTCATTCATCGAGTTCTATAGACTTATTTGGAAATGCTCATCTATCTATCGGCCTGTTCACCCATTTTCCATAAACTACTATGTTTTGAACGATTAAAGGAAAAGCATCGAAAAGATATTTTGTGTCAAACGTGTACAGATGGAGATAAATAGTAAAATCACCCATTACTAGCTTCATAATATCTGTCGCTTTCTTTCCTAAACTTATATATCTTCACAATTAAATGAAACTACGTGATGTAGTATTATTTCTACTTTATTTAATTTCTTTACCACGACCTAGGATTCGTTGTATTACAACATCTTTAGGTGGCCTATTAGCAAAGATTGCTATAATGACACGTAAGATTTTTAAATTTAAATTTGTTTTATTTAAGTCTTGCATAAATTTCTTATTAAGCATTCCGTTTTCTATTATGAAAAAGCTGAAATTATACCTGTGTAAGTACGCAATCCTGAAAGGGTTAATCCGATATTTTTACTGTTTTTTGGTTGAGGAACAATAACCTTTTTTATTTAACTGATAAACTAAAATATTTCTTCAATATATAGTAATTTCTTTCATATCAAGGTTCATGCATAATTTTTCAGCATAATTTATTTTTCATTTTTCTGACCTGTAAAAACTTCCATTATTTTATAGAAAACTAGTGAAAAAAAACTGGAGAAAGTGAAAGTGGAATAATGTAATATAGTACGTACATCAACGACGATGCACGGTGGGCTGAAAATCGACTTTCATGGACTTATTTTTTGCCTATTTGAAATCTTAAAGGTCGTTATTGGCTGGACGCAACTTTTATTTACCATTACTTTGCTCAAATATGTCACGCTAGTTAGTTTATTAGGAAAACGTATAACTTATAATTTTTTTTACGACAAATTTGTATGAAACTGGTATGAAAAATCTGTTTATCTCTGCGACTGCAAGGAAAACCATCATGTCCTTACGGAGGGTCTGAGTACTAAATATTCATGATTTATTGACATACTTCATATAAAGGTAATTACTGAGAATTTTTTTAATTTAATTTTTTTAAATTCCTTAACGGCTCCTCTCAATGCTAAAAGACGAACAAAAGACAAACACGCAAACTTTCGGCCTATCGTTTACTTAAATATATATTTAGAAAATAAATTGAAACAAAATGACGACTAAATTTTTTTATCGTTCATTAAAATGAAAAAAAAGGTAAACAAATTTCAGAATTTTTTTTAAATCTGCAGAGTGATCCTCATTGGTATACCCCAATCAATAAGAGCTTCTGTAAGGATATGAGTGTTTTCCAGAGATACAGTTTTTTCGTAAAAAATTGTATATCCTACGAAGTTTTTTGTCATAATCATCATGTCGGTAATGTAGAACGTTAGAACACATTTACGAAAATAGATTAGTAGTGTTAGATAACAAGTTTACCGGTGCAAATAAAATAATCCAACATGTACATTATTTTTTTTATTTCATATGTCGTGTCAATTCAGTAATCGGATTACATTCAAAATTCTCCTATGATGTAGGAAAAAGTATTTGTCTTCAAGTTTATTTCAAGATAAGGCTTATACGAATAAAACGTAAAAGTAAGAAAAGGTATAAACCGTCAATATTCACGAATCTCTAAACATTTGAATCGTTACCGACATTCGTCACTACCCCGCCTTCCATATATTTTGTATAATTTCTGTAATAACTCCGTACCAAGTATACATATCAAATTCAGCGAGGGTTTAAGATATTTTATCAACAATAACCTAGACGCCAAAAACTTTAAATTAAGTAGATTGCAATCTATGTCAATAGAATGTTGCAGTATTTTGTTTACAGAAATTTGACCAAATAAAATTCAGGAGTGTATGTGTTTGCAATGGTACATAATTATTTTTATGATTTAAGAAGTTTAAATAGGCTTTATACTATATGCGACTTTTTTGTGTTTAAATACCAGAAAAAGTATTTATTCCAGTCACTTGATTACCTATACTTAATCAACCTCACAGAATTCATACTCTATATCAATATAACCATTCTTTGTATAAACCTGTTGTCTTTAATAGAGGTAAATGAACATTCGCCAAAATATTTTTTTTCCCTAAAAAATGATGAACATTTTTATTACAAACAATGTAAAACCAATTCATTGACTTTATAATAACTAAGAGCTCCAGGAGAACCTGTAAAACCAATTCATTGACTTTATAATAACTAAGAGCTCAAGGAGAACCTGTAAAACTAATTCATTGACTTTATAATAACTAAGAGCTCAAGGAGAACCTGTAAAACCAATTCATTGACTTTATAATAACTAAGAGCTCAAGGAGAACCTGTCCAGATATTATGTGTTCCGAGCGCGCGCGTTCAATTTGTAGATTAATAAAATGTCTCCAGAAAAAAATACAGTTAACATAAAACGAGCCGAGGAAAACATTCGTGTTTCCTCGGCTCGTTTCATGTTAACTGGAAGGAGGAGAAACATTTTCGATCATTTTGGTGTGCTGAATGCAGTATGCTTGAAAAGAAGTGTCCCGGTAAAAGTAGTTTCCGCGTCTATACAGTTAATTAATAACTTTTGCAATGAAAAAATACCAAACTATACTAAACACGTACTCTTGGATCGCCAGGAATTGATATTATGCGCGATGTATTTAGTTTTACTATTAATCATTTAGATTATACAAAGATATTGAGTTAAACATTAAGTTAAATTAAAGAGTATTACGAAAAATATGTATGCAAACGAACTCTACCAAACTAAATACAATAAAGAGGCATAGCTATTAGTTAAATATTATTAGCATAATAGTTTCTGTAATAATTTTTAATCCAACTTATAATAATTTCCAAATATTATTAATTAAAAACTTTTTAATAAGATATTTTCCCCTAATATGAAGCCAGAAGATATAAGTATAAATAATTGAATTAAAATTGAAGTAAATATTATCATGTTAGATATAATAATAATTTATTATTATATACTTATTACAGAATTTCTCAAGTAATCGTTATCCTCACGTACCCAATCTCATATTATTAGAGCAATTGTGTCAGTTGTATTGTCAGTGTGAAGTTGTTATTGTCGGATATCTATATTATTTGTTATGAGAATTGGGTTATTGTTATGAAAAAATTTAAATGTTGCGTATTACATTTTAATATTATCGATATATTTACGTTCAAAGCAATTATTTTTTAATATTTCTTGTTTCGTATAAATAAATTTTGTCATTGCTTTTACTTTTCGCTTATTAGTATTGGAGAAGGAATTTACTTCTTTTATTGGTATGTTACGAATTGACTGTGTCATATTGCAAGTCTTCATAATTTTCTTTCCTGCGCGAAATAATTTAAGCACATTTATTGCGCGCCACCCGATATTTTATTATTAGGTTAACGCCACAGAACGGATTGCACTCCGCAAGGATATGCGTTTATGTGATAATATAAATAATTCTGGTGTGATTTTGAGGCTTTCTCTATGTTGATGATATCACCCTGTTTGCCTTATGTAGGTTTTCCAGATATTCCAATAAAAATATGGGTAAGAGAGTTTTCAAAGTAATGTGTGGAGCTTTAGGGCATTAACACAGTAGTGTTTGCAGCGTTGAGATGATCGTGCAAGATTATATGCTTAACGCAGGTATGCGCTCTTATATTAGCACTTGGCATATTTATAAAATATATTCAAATGTGAGGTATATTGTCAATGGGAAGTAGATGTATATCACTATTCGTTATCATTATTTGTCATGGACATGGTTGTAAATGACCTCTATTGTTATTTTTTTAAATACATTTGATTTTCATTTTAAAATTATTCTCATTATAACTTCATGTATACCCTAAAACATGGCTACTGAACCCTTCCATTATGTATGCGGCGCGCGGAAAGCGCGATGTATGCAGCGCCCCATGTATGCAGCGCGCCAATACGTATGTTTTCCAACCTCGTTTTTCTCCGGAGAGTACTAAGCAATAATAATTAATAGTCAAGTGTTAAATAAAACGATGTTTCTAATTGAATTCGTTGTACGTCATTACAGCTATCGCTACATATAAATATGCTTATTTTATGGAATATAACATACCGTAAAGCAATATAACATACCGTAAAGCGATATAACATACGTTAATTCACGCTAATATAATGACCGTCAAACCGTGTCCAAATTTCATATATCTATAACAGATACGGCTTATCAGTCATTATGACAAATATTTGTGGACTAGATTGGTGATTTGATATACGTATGTACATTATCAGAATCATTTAATTATTAACGTTCCGTTGATTTATTGCAACAGAATAAAATAATGTTACGTAATAACGTTATGACAATCCGGATAATGTAGACTAGGCACATATTATTCGATATCTTAACAAAAATAGGAACTTGAGTCGATGTCTACGTTGAGATCATTTATTTATACTTTATACAAACAAACAAATTATTACAAACGGCTGATTATTTTTATTTTCTGTTCAAAATGTGAAATGAATTGTACGTACGAATGGGCTCCCAAAAATTATTCGCGCGGTCATTTTTGCCGCTATGACTTTTTCAAAATTGTGTGTGACTTTTATATCCGTTCGAAATTTAACGTTAATATAAATTATGTTAGCATAAATGATTTTCCTCTATCTACGTTTAATTCTTGTATACACTTTTTATAGTAGTTACATTTTATAAAAATGTTACATTTATTCTTACGAAACCGTTCGGACGTATCGGGGAAAAATAACCTGGTCTTTTCTTTCCTTAAATCTGAGGAGGATCATCTGTATTGCCAATGAGTAGCGATGATCTCCAAAATACGCCAAAGGATAAAAGAAAATACGCCATATCAACAAAGGATTCATCTACCATAAATTCAAAGTGCAACAGACACGCATCAAAACTCTTACCTTGTGCCAATAAGAAATTTGCCGCGCGTTCTACGATCGCGAGGTCGGCAGACAACATACAAAAGACCCGCCAAAACTGGCAACATATCCGTTGATATATTGTTTAGAATTAGGACGATTTTAGTCGCCGCTTTCCTTTTCCATTCCACCAAATACCCTATAACCTTTTACGGATTGTCCAAGATAATATTCACTTTCGACGGTATTCCCGTGGCTTCGTGAAATATATATGGACATGTAAAACGTTTTTTAAGAAATATAAAAAAAATAGTAATATAGAAATTTTAACATTTTTATTATTATAAAATTTTATCTACAATCGGTTTACTGATGTGTATGCAAAAATAAATCACGACTTCGCTTCAAAATTAATCCCAATCGCAAGCAATGTGTTTGGATATATTAAGTATCTCCCTAATATTAGAAATTTCAATCCGGGTCACCTAAAACCAGACACAATAGTTTTAGAGTAAAGTTTAGATGCGAGTTCTAGAAAAAATTTTATGCTTTATATTTAATTTATCGTAACACTGCTCTTTTGCGATTCCAATTCATATATGCGACATTTTTGCAGGTCAACACGAAACCGTCAATATGGGAAGATTTAGGTGTTAGAGTTTTGTTGTGATTACATTTTTACATTTTACAAGAAAGAGTATAGCGCCCCAATCTGGCATAACTACTATAAAAGTTGTTGAGTTGCTCCACATGTTATTTTGAAAACTCTCTTAAACATAGTTTTATGGGAACACATTTTAATATACTATCTATAGGTATAGGAAATCATCTCGCTAGTCATATTGAATTTCAGTAACAGAATTTTTGAATTGTAATCATTAGATTTTATTATGTGTGAATATTTGGTGTCTTCTATCCTACAAAATTAAAACGTCTCTTTTAATTTTAACTTCTTAATCTGACGTTATTAAACGTTTTTAATTTTGTCGTATTAATTTAATCTTGGTCATTTGTTTTTTACTTGGAAATAATTATACAGTCGGCATTTTTTTATTAAAGAATTTTTCTTTTACATTTAATGACATTGATATTTATATTTACATACAGTGTTACCTATTTTATACATTCCGAGTTAATCGTACTTAAGGAGTAAACTCCAGACGCGCGTCGACGCTGACACGCACCAGTTTTTAAATTAAACAGTGGCTATAACTGTTGATTGCAGTACTTTTGTTGATTGCAGTACTTTTGTCTATCCTATTATAATGTATTACTAACTAAAGAAGTATTTATAAACTGAAATTAGTAACAAAAATGTATTTTTTATATTTTCACGCAAAATAATGTCATTAAATTAAATGAGCTGCGTTACATGCTCGCTTGTGAAATACAGGTATTAATTTACAGCTTAACTTTTTATTAAAATATAAATCGTAAAAAATCCATTTTCTAATGTTTATATTTTTCTCCATTACCTTATTTCATTATGATAAAATAATTAACTTACTTTGTAATTTTATAGATAAAATAATGTTTTAACGCTCTGGATCTAATGTTTTCCTTTTGTAATTTTTCAATAATATTATTTACTTTATTTTATGCTTAATATTTTATTTATTATTTGGTTTTTAATATTTTCAGCTTATTAGTTAATTAAATTTTCAAATAAAAATAAAAATATTACTTGAAAAAAGAAGATGAAAAACAATGTCAGTTGTTAATATACAAATAAAAATATCATGAAGGGAAGACTTAAAACTAATGAAATATTTTTAGATTGCTGTAACCTATTAGTGTCGTTGATATGAAGCAAAATAGACCCAGTAATTTAATATCTTTCATTTAAAATTTTAATAATTATAGTTTTAATTATTATCTTATTTAATTGCATTAAAAATTTGAAGGTGTTCACCGTAAAGAATTTTTTTCTGAAGCAATTTTTTATTTTACTGTTTGTTTATTGTATTTTACTAATATTTTATTATTTCTTTACTAAATAGCAGTTTTAATGATAAACGAAAAATATTCAAATTTTTATTATTGGCAAATTCTACATGTTCTAAGTACACGTTGTTAACTAGATTCTTGACCGTTTTGTACCTATATAATTTTGATCGTGGAAATAATTTGAGTCGCAGTAATTAGTTTTCGTCTTATTAAAATAAAATTAATTTGTGGAAGACACGTGTGTGATTATTATGTTTTCTGATAAGGATCCCTCACAAGCAGTCACTGTAATTCTTGCTGTCCCTGAGCAAAGAAAGGAGTTACGACGAGTGAGCTACGATTTTTATACACCCTTTCATAGAAAATAAGGACCGCGCCGTAGGGGGCGAAATTAACAATGCTTAAATTTATATCAATATTTGAACAGCGATATTCTTGTAATTATGTTTATTTAATCCTATTGTACTTATTTTTTTTTCAATTCAGAAATGAAATGATCCGGCAATATCTCCTGTAAACTATTCCTATTTAATTTGGAAACAAAATAGTTATTGTATTTCTATTGAACTATTTATTTAAGCAAAATGAAAAGACCTTACTTTAATCGACTTTTTTTCTATTGCGCAATATTTTATATATTTTGATAAGAGGTGACAAGAAAGCATTATATTTTTTGTTTAATTGGATTGTTTACTAAATTAAATACAAGCTGTATCGAAAATAAATAAATTAAACATAAACATAAATATTTTGGACCAGAATCAAAAACAAATTGTGTTAATGGACCTGTTATTTAAATTGTAATCAATTTGTTCAGTGCATGTACAAATATCAAATCCAAGATGAGTATGGCAACTTTATTTGCTTCATTTAATTTCAAATTCAGGTTAGAAATGAATCCGCGCCGAAAGTTTCGTCACTTTAAATGTCTGAGGGAATTTAATGAATTATGAAAGTTCAATGTTGTCAGATACAAAGAGTAATATAAGTTCACAATGTTGCAAAGTAAGCAAAATAAAATGATGAATATAAAAACCTTTCAACATGGAAGCAATTTCTGCTAAGAAAAGTAATTTTAATTCTTTTAGTATTTTTAAGTAAAATATCCTCGCCTGGGATATTAATGATTTGCTTCTGAAATTATTTTAATTTTTCAACGGTATTATGAAATTTGATATGTAAGTTATTTTGGAACTTAAAAATTAATATGATTTACTATAAATAATGCATGGATTTGGCATTAAACATTTGCAGTTTTGTTTTTAATCTAGTAATCCTTTTATTTTGAAGTCATCAAAATACTATCGCGTTTTGGGTTACTGTTAACTTATAACCGCTGATGTTTTTTTAACGATTTATCGTTTTCAAAATTTATTTGAAAATTATTTTTTTCGTGGTTATTGAAGCCAGGAAAATGTGAAAAGAAAATAAGTAAGTACTACTTAACTTTTAATTTAGCCAAATACATGCAAAAAGGCTATCAACACTTGAAGCAAATAGTTAAAGTAAGAAAATATAACAGGTACGCAAACTAAAAATCCATATTAAGACTTGTCAGCCATAATAATTAAATACTTATCTGTCTGCAAAAATTAAACAAAAGATTGTATGATTTCCATTTCATATACATAGGTTACAGAATAGAGGAGATCATAGAATAAAACGTAATATATAATTTTTCCTTTAAGTTTTATAATTTGTAAATGTACCATAACCAATAATTAATTTATTACGCCCTTAAATGTATATCCAGTTGGATTCTTCTACTCGCTGAATTTCTTTCCACATTTTTTAAAGAACATATCAATCGAGCAACGACATTTAGTGCGCGTTTGACTGTTAGAAGAGTAAACATCGAGTCAAAGAAACGCAAATTACCTTATCTCGAAATTATTTTTATAATCCAGGAATTCGAGAAACCTTAAATGCTTTTTTATATAATCTCGTACCATCTAATTAACATGAGCGATAAGTTAGTATATAAGAAAGAATGCGCCTTCTGCGATATGCCTTTGTATTTTTCTCCCACGCATTCAAAATTTTTGATAATAATGAATTTAAATACTTTTTAATATAAAATTTTGGGTATTTATACGTTTATTACTTAAATTTCAAAAATATCTGGAAGTCAGCGTAATTTTAAATTTGCAAGTTTACAACGTTTATAAGAACAATAAAATATTATTACCCTTTTATAATCTTATCATTTTAATATGAAAACTTATCATTTTAATTAAAAGAAAATTAAAGCTTCCAAGCTTTAATTTTCTTTTAATTCTTAAATATTTTGTTTTATTTTTTTAGGAAATAGGCATTTCCTGAGGCATTTTTAGATTTTCGATGTTTGATGTTCTATATTAAAGAAGAATCGTACGGAGATAATTATTCAGCATGTACTTACAAAACTATAGTTTTTTCAATATTCAAGCCATGAATGGCGATAGGCTAAAGTAACTCAAGTTGGAAATTTTATCGATATCAATTAAGTTTTATAAAAGACAGGAAGCCTCCACTTCTCACCGAGATAGGTAAGTAATCGCATCAAGCTAATATGTATGCACATCGTACATTTTTGTATACCGATAATGAGTTTTCAGCGCACTATTCACAAACAAATTCTTTATATTAATAGAATTTTTTTTTAATTCTTGATGAAGTGTGGAATATGACTCTAAGAAAGGGTTAATTTTTATCTAGTCTTTCTGATAAGGACGGCAATTTTGCTGACGAAGGGCGGATTCAACTGGTTCGAAAAGCTTGTATACAATAAAAGAGTTTTAAGTATTATGTAACTCAGATAAGCAGTACAAAATCTATGAGCTAACACGGTTCCGTTCTATCGCTTAATTATAATTATCTGCGTAAATAGGTAGGTAAGTAGTTGATAGATATTGACATAATGAGGGTTGGCAAAATAAGGTGTTTAAACATGTCATTTAAAGTGTTTAAAACAGAAAAAAAATGTTTGTTAATAAGTGTTTAAAAACGCCGTTAAAAAATTAAACAAAGTTTAAAACATTAAGAAAGAAACAGAGTTTAAAGCAACTTTTTATTGCCAGCGAACTCAAAATAAATTAAAGGACTTAAAATAGCTCGAAATAAATTAAAAAGTTGGATCTATGACGTATTTATAATTTAAATTAAGAATTACAAACAAATTTTACTTAGACTTTTAATTAAAAAATCCGTCATTTTTTAACATTCGGCTTTCGGTTTCAGTGGCTATCGTCCCATTAAATGAGTGTTTTAGTGAAAATAGTGGCGTTAGTCAACCGTCAATTCATATATTAAGAACTATACTTTTTAGCATATCTTTTAAAATTTTCATGAGTTGAGTTTTTGACATAACTGAGTAGATCATAATTAACGTCTTCGCGGTTTATATCCTGGGTGTAAAATTTCCATTGATTTCAGGAATTGCGGGTATTTTGTGTGATTAAAAGAGGTGTTGGTAGCAAAAATATAACGATATAATTGTAGACCATGTATTCTTATCTTTCTAACCAACAATATAAGTATTTTTTTTTATTGAAACGTTGACGCTGCTACTAGTGCTGGCACTTTTTTATTACAGAACAGTAACGTATTTGACAGAACAATCATTTAAAAACCGGGAAAACTACTAGCTCCCGACACCTATACTACACAATCCTCATACTATTCGACCTTGTTAAGATTTGAATCGGTGTTAGAAATGTTGCTTTATTTCTGGAAGTGTACCTCCATTCTTTTGACAAGTTTAAATAGTCCTTGATTACATTTTACACAATTGATTTTACACAACGTAGGGTGCGTTGCAGAAAATGTAATCAATTGTGTAATCAATTTATTTTGTTGAGGGATTGATATGAATTATTTCCAAATTGGAGGCTTTTTGCGTGTATTGTGATATTACCTTATTGCAATGAATTTTGAAAATGAAATAAAATATCAGAAAGAACATCCATCATATACATACTCTCCATTGGTAATACTTCACCGGTAAACTGATGACAAATTACTCAAAATGAAAAAAACATAAAAAAATTCTTGTTTAAAGCATTTCGAACTAGTTATTTTATAAAATTTTAAAAAATATTGTTTTTTTCAATCCTGGATATAATTAAGGCTCACGAGTTCCCTGAAAATATTTAGACATGAAAATTTAATTTATGAAAATAAATCGGTTAATAAAAAGGGCAGAAATAGAACACTTATGCGGAAGAATATTTGTGTATATTGCTTACTTTCCCTCCTGTGCATATATTGCTTGCGGAAAGTGAAAGAAGACAGCTTTCCTAGCAATAACAGCATTACAGTCGATTAATTTTATGCTTCTTTAGATATTTATTGAATCCATAAGAACCTCTAATCGCCAGCTATATATTGGACATTAGTTCAGTAACATTAATTTTTAAATGGGGTTTTTGATCGAAGTTCTGGTCATTGCAATTACCAAAAAAATTTTTTTTGTTTTTCATAGACGAATGTTTAACTGTTTTATCGTTTAAACAAATACAAGTACAAATGAGAATAATAAAAAAAATGATATGATTTTATATTTATATAATTAATAATTGATATGATATTTATATAATTAATAATTGTTAATAAATGATATGATATTTATATAATTAATAATTGTTAAATAGGATGATGTACAATAAATAATTACATACAAGTCTGATTTAAATTAGATTTGCATACAGTCATTTTCTAATTTATACCAATAATTTAATTCCAAATTATATGATTTCGGAAAATGTTTTTGGAGTTACTCTACGATTTTCATATATAGCGCCGGGTATTAAGTTTTATGAATGGTAAAATCAGAATTTCGGAGCGTACTACGTTCAGAACGTTAAAAAAAAGTGTAATCAGCTAATTTCAGGTACAACTTTAATTGACGTATCAAATATCGAATGATTTACTGACAGTTCAATACTTGACATTGGAGAAGGTTTTCAATGGAAAGAACGAACGCCATATATATTTTTTTGGCTGGAATTATGGCTTTTAGCAAAAGTAGTAAAATAAATACAAGAGAAAGAAACTACACGGAAGTAGAAGGAAGATAATAAGAAGAGATATTTCAATAACACCTCTCACAAAGATGTAATTGAAAATATCAAATATAAATTAAGCATCGACGGAGCAAACGCCGAGATACCTATATAATGGTAGTGGATATAACTTTATCTTTATCTTTGATTATATAGCGTTCGTTCTCACCAGGGAGAACCTTTGCCAATATCAAGTGTGGAAAAAAAGGATATGCAACACTGATTAAATCATATTTCGGATATTTGTCATTGTTGCTTGTTAAATAAATTATAAAAGAATAAATTATACAATAAAACAAAAACTAAATAAGAAGGTGGCTACAATTAAACAAAAAGAAGAAAATGATATTATAATATATACAGAGTACAAAATAAGTATATACAAGCTAACATAAAAACAAAAATAAACAAGAATATAAAGATGAAAAATTCTATATTTTGATGTCGTTCTTTCTTATGAACTAAATGATTAATCCTAAAATAGGTCTGTTGGCAATAAATATAAGTGATCCTATGTTGATGGGCAATTGAATTTTATATTTTAATAATTTGGAAATAAACGAAGGAAACCTATTATTCAATGGACATGAAAAAATGAGATAATTTAAATCGCCTTCTCCAAGCCCACAATCGCAAATTGGAGATTCTCTGATCCGCAGTCTAGCCAAATGAGGAGGAATAGAACAATGAGAGAATCAACACATTCTACTTGTAGGGCATTTATGGGACTGGATTTCATAGCACCCGCTATGATTCTTAGAGATTGAGACTGAATGCGGATGAATTTAGTGGCATTGGATTTGGAAATAGGATCAAGTAGAAATGAACCATACTACGGACTAGAGCGTTATATATTAACTTTAATATGGAAGGATGAGAGCCCCACCACATTTCAGAAAGAGCACGGAGAATATTCATATTAGCCTGGCATTGGGAGACGACATATTCAATGTGAATATTCCAGGATAATTTTGAATCTAGGAACATTCCTAAGAATTTGGTATTTGAAAGAACAAGAATCAAAGAGGAATTATAAGAAATAGATAACGGAGGAGTAATTCTCCTTATAGAGAAGACCACCACAGCGCTTTTGGAACGCGGTGGTCTTCTCACATACCATGAGAGTTAACCCATTTGTTTAAGTTAACAAGGGCAGAGTTCAAAGCATTTTCTGCAAGCATTATTGACTTATCAGAAGAATATAAAAGCAGGTCATCGGCGTATTGCAAAACACGACAGAAGGGATTTACTGTTGAGTGAATCATATAGGAGTAAATATTGAAAAGTAATGGACTTAAAACAGAGCCTTGGGGAAGACTCCTCCATATAGTTCTGGTTAAGTGGGGGGGGGGAGTCCAGGGGATCTAAGAATAATAGATCTTTCTAAAAGAAAATTGCAGAGAAAATTTATAAACTTGATCAGAATCCCAAGATTATGAAGAATTTTTCGGAGGACTGGAAGGTTTACGTTATCGTGAAGAAAGATCTAAAAAAGCAGCAACGAGGAACTCTTGTCGAGAGAAAGTAAGTCTGATGTCAGTGGATAGGACGCTGAGACTATCCATCGTACTTTGAGCTCTTCTGAAGCCAAATTGGTTACTTGGAAAAATATAATGGTGTTCATTAAACCATTCCAAACGATTCTTAATTAAATGTTCCGTAATCTTCGCTAAAATAGGAGAAAGGGCTATGGATCTGTAGGATGAACGTACATTGGGATCTTTATGAGGTTTAAGAATGGGAATTATTATTTCAGATTTCCAATACTTTGGAATAGAACCTGATTTGAACATACAGTTAATGAGGGATAGAAGATACCAACGGGTACATGGTAAAGTATTTTTCACCATTGAATATGATATTCCGTCAATATTAGGGAAAGAATCCTTAAGATGATGCAACTTGAAATCCAATTCATTAATGGAGAAATCTTCTTCTGAAAAATGATTGGAGCTAGTAAAATTATACCTGAAAGGTAATTCATCTAAATTTATGACGGATGGGAGAGAAAGTTTATTTAAAAATTGATCAACCCAATTCCCGTGTACAGATTTTGGAAGATCAGGCTAAAAAATAGACCGAAAGCGTTTTATGTTAGACCAGACAATGTGAGAGGGAGTAAAATGAGAGAGGGAGTGACAGAATTTCTTCCAGCCTTCCCTCTTTTTTTAAGGAGAATTCTTTTAGTCTGAGTTTGGGTCTTTCGAAACAAGAGGAAGTTTGCTTCCGACATATCAGATTTATATATCGCTTCAGCCTTTTTACGGGTTTTAACCGCTGTGGAACAGTCTCCATCCCACTAGGGGGGAGAGGGTCTGAAGTGGTGGTTAAATCTTTTAAGTGGGGTAAAGTTCCGAGCGGATAGGTATAGGTATATATAGCCCTTACAAATTGGTCATAGCAAGAGTCAATGCTATCCAAGTCCACTGGAGGGAGGTAATTCACTTCGATACTGAGGAAGGTACGGAATCCCACCCAATCTGCCCTATGTAGGTTGTATTTTTGAAGAGGGGGATTTTTTTCAATATGAGAAAGAAATAAAAATGGGGAAAAGGTCGCTCCCAAAAGACTCAGAAAGAATATTCCAGGAAACTAAGGATGAGAAGGATGAGGAGCAAAGAGATATATCTATTGAGCTCAGGGTTCTGAAATGGGACAGGAACTCGTGTTGGAGGACCATTATTTAGTAAACACAGGCCAAAATCATCCTGGAGTTCCATCAAAGAGACCCCAAGAAGGTTGCTTCGGGTGGAACTCCAAGAAGGGCGATGAGCATTAAAATCTCCCAGAATAATATATGGGCCAGGAATTATAGGTAAAATATCCCGTAGTTCTAATACTACGGAACATGTTGGAAGGGGGACATATATAGAGAGTATAGTGATATCTTTAACTCTCGCTGGAATAATATTGAATGGACAACTGCGGGAGCCAAAAGAAATCTGGGAGAAGGGAAGAGATTTGTCAATTGATAGGGCGGATCCGCTCTATCATCCCGGAGACAGACATAGCCTTGGATCTTAAAATTGAATCCAGGATTTAGCTAAAGTCTCCGAGATGGCAGTCACGAATGGGAAATACTTGCTTTGTTGGAAATAATACTGCGACTATTCCATTGCAAGGCCCTCGCCACTATTGGCGAAGCCATTAGAAAGAAGGGATTGAAGGGAAGTAAGGATAGAGGAGGCAACGTTGGACGGTATTTTATTGAGGGAACTCAGAGTTTTGACCAAGGTGGTCAAAAGAAATTGGATAATACATGTAGAAGAAGGAGTATTAGCTGAAGGTTGTTGACTAAAACCGCCATCATTTTCAGGTTGAGGAATTCGGAAGTCATCCCAGGCTTGTTTTAGAGCCGAGTGGTCATAACCCTGGTTGGAACTAGTCGAAGAGTGGGATCGGCGTTTCAGAGTAATAATTATTTTGTGAGAAGAGTTGGTAGGACGAGACGGAGAAAGCAAATTTGGAAAGAAATTGGAGAAGGAAGAGTTAGAGGGGGATGAGCTGCAACTGAGGCGTATGATTTTTTAGCAAAATGGACCAATTTGGTCGCTTCCACGTAGGAAATATCTCATTCAGACATTTTAAATTTGATTTTTTTTGTCTTTCGAATTCTGGAAAATTTCTATCAGTGGAATCATGATTTCCACTGTAAAAGATACATTTTGCTTTATCAAGAGGAAATGAGCAGTTTCTCCTAACGTGACCTTGACCACATCGGAAACAACGCTCGGAAGATCGGCATTTGTCAGCTACATGTACAAACCTAAAACACTTGAAGCACTGTATTGTAGAGAATTCTTATTTTGAGACTGGAAGCGATGAGTAAGCCATATATATACGTTGGGGACGAACTTGGCCATCAAAGGTAATAACCATCGTCTCAGATGGAAATATTTAGGCTGGCTATCAATTTTTTTTTAATTTAAGCGGCGGACTTTAATAACCTTACCGCACCCTTCAGGGACTTCTATGTTGTGTAAAACCTCCTCGTCAGACTAATCGACTGGAACATTACGAACAAGGCTCATACGACTGACGTTAAAGGAGGGGATGAACAATTTGTTCTATCCCGTGAAGGCAGAGTGGTTAACGAAGCAGTTGGCGGCGTCAGTAGATGAAAATTCTACTGAAATCCTGTTCCTGCCAATTTGTTTCACTCCATATCGAATAATTCCATCAACATGATAAATGTTTAAAGTGGAACCAAATTTCACAGCATGAAATGAGAATCCAGAATTAGGCTGGGATTCTTTTCTCTGAACGTCGACAATAAATGGTCCAACGTCGCCAGAGACGTATAAAAAGCCCTCAAAAGAATTCGGAAGGTAGAAGGGAGGAGATGAGGTCGGGGTTGAAGGAAGTAATTTCGAATTTGCTTCTAAAAGAGGAGTGCGAAGGGTCTTGCAAGGGATTGTATCCTCTGTTTCGATCAGAAGAATCAGACGGATGGAAAGAGGGAGTATTTTTAGACTTAGTTTTTTTTACAATTTGTTCTTTTACAATGTTTGTTTTTTTCGTTTTAATTCCTGTTGAAAGTCCGTAAAGGTAACAAAACTAGCAGGGGATGGTGGAGAAACAAATTCATTATTAGAAATATGAGACTTAGAAGGGTCTGGAGGTTAAGGAGGAATAACTGAATCTGAATCGAATGTTGGAATTTAGTAGAGAGGAAATAAGGACAGTCAATATACGAATGTATGATTTTATATAAATATAATAGATCAACGCATTTTTCTCCGTGCAGCTAGTGATAACAAATTTAATCTCTGTAGTTAAATTTCATAGGATCTATACTCTCGTCCAAGATAAAGTCAGAATTAATTTGTTTGATGGATACAGAATTCGATTGATGGATACAGTATTTTGGTACAATTTAGATGATTTGCTATTGATAGCAATTATTTATTACCTTCCGCCTTGTTGAATCATTACTCTAAAATATTTATTTTCTAAATTACAGCAAACATTTTTACGTTGACAATGGGATATTAAAAAATGGTGCCAAAGTTAATTAATGGGAGGAGATATGCTATCTTCATTTTATAATTTTATAATTAGGGCCCAAATATATTGAAGTCCCTGATTAGGAGAAAAGTTCAGAAAAGATTCAGGAAATTAGACAGAAAAGATTCTTATTGTCGCTCTAAGTGATTTGTTTCTGCATTAATTATTTATGGAGATTTTTTCAATAACTATAAACTAGGGTACTTGTTACCAAACAGCAATACATAATAGAAACAATGGAGAAAAAGTCGATAAATACAGGGACTTGAACGATAAATTTTTTCCCGATTTCGGTTTGCGCCTTATCGTTTGACAAATTCTTTATTTATATATCAACACGTACATACACACACCCACAGATATATCTATATATAGCCACAAAACAAAGTACATACACAAGTATTTCAAACTTAAAATTTCCCCAATATTTTTTTCATTCTCAACTTTTATTCTTCATACTGCCAGTGAAATATATCGAACATTTCTTGAATGAAATATTGATGTATGATTACAAGTTAATAAATACATTTTTATATGTATATTTTTGTCTAAACTTTCTAAGAGAATTTTCAAGCATATTTTATGATCATTTTTATCAAGTGACAGTCTTGATAGATTTATTAGTAATGTTATTATACAAAATTATGACTTACTTTCGCGCTAATGTGCGAAGTACGAAACGCCAAAATAGGCTTGGAGTCACAGAAAGTCAATGCAATTTTTAAAGTGTGTAATTTTTTAAAATACAAAAAAATAAACAATTCAATAATTTACAAGCAGAGAACATAAAACTGCAATTTGTGTCATTATTCAATTTGTTTAATAACTAAAGAAACCATGTTCATAAATGCGAATACATGCAATAAGTGACAATAAAAAATAACAATAAGTCCTTTCTTAAATAATTTCCCATACGTTACACGAAATTATACGAAAATATATGACTTTTCCCCTCTGAAATTTTTGTACAAAATTTTTTCGTATAAATATTAATAAATATTAAATTTTACGTATTCGCTGGGGAAATTGTATTTACCAATATGACAAAATTTAAGTTGTACGAGAAATTATTTCTCAGGAAAATCACTGTAATAAATATTAATTTTCCTGAGAAATCATTTCACAGACGGGTCGACAAGTTAGTTTTTTTTTATTTATTCCGTTGTTATCTTATTGCGATGCGGAATAGGAACTAATGAGAAATCTTTTATGAAAAAATACATTACCCTTTTTTCCCTATGATTCAAATAAAATTGTTCGGAGACTTTTTTAAATTTCTCACATATGTTGTTTTCAGTAATAACCTACTCTCAATTTGAAATTTAATTTGTAGAATTTGTGCAGTTGTGGAATTTGGCAAAGTTAAAATTGAATAAAAAAATTATTTGACTTACGACCAAAATATGCCAAAAACCGAACATCCCTTATTTCTAAAGTTTGCGAGCCTGAAAATTTAAAATAATTCAGATCAACGTAATGTCTTATATGGGATACACTACAAACAAATTTTAAAAGTGGTCAAAGATGTAAATACATTTTTTTTTAAATAAACATTTTAATTTTTTCCCTTTCAGATATTTTAACTCCTCGACCATAATAATGCAGATGTGACGATAATATAATGTAATTTTTTCATTTAAATTCGTAAATGTTCGGGGAACAGTGGCCTGATGCGTGAGTTCTATTCGTACTTGAAAGGTTGTATTATTTTTGTAACACTTGGGCCGAATGAAATTATAAAAATAAATGACAATGAACGTTATTTTAATTATTTTTTTTGGCCCTTTATTGATTTCATTTTTGCAAATTTTATCCGAATGTTTATTTAATCGGGTTTCATTTAAATACTACTGAATCTGTTTATTCATTTTTGTATCCTTTAGCTTAAGAAAGGGGGCATGTTTTTCATTACCTTTTCTTGATTTCTTGCACAGTGTGTCTAAAATATTTGATCTATTGCGTAAACATTAATACAAAATGTAGGTTACCATATTTTGGCAGTTATGTGTAATTATACTCGTGATATAATTACGCATAAACTTCCAAAATGACTTAAATAAGTTTTTGGTTAAATAATATTTAATATGGAGATTGAAATTTGCGCTAATTTTCTTTTTTGTTCAATATTGTCTAAAGGAGTTTAAATTCAACTGTGGATACTCACGGAGTAAGAACCGAATGAGTGGGTTTAAGAAATGATGAAGAGAATATTGATAAGGCTGTTGTAGCGATTCAGCTCAATATTGTAGATATGTCCCAATGAAGAGTATCCTGAGGTAAGCAACAAATTTTAATGGCTAATAATTGCACTGTAATAATAAAAACTCTATGCAAGTAAACCCGTGGACAGATTCAAATTTGTTTTAATTAGTAATTGTGCAATAGATAGGTTTACTCCATTAATATATTTAGATTTCGTCCCTAAATATTGTAATATATGGCCATCACATGCGTGATATTTCCTGAAAGAGCACGTTTTCACAAATTTTCAGAATACTTTTAGCCTCATTAAGATTATATAGAAAACAGAAGCATGCAAAGTACCCAAGCAAAAATTACAGGAAAACTGAATGCATTTGCTGGAAATATATTGCGTCCTTATATACGCTGCTGAATTCATTTGTAAAAATTGCGTTAATTTTGATACGTATGATCCTAACATAAATATTTCTTTTAATATTAAGTTTTTTGTTTTGTTATAAGCCAGTACATTAGCATATTATAATACGAAACAGTTTTGATAATTACACGCGCTATTTTTTTAATAATGGTAGTTATATTATTGTAAAGTTTTAAAATTTGTCAATGTATAAATAATATATGATAATTATGTTTAATTAATTAAATGTACTTCTTAATTATACTAATTATAAAAACTATTATTATTTGATCTGATTCAGACGTAACGACTTTTTTTTGATTTTATATCATTTTATTATTTGAGTATGTCAAACCTCGTACATGACATTGACTGGTCAGAACTATGAGAAATGTGAAAGATGTGGGTGAATAAGATTATTTTTAAATGATCTCCTTGTAAATGAATTTATTACGGAATTGTACAAAGATTGAAGTGAAATTAATATTTTACCTACATGTATTGGCGAACTTTCATTAAGGAATAGGACTGTCCATCGACGGGAAGTACTCTAACCAATACCAATGTTAAATGAACTAAATTATGTTTCCGAGAAATTGGAGTTACGATTAACACTTAGTAAATTGAAAATAGATTTTGTACGTTGTAAAAAACAACCAAACAAAAGTAACAGACATTAATGAAGAGCCGTATCAATGAACCAACGTTAACAAAGTCTTCTTTGGATATGATCTGTTGTGAAGGTATTCCTCGTTTCGCTGGTTGGATGCAATTGAAGCATGCATATGACTCGCTCAAGTAGACAGAGTATGAAGAAAGTATGGAAGAGGTTTATGTCAAGCAGTGGACGGGTAGAGGTGAAAGAAATGCGACTATAAGGGGCAGCGAGGCCAGCGGAATCTACATGTCTTCATTTGGCTTGACGTCCTCCTTGTATAGGGCTCTGTTCTGTTGGTAATTTTATTTATTTGTTTATATATTATCTACTTTGATATATCTAATTGATACGCATGGCAGACTTGTTACTACGAAAACAATATTTTACAGCTAACCAGAAGCCCTGTCCAGCCCCGCTCGACGCGCAATCGAGGGAATCGAACCTGGGCACCACCCTGCGGTACACCACGCTGCTAATGGCCGCCATGGTGACGACATTACATTTGCGACATGTGGGTATAAACTGATTTTCACTTTCATGAATCTTCTTTCACTTAGATTACAAATATTCATATATTTGTATTCCAAGTATAGTGCCGTTGTTGGCCGTGGTAATATTTTCCGTGGAACGGTATCGTGGAAGTCGAGCAAGATAATATACGTACGAAATAAACTATTTATCATCTATTTTACTTGTCATTAGTTATGGTAATTTCTCTTCCGTATTCACACGTTGGCTGTAAATAATAAAGTTACATTTATTAATTCACAAAGAGAGATTAAGTCGATCAAGTTCCGGGAAGAAAACATTTAAAGTAGGTTCATTTTGTTGCTTATAACTTGAAATTGTCGAGGTCAGTTAAAGAAAATAATTTTTAAAAAATAATTTAAAGATATTCCATCTTTGGTAAAATTTACTTATCGATCGTTAAAATAAAATATTGTATGTCCTAATTTAATAAAAAAAACTCTCGCTCTTTTTACCTAAAAACAATCTGCGACCTAAAAGCTTTTTAGACGCTTTTTCTGAACCGAATTATATTAAAATTTCCCATTATGCCGCTATATACGATCGCTCAACAATATGACGGCCATTGCAACAGAATGTGATGTATTTGTGATGTGTGAGAATAAAATGTTTGAACTATGTCATCGTTATGCGTTGCAATGTTATTAAATGTAAATAAATAAATAACGTACAAATATCAACATCAATAATTAAATATGGAGATATGTGACAAAGCTTCGTTTGCAGGTTCGAAACCTTTTATTGTTTAAATTTTTTTACTACATAGTTAAGACTTATAGACAAAAACGGGTGAAAAATACTATTCAACCCCGCCTCCAAATTTTAGTGGTCAAATAATTTTAAATAAATAATATTAATGGACAGACCTATTAGAGTTTGTCTCCCAAAAAATCTGTCACCCAGAGATAAATGTTATTAATAGACATACATTTGTAGTTCAAAATATAGTGTTATTTTTTCTCTTTGACTCTTCAATTTCCAGATTAAAATCATGTAGATAAAAATGTAAAGATTTTGGATGGGGAATCTTCGACGCACAAGTTTTAGTCGCACTTATGGGGTTATTTAAAAATCTAAATATAGGCTTAAAAATTAAGTGTAGTATCAAAAATATTGACAGTTAATTTACAACCCATCGTCCGCCAAAAAATGTTATTTGTATATTCTCGTATAGGTCTGCTAATTCACGGAGTAGCATCGTCATATGGATTAAACATATTCATCCTGTTTGCGTGTGGCACGTATTCTAATAGATCTTATGGGATATTGGAGTTCTATCCAAAAAATAAGACCCAAATGTTTACGTCGGTACAACTATTACAAATAAACATTTTTACGGAAGTGGTATTGAAATTCGCTTCCTAATACCGCTCCTAATAAAATGTTTGATTGCTTCTATTCTTGTTAATTATTAACTATTAAGATTTTGCTTTTTGTAATTCGTCTGTCCAAAAAATGGTCTCCAAGAAATAAACCTAGTTTATCGTGCGGTCCACCTTAAATATTCAAATGCTAACACGTATCATTTTGTATTCCAATTTTTTTCGTTTTGGGAAAAAAATTGGAAAGGATGATAGTACTAATGATATCATCCTTCTGGTTTGTTTCTCATGCTTGTGTTAAGATTACATTGTACCAAATTAAATACTTGTTATTTAAATTGTCACTAGAAAATTTACAGTAAATTTCAGAAGAAAGACAACTAAATAAACAATTATTTATGTAATGAGGAAAATTGTTTAGAAACTACATCATTTTATATAATAGTGTCTGCCTATCAGATCATATTGAAATAAATGTTTATTAACATTTATTTCATCAATATTTCCAGTGTGACATAGAATTAAAAATATCTGAAAATAGTTTAAAACTTAGATTGAAATAGTTCTATAAATTACTTAGCATTCAACGAAGGATACATTTCTAACCAGTAATTAACGACCTTTTTATTAATAGTTATTAATTTAAGTCAGTTTATGGTAATTCAGGGTAGTCTGTAATTTGTGTTATGAATACAGGGTATTAAATAATAGTGTTTAAAAGGTTTTATTGGTTGTATGTAGAAAATAATCAAGTCACTTAAGAATTATGAAAATTTTTAAACAATTTCAGGTCAGCATTTTATGAGAGTAAATAAAACGAATTATTTACTCAGAATTTCATTAAATACAGCAAAATTCAATTTCATATATTTATATCGTATGTGTTGGAGTCTCATTCGATAGTTACTTTGGTGACCATTTTTTTTTTCCATTTGTTTTGTTGTCCATTTATTTATGTAATTGTTTAATATCCATTTGTTTCATTATACTTATTGCCATATGTCAATATTTCGTTGGACATTTACAGATATAGAATGAGACTGATTAGATATATTTAATTGTATTTTTTTCCCCAGAAAAAATTCTATTAATAAAAGAAGGGATTGGAATGTCAGAGACAAATACAATTGATTTTACCTAATCAATCTCATTCTATGTCTGTAAATGTTCAATATTATCCAATGATCAAGTTTTCTCGTTAGTGCGTTATTAACCATGAATTTTCTAATTTATACACACAGCTTTGGTGCTAAGACTTCACTGACACTATTAAATGTTGGTAAAGTATTTGGTTTTGTCAATCTGAAATACATTCCACATGGCTCTTAATTTAAATTTTGGTATAAATTGATATCCAATTGAAATATATGTTTGAGTTCTCAATTTTTTGTGGAAATTAAAATGAAGAACAAAGCTTTGAATAAGAAGTAAATTCAAATACAATTGTATAAACATATATACACACACATGTATCCATATACATAAAAAGTCTCAAATGTACTTGTAAAGTGTAAAATTAGATACATACTGTTGTAAATTTGAGATAATTGGAACTGCATAATTGTATCTTTGGATAGGCACATGGCATGTAAGTTCTATATATATATATATATATATATATATATATATATATATATATATATATATATATATATATTGTGTTAGAGAATTCTATAACTTGCGAACCTATTATTATTTTAAATCTAAAAAATTAATGGTAAGGGAAAGAGTACCAAATTCCTATTATTGGAACAAAGTTTCTGATCGCATGTTACTCACTTGGCCAATGACAGGTACTCCGAAAAACTGTAAGATTTTGACCGACACTTTTGTTACAGTATAAGCGTTTGCGTATTTACAAGCGTATGTCAATGTAAAAGTATATTACTACCGTATAAAACGTTCAGCGTACGAATTAGCCGTGTTAGTTTAAGCGTATATTTTTGGCAATTCGTGCGCGCCATAATATTAGCAGCTTCTCTTCACTATTTCCAGACTCATGTTATTGTTATCAATGAAGAATGAATTGTGAAAGTCATCCATTAGTTGACGGTGTTGATTAAGTCAGGTAAGTACTAGTGTTAAAGAGACAATGAGTGGGTGATTCATTTTAAACTTAAATTTTGATATCATCTTTTATTTACATCGACAAAAATTCACGCACATACTATACGATACCGAAATTAAATCATGCGATACGTTTCACGTATTATACAAGTTTTGTTTAATTAAAAGATGTTGCTCGGATCGCTTCATAGCCATTATTAATATTTTCATATCTTACAATTAACAAAATTTTATTATGCCGGAATATTTTTGTTCCTGTAGGTAATATATGTGTATGCATATATATATATATATATATATATATATATATATATATATATATATGTGTATGTATATATATATATATATATATATATATATATATAATGGAGTGGTAATTATATTACCATTCCAACATTTCTTCGAAAAGAACTAGCGAAAGGAACTTTGTTCCAACCGGGTGTTCCATAACACATCACGTTTCTTTATAATGCAGTGAGTATTCAGAAATATTGGAAATTTAGTACGTAAAACAAGGAACTATATAATCAAAATTTTGTTCTTTTTTGACTGTAAAGTTTTGTCATTATAACGAGTTCGGTTTATTTACCTTAGACTTACTGTCGATTTTGAGATATATACAACACTTAATTTAGATAGTTTCAGCCATTGAAAAGTAATTGTAGAAACATCAGGAATATTCTAAATTATTTAGTAATTTTCCTTTACATTCTATTTATTGAAATGTTAGGAATGGGGAGGAGAGTTTTGTCAATTGTTCTTGGAACTTGAATTCGAATCAAATTCGTTACATCCTCAAAATTAGTATCAGCTCTTGTATGACACCATGTCATTGAGATGGAGCAATATCCAACAAAAAATAAACTAAGAAGAGCAGAATGTACTTTGCAATCGCAAATACGTGTGTATATTTTCAATATAAATTTCGATGCTTATTTTTTTTAATTTAAGAAGGGTGCTTAATGCAAATAATATAACAATACGTCAAGTGCGACAAAGGTTTAGTTTTTATTGTTACTTATGATTGTTTATTCATTGGCATAGTGAGAATACTCGAAATAGTCCATTCAACACCCTATTCAAATAAGGGACTTTCGAAGGTCCTCTAATAGTGTCCCGTATCTACAGTCACAGCGCTTTTACCCAACGGAATTAAGTACTCTTTCTACTCAACGAGTCATATAATATCTCCATTTTTTCAAGAACGTGCTTGGCGAATGCTCTAAGTATCTCAAAAATCGGTCCATTCTCAACCAAGCCTCGGTGACTAAAAATACCACGTTCCAAGGCTAGGTATGATTCTACTCTAACACTAAGGGATGCTCTCTCCCAAAACTCTATGCGCATCGTGGTACTCACGATAGTAAAACAAAACACGTCGGATTGTCACGAAGGGCGAATCTAAACAAACTGGCACGGAATGAGCCATGTTTTTTTGAAAACTGTGAAGTATAGTAATCGGCCAAATCTTATCCAACCGCTCGGAATTACCGGGGAAAAGTGACTTAGTCGTTTCCCTCTTTGAATCCGTGGAAGTCCTCCTGGACTACCAATGAGCATTGACGATCTCCAAAATACGCCCCTTTCTATCAACAAAAGATTTATCTGCCAAACATTAGAGGAACAACGGAATCGCATCAAAACTCTTACCTCGTATTCATCGACTGCGATGTCAGCAGGGAGAAGACCCGTCACAATCGGCAACGCATCTATTGAATATGTTCTGTAAGCTATGGTTAGCAACCACAGTGGCGCACTAGATCACCAGAGCACACCCCGTCTAACTTGCTGGATCCCGACCACCACGAAGTCCTAACCAATGGCGGAAAGGCCAATGTACACAAGTATATTGCCGTATACATCAGATTGAAGGTAGAGTTATTCAGCCCCCAGCCCCAGTGCTGAAATCTTGTCCAAACGGAAACTGAATTGGTTCTTTGACCACAGCGAACGAGACGACTGCGCTAAGCGCGCCGCCAATACTCGCTCGAGCAACTTCTTGAATGCTTGAATGAGCATAATGGATCTTTAAAATTTTGGATGTCGAGGCGATTTCTCATTACTCTTTAGTGTGAATTTAAGCCTCTCCACTTTCCATATCCTCGGAAAGCGGCCCTCGCGAAGACATTGGTTAAAGACTGCAAGTATTTCATGCGCCATGGCATCCCATACAAATTTAAAAATTCTATTGTCGATTTTATCAATGTCTGGAGTCTTTTTCGAGTAAAGGTTCTTAACGATGTCGTCTATCTTAGAATATTGTATCTCCGGATCTACACCGGGCATCTGCTAAATCAACCCTGTGAGCCTCTACAGTTCTTTTTTACTACGTCTCTTTTTTCTGTATTTTTACCGCAGGGCCTGGAGGGTTCTATTCTACAGTGGGTTCTTCTTAGGTGGGTCCAGCCAAATCAAATCCAGTCCTCCCTAGGCACTCATAATTACACTCTCGAAAAAAATCGTAAATTATCAAAGAAATGCAAAGTGGCAATTTTAGCTTCCAAGCAATGGTTATTGCTTTTTGCGATTCTAAGGGTAAAGTTTTAATTCATTACATACTAAACAACTCTATAATTAATAGAATTTTTTACGCAAGTCTTTCAAGAAAAGTCCAAAAAGCCTTACTGGAAAAAAACAAACTAGTTAAAGAAATTTTGTTTTTGTGAGACAACGCACTGTGTCATATATAAGACCAGTCTTGAATACAGGAAAGAAAATGACTAATTGATAAGTTATATGCTTTTACCTTTAGTAATGGGTGTATTTATAAAATCTCGTGGTAAAATATTTTAGTATTCTAATTTATTTCAATTTTTTTTAACTAAAGTAAAACAAATCAAAATTATGAAGTATATACAACCCAAGTACATACAATCCACTTATAAAGTCAAGATATTTACCATCTGAAGTATCAGAGCAATTAAGTTGTGTTTTTGACTGATGCCCAGGTTTGCTTCAAAAATAAATTTTCATTCCCATGTCAATGACTATATTTCTATGAAACAAATATTTGAAGAATTACATTCGATAACACAACATCGTTTACGGATTGAGAATTGTTTATAATTTGTATTTTCTGATTAAATTTCATATATATATATATATATATATATATATGTATATATATATAAATATATACATATATATATATATATATATATATATATATATATATATTCTAACTTTCAGATACCCTTGCTTTTGTATAAATATATTAGAGAAATAGAATAACTTCCATTTAATTTTATTACATACACCGGAACATTTGCATTGTACAACCTCATATAATCACAACAATTGAATTTATTACCCTCACTAAAATACTGGTATATCGTGTAACTCTCGGAAATATAATAAAACCTACACCGCTCCCCTACAATAAACTCACTAACACAAGCAGTGGGAAAACCCACATAAACCCGGCTTCTGCTATTGTGTTTGAAACATATAAATGGTGTTGGATGTTCCTAAGAGTTAATCTTTGCTAATATCCCACCTGAAGATGTTGTAATACAACGAAACCTAGGTCGTGGTAAAGAACTTAAAGAAAGTAGAAATAATAATACATCACATAGTTCCATTTAATTGTGAATAATAAATTTCTACAAAATTAACGCCAAATATATTCAATAATTAATACGTTACTTGAACTGTTATTCAACGTATAAAAAATATTAACATTGCAATAAAACATAAAAATTATTTCTATCGTTTCATCTCTTCGCCACACACGTCTTTGGTCTAGTGTGTGCACATAATATTCAGCTGAATCAATAAAACTAATCGTGTCAATATACAAGAGACATGAAATGTCGTAATTGTCATATTATGGAAATAAAGTTTGTCTGAAGAAAATTTAAAATTATTATTTTACTTCGATATTGAGATTCCGTATATCTGTGTTTACTCATCGCATCTGAAACACAACTGTTATAACTAATTTATAGATATGTACAAGATTAGGGTACCGGTTGACTAGTAAATTAATGCACAGCCCAAACTGCTGGCGACATTTAAAACTCGGATATTTCGTGTCATAGGCACTCACTAAGAGTTTTCGGTTTTTCAACCAATGAGACAGTGAAAAGTATGATTAAGCTTTTGAAGTTACAGAAATTAATTAAGGAACGTAAAAGCTGGTTAAAAAATATTTAAATTATTAAAAATTCCAAACATTTTTGAGCATAATATAGGCTGGGCATATTTGTATGAAAAGAAAATTAAAAAGTAACTTAATGTTCTAACTTGATTAGTATATTTCACGAAAGGCATAAATGGGTCATTTTATAAATATCAAAAAACATGGACAAACATTTTTAAACTAACACTCATATATCACAAACTGCTTAATCGCGATACGTATTTAGTATACCGATTTCAATATTTCAAATAAATACATTTACATTTATTTAAATATATGCTGCTTCAGTACAAACGCTAATATGCTAATACTATTTATATTTTATTTATATTAAATATGCTAATACTATTTATGGCAGAATTATGGATTCTAAAAAGTATTAAATTGTCCGTAATAACAATTATATATATTTTGTGGATAAACCACGGTAGCTGTTTAAAAGTTCAAAAGCACTTTAGAAAAATGTAGTAAAATTTAGATCAATTTATAAAGGCTCGTTGAAATAAATGACATAATAATTTTAAGCGATTTTGATTACCAATAATCAAAATCGCTGAAAATTATTTTTTTTTTTAAAAATTATTAGAATTTATAATTTAAAAGAAATGTTTTTGAAAGTAAATAAAAGTTAAATATGATTTTGATAACTTTAGTTGTGATATATTTTGTCATGGAGATGGAAAATGAGTGAAAGAGATAAAATAGATTATGTACATTAATATATTATTATTAATTAAAATATAACGTAGGTACAGGTTCATAAAATAAAAAGAAATATCAAAAAAACTTTAATCGAAAAAATAAAAGTGTGAGCGCGGGCTGGGTACTTTATTACAAAAATCGTTTTTTATTTTATAATTTGATCAATAGTTAAAGAGAAATTAAAAGTTGTTTTTTGATGACTTTATTTAAGACATATTTGCGCACGCATAGGGGGAAAGGAGATGAGAAATCCCTTTGTGCTCGAATATCGCAAGCGTATCATATTGCAGTACTTATGATGATTAATATAAAGTGCAGGACTATGTTCATGAAAGAAAAAAACACATACAGACGAAAAAACTTGATTAAATGATTTAATTGTACTCGTGTGAAGTCGGGGCAGGTTGTTTTTTAATACTGTTTAAATTAAGGTTTTCGAACGCCTTTTGATGAGGTTTAGTACGATATATTTGCGTATGCAATGAAAAGACCGAGAGGGAAATGGAAGTGGACAAAATCTCCATATCGCGCCATTTCCTTATATTTTTGTAAAAGCAAAATAAAGCGAAGCTAGGTTAACCAAAAGAAAAATAAGTATCAAAGAATGTTAATCAAAAAATTTAATTGTACTCCTATGAAGTCGTGCATTCATATGAAATCGGGTTGCTAAGAATGCAAAATAAAGCAAAGAAGAAAATAATACACGTGTATAAAATTCTTCCTTCTATATTACATCACTTAGAAATCAAGCGTTTGAAAACATATTGGTGCTCAACTTTAGAGTTTAGGGTTTACCATTTATCTTGTTGTTTATTGCTTGTGGCTTAATATGAAACTATTTACAACTGATATATTATGACGAGAAAGTATGTTTTTATTTTTATTTTTTGAACATTGTGGCAAATTAAATCTTTTACTTTATTAAGAAATTTTGCCTGAGATGTTGGAAGAGCGTTATCTTTGAATTTAAGAGATTGTAGTTCCTCTTTAACGTCGGTTTTATTATGAACGTTAACAAGTTTCATGGTCAGACATCGAGCTTCGACGGAGTGAACCTAAGCGGAGACTGCTTTACACAAGTCCAATTTTAGGTTACATACTTGAAAGTGAACTCACTTAGAAATCTCGTGGGTTTGGTACAAGAAAACAATTAGGTAGAATGCTTACAAATGAGTGCTCTGCTCGGAATATTTAAAGGGTTACATTATTTTTTAAGATTTTCTTGAAATTAATTGAAAGTAAAACCGACAAAGTTACATGCAAACGACAGTACATTATGCATTTAGCAAGTACAGTGCATTCACCCCTGACTACCGTTATTTAAGATTTTGATTAACTGACTCTCCTTTATTTTCACATCTAATTACTTTAATAATATACTCTATACCGGAGATGGGCAAACACGGCCAGCGGAAAAAATTCAGCCCCCGGAATTACTTTATCCGGTTTGCGACGAAACAAAAGGCAACTATCAAAATTATTCCGCACACGACTAACCAGTTCAAAAACTATCGGTTTTTGCTTATACCACCACTACTACAAGAAGCAAAGACTACTACAAGAAGCAAAGACTATAACTGCCTTTGTATAATAAGACAATCACTCATGCGAGGATGATACGCCGTCGGTTGCAAAGACTTTTCGAGAAAGATGTTGAGTGTTTCGCCTTTTCTATTACATGCAGATCAACTCATGATTTAATAGCAATACCTTGGACGCTCCCACTGACAACTCTTCGAAAATAGCTGCTCTGTATTTATCCTATAAGTACCGCACAAAGCTCCTTGTCTCTTTTTACGAAGTTCGAATTATCATTATTTGCTTGTGTTCTCTAGACATCTGTAAATATTTATCAAACACATAGGTGTATACATACGCGCGAGAATCGTGTTACCTCGGACAACTATTTGGAAACAATCACGGTGATAGTAGGTGAGACTAATCTTCATACATATTAACTCTTCTAGTGTCGTATGAATATATGTTTATGGTGCATATGAAAATTGAGCAGTGGGAATTTTGTAATAAAAAATCTTGTGACTGAAAAATCTAAATCAGAAAAACTCGATTATTCACGCTTTAAACGTTTCCATATATTACTTTGGCTTAAAATTGAAAAGTTCCAAAAAAATATCATTGCCTTGAAGAGACTTTAAGAATAATTCGACAATCGGTTTCAAGTTTTCAGAAACTTGAAATGTTTACTCGATCTTTTTCCTACGCAGTATAATACCTATTGCAATTTTATTACATTTAACTGAATTGTAGTACCAATGCTGTGCTCAGACAAGTATTTCCGTAAAAAACTCATATGAATGTTTGTGTTATCATACATTTTTCAGTAAACGTTTTCTAAACGTAAACAGTAGGAATTATCACAAAAATTAACAGGCGAACGCCTAGAGAATAAATAAAAAGAACATGTTAATTAATGGATTCGGTATGTAAAGGAATGATAAATCATGAAGCCAGTATTATAGCTCACACAGGTCTTTTCCTAGTGAGGAGTGGTCAGTTTTTATTACATGCCTAGATAGTAACTTTCTACATCTTGTTTACGAATAAACTAAAATTTTGGTAATTGGGTATGTCATCGAGAATTTAATTTTATTTAAATTCGGCCCGAAATTGAAAATGTTTACCCATTACTATGCAATACGATTAAAGTATGCATTGACATTTTGGGTTAAAATGATTTGTAACGGTAGCACCATGCCTACACTAATTCTGAGCTAGTATATATATATATATATATATATATATATATATATATACATATATGTAAACCTGAGGCCAAGATGAAACAAAACTGCCTAAGCCGAACAAGAGAGTCAGCCTGCTCGCTTCCCTCGATGGACCAGAATCCATCGTAAAATGCAAGTTTTTCCCTTCTCCACGTCTGATGTCAGGGTGGTGTTTATTTTTTGTGTTAAAGTGATATTACTTCCCACGATGGCCTGAAGGGCAGACTTATAACTCGAAAAGATAACTATGCCGTCAGGGAAAGTATCAGACAATGTTGATTTATACATTTTGAGGGCTTTTATGATGGCTACAAGCTTGCTCGTGAAGGTAGAAGCAATCTTTCAAATAGGATTTTGTGACTTGAGCTGCCGCCGTTGGGGTCGATATAAAAGATGCCAGTTCCTACTCGGCTACAGTTTGAGTTTGAAGAACCATCAGTGTACACTATCACCAAAATAGGGGTCGGGAACTTGGTGATGGTCTTCAGAACCTTTGCCTTGATGATTTCCCGTGGCTCCTATTGGGTGCATGGCTCCAACAGGTCAAGATTTATTTTCACTCTAGGGGGTGGTCTAATAGGGAAATTTATTTCTTTTGTGATGTCTAGTAACGTGTGGTCAAGATTGATTTCTTGTCGGTTGTTTTTTTCATATCGAAGCGTAGATGGTCTGTGCATCCTGTTCTTAAATATCCAATTTCTGAAAGTTATAGTAGAGATGTGATCTTCTCTGTTGCACCTAATTTTCTTTGTAAATTTTATTTTGGCAAGTGTTCTTCTCTTCTTCAGGAGAATTATATCGCTATCAATCTTAGCCTTTAAGTTATTGGTGGACGACGCATCAACTTCTTCCAATGGTGAAAAAGACACCGGCCCAAATAGGTGCAGCGTATTCTAGGATCGATCTTATAACCATCGTATACTTTTTAAGAAGCGTCATCGGTTTAGAACCAAATGATTGAGTTGATATGCGCAGAGAATCTAAGTTTTTCATACAGAATCACTCCAAAAATGGATTAGGTTGCTCGATTTGTGGAGTGGTAGAGTTGCAGATCTTAAGGGCAGGATGGTAGTTTTTTGCCTGTTTCTTCAATCTGTTGTAAAAACGCATTTTTGATTATTCATTTTTCAGGGTTGGTTTGATTTTTCAGCCCTCAACTTCAAGTTTTGGCTCAGATTTAAATTCTATCTAGATTGGTTTTAAGTGCTCTTAGTGGGGCCGAAACGTTACAGTGTGTATACCAGATGGCATTGTCATCTGCGTAGCAGACAATCTTTGCTTTGTTGTCAATATATTCATGGATGATGTTCATGTATAGAAGGAAGAAGCAGGGACTGAGAACTGAATCCTGTGAGACACCTGCCTGTCTCAAAGAATTTTAAATTGACTCTCATGACGAATTTTCCTTCTCTAAGTAAGTCATTGATCCAGAACAGCGAGTTGCCAGAGATCCTAGTTCTGTAAATAATTTCTATGAATTCATGTCTCTAGACTCGATCAAAGACTGCAGAGAGGTTGAGGAAAACGGCAGTTATCTTTTTATGGGGTTTTTCCTTAAATCCGTCAATAACTGACTGAACGAAGTAGAAAAGTTGGTCGGCAGTGCTGTGTTTTGCTCTATATGCTGTTTGGTAGAAATCTAGCACCCTTTTTTTGTAATCCAGGTCATAATTCTGGTGTGAATTATTCTTTCCATAAGCTTACAAAAGATTTGGGTCGAAAACTTTTGCAGTCGGTGGCGTCTTTGCCTGGTTTTAGAATTGGCACAATGATGGACGTTTTCTACGTATTATGTAGTTTCACTATGCTACAAGAGAGGTTAAAGATCTCTATCAGAATAAGCTTGGCATTATCTCCGAACAGCTTGATAATGGGCCTGAATATAAGGTAATTGGCCCGGGGGATTTATTGGAGCCAAATTTCTGTATCGCGCCGTCGAGCTCTTCCAATATAAGAGCATCAAAGAAAAAATCATACTGTCTGCATGTTTTGTTTTGATCGATTAAGCGTTTAAGATTGTTTCTTTGGTTTCTGTCATCCTTGGTAAAATTAAGGTTGCTTGATTTTTCGTAATGTTATGCAAGGATGTCGATCGGTATCTTCCTTGTCTGTTATAGCAGAGAGTCAATTAGAGGTTATGATGTTAGAGCGACGAATATTCTTTTGTTGGGTGCATTGATTATTGAGAACTTTGATCAAGTTCCAGCTCTTAGAAACCTGTCTAGGATCAAGATTGCTGCAGAATTCTGCCCATTTTTTGCGTTTGCAGGTTGAAATTTGGTATAAAAATAAAGTGGTCACGTAGCAAGAATGGTAATAAGAAGTTTATTTTTAGATTCTACTATTGTTCGAAACTTTACCTAAATTTTTTTCTGTTTTTAAAAAAGAAATTATATTAATGTATCATATATTTATCTAAATTATTAGGAAATAAATGTTTATTAGCCTTAACAACCGTAAAATTTGTTAAGGTAAAATTATTCTGTTAAACAGAGCGCTTTTATATTGGGCACGTATCAGAAATAGGATGACACGCTTTATCTTTATTAACTAAAATCCGTTTGACTAGTTACCAGTCAGCGACCATTTGAATTAACAACAGCGGCACTTCGCAGTTATTGTTTGTCGCACACGCTTACTATGTCTATTCAACAGTTTTAGTGATTATCTTACCGATTTTGGCTTATTTATGGATTAATCACTGTGCACCTGAATACTTATTTATGTAACTTGGACATTTTAGCGTGCACAGTGATTGGGGATATGTTTTACTGCATCTCTTTCTGAAAATTAACGTCGATTTGTTGCGTCCTATACACCAAGTAAACTATATCTCAAGCAGTTTCTGCGAAAAACGACGGTAACCGGCATTTGGAGAGACACGTACGTGATCATAGAAGGATTCCGTTTTTCCTAACAAAATACGGAAATTTAAAAACATGTAATGATATTATTTCATTTAGCCAAGAATATATGTCGTCATCTTATAGAAATTATCGAATATTTAATTGAAATACTCGTATATGTTTTAAAGTCATTAAATTTTTGTACAATGCCGACATTCAATTGTTGTTTTATGATCATAAAACAAAAAGGTACTATTCCCACCTTTCCGCCCGGGTTGTCTCAGAGCCCTTTCAATAACCCGTAACACTCACACTCATACGAAAACGGAAGGAAGGCCTTCGAAGGGCCCTAATTGTTTCCTGTGTCTATCATCAAACGTTCCCACCCAGTGTCCCAGTCTAATAGTCTAGCGAGGGAGTCTGCCGCCTGGTTGTTTATTTCTCTACGGATCGCTCCTCAACCATCAATAGAGTGACACTAGCATAGTCAATGGTACTGTATCTGTGCAGGGGTAATATACCATATAACCACATGCTATTCACAAGATGGAACTTAGGACCGACCTTGTGGGCAGATCCTGTTCAACATTTTCTTTAATACGATATCTCCGTCCTGCAATATTACGAATCGATCAAAAAAGTAATTGTTTATTATCTAATGGAGGTTCGCTGTCACTCTTCTATTGTCCAGCGCGGACATAATGGCAGGTCACCAGGCATTATCAAAGACGCCGGGATTGTCCAAGGAAACCCGGAGTACATACTCCACCAAAAAGGTACTGGACGGGTTGTGCATATATTTGCTCTTTGAGAGAGTATAGCCGCTCACATTGAACCATGAGGCGTAAAGAGGTGTAAATACTTGCTCCAGTAAAGAATATTATGAAAATATTTAGTACTTTAGAATTTACGAAAATAATTCTATTTAGAAGGAGTTATTACAATTTTCTCTATAGAAATCAATTAGATTTCTATATAATTCAATTTAGACAAAAAACAGAATAAGTCTAAACAACTTTGTTCAACAACAACACAACTATGTTCTGCAACCTTCTACGCATGAAATTTAAAGAAACTTTTATTAAAAAGGGACAAGCAGAAATTTAAAAAAAAGGTTTGTTGTAAAGCATAATTATCAGTTTATTAGTCAGTCGTTCTGAGTAATTTTATAAGTTTTGAGGAATTTTATAAGTTTATTAAGGAACTTACTATGAATCAAGTTCACAGATTTATTAAATACATATTTAATAAATCTGTGAACTTCAAGAAGTGATGTAAATACATAGAAAACAATAAATTTAAACCCAAAAATGCAATATAAAAATACAATAAAGTTTCAAAATACAATACTTAATTTGTAATTTTTTAGTTTCCATGGCTTTAAAGGACAAACGAAACCCTTAAAAGGAGATCTCTGAGGTATGCCCCGATCCGTGTGACACAGCCGTTTTTTTCTTAGACACCGTTTGAACATAAACTTGAAATCTCGGTTTATCAACGTCAAAATAGTCAAATGCCATTGATGTAAACAAATCTGTTATTTCATAAATAAATGTCTATTAGTACAAGAACGTTCAGTTAATGTATTCAGTGTCGTATTCCTAAACGGAAGATTTGATAGAAATTAATGGTACGTGGATTCAGGGGCCAGTGACCATATGATAAACTACGAGAACAATACTGTTATAAATCATATAACCTGTCGACTAAGTTAATCATTGTTGGAAACCAAATTGGTATATCAGTCTTGTGTTAGGAGTTAGTCAGTGTTGTGGTCAGGAGACACGAAGATTATTACGGTTCTGAATGCCTCGGTAGATGAAATTACTCTTGAAACTGTTTGGTATATTCCTAACCTTACTACAACCTTTTGCCTGTGAGTAAGCTAATAGAAAATAATAGTTAATTTTTAAAAGAGAGTTTGTTACATTAAACTTCGTCAGAATAAGCTAATTTGCATAGATAACTTGATAAATGGAGTATGCAGATTGAACATAAAATCTGCATCTCATCTTTGTTAGTAGCTTCAGCGACAACGACTTCCACTATGGCATGGTACAGGCGGCTAGACGAAATAAACAGTAGATTGAAATATAATGAAAAATGGTGCAGTAGGAGATATCTCGGGCAAAGGTAAGCTGATGTCAGTAAATTCAACTGTTCAGTATTCTACAAGGGTAAACGAACCACATTGCTTTTCCACATAGCAGAAATAGAAGTGAGAGAGTGTTAGACGTGGTGCATGCAGGATGTTTGTGGCCCAATAGAAGGGAAGTACAATGGAAGTGAGTTTAGCTGACTATCAAGGTACTTCTTGTTTTTTTGTGGGCGCTTACAGTAGGACGTCATCTGCATATTTCTTGAAAAATAAAAACGATGTGTGTATATAATACATTTTAAAGAATTTAAGGTAATGGTTGGAAAACAAATGAATGCTAGTAACAAAGTTACAAGATCTGATAATGAAGAAGAATTTTGTTCAAATGAAATGACCAATTTTTTTAAACAATCTGTTATTTTACATCAGCGTACAAATCCATACACTCTCGAACAAAATTGGTAACGAGAACGACTAAATCGTAGGGTTGTTTTAAAAATTCCGTGTTTATTTTTTATGCCGATTTAGAAAAAAAAGTTTGGGCGAGGAAGTACATGTGGCCGTATATCTAAAATAGATCGTTTGTTTCTGGGTTAAACCATTAAACGGCATTTTGATTTATGGATAGACAGTCAGTCACATAACTGTATGCACCACTGTCATGGCCAATGTATCGAAAGAAAGAAAGGCTAAAATAAGATAACAATGAAGTCAAGCACTATTTTCTTGGATATACTGAAAATTTAAAGGGTTACAGATTATACAATCCTGTTACAAAAAAGTCATCACCAACAGAGCCGTTAACTATTATCGTACTAAGTAATGACTTTCGATAAGTTCACGTTAGTATGGAAGAAATATCAAAACCCGCATCAAATATTGCAGTTCAGCATGACAGTATGAAAATGAAAATGGAGATTTTGATCAATCCCAATGTACATAAAAATCTTGTGATAGTGATTGTGTAGAAGAATAAGTAACCTCGTAAAATTTTTAAAAGGAAATCGAATATCTTACAAACGAGCTGCAGTCTGAATTTAAGCAAAAACATATATGAAAAATAAAGCAATGTTTAAGTGTACGATTAGAAAAGAAACCAACAATTGTAGATGTATATTCAAGAAATTACTATGCAAAAGGAGTACATCATTGGAAGTTACCGTACGATTAGTAAAAGATAATAAATGTTATATTCAATGTACTTATCAGCAGCTAATAGGTAGTTTATTTTTTGTTACTTTTAAGGAGACCAGGTATATTTTATGCGTTTTGTTACTTAAGTCAATTTTATAATAATTCTAATTAAAGTCATATGATGCATGCAAAACGTGTTTGAAACATTTGCAAAGCACACAAAGTTTTAGTTTGGTATACGTAAAGGACAATTTGGAATTAACTGGTTTGACGCTACTTGGACTTTAAATTCCATTGATAAGGAATCCTATACTGAATATGTTTTTAATCTCAAGCAGTATAGTATCACTTAAATAAAAAAAACAAGGAAACTATTGCCTTATAAATTACCGAAGCTAAGTACATAGCTGTATATGAGGCTAGTAAAGAAACTATCAATTTAAGGAATATTTTAGGTGACTTAAAATATAAACAATTCTCCTGTATTACTCTGTAATGATGATGATGAAAGTACTAAGAAACTAAGTAAAAAATGTTTTCATAAAAGGAGTAAGCACATTGAGGTTAAATATCGTTTTATCAGGCCAGCTGTAAATACAAGTTAGATAGAAATTAAATATGTACAGAGAAACATTTTGACTAAAAGTTTGACTTCATGTAAACATTTAAAATTTCAAAATGACTTGGGGATTGCAAAGGCAGTCGATATATAATTTTAATTTGTTAATTTTTTCTGCCATGCCTGCCTTGTTATATTATTTCAAAAAGGGTAAGTGTTAATGTATCAAAATACAGATAAAAAGAAGCACTGCCTATTGGCAACTATGAAAAACTACGCACGGTGTTTTAGTATTAATAGATATCATAAATAATCTAAAAACTCAGAGAGGAGAAGCACTGACTGCTACACTTAAATTGAAAGGAAGCCATTAGGTATGTTTATTACAATTTATAAGAAGAATGTGGACATAAATAAAATATGTAACCACGTCCTAAATATTACGTGTATTTAGGACGTAGTTATATATTTTATTTATGTTCACACTCCTCTTATAAATTGAACGAACGATATAATTGGTCGAACACTAATTATTACATTTTCCAATCGACTGTTGCTTTTTAAAATTACTTTAAATATTAATTTGTTTTTTTTTTTGTTAACATGTAGTCAAAATGTTTCTGCGCTAAATACTTTCCACGCGCAATAAATCAATATAAAATGAATGGATATTTCAATTACTTTAAAATATTATGTGCTTTAATTATTTTGATTAAATTAAATTATTATAATACTTATATTTATAAACAATTTACTATAGTTATCATAACAGGACTAGTAGCGCTATGAGGTTCGATGTGCACATATAAAAGTTAAAACGTAAATTAATTGCAAAATAAATGGTTCGCAGGCAAAAATAAATTAAAACATTCTCTCCAAATGACATGACTATCGACAACTTCGCTGTATGCACCTGATAAGGAAACATTTAATTTACGTAATTTTATCCAAATTTAAATTGAATTGATAATATAAAATTTGGAAAGAAAAATGACTAACCTGTGCAAATTTGTGTTTCAGACACTGACAAATTATGTAAAAAGTGAACTGATTCGAACGCAAAAATAATTGCAATAGATTTAATTCCAGGCTTGAGGCCCAATCAACCCCTTTTGTTGCACGGAATTGGCGTTTTTGCTTTTGAAGTGATGCCCACATGTGATTGAGCCCCGATTTCCGAGACACATCTCGTAGTTTCCCATGCAGTCGTGGGATTCATTCCTTAATCCCGTAGTCTTCGTAACCCACAATGCCAAATTAACAATTTTATTAAATTATATTGTTGAAGAATTAGTAATGGAACAATATAAAGTGAGTTGAAACTAAAATGTAAACGAAAATGTATAAAGGTGAAGGCTCTTTTTGTGTAAATATATTTCGGTCATTTTAATATAATATAATACGATTTAAGAAATAGAAAGAATTTGTGTGTAGACGATTATATTTCAAGCCAAAGTCCCTCGATTTATAAAACTTTTCACCCTTATTTCATTCAGTTCAAAAATGGTATGCGTAAGTTCCTGTGTATGATTTTTAGCTATTTATACAGGTACATATACAAGCCCATAAAATATTTTGAAAATATTTTTCTAAGTACTGGGCATCACTCAAAGAGATTTAAAACATTCATTCACTTTAGTTTTATACCTCCCTTTTAGTCTTTCTAGTTTCATAACTAACTCCCCTATTGTAAATATCTGCGAATGTTTTATTTAAACATTTGTGAATATAACATATATCTATTATGTAAACAGACGTTCTACTTGAAAGAGAACACTTTCCGGAATCTAAATTAACTGTGGGCTGGTGAGTTTCAGGATAAGATGTTTCGATTAATTTCGTATTGAAATATACTAACTTGAGTCTACGCAAACCAATAAAACTTCATGTAATTTACTAGATACTAAAAGACAGTCCCTCGATGGTTTCCGTAAAAATTAAATTTCGTAACATCCACTTTGCTCTTTATTATGAACAAAAATATAAAAATTTCGAGAATACTAAATATTACTAAACCGTTTACTCATAATGAAACCCTATTAACACTGGAATTGGTGATAAATGAAACGTTTCTGAAGTTCCTAAATTAGATAATATGTTTATGTGTTTAGAAATCGAAAAATTTTCCAAAGAATTGTAATAGGCTAAAATATAAACCTGCCCCAAATAGTTTAATGAGAAAAATATTAACAATATGAGAACAATATGGTTGAAATCTTTTTGTAATCGAAATATTCTACATCTTCATTTCAATCGTAATATAAATTTCGTCGCCCACATAGCACCATTGAATTCCTAAGATGAAATGTATGCTAGTTCTAAGAAGGACTAAGGTAGGACTGCACTGTCAAATGGAGGAGTTTGTTTCTATCTGGTTTACCTAAGTGAAATATGTTTCTATCTTGTTTACCTAAGTATTTTTCAGTTTTTAAATGTTTTACCATCTTTTAAGCCAATGATAACTTGTTCGACGGTTTTGAAAAATTATATTTCTGTCCTAGAAATAAGGTTAAATATTTTAAATACAATCCTTTTCATTCAAAATTATATTCGTTTTTGATACTTTTCAGACATAACTTTTGTAATCAATTCTTATAATATGTTTGATTTTACTAAATCTTTGTATTACAACAATGTTACAACATTGTTGTAATATGTTGTATTTAATTTTGACTAGAAGCAAATTTTTGTGCCACATTAAATCAACGAGATGATTAGGTACATAAGTATATAAAACGTTAATTCTAATATTGGGGTATATTATTGATATTTTATAAAATGTCACCACATATTTCAACTAATAACAAATATTTTTGAGTGTTAGTTATTAGTTGAAATATGTGCGGGTTAATAAGCTTGATTATTACGAACTTACTGTAGAGCAAGAAGAGGGTAATCCATAGTAAATTATGCATATAATCAATAAATCAATGAACTTCAACAACTAACATAAATTCTTTGAAAATAATAAATTTACATGCAAAGATGGTTTTGAAATGCAATACTTAATTTGTAGTTTTTATGAATTCGTACCTTGAAAGGAATAACGGAACCTTTATAAGATCACTGAATCTGATCTTAACCATCAGTCTGTGTCTACAATCTTTCTTTTCAGAAATCGTTTGACATAGAAACTTGAAAACGTTTAATAGTTACAAAGCATATTAATTCGCATATGGGTATATATCATTTATTAATGTTTTAAAGTGTGCAAAAATTGTTTTAATTTTTATAAAGCTAAACGTATTATTTAATAAAGATAGTCGTAAAAATCAAATATTTCTTCATAATTCTAAATCACCTTTCTCCCGACTTACGCTGAAGAACGCCCAAAAAACATATTTTCCCTCTGCTTCTGAAACTATTCAATAGTTCCTACTGTTGTTTCACAAATTATGAAATTAGCGCAGAAAATAACGAGAAAATTTATCTTTTATATACCTAACCCACAGGGTAACAAAACTCACGTAATGCCAATCCCAGTAGTACTCAGCAGTTTTTATTTTGTGTGGCACATATTTTTTAATTTTTGTGACAAAAGATGCCCACTTTTTTAAATCTGATAACTCTTATGAAGACCTGATTTATCAAAAAATTTAATAGAAATTATACAATTTTAATATTTTTTGAGTCTATCGCTTTTAAATTGACATAAATTCGAATAAAGTAACGAACGACTACAAAGGTTGAGTATTACTTGTAAGTAATTTTGGTTTAAAAAATGGATGGTAAAAAATGTCAGAATAGTATATTATTTATTTATTTCTTTATGTAGTTTAATGTGTGCAATCTATACTTATAGTGGACTTATTTCTATGAGAGAAACCTATTTCAGCCAACCAGAATAATAGTTTAGCACCGCTCGACGAGCAGCCGGGAATCGAACCCGGATCATGCGGTGTGCCGTGCCGTCGAAGACCATAAGCCTTATGACCAATCCAATGCCCCACAATGAGGACCAACAGAAAATAAAACATTTAATGTAATTTATTATGATGTTAAATAGATAATATGCTTATTATGTTGTATGTATTGTCATGCACAACTCGTTAGTTTTGAGGTGTGAGTTACTACGTATTTAGAACACAAACACGTAGTCACGATCATTACCGAGAGTATGACATGCTTTATTCCATTGTCTTAAAAAAGAAATATTTTTTTAAGAAATGCCTAAACTTGTTAAACATTTTTTATGCTATACGTTTTAAAAAGTTTCATATAATTAACAACGGTATCCGTTTCACGACGGTACCGTATTTTTTTCTGAAATAAAATTTAATTAAAGTTTGAATAATTTAAAATAGAGATAAAATTTAAAATATTATAATTAGACTATTGAAAGAAGACAAGCTTACATGAGTTTTAAATATAAAAAAATGAAAACCAAAATGAACCTCCGAGCTTAGGTCAACCAAACATCACAATGTACAATATTTTTATCAAATATCTAACCTTTATAGAACAAATGTTAGTACCATAAAATATATCTTGACTTCATAGAAGTAAAATATACTTTCTTTGCGACTTTCACGTCCCACAATTTTGCTACATCCTTCATGGCAACGTGGATAATACATGTTGTTATTTCAATTTATGACACCTCATTATTATATTGCCATGTCAGTGTTTACGAACGGCACAGATGGCCATCATAATATTTAGAAATTCATAATATTTAGATATTCAAAATATTTAGGTCTGAGAAAATATTTTTAAACACCTTTTTGATGTGACTGAAACATGTTAATATGTTAAAAATACTGTATTCATAAGGATATCGAATAAAATAAATGGATACAGTTATCTATATGTGTATGGATAAAAAAGGAAGAAATTCATTTAAATTAGAGTTTTGTAAATTATAAATTAAAATAGAAAGTAATATAAATGCTCCAAACGTTTGTTCCTTTGCAGAACTATCGTCATTGTTATTAGTAGCTGATTACCCATTTATACGTTAAAAATATAAAAAGCTAATTTAGCAGAATATATTAATTCAAATCTATAAAATATATTTTTCATGTATTGTGAAAGTCTACACTAACTTTTGTATTTAGATAAATTAGTTTGTTGTTTACCACTGCTAGTTTAAAAATGTTTGGGCGTTTTTTTCCAGTTACCGGTTAAATATTAAGATATATCAAAATACATGTTGATGTATGTCACTTATTAAATATATTTAAAAAATTTAATCACCAAATTACTCTTTCCATTTTCCATTCATACAAATGTGCATAGCTTATATTATGCCCAAAAATCCAAAAATACATGTCTTTTTTTATTACGATTTTCACAGCTTCTGGGGTTGAATATCGAAACATCTTCTTGATAGGTGCATACGTCACAATAGGCCCAAATTTCATTTTTATAGCTCCGGAAATTTAAGCTCTGCTTTGATGTGTTAATCAATCAACACCTATTATTTTATATAAGTGTAGTAATTTGTTCATAACAGCTGTGTTACAGACGCGACGAGGAAATACATTAATTGAATCTCAATGTCGAAGTAAAATAGTGACCTTCAATTTTTTCAAGCAAATATTATTTCTTCACCACACTTGTTCTTATTCCTTATATATTTTCACACTTCATTTTCTTGTCCCAATGCGATAATACATATGTATAGACTAGACGAAAGAAATTATTTACAAAGTGGCGAACCGATTGAAAATATTTTTAAATGATATTGTAATTTAATATTTTCCCTTTGTTCAATAACATTTGGTACAATGGACAAATTATTAAGAATTCTTACGCATCTATTACTCTTTGCATACTATTACGAGCTATAAATTTTAACTACGTATGAACATACATAGTTAAAATGTTATTTCCATTGAAAAACAGAGTACATTTAAGTACAAGAACAAATATTATTATATTATAGGATTTATGCAAATATTTTTCAGCAAATTCATTTATAATTCTTTTTTTAGAAATATAAGTTAAATACGAGTATTTCACACTCACTTACGAACGTTAATAATTTGTCAGTATTTGCAAATAATTTCATATTATCGAATGGAATATCGTATTCAAAGTATTCAAAATAAATGTTGCACATAAATATTTTATTGAAATCCAATTGAAAAAAAAAAAAAAAAATATATATATATATATATATATATATACATATACACACACAAAGCAACGCACGGTGGCGTTGCTTTGCAAAAACAAAATTCTTTTAGTGACTTTTTCTCTTTTTTTTTCCATATTTCTTTCTGAATCTTTAGTTAAATACCTGCGGAATAACCTCCATTTGTTGCATATTTTTTGGTAAATAAAAGATCCTTTAGGTAGGTAATAAAAAACGACCATTCTCTGTAGATTTCTTTGGTAGGCCATGACCTAGGATTATACCCCACGATTTTTTAAAAACACTGCCTCAAGCTCGGAAGACGATTTTTCCGCCTTGCATTTCTTCGATAATTTTCAACCTTTTCGATCACTGCATGGAATTTTAATACCCAACATATACTAATTTTGTTATATGTAACTCGTTCTTTGCTCATAAAAAGCTACTCGGACATTTTCCATACCTCTACCCCATTCTCAGATTGACGTTTCCCTTACTTTTTTTTGAGAAGTTCACCATAGACTGATGTCTTCTTAGTTATTGTAAGTATGAGGAACTAATTATAAAATTACAATAATATTTTCCTCAAGCTGCAACAATTTCGTTAACATAGCGATGGCCCGAAACAGTAATTAAAACGGAAACAGTAATGAAATTTAAGTATGAGTTTTTTTTTATCAGTTATGTAGTTTGAATATTGAAAAATCGAGTTATTTTATTGGAAAAAAGAAGGATATCAAAATAATTTTTGTAGAAATTCGTATAAATTAGTTTTAGAGACATTGATGAAATTATCCATAAATACACATATATTGTTTCATTCTCCGGCAAACATTTTTCGTTTAAATTTTGTGCTGTATTAAAGAAACGATTAACAATTTTTCTGAGTTTTATGTAAGATATTTATAAAGACATTGACGAAAATTGCATGTTTTATAAATATCTTATGGAAGAAATCAGCATTGCTAGGGATTATACAAAGTTCATAACTTGTGAATAATACAATCTTGAATTGCTTTAAATTTAACCGCGAATGCGACTAATGGAAAAATGAAAGAAAATTGAAGTTGGAAATTGTGAGAAATATGATTATAATGGGTTGAGTCTTCATTTTTGTAGTTGAGTCTTCATTTCTGATATCAAATGACAAACAAATTTAGTAATAATAAATTCATAATTAAGTTAAGGTGACTAATTAAAATAATAAAAAATCATCGCATTTACAAACAGGTAAAGTATATTATAAAATAGGTTTCTTCTGATAAAAAAATGGAATTTTAGATAACAATGGTTTTAATTTATTTATGAACTGGAACAATTGATGTCACCCTGGTATCGAATGTTACGGCTTCTTATTAAACTTCTTTCCACTGTTTCGTATTTATATTTTTTCTAACATCTTTTAATTTTTAATCATGTGATTATGTAATAGTTTCTTTTCCTTTCAAATGCAGTCTGATACGTTGTCATACTCCCAATATTCAGTTATCGAGAGGTCATCGTTTTCGTCTGTATCTTTCAAGAGACGGCTGTGCATATGAGTAATCGTGTACCTGTGTTCATATGTTTATTATGTCAATTTTTAAAGTTGACACTTTTAGTAAATGGAGTATTGAAACGTAAAAACGGTGACTACTCAAAATTGACAATTTTTTCTTTTTAATTTTTTTCTTATATTTATATATATATATATATATATATACATACACATACATATATATATATATATATATATATATATATATATATATATATATATGTATATTATTTTTGCTACTTTTAATTTTTATTGTGATGTCAATTTATCTTTTCGAATAACATGATTGTGTTTCATGTTTAAAAGATGTTATTGAATGTACGAAAAAAAAGGAAACACACTTATAAATAATTACATTAAAGTACAATTTTAAACAATTTCATGTCAGCATCTTTTTTAGAATAATTAAAATATATTATTTATTAATATTCTTCTTTTTTAAAGTCACTTTAAAAAATCACTTAATATATCAAAATTTCACTTCCTATCAAGTAAAATAACGAAGCAAGAAAACAAGAAAGAAAATAAGAGATTACCGCCATCAAAACGGCATTTCCCTTCACTCAAAATATAAACCTGTCGTTAATCAGTACATGTATACGGAACGTCAAAATCGTGGATAGCCGTTGTGAAGTATTATGTGATCGATACATGAAAGTTTTTAAAAAAGAATTAAGGTAGATTATTATACTGGTTCTTATGTTAAAATATAAGCGATCCCCTCATTTAGTTCATAAACTTTATGTAGTAATTTTTTTAGTTAATAAAACCATGAACGTCAATTGTAATTGACGTTCATGGTTTTATTAATGATTAACATTCATAATCGTATTGGTATTCGTGCTGCCATTTTCGTGTGTTATAGGCTTTGTTTAACTTTCTTGAAATTCCCCACTTCTTAATATATCTAATTAAGATTACAACAGCCGTCAGTTTAGGATACTGCATTATGTTGTGAAGACGAGTGCAACGTGCAACCCGACTATAAACCCAAGTCATATATTTACAAAGTAAGAATTCAATATCTGTCCACAAAAGTGTCATATATTTACAAAGTAAGCCAAGTCATATATTTACAAAGTAAGAATTCAATATCACAAAGTAAGAATTCAATATCCACAAAAGTGTCATATATTTACAAAGTAAGTCAAGTCATATATTTACAAAGTAAGAATTCAATATCACAAAGTAAGAATTCAATATCCACAAAAGTGTCATATATTTACAAAGTAAGTCAAGTCATATATTTACAAAGTAAGAATTCAATATCACAAAGTAAGAATTCAATATCCACAAAAGTGTCATATATTTACAAAGTAAGTCAAGTCATATATTTACAAAGTAAGAATTCAATATCTGTCCACAAAAATATCACCTAATATGACTAATAAGTTGCAACGATTAATATAAAGAAATGTTTGACAGTTTTTACTTATTTTGCTATATTCAACTTTCCTCCACTTGTATTCGTAACCTGTTATCTTTTCATACTTCTGACATTATGGTTAGCAGGTTAAAAAAGGGTCTGAGTATAATTTTGGGTTTTAAATAATAACTAATTAATATATAATTTCATATCCTGTTAGCCAATAAAATTCGTTTTAGGTCATTACTGTGTTTACTTTAAAATTTTTCACTAAAAACTCAACGTCTAGACGTTAAGCACGTATATCATTTTATATCTTTTTAATTAATTTACAATATTCCTACAAAATGAATATTATTAGCAAACAGATAAACTTGGTGTAATCTTGCAAAAATTTCTTCCATAATAGTTTCGAGATTTTAAAACCTTATGTTAGCAAAATATAGACAATAAAAAACCTAATTTGCAGAAATACCTTGCCGAGAAATACATATATTATTTGTAAAATGTTCATCGAGAAATAATATTTAAAAAAAGTGATCTTATCTAAATGTAACACAAATCGACAATTTATTGTACTGCTTTCAAAATGAATTTCTTCTATATATTAGTAAAAGCCATTAGGAACGTAGGCTTATGATATAATATGGCTCAACTTTTATTAAATTTAACCGTATTTGGAAGACACGTACTAATTTTTCCGTAAGTCCTAGTAACAATACTAATCACTGTTACACCTTTCTTGTCAGTGGGAGCTTTACCTTGGCGTGGTCTTGTCTTGCTTTTTAGGAGCCATTGGAGAGTCATGGTAATAATGTCCAATATTAATAAGAAAGTGCTTGAAGTCATTCAGAAATAAAAAAAACTTTTTTTACGAAAAGATTTGTGTGTAATTCAGGATTTACAATTTCATCTTTATGAAATTGCAAATCTTGAAAAGGTCAATAATAAATATGTGTCGATTACTACATTTCTGTTATACGCCGTTATTATTTTATCACTACGTATGTTGTATTAAGATGGAGATTTATATGCATTAGAAAAATGAAGAAAAAGTTTTACTGAAAAATTAAATATAGATTGTGATTTACAAAAAAATATATTGAAATCTTTTTTTGTTTACTTCTCTATGAACAAAATATGAAATGTCGAAATAACATAGTGTAGAGTATTTTTTTCATATTCTGTTTTGGGTCCAGAATAATTTGAACTCGTCATTTCAAAAAGGGCACGAGTCACACTTTTTTTGGAAATCACTTTTTGATGCCATTCTATTTTTTGAAGTATTTTACATATTCCCTGCGAAAAGGCCATTTTTCTTTATACCATAAGCCAACTTAAAAAGCAATCAACAACTCAAGTCTGTATGAAAAGGAAACGAGTCCTTGACTCATGCCATTTTCAAGAGAAACGGAACGCAGCTGTAAGATGTGGCATAACTTCATTTTATTTGATACAAAAATGGAGAATCGAAAGCTTGCTAAAAATGCTTTCAGACCAAGAAAATGATTGTTTGGTTTAGAAAATAGTAAACACTGTAAACATAACATAATAAAAAAACAAAATGGCTGAGGAAGCCCACAAAAACCATAGAGGGAGAGATGTGGCGCCAAAACAGAAAGGAACCTCTTGCAGGTTAGTATTTTGTTCTTTATTCGTTATGAATATTATGTTTATTTACTCACGTGTTTTACCACATAAATTACTAGCTCCAGGGAATATTTACAGATTGTTTTTTTATAGATGTCATTTCAAATGTATGGAGCTTATACCTGAAGATTGCAAACAAAGTACTATCGGTTTTATCGACGGTTTTGATCATAAAAATGCCCAGGACACATACTTGTAGACATTAATTGAACGGAAAGAGATACAGAGAAAGCGGCCGGGATGTGAAGTACCTAAGAAAAGAGAACTCACCTACATATATTACATTTAGATATACGGTGTAAAAGAAAGTTTATAAAAAAGCATTTTGCAGCATCTGTGGCATTTTTGATAAATAAGTTAGACGTTATGTGATTTATTGAAAATAAATGAGCAGCCTATAGATCACAGGAGCAAATCAGAGGGATCACGGAGTAATGTAATATCTGGTGAGACATTATCTAAGATATGGGAGCATATTGAATGTTTTCTTGTTAAGTGTGTTTGTAACAGCAAAGAGGCATATTCGCAAAAAAATGATAAGATTTACACACTAGCTGAGTCTGAAAATCTTATAGCTGAGGCTAAAGAAAACTTTGAAATAGGAAAACCCAAAACTGAAAATATTACAGGCATAAAAAATGGTGGCTATACCATTATAAGAAACTGGTGCTTTCTGTGGATTCTTACAGTAGAGGAGTACCCAAGGACGAAAAAGTAACTTTTGCTATTTCCACAGTGTCCCATTTCTTAAGACTAAATCAGGTATTGTGACAACTCGTGCTTCCATAAATTGTTTAGTCAGTCCTGAATTCCAGTTATTACAGAGGGCACGTCCTCATCATCAAGATGAGGACGTGCCCTCATGACAGATTTGGAAACGCTAAATCAATATATACCGGCAGAGTACCATAATTTCTATACAGAGGTTTTTGAATGGCCAACAACTTCAGCAAACTATGGATATGAAGAAAATAATGATGATTAAATAACATCTCTTCTAAAAATCTTCAGTATTTGTATGTTCATTTCGAAAAAGTCGTAAATCCAAAAAAATAAATTCAAAATACCGATGTGAAAATTGTTTCTTTATTAAAAATGTATAATTCCACATGGAATTAGATAATTATTGATTTTTAATTTTTTCCTTTATTTGTGGCGTAATATTTCCTATTATGCCGACGTTCCAGATTATAGGTCGTCTAGAAATGCCCTATTCTTTTTTAAAGAGGGTTAACATATTTATGTGAAAGAATAATTATATATTTAGACACCGTTCCCTTTTAACGAATGAGAAACGACAACACAACGAGAAATAAAATAAATTGTTCAAACATATATCAGAAATGTCTCGAGCATGCTACAACATGTATGAACATTTAGTCATATGTAGTATCTTTATTTAACTATTTCAAAGTATTACTTAAGTAATTTTTACCATTTTTTTAATTTACTTATTTACACATAATTACGGAAATGTTATTGTTATTACACCTGTACGTTTCAATAACGCTAAGATAAAAATAATTCTAAAATATTACTACATTCAATAATGACAAATTTCAAGAAATTAATTTCAATTCATCATAAACATATCATCATGGTGAAATCGCGATCAAGATATTGATCAATTGCGTGCTAGGAGAAAGTGGAAAATATAATTGAATTCTAGTTGCCGATATAGCAAATAGATGATGACTACACGAGCGCATGTAGTTATCGGGTACGAAGTGCAAGAATTTTTCCAATAAATTAGAACGCAGAACATTTCCATTTAATCATAGGAAAACAAATTTATCCAAGAAACTTTGTGTCTGTGATATAAGGTGTCCTTTCTTTTTTGTTTAAGGATGTACGGATACCCACACTAGGTTACCACAGTTAAGAGAAAATTATTAAGAAATAGAAAAGAAAAGCAACGAAATCATTTCGTTCAAAGATCGAAAGAACGTTTTGGGCACGTCCAAACATCTGGCTATATTAAGTTTTACGTGGCCTCCAAATAACAGAGCTCGATGGTAACTTGGTTGGCACTAAAGTTCATATATAATTTACTAAATGTATAAAACGTAATATATTAAATATGTGAATTTATTAAATATGTGAATTTATTAAATATGTGAATTTATTAAATATGTGAATATAATAAATATGTGAATTTATTAAATATGTGAATTTATTAAATGTGTGATCGTACGTCTCTGGAATTACGCTACACAAAATATAAGCTACAAAAAATTATTGAAGAGCAAAAAACTTCAGCTTTCTATATACTAACTAAGCGGTTTTAACTTTTAAAACTCCATACTAACGACAATGATTTGGAATTATGATATTACAAGTAATAAAAAAAACACAAATTAGCTATTGACAGAATATTATCTTTACTAATACGAAAAACAATTTGTACGATAATTATATTCTTATAATAAATTAAAATATGTAAAATTACAATGTGTTTGACTACTGATACGCGTCTTATTTTTAAAATAAATAAACCGTGTTCTGTTTTCCGGAAAAGAATATATTAAAACAAGTGCAATCAGCGGAACCCTTCCACTAAAATGCTTTATTTTAGAATTTCCCTTTGCTGTTCAACCTTGGTAACTAAAGCTGTAATTTTTTTGCAATGTGCAAAGTTGGATTTTTGACGTTTAAAAGAGTTGTGCTGTGCATGTGACTACAAAACTGGTGCTTATTTTTGCTTATTAACTCTAGAAAACAATAATTTTCTACATATTTCAAAACAATTGTTAATATCAGTGCAAAGTTTTGTGATATTAAAAAAAATTGGTTTTAGCATAATTTTTTGGACAAAAGCGCAAAATTATAAAGTGCATGGGTAGTTATTGTAGTCGGTAAATTGCTATTTGCCGAATAATAATTATCTTATTAACTTATTATCGTTGTGTATAAGTGGTAGCGTCGTTATTTTAACAATAAGCAATAGGATTTTAAAGGACTTTAAGGATTTAATAGACCATGTGTCGTCACACGTTGCGCGCTATATATATATATATGTATATATATATATATATATATATATATATATATATATATATATATATATATATATACATTTATATATATACCATCGCTGGAGATGTCGCCATGGAAGGTCTTTATGTGCGAATGGGCGCCGTGGGCCGGTTGTTCCTGTTGTGAATATTAGCCGTCACAATCGTTGAATGACGACAACATTTGCTTGTGAGTTGTACTTTTGGGACTTACATATAGTCCATAAAACTCTATTTATTATTATAAAATCAGTGCAATCCGTTGTTAGAGCCTCTGCAAGGGAATACCCTCGTGGAACAATGTTCTCTAAACTATTGACCGAGGATAGGTAATTATCTGTTTGAATGCAAATGCGCAATCTCGTTCTCGGTACTAAGGGCGTCCTAATATGCGTGGGGAAATCTTGAAGAAATTCAATCACTAGAACGGCCTCCTTGTGTGAAATCTGCTTGATATGCTTACAACATTCTCTGAACCCTTGGGAGTGAGATATATGGATATCATTCTCATCCCAAGTGCACTTGCAGCGAGAGAGTGGAGGGTGCAACTGCAAGAACGAACAAAGCGTTTTTTTGGGCGACCACATAGCAATTTTATTCTCGATTGAGACCCAGGCGTGTCCTAGATCAGAGGGTGGGGCGCGAATCAGCACGCTATTTAGAATGGGTTACCAAGACTGTAGTCGGTTTTTCAAAATGCTTCAGCGAGAGGTCGATGCCTTCTACACAATCTTTGAGCGCTTAATTTGTCCAAATGAAGTGACCGTCAAATTTTAATTTAGGGTGATCATGGGTGCCGAATTGGGATTAGGGCGGAGACGTCCAAGCCCAATCAAACATGATGCTTGGTGGAATTCAAGCCCGGAGGATCTATAGCTTTTAGAGCCTTAAGAAAAAAAAACGTAAAAATCAACGCGCTAAAGGCTAAGAAACGATAAATGGGGAATTTATAGGAATAACCGTATGATCTCGTCAGACGCCCGGTGTAACTATAATAGGGAAGTTAATCGTGCCAGAAATTTATATCATTTTTCTTTTGCTTTTTTGCTCTCAAAAAACCCGATGGGAATTACACAGTTTATACGCGTGTATCCCTGGAATACATTTTAGCTACACTCTTCTTTGATGATGATTCTGATCTCCATAGTGCCAACGGCAACAAATCAGGAGCAATCCCAGCATATTATGCTTATTTATAGTATATTGAATTCGAAGATATGTAACTCGGAGGTTGATGATATTGCTAATAAACCAAACTCGAAAAAGACCCTAGGCATGAATTCCGTCATCTCATCATCGTCATCGGCAATCTTCAATCAGTGTTTGCAAAAATATCACTTCCCAATGATCCAGAGAGTGGGGAAATTGATAGTTATCCTGAAAAGTACGATGCGAAGTTCTACAGACCAATTACGCTTTTCTTGTCTTTGGGAAGTTGCTTGAGCGAACTGGCAGCGTGTTTTTGGCGTATTTATCTCACAAGCCATTTCATTTGGTTTTCTACCAGGAATATCCATATAGATGTGATTTCTGCCGCTTTGCCCTGGGTAGATGCGTGCCCAGGAAAATATGTACTCGAGGTTTTTCGGACATTTCTGACGGGTTTGATAATGTCTAGTGACCTGCCATTTTGACTGTGTTGTATAAACGGAGAGTGTTAGCGGGCGTCCGTCATGTAATAAGTAATCATGATTGAATCGTTACATTGTAAGACGGAGATAAAATAGTGAAGAAAACTTTGATCCGGGGTTACCCGCAGGGGTTGTTCCTCAGTGCCATTCTGTGGAACGTCCTGTTCGATGGCATATTTGTGATACCTCGTTTGGGATGCAATATAATCATTTATGATGATGATGCTCTCCTGATGGTCGGAGGAGCAAGTCGTAAAGAAATAGAGAAGTGGGAGACAAATTTCCTCGCCAGACTATTAGACCGAAGCACTAAGAACAAGCTCAGCTTTACCTCAAAATTCCTAGGCTGTCCTTTTCAAGGACATACTGGCGAGGGAGCCGACAGTAAAGACGAGTCAATCCAAGATTGACATACGGGGCCGGATAACGTACTTAGTTCCTCGAATCCATGGGCAGCTTCATGCCATATGTGTAGTACATAAGCGAGAGGCCTCGGTTTGCGTTTCATGCCGTAGATTGGCTTGCCGTTGTTGGCTGATTTAGATGCTAAGCACATTTCAGACACATTAATTTTGTTATGATATTCAACAACAACTAGCTGATTGTATATCAGCAACTCACAATATCCCCTTAAGTAAAATTCGATTGCACCCCAATCGAATTTTACTTCTGTATGTGTTCGGTATTGGCCGAAATATCAATAGCTAGATTGAATCTACCTATGAATTTTAAAATTTCGCATATAAGGACAGATCTATTTTTCACTGTTGATTTTAATTCCATGTCAAGTTTTCAACTTTTTGTGTAAATAACAAATAATAATTCGTGTCGAATTAATTCGTGTTATTTGAAACCTATCGGTTACGTCTTAACAATCAAATAAATTAGATTTATTCATAATTATTTCGTCACATAATTAATTAATGATTTGAATTATTCTTTAAACGATATTTTTGCATTTTTTCCACCTGTGTTTTTGCACTTCTTGGTTTGATTAAACGATTTTCACTTCTTTAAATAAAAAAGGTTTTCATTAACCAAGCACTTATCTAATATAGCTAAAGAATTAAGCTTAAAAGCGCTTTCTTCAAATCAAAGAAATACAATAATAAATGACAAAATAGCTCTTTGTTTCATTTTTAACCGACTTCAAAAAAAGGAGGAGGTTCTCGATTTGTCGGAATCTTTTATTTATGTATGTCCAGCGATAATTCTTTACCGAAAGGACCGATTTTAATAATTATTTTTTTATTTGAAAGATAATCTCTTTTAGTTTCTTTAGTAGCAGTCCCACATATACATATTATGATGACGATCTGATGATGAAATCCGGAAATAAACAACGGAACCTCTTAAGGTATAATTACATTTGTTTTAGTTTTAAACTTAAATAAGCTAAAATTTTAGGTATTCATGTAGTAGCTTCATATGGAGACCTCGTTTAATATATAGCAAAATGTAATTTCTTTAACGTTAGGTGCGTTGTATTTATGTATAGTACGTGCAAGTATCAAACAAAAATTTCTTCGCGCTTTGGGTCGAATGAGTACCATAAAATTAGATCTTTTAAAATGAAATAAAATTTTCATTTTTAATTTTAGTCTATTATTGCAAAATCTAAACATTGTTACCGATTTTTTGGTTTAGTATAATAGTTTCAATTCTATACGCCACGAAGATATAGATCTCATGGACTATTTTAAGGTTGATTGGTGTCTGATTCTTTAATATGTAGGTCAGTTTATAAAATGTTTACTTCTGCACTTCGGTTTTCGAATACGTGTATGAATCAGAAGAAATAACAATAGTTTATTTTATGAAAAGAGGATTTAGCTAAAAATCAGAACCACTTTTATTTATTATTAAAAAATAGTCTTTAAATATAAAGATATTGTTCAAGAGACCAAGATTGTATCTGATGACAGAAAATATTAACTTTAATGTGAAAAAAGGCGTGGTGTCCTTGATATCAGTTGTAAATTTTGTATTGCTAGCTATTTGTAAAAATTGATATTAAAATTTTAGTAGACCTCCTCACGCTTTTTTACAATAATGTTAATTTTTAGTGTCATTAAAGCCATCCTTTTGCTCTCTACCAAAATCTTTAAAATAAATAACGTTTTATTCTTAGGTACTCCTTTTTAATAACCTTTTTAATTATCAAAATATTTTCGTTTTGTAAAATACCAATTGTTGTATAAATAATTAACCAGAGGGTAGAACAAGTCCTTCCATCAGTTGGCTGACATGTTAGGTGTGAGTTTTATGAATGTTTTTGGCACATTAAAAACGTGTATGTTAATTAGCGTATTTAAGTTTTATTTAAGTGTATTAATTAATTACCTATAGAGAAATACTATTTAATACTGATCTAATTACTATATATAATTAAACTAAAAATCAATTCTAAAAAGTTATAGTTTAAATAAGATCATCAGTCTCAAAAATAAGATCAGTGTCCATAAGTAAATTGAGCATGTTCTAAACACGCCACAAATTTGTGACAGGTGTTCTAAATATTTCAGCCTTTTTAACTTAAATATTTTGTTCGTAACTGTAATAGTAGTTTTTTGTTATTTTTAAAATTGTGTGATGATTTTTCAAAATACTTACAAATTCTATTTAAAATTTTCATTTCTCATTGTTGAAATTTACTCTCTCATATATTTTATTTTCATAAATAAATATTACAAAGCACTGCCAAATGTAACGTTTAACTTAACGACCACCTCACAACAATTTACACGTCAAATGAACGAGTAAATAATATATTTATCGCTAGTGATACAACACACACACACACGCACACGCAAACGCACACAAACATATATGTGTGTGTGTGTATATATATATACATACACACATAAGGAAAAGAAAGTGTGATATATGATATCTAAAGAAAAAAAACACTAATGGGAGCTACTAAGAAAATAAATACTCATATTGTCAGTCTACAAACATTTTCAATTTTTTAAAGTCTTTGCTTGATCATGCTATAGTTTACAAACGAGAGGGAAAATTGCACTTTCATTTTGCACATAAGAGTGTAATAAATTCCCATGTATTGTTGAATATTGCACGCAGAGATTTAATAAAACTTACTATTCACAACTGTTCCCCAAGAACAGCAAAACTAATTAATTTCAATAAGAGATTGGCTATAGGAAGTTTATGTTCCCCAATGAGAAAAAGCAAATGTATAATGATTCGGGAATCTGCAGATACCTTACAATCCTCGTTAAATCTAGTAATAGTGGATACGGGAAGAAAAAAGCACTAGAAAAAGCGCCAGTAAAGTCCTATTAGTTTTTTGGAAATTCTTGTTGCTATGTAACAATTATGCATTTAGTTAATAACAACGTTCAGACTGTTCCGCTAGTTTTGTCGGGTTTTCTTTTAGTTTTTGAAAAATTTTGGATAATGGTGAGCCGAACGGGGAAAACAATATGTAAAGTAAATATTTTTTTTTGTAATTGATACATTACTATAAATTGCAAAAAAAATATTTTACGCACCGATGGCGATATTTGCAAATAATTTAATATAAATACGGTGTATGCTTAACTGTTTAATATTTTACATATACACGTATAACAAACTGATGATAATAAAATAATTTCATAATATTAAACAAAAATTATCTCTAAAATCAAATAAAAAATATCTCAATTTTTATTACTGGTAGTATCTACCAGACTGACCTAAATATTATTCTCCTTCAGAAAATATAAATCACTGGATGGTTTTCAAATAAAAGAACTTGATTGTTCTAAGCTTCCAGGGAGACTATCGTGTAATGGTCACGCTTTAGAAGAAATGGCTAGTTTACGCGAACATGAAAAAATAATTGTAAGTTCATTGTCATACATAAAAAAATGCTAAAACTCGAGTATCTTCATTACATATAACTTTAATTTTCTTTTGAGACTAAAATGACAAAGCAAATTATAGTTTAAAAATGCTGAAGAACACTCGTTTTTAGCAACATAAACTAAAAAAATTAAAAAAATTATATTTAAATATAAAGATTCTGGTCCTCTTGACTAAAGGATGACTTTAATGATAAATTAACATTACTGTAAAAAAAGCGTGAGGAGGTCTCGACTAAAATTTTCACAGCAATTTTTACAAATACTTAGCAATAGAAAATATATAACAGATATCGGATTTTTTGTCATCAGATACAACCTTGGTCTCTTGATCAAAATCATTTAGACACGGTTTTTTTTAATAATAAATGAAAGTGGTCCTGATTTTTACCTAAATCCTCTTTTTATAAAACAAACTATTGTTATTTTATAAGCACGCAAAGATTTAACATTTTATAAGCTGACCTATGTATTAAAGAATCAGACACCAATCAACCTTTAAAAAGTCCATGAATCGTATATTTTCGTGGCGTATAGAATTGAAGCTATTACACTAACTCAAAGAATCGCTAAAAAGTTTAGCTAACAAGCCATAAAGCCACGGAATGAACGATGCATGTTATCAGTTTGAGGAAGAAGTTGCTAAACGAAGAAGAAAGAGTTCACACAAAAATAACCAACGTCGTAGAAGAGCCGCATCATTGAACTGGCTTCCAGTAGGTCATATCGCCAGAAGCTCAGACAAAAACTATAAAAAGAGCATTTTTATTTAGTATCAAAAGAGCCTTTTGAAATGAAACCTGTCTTTTGAAATGAACAATCGTGTAGGTATTCTTCCAATTCGCTGGTTGGATAAGGACATCAAAAGATTAGCGAGATTATTTTGGATAGGGTTAGCTCAAAATAAACATAGATGAAAATTATAGCAGTGGTCCACGTAGACAAGAGGAAAAGTAAAGTTATGTTTACAAATGTACAAAGTGGGCATCTAATTTAAAGATATTTTTAAGTTTAAAAATATTTCATGGCAAAATTTCTCAATACACTTTAGGATCCCATATTTCTTGTAAATGCAATACGTGACCATGTAAGCGGATGACCGAATATGTGTGCTTTTCGACGACAAAACTTATTTTACCACTAGTGTTTCCTATTTAGTATACACTCTCGGTACAAAATATTAGCTAATACGGAAAAAGGTATATTTATTAAAATTTAAATTTTTCCTACAGCGCCGTCGGTGGCCATGGTGATATTCAATATATAATATTTGGCATCGAGGGCGTCATCCAAGCACATGCAAAAAACAATTGTGGTGACTGGAGTGAATACGTTAGTTATGAATAATAAAAGTGTTGTAAATAAATATTGATATGTAGAAGTGAAGTCCATATTGTGTCTATTAGAATACGCATGATGTAGAATCGTGTTTTATCTATAACTATTGAAAATTTTTATGGAAGTTAAAATTTCTATTGATCCAGCTTTTTTTGCTGCTTGTCCACTATTAGATTTTCTTATCTTTTATGTAAGTGTACTTTTATATGCATCTTTAACGTTTTTTCTTTTCTGTTTGCGGCTGAAACTGGAAATTAAATATAAAATAATAATAAACTTTTAATGCTTATTTACAAGTACTCAAAAATGTGGTGATTAATTTATATACTACTATTATTTATCTTATAGAAAAAATATCTACTAAAAATTCGATGCTTATTGCAGTACAATAATAAATGTAAAGTTGCCTACATAGATTTTGGTTTCAACCGCATAGTAATTACATAAAAGGGAAAATTACATAAAATACCTTTGTAACAATTAGATTTTCTTTTAACAAATCAGGTGTTATATATTGTTGTTAAGTAAGGGGGTAAATTAAATTACCTAAAACGGATTTATTTAATTATAGGACGTAAACACGGAAAACAAAACTGTCAATGCACCAAATACGATTTAATAAAACTAGAAGATAACAGTGTTAACAGCGTTACGCAGAAATTAAATTGCCATATTTTTGTCACCCCTTCTCAATATAATTCCGTATTTAAATTTAACAATCGAATAACGAATTTGTATAAACAAAAAAACTACAATTCACACTTACGCTACATTGGTTAAAAAATTAGGTTTCAATATTACTGTACAGGTATTCTTTCGACACCTTGTTATTAACTCTAAATTTACAATCTTTATAAACATATCTGCTGGTTTGTCATTAGCTTTAAAATATTTTAAGCATATCTTATTGTCCTTAAGAAAGTATTTTATGAAATAGTACCATATATCAATTGTATTTATTCCAAATTATTAATGATATCAATTCTTGCGACTGACATGGCAGAATGATCGAGTCCATTTAACAAGTTAATCAGACTAAACTCTTCACTATTTTTACTCACTAACTCATTACAACATATTCAGCCTCAATCGAAGATAAACTTACAAACATTTATTTAATTTGAAACTAGAATTTCCGTCCTTGTGATTATCTCCCCAGTTTGCGACACAATAGCCCTTTTGATTTTGTCAATCGTTTATATCTCGGTAAAAAAATTCTCAGTATATAAAGTAACCGAAATATTTAATAAAGTAATATTGCAATCAAACCTTCCACTTTCGAAAAGTGCCTCACGAATTATCCTTTACCTAAAAATATGATTTACAACATATTTCAATGACATTTATAATAAAAACAAATGGCGGAAATTTTTCTCAAATAATTTATACTGTCTAGATATTCACACATTTTATTCCTACAATAAATATTGATGGTATATATTAAAATAAATTATAAAGAGTGGCTCTTTTTAGGATTCCGTAACCAAATGTAATAACGGAACCCTTATAATTTGGTCCTGTTCGTCTGTCCATCTGTCTGTCCGTCCGTCTCTCTGTTCGTAAGTCACAACCATTTTAATCGGAGACTTTTGGCGCTCTATAGATGCAATTTGGATTGTAGGTGTTTTTTTATAAACCGCTATACAATGAAATAGTGGAATAACGAAAAAAATAATATTATAAATGGCACTCCACACTTCTAACCGAGGGATAAAAAAAACCTCCAGTGCATATATCGTTAGAAAGGCCTTAAAATGAGGTTCCGCATTAGCTTTTTTATACTACGTACCGACCGTAGATATAAGTTTTTTTCACTTTTTACACGAGGATCGATGCAATAAATATTATACATGAGTAAATATTCAATACTACTACAAGTTCAAAGTATTGACAATTAAATTATACCTAATTACATACGTAACACAGATTAATATAGCAATATTACGATTTTATATAAATTTACTAACATTTTTACAATTTTAAATAAATTGACAAACTCCATATGTTCACATAACTTTTTGAAGATTTTAACGAAGGTTTTCTTAATGAGATCGCATACTTACATTTATGCAGAATGCCAGTTATACATTTTATTGCAACCTTGTGTCACCACGCGAGGAAGACCATATCTTAAAAAGATTTTTGGAAATTTTACTTGTGAAGCTGAAATATATTACTCTTTATTCAGCTATCAAAAACCTATATGAGCACGCATATAGTTAAATAGCACTACGGTGTGCATTAATAAAATCATTGATTTAAGAAACGCTTACTTCATATATTTTGTATTTGCAAAATTATTCTCAACTTATAATCTCAACTTATAAATAAAGAATATAAATTATTAAATTTACTTTAACATTAATTATTTTCACATTTATTTAAATCAACAGGTGATGATAAGATATCCACTACTATAGTCGTCGTCCTCCAATTGCATACGAAATAAGTTTTATTACATAACGTTCAATTATGCACTTAAAAATTATTACGTGTTTTTAATGCACGATAAAATAAAAGCGACTTTCAGTATGGAACGCGAAGTATTGATAAAAATATCACAATTATTTCCACCAATCAAAAAGGTCGATTCAGTGAAAAAAGATTTAAACGTTCTGATTGGTTGTTTTTAACGCGCAGTTGAAAGTAGTTAAGTCCATATTGTGTCGGAGCAGGTGTCAATGATTTTTTATATTTTTTTTAATACTTCAATTTATTTTAACGGTTTGGAATTTGTCACGCAAATACATAAATTTTATATTTAAACAAATGCAGGTAGCTAAATAACATTGAATACTGTCCATTGTTTGTACGTAATAAATTATTTCCACCTGTGGTTGTTTCGCCGACTTCTTTATGTATACTTATACGTCCGCAATTTGTTTATTTTAGATAATACTAAATAATGGATTGTTATAGCAAGGTCATGTGAACAACTTATATCTTGTTTATTACAATATACTCTGAAACTAAATAATATTATTTATTATTTAGTTTAAGAATATATTATAATTAAATTATGGTGTACGCATGCACAAATTATTCTTAAATATAAATATGGATGTGTAACAGTTAAAATACTCATACAAAATATAAACTTTTATTGTTTTATTAAGTAGACGACACGATCGCAGATATTGTGATATGACTAACGCCAAATCATTTTAAAAGTATTGAATTTGATTATTCATTTTGTAATCTACAAAGTCTAGCATCTTTTTTCTTATTTGTAAAACTTTATATTATTTGTGTTACAATAATATGATGATGGTGAGACATGTGAAAGTAATAAGCTATATAACAATGTATTACTGGGCTCCTAACATGTCACTACGGCTGACATAACGACGCTCAGCCAGTAACTGTCCCGGATAGAAAGGAGTGAAAACAACGACCTCGAACGCGACGACCACCGAACTTTTCACTAGCGCGCCTAAATTTTGCGATTTGTAAATATACATATATAATATATTTACATACATAAATATATATATATATATATATATATATATATATACACACATTGCGTATCAATGCAGATAACATGTGTGAACAAATACATTTTACTTTAGAATATTGAAGCTAAAATATATAAGTCCACACTTTATAGTTCAACCCATGCCATTATTTTCATTTAACATCGTTATAATATTAAACGTAATACGTAACAATATAACCTAAAATGTAATAACAATATGTATATATATATATATATATATATATATATGTGTGTGTGTGTGTGTGTGTGTGTGTGTGTGTGTGTGTGTGTATGTCTGTACACACTACTACAATCCACGACCGTAATAATATTTATTGCTTACGTTTTCCAGGTGCATTTCAGCGGTTTTTTATCATTTAACATTTTGCTTACACTCCTCGGTGCATTTATTTTAGGCAACAGTCATAATAGGTGACTCACAGTTATACCCAAAATTATTTGCTTTGATTGATATTCTACAGCTTTAAGTGAAGGAGCTGGGTAGGACTTCATCATACCCGAACACGTACTTTGTCTACACTTCCAGATTTCGGAAATTCAATTACGTATTTATCTTTTTAATTTCGTATTTATCCTGAAATTATTTTATTTGTTCAGAAAATAATTCATAATATAAAAATTCTGCCTTAGACTTTTCAAAATGATATTTTTTAACATTCACAGGTACAGCCAACTTGGCGAATTGTTTAAATATTAAGCTAATTCACTCACTAAAAATATCGACACGGTCAAGTAACAAAAAGAACACATATGTATATTGTAAAATAATATTATTTATATAAGGCTAATAATTTAAACAGAATTTTTCATACCAAAAGTAATTTGTAGAAATTTGAAAAATCGTGGATTTTAATTATGTACAAGTTGTTTATTAACGTCATCTAAAGTTATATAAAATAACAAGTTTATTAATTTCTAAAGGCAAAAATTTTTTCATTGTGTCAAAAGGTAAATAAACACTTACAAGCACGATTAAAGATATCGCTCACAAGGGTGTATCTGGCCATCTCTAAGTAGAACATAGATAATCCAACCGAAAACACTTGCGGAATAAAGTGCCAAGCTCTTGTCAGATTGTTCACTTACTCTTCCTTCCTATATATATAAACTTAGTCTACTTGATTTGATAAACACTGAAACTTAGGCAATGGTAGAAACTCTCCTTTTTGAACTTTTTTTCATTTATGCGATAAATGAGACTAAACTTTAAAACATAAATGTAGAACTAGTTGGTACATATTGTTGTTTGCATGAAGTTAAATAGTTTGACTTTCAAAAACGCTGAATTAATTTAAATTGTTTAAACCTAAATCATACCACATAATAACTTTGATCCTAAGATGTAATTACTGGAATTGAAAACATAATATTGAATATTTAGAATGAACTGGACTGTATTTTGAATGAGAATAAAAAAAGGATTGTTTTGGAATACATTTCAAAAATATTCTCAATAATGTACATACCGTTTAATATTTTAATAACCCACCAATTTTTCTCACGAGCAATGACTATTAGTAAAAATTTATAAGGGAGATTGAAAAATCTGATTTCGCATAATCCACCTACGATTATCTAACCTATTTTTAATAAAATAAAAAAGGCTTCAAAATTTAATAAATTATTCTCTTATAAACAAATATTGGGACCGGTGTGATATTATTCAAACATTTTTTTCGAGGACGCTATCAAAATCGAGTACTTTATTATATTCTGCCATCACGGTGATTTTTTTTAACTTATTAGCATTTGCGTTTTAGCAGAGTTGCACGCTAATTCTAATAGTCCGGCATTCTAAATTTCATATTATACAACTGTGATTGTTTAACATTTGTTTTATAAGTGGCTACAGACATAATAAATTTCTCATAAATATATTAATCGGTTTTTGTTTTTGACGCCAACCCTACAAAAATAAGAAAAAAATAAGGAAAGTTGCGATTAAGTGTTTTAAATGTCATTTTATACACTTAATAATAAATATAATGTCATTTTAATACTTAATAATAATAAAAGAAAATAAATGTCATTTCATACAGTGCAATTATATAATAATTTATTTTCTGAATGGTTTTATTTTAAACTCTGTGAGCATCACTAATCCCAACGATGTAATAAATAAATACGGTTATGTGTGTATGCGTTTATGCGTTTATGTGTGTATATTTTTAGTGATCTTTAAACTGGTAAAGAAATTAAGACATCCATCCGCAATGTGGATTGATATCTTAATTTCTTTATTTTTCTTCACATATTCTACAAAATAGAGATAAAAAATAAAAATAATGGCATGTTTATTAACACATTATTACATAGCACAGGTTTTTGTGTTAGCAGATGTAATTTTATGAAACACTTTGATTATTTACACACCATAATTTCAATATTGTTTTTTTTGTTAAACTATTGGAAATTTAATCGCGTTTTAATAGAAATACGAATTCTTTCCCTGAAAAAAAATGCCAAAATGACCATTTTTATGCATCGATGGTCATCTTTTATGCCTCGATTTTGTAACAGACTTAAATCCAGTAAGAAGTACTCTGAAAATTCTTTCAAACATCGTTTAGGGTATTACTGTGGCATGTTTTCAAATATCGAATAAAAGGGATTTAGTCGATTCCACTAAATCGATTTAGCTGTCCTTAAGCCATTCCTTTTTTATACGTAAAATAATCTGAAAACAATATTGTTTATTTAGCAGGTTAAATTTTACGGAATAGGGTATGAAATCTGCTCTACTTAGTAATCACATCTACTTACCTTCGCAATATCGCTAAAACAACCGGAATGATCGGGACTGGTTTGTCTGTAACAAGTAAAATAATAACCTCTTAATATCCAAAATCTGTAAATAACAAGAGAGGGGTCCACAATAGGGATAAGCATTGCTTTAATTATTACTTCTACGACTTCATACACTAAGCTAAAAGGAAGTAATTCAAAACTTACTGGGAGACGTATGAGGACTTGAAATTTTACGGCGTTGATTGAGGAAATAGCATTTTAATTGTAAACAATTTTAAATTTCTAATTTGATTATGAGTTTTAAATTATCGAAAATGAAAAGAAGATTAATCAAATATAGATGGGATTCAGACTTGGCAACTCATACCAAGAATTGGGTTATTATTTTTAAAAACTTAACGAATATCTTACGAATATATCCAGGAATAGGTATTTTAAAAGTAGCTAGATAACAAATCACACATATACTAATAAACTAGAGCGTGATTAAATTTTTAAAATTAAAATTTATGTTCTCATGCAAAATAGTACATAAATCGTAAAGTAATAATTTTTAATTTATAATGCAAATAAATAAATACCGAAACTAAACCTCACTTAAAATATATTTTAAAAAGCTTATTTGCACTGTTTATCACGAATATTCACAATAAATTAATATTTGTAATCATAAAAACCATTAGTAGATTGCAATTACTAAAAAAAGATTATTCAAAATTACAGATAAACTTAAATTTTTACAAATATAAATCACATACCGTTTATTTACAAATATTTAAATTAGTATAATGAATATCACAGAACAGAGAGTAAACTAGAAATTACATGAAGGCGTGACGAGGGCGCCACATATAAGAAGCACTCTGGTTATTTTAAAGTAAGTGCATCTGGTCCTATATTACTTATTGCTTGCCGAAACTTCAGAAAGTGCTCCGTTATTTTTGTTCGAAGAATTAAAAATATACATTACTATGAAACTACACCGTATCAAAATGAAAACCGTACACAAAACTTTACTAAAGGAGGTATTTCTTACCATAGGTATGATGATTTTTCAAATTTATTACGGTGTATAAAAATTAACCTAACATTTATTTTATGCCTCCGATACAATGCAGCGTAGGGCTGCACCTTGTCTCCTTAGATGCGACTATCGATATTTTTGTAAATAAATTATTATAAAACAATGTAAATGATGGATTTACTATTAAGAGATTACCATCATCTAAGGTTGAAGTATAAGAAATGTTTACCAATTTCTGAATGAATACGCTCTGTTATAAATTCTTTAGATGAGACCTAATTACTTTTCTTATTTTACTTCAATTAGTACTAGTTGTTACAAATACTTTAAAATAGTGAATTAAACAATCACACCGAGAATATTTTTTTCTATAACAAATTAAACAGCATTTTAATGTAAACAAAGCGCAAACACCATTTGCAATGTTCGTTCCTTTTACAAGCACCGGTAGCAAAACAGTTTGGCGTTAGTTCGTTCGTGATCAGTTGTTAATATCGTTAACGTTAGCTGTTTTCGTATCTATCTCAATATGTTCGTATATCTAGAGCCACAGGTTCGTGACATTCTCCGAAAATCAAAACCACATCAATGTATTCTGAAACCTTGAAATTTAGACGAGGAATTATTTAGAGTAAAAACAATTCACTTGTTCCACGTTACATATCCTATTAAGTATAATCATAAACAAAAATGGTTAAAATTACACATATATATGTATTAAATGTATATATATGTATAATATATATATATATATATATATATATATATATATATATACACATATATATATATATATATATATATATATATATATATATATATATAACAAATCAGCTAGCAACGACAAACGTATTACACGGCGACGTAAGAAGCTTCTTTCTGGCGAGGAGGCTATCGCAAGACTTACCTTAAATTAAATTAAGATTAATTTAATTTAGAGGACGTATCCTTAAAGTTTCATTTTTTTTATCAAAGACTGTGAAAGGAAAATAGATTCCTGTTCCTCTGTTAAAAAAGGACAATCGCATCCAAGATAAACCAGTACATGAAAAAATAAATTTACGCGCTTTAAATTAAGGTTTTTAGTAAACGTATTATTTTTTATATTCACCTAGTTTTTTTGGAGATTATTGAAATAATTTAAAATTGATGATTTATGAATATTTAATACAATGCAGTTTATAAATTTATGGGTGAAAAGGCACTTATTTCAATATCTTGCATCAAGATATTTGTGAAATATTTTGTGAATTCCGTGAAAAGTAACGATCAAATTATAAGGTATAACGTGCTGTTCAAATTATAAAATGGAAAATAGTACAATTATTACCATGCGATGCCATTCTTAACATCATTACATAAATGACTCAACTGCCTTGTTTTCGTTACTGAGCTTTTCATAAATCGTGAGTTTTCCGTAATTTTTCCATTTACCGTTTACAACATCAGAGAGTACTACGGAAATATCACATATCACATGTAAATCAGTAAAAAATTATACCCAAATTTTGTTTTAAATTGTTTAACATACAATGTCATTATATTTTTTTACATGCGTTACATTTTTCATGAACACTTTTTTAAAATTTATAGCGTAACTTAAATGATCAGGAGTCTACAATAATGGTCATCTAACACTTTTTTATTGAAGTCATGTTGTATAATCCAAAGTGTCGAAACTATTTTTGAAAGTGATTCAATTACTTGTCTGCAGATAATTTAGGATTAAGATCTGGAAACTTGCCCAGTCTTCGTTTTCCAAACGTGAAATGTTTGTATGTGAAAAGGCCTTCCTTGTCCAAGCCGCAAAACTTTAGAACAAGTCGGATTCTTATAATTAAAACTTTCCTTTAAAAGGATTTCCAAGGACAATTAGAAAATCGTCTGCTTTTCTAAACCTTATCACTACTACGCTCCATAATTTTTCTTTTTCTTTTTCGTCAACATGTCAATATATTTTTTGAATAAGTGAATTTTACTGACTGAGTAAATTTTTGAAATTAGGAATAAAATAAGTTATTACATTTTTTTCTTTTATGTCGTTCTTGGGTATAAAATATGACCATACCAAATGTCATCAAAATCCGTCCAGTATATTTTGCGTTATTGACGAACAAATTACGAGTAACATACAGGTAGAGAAAGAGACAAAAATTCTAAAAACGGGTTTTCTAGCTTCTTTTATCATTCTTTACCACGTCTCATTTTTGTATGACATCATTGCTAACATGTATGGGTTTAAATTGTTCGTCTTTAAACACCTGTGTTATTTAAAAGATATATCGAAGTATTTAGAATGCTGTCCTGACGAGTTGGGCTCTCCGATTGAGTTTTCCTCGAAGTTGTATTTAATTAATTGGACAGTATGTGAAAGTGTAGGTAGTGATGAGTACCTTCAAGAGTATAATTCGCAACTTGTACATGTACATGTATGACATAGACTTTAAATATTATCTTTATTTTGTTCATTTTCATTTTTAATTTTATCTGTTTGGAAACTCTGCTTATTAATATTGATACGTTTTAATCCGAGAGATCGAAGGCATATTCGAACGCTGTGGCGAAAATTTTGCAGAGATTGCATCTTCTTGTCTTACACCTTTCTGCAGCTCTATTGGTTTTGCACTCTGGTTCTCTAATCAGATTGGCATGGTGGCCTTACTATACATATACCTAAACGTTTCTATACCAATAATTTATATTACTTTGCACGTATGTTCATATTGTTTCAAACGGTTACTGAGAAAATATTTATAGATATTTCTAACACTATATATAGAAATATTTTACATAAATTCTTAAATGAACAGAACATACGAAAACAGAATAAATTAGTTATTTTATTTGCTCTTCACATTTTTCATACGAATATCTTTGAGTGCTAACTATTGAGAAATATGTTAGCTTACTTGTTTTATCACTTTGCTATATTTTAAGTTTCTTTAAAAAAACATTTTTGAGAAATACAGCTGTTCTTGACTGCACACAGACGAACGCAAGCGCGTAAGTGTCTTACTAAGATTTCATTATTATTTCTTTTTTAGGGCCCAGAAAATTATAATAATTTTGTTAAGTATAAGTAAATGAATTTTTGAAAACATATCTAAATCGAGAAATAATTATACGCTTCTTATAACCGAAATGCTTTTCTTTATAACCTTAAATATACAATTATCATTACTTTTGATCAACCCTTTTCCACCCCTTTTTTGACCACCCCTTTACCGCACTTAGAAGACTAAACATGAAGACAACTCCATATTTTTATTATCTGTAGGTATAAATTTCCTAAAATAAAATAGGCTTATTTCAACATATCCGTAGAATACATGCCCCAAAAAAACCTTTGACGCGAAATGTAGAAGTTTTTGGTGAAAACATAGGTTTCTGTTACGTAAAACATATTTATTACCAGATCTGCGTACAAACATTTAATTTCCCCTATGGAAAATATTTATTTTCTTTTCATTTTTAAATCTAGTCATTGCAAAGCTAGTATTAATTATACATAGAAGACAATTCTGATTATATTCCCTTTTTTTACATTTAACATGGCATTTACATATTAACAATTATACGGATATATATTAGTAGTTTTAAATCGTTGTGAATTATGCGTGTGTTAATATTTTAGGCTGAAATATAAATGCCAAAAATGTAGGTCTGTTAGGCATAGTTTCTTTAATTGCATTTTTTCGGATATTTTGTCAAGGGTTCCTGATTAACTTACCAAACAGACGTGTTCAGAGGGATTTTGTTGGATTTTGTATGGCAGAAAAAAAATATTGTGGAACATAATACTTTCTATATTTGTTCCATACGCATTTCAATTTGGTTTATTTTTTGTTTTTTATAAAAGTGAAACAAGATATGACAATAACATTTTATATGGTGAAACTAAAATTTAAAAATCTTCTATATTATAATTGTTATCACGTATCACTGCGTTTTATAAAATTCAGATTCCCTTTACGTTTGTTTTTTGTGTATTCGCTAAAAACGCGATAGGTTTTGTTGTGTACATCACACAAAATTAACAAAGTAATTATAATTTTCCCAATAAAGCAGTGACAAAAACAGCAATACGCACATGTACTTGTTAAACGTTGGAAAAAAATATAAATACATATATAAGTGTAACGAATGGCAGGATTTCATAACTTAAAATGTCCGCGAATCGTTATGTCTATCTGTTATACATCTTCTCCTTTTTTGTATCTTCATTATTACAAGTTATACCCGTTTTGAAGTATCTTGCTAGAGTAGCTGAATGTATGCGTCCATGTTATCCTACCTTCCGCTTGTATAGGGATGTATAGGAGTGACTAGGAGTACCGTGATTATCTTAACCTGATCAGATCAGAGGCTAAAGTACCGACCGCCAGGTTGCCCTCTATTTTCCACGTAATAACCAGTTATCTAGGTTGCATAGCTCTTTACGCACTATATGAGCAAAATAATGGCGAATTCATTCGTTTTTAAAGGTTAAAATTATAATATTGGCATAAAATACGTTTAAATATTTTGTCCAGAAATTAAGAACCAATAATCATCTTTTATAATTAAAAATGGATATTACAAATGTTTAAATACTACAAGCATAGTTTTATCCGTAACATAATAAGTATACAGTTCTCGCAAAATATTTACATTTCAAAGAGCGACACTAACATATACTGCTCATTTATAGAACTGAAGTTCAAAGGAGCGGCAGTGCCAAAAATTATTGCAAAAGTAGATGCGACAAAATAGAGCGGTTAACTGTAAAAAGTGCCAAATTTATGCTTGTTTCTCTCCGAAATAGGACTTTTACTCTTTTTAAGGAAATGTTATGTAAATGCATTTCTGATGTCTTGTTAAAGAACATTTTTTAAAACTTCTGAGACTTGTTTTAATTGTTCGTTTTATTGATTAGCAAATTTTAGGAGAAATGTTTCAAAATAACCAAATTTGAAATTCAGTCATTAATAACAAATTTCATAAAGAAATAATTTTAAATTCTACTTTGTTATTTACAACAATATTATTGATGATGTAATATGACATACTTTTGACCGGATATAACACGTAAGCGGTTAAAGGTAAATGTCCATATAATATTGGGCCCGGGTGTTTTTTTTTTGAGCACAATTTTGTATTATTTTATAAATTATTATTAATTATTTTTCATAATAGATTGTTAAAGCAATTTCTACGGAATTCTTTGAACTAGCGAGATAAAAAAGTACAGATTGTATATAGGTGTATCCGTCATCCATAGATGTACAATATTAAACCGTATCACATCCTCAACAGGGTCGTCGATAAAAATTACATAAACCTCGATAAGAGCGAAAAAGCTATTCATTTTGACAACAATAGAACTATTATCAATTATTGTTATCAGTTGTTTAATTACTTTAGGCAATGGCTATGCATTAAAGAAAGCAAGAGTCATTGATTGTTCTTTTTAATCGTTTCTAAAATGTTATGTATTACGTTCAATTTTTTTTTGTTATCTTTATTTCCAATTAGCAATTCTCCATATTTTTGAAAATTTAGTATATGTTTATAATTTAGTATATTTAGTTTATTAAAAATTGTAATTCTACTTTTTCCTCTTTCCTGATTGTCAATTACTGAATTGTTTGCTTTTTTACATTCTCAAAAATACCAGCTTTCTTAAAAATTATGTTTTACCTCTGTAACGTCTGGGCAAATTTTTGCTGGTCTCCTTTATTGTATTTTGTAGGATATTTGAAATCTCATCCACTATTCTTCACCGCTTGTGCATGAGCGTTGCTACATTTTACTACTTAAGGGGCGGATTTCGCAAATAGGTGAAAATGGGCGAACGTACTAGGGCGTAGAATGGCCCTTGTACTACGTCATCGTTCCGTATTTTTCCTAAATTATATTTCAAACATAAAAAGACGTCGTTCGTCAAAAGTCACTCCTCTGTTTTCCACAGTAAAACAAAATTATAAAGATATATCTATTTTTATTTCATTTTGTCTACATTCTCATTGGCGGATTTTACTATGACATAAATATGAACTCTTTGGTTTTAGGTTAAAGTTGCCGAATTTTTACGGTATTCTGCGTACAAATGTTTTATAGCGCCTTCTATGAAAATAAAGACGATTATTATCTCCGGCGCTCTTGCAGATGTTCAATTCGGTACAGTTTGCGCTTGCGAACACTGAGGACGTGTCATCTGGGCGCTCTTCGTTAGCTTGTACCATAAATTTAAAACACGTACATGGCCAATCTCACAGCCTATAATTTTCATATGGTAGTTTCAAATCCACTCTCACACACACATATATGTGTAAGTGTATATGTATGTGTGTGTGTATATATATATATATATATATATATATATATATATACATATACACGCACATGGGTATCCAACAGACTATGGGGTTGTAACTGAATTTTATAATGATTACTTAATTCCAGAGTAGGTGACTGCGTCTCCCAAGGTACATATGGAATTTTCCATCTTGCATGCTGTGGAAGATTAAGCAAACATCTCAGATGAGACCGATTGATGATAGTTTAAGTTCTTGTTCGGTGTCTTTGATTGTATTAAACGTTAACTTTTATCTAGGATAAGGGTTTGATTTGCATATATATTTATGTATGTATATATATATATATATATATATATATATATATATATATATATACAGCTAATTTAAAAAATTAAAATTACGATTAGACTTATCACTATACATGTCTATAAATGTACATTAATTTTGATCTACAATTTACTTATAGCTATAAATTGTTTCTTAATTTTTGTATCGCGGAAACGATTCCGTGTTTCCTAGTGGATTTTTAAATAAGCCACGTATACAAAATTTTGAAATTACAAATTTTTATAATTTTGTATTTAATTTTGTAACAACTTTGTAATTTGAAAAAAAACTACTCACTTACCAATGAAAGTTCAGATGAAAAACATATTAAACCATGTTTCTTCTTGTTACTTGTGTTTTTTAGTTTACTTGCTGCTCGAAGTGCTGAGTAACTACTTGCGGCTTTTTCTACATACATTTTTTTCTAAATTAAGTGTTAGTTTTTAAATATAAGACTAAATTTTGAATCAAACTCTTAAATTTTACAAACAATATTCCACCACTGTATAAAGTTTATATTAAAATTTAACAGTTAAATATTGTGGATAATATATAATTATTAAATTAAGCATGTGTACATGAAAGCTCGTTGTAAGAAAATTAAAAGGGGAAAGATAGGAACCAATTGAAAGTCTAAACCATCTCCTATCTGTTAAGTCTATAGAACAATGAGACAAATCCCTACAAATGTTATAACCAGAAAATATGTTGCTTTAACTTTGCTTGTGTACAAAAACAACATAATAAGCTTTGCCATAAAGAAACCAAATATTCACATTTTTGTCGTTTCGATTTTACAAATGCTTTAAATTTTTCAATAGATCGGTTTGTCTTTGGATTTTTGCAAGTACGCTTTAAATTTTGTCATTTCTACTTTGGTGACTCAAACACGCAATAGAGTCTTACAAAATAGTTCAAAGAAAATTAAGCAGTAGAGTAACTTGAAGACATGTTTTTTTCTTCACTATTTTCTACGTTTGTCGACTCTGTGGTAAAGCAACTCTTTACCAACTCTTAACTTTATGCCGATGAATTCCAACATTTAATTCAATATCTTTCTGAATTTCTAACGTGAATGCAGATATAAATATCATACACCAGTTCAAGAAACGAATTTATTATTTTTATATTTTAAAACAAAATCATTTTTTACAATGAATTTTTACGACCAGCCTTTAACGGGACAGTTGAAATCGTTTATCATTTTTTTATTGCTACAAGACCAATCTCTTCTAGTCAACCCCAATGCTTAATTATGCGTGTTTAGTAATGTGAAAGACTGTAAGTGATATTTATAAATGTATTATACTACAGTATTTACAAATTAAAATATTAATAAAAACGGAAAAGACTGCAGTAAAGATAAAAAAGTAAAATCTAATTATTAAGTATAAATCGTCACATGGCTTGGTTAAGGAAAGAGGAACGAAAAGGCATAAAGGATAGGACTAAGGTATTATGAGAGGAAGAACTTTTCCAAAAAAAAATATCGGGGTCGTATTCCTGGTATCCAGATCCAACTGATCCCAAAGTTTTACGGTTTGGACAGAAAATAGTTTTTCGTAAAAGGTGGTTGTATGTTGGGGATAAAGTAGACTAAGTTGATGTTCTGTGTAGCCCTATACCATGAGCAGAGAAGTAATTAAATATGTTTCTAATAAATGTTGAATAAGTTAGACTGTACAAAATATTATGAAGAAATGTAAGTATAGACAGATCGGCGTCCACTTAAAATGCCCTCTGGCAAGAGTATTTGACAGAAGTTACATTTGGTTTGAAAAGTTAGAAAATTTTGAAAAAGCTTAAATTAGTGCATTCTGCTGAAGATAAGATGACTAATATTATTTATTTAACGTTGCAGCTAACATTTTGACCGATAAGTAGACCCAAATCTTTATTAGTTGTAAATGGAATTGTTGCGTTGATTAATGTTTGGTGCGACAAATCGGGTGAGCATAATTGTGAAGGCAGTCTTTGGTTACCAATTATGATATCATCGAACTTCTTTGGATTAACTTACAGACCCGGTTTATGAGTCCACTGACTGATTGAAGCGAAGTTTTCCTGGAGGGTGTTTATGATCGTTGTTATAGAATTTATTTCGATATGGACATATGGTAAATCACCAGCGTGAAGATAATAATTACGACGCATTTTTTAAACAAACCCAATAAAGAATGTTGAAGAAAGTAGAAATAAAACTCCACCTTGGGCCACATTAGCTGATAATTTTGTCCAATCGGAATATTTAGTTGAAGATTTCGAAGATTGTCAAAAACCGTAGGGATATGAGTATAGCTATTGTACTATATGTGGAAATATATTCAAAGATCATAAATGAAACAAGTTAACAAAATATCAGTATAAATAAGTTAGCAAAAAGTTAACGGTGTTGACTACACTGCTCAAATAAAGAGTACAAGTATTGCGAATTAAATGTTGTTTATGGTTAAATGTATATCATTTGCACTTTTACCAACGCCGTTGAAGTATAACGATCAGTTTTGAACACTGTTTGTAGTAGATTTAGATATTTACAAGTGTTAAGATACGGAACAAGTTTGGTATGGATTATACGTTCAAATATTTTCCTCAGAAGTATTAATATTGAAATACTTTAGAGCTGAATCAAGTATCGTGGGGAGTTTAGCAAAAAATAACTTTAAAATATTAAGGTCAAACGGCCAATCAGTACGAGAATCACCAACTCCCAGAGTATCAAAGAACTACCAACTATTTGCAAAAGAGCATTGGGATATGGAAGTGGATATATAACGTTCTTTAACATTTTAATACATTTGTTTAAATCTGTTTCTAAGCACTCTAAATGTTACTCATGCCGATGGATAGCTGTTCGATTTATATCTAACTTTGACTCAATCACTCTTAGACATAACTTTATTATGGACCTATTAAGGCACCAAACAACTTTCCTTTTAATTTTAATTCGTTTCAGAGGAGCGTCTTTATTAAGTAAATTGACAATAAGTCCGTTGAGTACAAAAAATGTTTCATCAACTCTTTCAATGATTGTAATTCTATCCCAATCCATAAACTGGGTATCCCCAAACAATGATGTATAATAATAACAAAATGTATACGAAAGTAGACAATTTTAGGGGATAGCTTAGGAATATGTAATTTAAAGGTTCGGAAAATTTGATCTAGATATGAAAATGTAGAAGCAGGAAGTTAACCTTTAAAACATATACTCTTAGGAGAGGATAAAATGGAAAAATTGAGTAGGGCATGGTAATTTACCTGGTAGAAGGTAGCAAATTATGAACGAATGGTTAAATTTTTAGCGTTTATAATTTAATACTTCAAGCTGAATACTTCTAATACCGCGTTTATACGGAGAGGTTTTGAAGTCACCCATAATCACACTGTGGAAATATGAAGATATATAACTGTCAATAATACTTTCAAATCACTATAATATGAGATATGAGTGGTCAGTATACGACTCCAGAGAGCAATTTGATTCCGGGAAAAGTTATACAAATAAATATTTCATTATATTACATTATACTACAAATTAATATTTCATTATAGACAAACAATCGTCGAAGATTTTGCGATAATTTCAAAGGGAAGATCTTGTTAAAGATAGATAGCCATCCACCACGACATCCACCATGGCGATAATTATGGATTAATATTAAGCCTGGGAATTAATAAATATCAGAAGGAAGTGAAATTTCAGTTCAGGTTTCGCTAATTAAATATTGCCTTCATTGTCATTGCGGTAATAATGCAGAATTTGACTTTGACATTTTTTTTCTCGTTCCAATAAAAAAGTATATAAATAATTTTGGGTCGAACACAAAGAGACAAATTTGATCTAGGATAATTACTGCATGTGTGTAAATTCCTAATCATCAAATACTTTTTTGCAAGAAACGAAAATATTGACAACCACAATGGTTAATGGAAGAATTTAAAATTGTTGAATGTATGTATTTTTTCTCGTGTATTGTAAACAATAGGGCGATAACAACTCTCAGCGACCTTCATTATTTGTTTTTTTTTTATTATTGTGACTGTAATTATAATTATTTGTGACTTATGTTCTTTGAAATGTTGATATGATTTTTAAATGTTATATAAAGAAATAAATTAAACCTGCATTTATAATTCAGGCAGATTAATTTTTATTATTTTTATATATTCAAATATTTCATTTCAAAGTGTATATTACTTTTAGTTTTGCATTTAACAGTGTAAGTAAGGCGTTAAATTTGTATATATATACATACATATATATATATATATATATATATATATATATATATATATATATATATATATATTAACTTGGCAACTTAGAAACGCCCCTACTTTTTTGAAAATGAATGTTATAGGAGCTTATAGAATATTTCAGTTTGTAATTAAGCAATTGGCGAGTAAACGATAAACAAAAAATGGAGCGACTTGAAAATAATAATAACTTATCCGCATGACTCCTACAATTGATTTAGAAAAATTTAAAAGCCTATTGAGACTGATGCCAAATTAAGTTCACGTTGTTTGGCACAGCTATTTTCATACTCTTATACTGCAATGGAAAAACTTCATGCTTTGAGAAAAAAGTAGAAATATTCCGTTTGGCTAACACATGAGCTACCACCCCTTCAACTTCAGAGGAGAACTGATATGTGCTTGGAACTACTGAATTCTCATCGTATTAACGTGAGGCTAAAATATCTAGTCATAGACGGTGAAAACTTGGTGGCTTAAGTTAATATTCAGCGTTAACGCGTGGCTAGGAGCTTGATAAAAAGGTGTACCTAGACCAAGTTATAATATTGGAAAAAAGATAGTTTTTAATGCATAACAATAATAATAATTTATACCCCAAATTGAGTTATTCATTAAGTTATTTATTGAAAACTCTATGAAGCGAACAGTACAATTACAGCTTGGGTAGCAAAAATTGGGTAAATTCACCGCTAAACTTCTTTCTAATCAAATCAAAATTTATTTTTTACTTGACACTGCTCGACACTACGTAGCAAAAGTAACGCATGAAAAAATACTTCCAATTAAATGGAGTATGCTACTTCACCCACCGTAATCTCTAGATTTTTCGCCATAAAATTCGCTTTATGTCCTATAATTTATATGACATTTAAAGATGAAAGTCATGTAAAAATCGAACTTCACTAGTTTATCAGTCAAAGGCCCAAAGATTTCTAAAAGAACGCAACTTTAGCTCTGCGTTTACGTTGGCGACAAGTGTTATTCTTGTATACCGACGGTGCTTAACGATTAACGATTGATTTTATTGACTGCAAGTAAAAAATTAAAAAGTTTGTGTACAGAGATGGCAGATTTATAAGTTGCCAACCTAATATATATATGTGTGTGTGTGTATGTATGCGTGTGCGTGTGCATGTATGTGTGTGCACACGCGCGCATGTTTTTTTTAGAGATAGGGAAATAGTTTTACGTATCATCATAGTTCTTCTGCCTGGTATGTCGGACTCGGATCTTCCCATACCGACTAAAAACCTCCTCTGCCTTCAGCCTCTGTTTTCACCGAGGAACCACCGTTAGGCATTACTTCACTGGGGAGGGGGGATCTAGCTGTTGCCCTTCCTTCAAAAAGTTGAACTCATTGCTTCTTTCCTTCTAATCATGTTTACGTTTAGCTCGCTTCCTTTCTATATGACGGAGATCCTGGATGACTTCTGTTACGTATAAGCTAATCGCTTCCCAGCCTACAATGAAAGCATTGCTTTTACTAAGGTTTCCGGTTGAATTTTCTATTCAAGAACAGTTTCCAAGTATTGCGTGATGAGTAATACGGGGGTACGTAAAGAACACGTGCTCCGCTTCTTCACTGACTCCGAAATAGGACAGGCTCTGGGGAATCTTCATATTTGAAGTGATGAAGATATGCTCGGAAAACCCATGTCCTGAGATCATCTGCCTTAGATAGTAGTCGATTTCACCATGATTTTGGCTCATCCAAATATCCACCTGTGGAATAAGACGGTACGTCCACCTGCCATTTTTTGTGACATCCCAAAGCACTTGCCATAGCTGTATGCTCTTTTGCCGTTCTTCTGCTTTGAGTTCATCGAATATCAACGTAGTAGACCCCCTCCGCTCCGGTAAAGGGCTCGTCATTCTTCGGCCGATACTTCAATAAGCAGCATGGCAACTCTCAAGGCACTCAAGCAATATACCGATGCAATTTTCCTCCATGACTTCTGGGTTCCAAGGATATCAGCCCAAACAGATATTCCGTATATTAACACTGACGTGACCACTGACGACAGTGTGTCCTTCTACTATGTTTTGAGCCCCCTACATTTGGCATCAAACGTGCTAAAGCTGGCCCTCATTACCGACGCTTTGGCACTTACATGCTTCACCTGCTACTTGAAGCTGCTTCGGGTATCAATCATTATTCCCAGGTACCGAATAAGCGGTTGTGATGTGATTTCATGCTCTCCTACTCTCAGCGTGACGGCTTCCACCCGTTTTCTACTAGTAATAAACACCATCTCAGTCCTGTGCTTTGCCAGTTCCAAGCTTTCATTCGTCCACCGGCTGATTCTCTCGAAGGTGACGTCAAACGCGACGTTTATCTCTTCGAGGTGTTTCGCCACGACCACTACTGCTACGTTTTCTGTATGTGCCGCGACATATATATAATATCCCTTGGCAATGCTAGTTTCAGTCGAACGTCGCACATGATATTCCACAAAAGGCGACCCAAAACCGAGCCCTGAGGTACTCTTCTAGTGATTCCTTATTCCTTTGGACCTGTCTTCGTGTCGTAATTCAGCAGCCTATCAGTGAATTATAGTCCCGTACGGAGTTTTCTGACCCCCCATCGGACGCATCCCTATATGGCAGATAGAAGAAAGCTCGGCAAATATGTCAGGCAGGTGGGAAGTAAAATACCACCCGCAGACCAAACCGGAACTTTGTTGCATGTGGAAGGTGCATGTCTGCCCTATATTAGAAGGAGCATCCTCAGCCTTTGTTATCGTTTAGGTGCGACTGAGAACCATGCAACTGAATGACATACATTGCAACATACTAGGAATTTTAAAACCCATTGCAACATACATCATAAACAAACATTGCAACATACTAGGAGTTTTAAAAAGTGTTTAAAACTCATGCCGTTGCTTCCGCGATGTGAGAGAAAAGCTGATATGGGCTTGACTCTGCCGAGGTGGTAACTGCAGTGTGTATCAAGAGCCAGCCCCTTCGGTACCTGATCAGGAACCATGTAATTAGTGCAGCGGTCGAAAGCTGCACGATTTCGGATGAGTGCTGGTCCGTTCGTATTTCCCGGGACCGGCTAAACGTCTGGTCAGGTCTCAGGGTTTTGGGTAGGAGATCTTTTAACTCATTATGCTCTGAAGATAGGCCCCTTCCTGACGGCCTGCCCTTCTACACACGAAGCGCTGGTACATGCAATCATTTTTCAGAAGGAAGTAGACATTTTAGTGCCACAATAATTGATGGATTTAATGAAGTTAGTAACGGGCAACATGCCCAACAATCAGCACTGGATGCAAGTGCTGAAATGAAGAGAACACAAGCATTGGAATGCCTTGAAAAAGCTTATCAATGAGCTATGAATTTATTGCAACCGAGAACAAACGTCCACAAAGAGATAAAAATCAATTAAATTAGTATCGGTAATGCCTTTAGGAGATTACTAAAACTGAAGGATGAGATGCGAGCCAAACGGCAAATCTTTTCTAGCTTGGTGCCAAAAGATTCGCATCAACACGTATATAAATCGTCACTGAGACAGTTGCAGAAATGGACACCGGGGTCAAAGCAGACGGCAACCCAGTCACTGAGCAGAAGCATGACACCAAGTTGGTTGGAGACAAACATTCAAAAAAAAAGGAAGGATCTGTGACCAATCGCACTCACCAAGAAGGTAACACAGCACTTAATACCGATAAGAAGAAGATAATGGAATCACAGGTAGTTCAATCAAAGAAGGGTTTAAAGAAGCAGCGCAAAGAGCAGCCGCTGAAGCAGCCTCTGCAGCAACCTAATCTGAAGAAGCCGCGAAGATCGGCAATTAAATTTAATGCACTGATCGTACGATCAAAAGAAAAGGTAAAGTATGCTGAGATACTTTGTAGGGTCAAGAAGGATGTCCCTGACGAGCAAATCCGCTCCACAGTAGACAAGATTCGCAAAGCAGCCACAGGAGAGCTGTTAATTTTTGTCACTAAGGATAATTTATTTATTTATCTTTCACACGCGCAAACACACACATTTATCGTTATATTACAGATAACCTATTAGTAGTAATAAGAAATTAGTGGTTTAAAAAAGTTTAAACTTTTAGATTAAACATGAACACAAATTACATGATAACAACAAAAGATGACGACAACACGATTCGACAAATTTAGTTTCACTCATCATAAATAAATCACACTCTGGTGCGACCGCGATCCGATGGTTGAGCAGTTGAACACCGTGGGAAACTGGAGAGTTTCGATATAGTTCGATTCTGGAAGGAGTAACACAAATAGGTGATGATTGCATAAATCCAGGAAATTGTCAGGTACGAAGAATTAAAATTTAGTCAATAATACAGGGCATAGAATGTTTTCTTTCAATAACTTCTATTTAAATTTCAATAGTGCAACATCTCTTCTGAGTTGCAAAGAATGGAAACCTAACGTAACCAAGAGGAAGTAGGTAGGAAATAGAAAGGGGATGTAACCATACTGCCTCATGTACAGATATTGAAGGCACGTCTTTTCGACACGTTCAATCATCAAGCAGTACTTGGCTTCATCTTGGCTCTAAATAATGGAGCCGGATTCGAATCGGCTCTGCACCAATTAAGTATAGAGCAGTCGAATTGATGATATAGACTTAACATCTTTCGAATGATTTAATATGACTTCAAGTTTCCGAATTGATACTTTTGCTACATCCGCCATGTGCCCACGAAACTTCAATCTGACTCTCAAATCAACGAATTAAATCTGACTCTCAATTCAACGACATTAGACGATGCAGTGGGATTCGATTGAACGTGTATTCGTATTTGACAGGAGCGTGGCGCTTGGCTGTAGCTAACTATTGAGCATTTGCTTGTGTTAAACTGTAAGCTGCTTGCTGCACTCCACTCAACAATGGCACTGATGTCACGCTGCAACCGTTCGTCATCCGCTGTATCCTTGACGACAGTAAAAAGTTTTGTTCACGAATAACCACGCGCAGTTTTCACCGCCGACCAATATCATTTACCAGAATCGTGAAAAGTAGAGAGAGACCCGAGATTCAAGCCCTGGCTCACTCCCGATCGTGTAAAGCATAGATCTATTAACCGCTAGACGTACCATATTAACCACTGGACGTGCCATATTAACCACTGGACGTGCCATACGACCCCCTTTGCCGTACGTTGGTAAAATCAGACATATGCACTATTTTTTTAAAAATCGAATAGGAATATGTATGCAACTGATATGTATGCACAGTCGCGAACGCATTGTGTCATAAAATGCCAAATTATGCAATCAATTGATGCAGAAGTCATAGTGAGACATCGCATTTAGAAAAAGGTGGCATAACATTTCATTTGTGAATATATAACATTTATACTACCTCTTTTATTTCCATGCTAATAGTAATTATTTTTAGATTACTAGATACTAACATCTATTTCTTACGACATTTGTGAGGCGTAAACAACGTGTCGATGTTTTGTCGATAAAAATGATTGTATTTATAAACGAAATATGAACCATTTTAAACCTCATTATAACGATGTCCGTATTGTTTATCAAAGATATATCTAGATAATTTTGCATATTTACTATAAACGTTTAGTCATTGCAATTCGGAAAGGAACTATAAAAGTGATTTAAAAATAAAATTTAGTTTTAAAGAGAAAAGTTGAATAACTATATGAAATTTTAATCCTTACTGTTTTGTTATTGGCGTAGATTCCCAAAGGAAATCTATGCCAAAAAAATTAAATAGATAGAAGCTAGTCAGTGATCAGAAAACTGGATATTAACAAAGTTGTATCTGTTCAAATCATTTTTACCAATGACTGCTTTAACGTAAACAAAAATAAACAAAGAAGAATTTTTCCAACTGCAATTCTGATTATTTTTGCTATCATATGTAAGTAAATTATGGTACATTTCTAATACCATTCATAAAATACTAGTTGCACTTAGAGATAACTAACCTTATGTACATTCAATAACTGGATTCATTGTGTCATGAATATTACTAATCTTTTAAAACGACGTGAAATACTTTTCAACGTATAATTTCATTAATTAAAATCATTAATGCATAAACAATATTATAATAAAAAAGGTTGAATACGAAAAGTAACACAAGTCTGCTTAAATTTAATATTTTCACAGTCTTCCTTATAAATGATTATAATTTGACATCCAAAGTTGGTCAAGTAAAATGTTTAAACAAATGTATAGATCATGTTTTTTAGTAGAAATTCAATCTGAAATTTCGGTTTTATAAGATATCGTTATCTACACGATCGAAAGCTTTCTGGTAGTCAAAACATGCAACATCTGCTTGAGATCCGAGGTCAACATGGCAGGCAATATAGTCGAGGAAGCGAGGTTCATGACCATCGAACGTCCGACTCGAAACTGCTTATCACAGATTTGACCTCCGTAGCTCAAGTATATGTTGCGATGTAGAACAAAGTCAAATAATTTAGCCGGCGCAGAGAGGATAGCGATCGGTCTGAAATTATTTACATCCGATCCCTTGCTACCCTTAGGTATATCTATTACTTGGGTCGCTTTCCAACGCGAGGGATAAGTGCCAGTTTTTAACGAAACATTAAATATATGTTTTAAAGTTTTCATAAAGATATCAGCGAAAACTTTAAATATAGGTATAACGTCGGGTCCGATAGGTCTCTTACACCGACCGGAAATACCTAGCGAAAGCTTCGGCCGCCGCCGGACCGGAAACAATCACGCCACTGCATGAAGCAAAGTCGCGAGCGCCGCGGGTAGCTCTGAGGGCCTTTATATATGACCAAAACGATATACACTTGCTTTTTAAATTCAATTCTACATTATACAAAGGTAACCAGCCCCAAGATTCTTAATATCGCGTTTGAGAGTAGGTCGAAACAATTTCAATATTTAGTCGTCACTAACAGATCGATGTTGTTTCCAATGTCGATGAAAATAATATTTACATTTGATGTCGGCAATTAAATGTTGGTTAAACCACACTGGGTACTGTACCTTAGAAGTCTTTTGAGTCTTAGGGGTATACACGAGTTGATACAATAGTAGACTCGGTTGTAGAAAAATTCGACATCGGCATTCACATCGTCAATTGAGTACAAATCACTCCAATTAATCTCGGATGAGAGACGATATAGCGATACATAGCCTTCCTTCGAAAAGTTCTAATTGGTACTGGGATCAATATTAGAAGATGGTTGAGAACCGAATGGAGGTAATGCGTAAGGATACTCACGGGAAGTGCAGGATGATGTGGGTCCTCACGCACAAATGGCAGGCAGCATCGCTCCACGGTCACGCCACCGTCAGTCGATAGCACCACATCTAGCATTCATCCACTCACATTACTTACATTAAAACAATTTACGCTTGAGCAATATGATAACATATATTCATATAAATATAGCGATTTATGGGGACAATAATACATATTGAAATCGCCAATTACGAGCACGTTGGAATTAGGGCGTTCACATATATTAGTAATGTATATAAAATATAATTCATATTAATCACAACAATATAAACCAATAAAAACACTATTGTGGCCAACAGATATCTTCGCCCACAAATGCTCACCGTCGATCTCGTACCGGTGAAGGCGTTCCAACACGAAGGGCTCGCGTGCGGCCAGCAGAACGCCGACGCCGCGCGTATCACGGTGGCGTTTTAGCACCGTGTAACGCCTGTCTAGAATTTTGTCATCGTGCACGGGCTCGTCCTATCACGTCTCGTTCACTGCAATTATATGGAACTTTCGGCCAGGGCACACGCGTAAAACTCCCTTTCCTTTGAGATCGCGTGCATTTTCATAATATAATTGCAGTGTCTACTTTTGAGTTTAGCGGGCGATTTTCGAGTACGCGTTGGAAATGTCCATTTATAGAGGTGTTATGGGGCCAGAATGATAGAGACATAACAGTTTCAAAGTTGTCTTCCGGTAAGCCGAGTTTAAATGAAACATAACCTCCTCTCGAGTTCAACTTCTCAATATCGGGGCGCAAACGTGCGATCTTCTTTTGCCAGCGATTTAGGCGTCGAATCGAATTTTTTTAGATGAATTATATATGAATATATTTCATGCGCTCGACAGCTGACAATTTATTGTCAACTTCGCCCGTACCGCATATTATCGCTTTACGGCGACGCGGTCCTCGTCGAACCACTTCACTCTACTGCTGTTCCGCATTAAAGGAACGTACCTCGCGTAAATTCGGTAGCAATCGGGTGTCATCGGTGCTATTCGGGGCGGGCAGTGCGGTCTTAAAGGTCGTCGCTTGCACTCGGCAATTTTCGACTTGTTTCGACAGTGGCTCGCGCGCCGACGTCGGATCGTAGTAGCAACAGCGTCGATAGGCTCTGCCCGTCTTGCTGCCGATTGTGTCATCGGTCGCTTAGAGGAAGCGGGAGAATTTTCGAAATTAACTTCTTGTTAATATTACGTGCTCTGTAGTTATTTTTGTCTTCAATTGCAAAATTAGTTCATTTTGCTTTTCAATTAATGATGATTGTCCATCGTGTTTTTTTAAACATCACTAAATTTACTTTCTAGATTCTGAACACTTTTCAAAATATCTTTTAACACCGTTTCAGTACCTACTTTTGCCATTTTATAGTTAATATTGTAATAAAACGTCATTTATTAACTATTTTCACCACACGCTTTACACTTAAAATACGTCTATCCGGTGAGGAGGTCGAACTCGAACTAATGCCGACAGAAGCCAAGGTCTAAAAAAGCTTTTGTTGACATCCTCAAAGATAACGCCAAGGTCATCAGCAAGGGGTCGCAAGAAGAACTCAAAATACGTGATCTTGATGATACTACGACAATGGAGGAAAAAAGGGGCTGGAGAAGATTGCCAAATCCCACAGGACGCAGTCAGATCATTGCGTAAGGCCTATAGAGGTACCCAGACTACCATGGTGACGCTGGTAGTGCCAATAGCGAAGAAGGTACTTGGCTAATATGGCAAGATCAGGATTGGCTGGGTGAACTGTCGAATAAGAGCAGTGGAGAAACCAATTAAATGATTTAGGTGCTGGCATTATGGACAACTCGCCAACCACACGTAACTGTGCCCACCATGCTGGTATGAGCAGATGCCCAGAATTCAAAGAGGCGATCCAGAAGATAAAAATCAAACGAACATGAAGGGTGTGTGTGTGTGTAATACAGACACATATTATTATTTCATCAATTACCATTAGTAAACAATTAAATCCTCGAATTTATAGTATAGTGGACTTAATAGTTAAATGTTATTATTATCCCTTTTTGATGTCCCTTCATATTGGATATTTAGCGGATTTCAGCTTAGTCAGAAAAAAATCAAAACAGACAAAATTATAAGTTACATGTTCTTTACTTACTCTTTATGTATTTTATGTAAATGTTATGATCTTAATTTTAAATTGTCATATTAGTTACGATGATATTTTCCAAGTTGGAAAGTAGCCGATGTCATTTCCTGCCCCACTATGTTTGTGCAGAAAATCACGTCGATCTTTAGCTCCATTGCGACTTGAAAGGAGGACAAACTAACATACTTTGGTATTTGTTGTTCCAATTTCAATTTGTTGGAATTAGTTGTCTTGGGAGTTTTATATTAGTTACGATGAGATTTTCCGGGTTGAAAATTAGCCTATACCATTTTCTGGTCCGCCAATTATTGGCATACAAAATCACATTGGTCTGTTGCTCCATTGCGATGTTTAAGAAGGACGAACAAACAACTTTTGGAATTTTTAATATTTGTTAGGATTATTATATTAGTTAAGATAAAATTTTCCTAGTTATAAAGTAGCCTATGTCATTTCCTAGCCCGTCAACTATATCTATGCAGAAAATCAAGTCTATCTGTTTTTTTGCTGTGGCTTGAAAGAAGGACAAACAAATATACTTCCTAATTTTAAAATTTTGGCATTGCTGTATTAGTTATAATCAGATTTTTCAATTTAAAAGTAGCCTATATTATTTCATAGCTCCCCAAATATATTTGTGCAGTAAGACACGCTGACCTATTGCTCTATTACGACGTAAAAGAAGGACAAACAAACATTTCCTAATTTTTAACATCAGTTGGAATTTTTTAGTTAAGAACATATTTCGCAAGTTGGAAAGTAGCTTATATTATTTCTTGGTACGCCAACCATCTATGTGCAGGAAATCACTTTGATCTGTTGCTCCATTGTGACGTGAAGGAGAGCAAACAAATATACTTCCTGTTTTGTAAATTTTGGTATCGCTCTATTAGTTAGGATAACATTTTTCATATTGAAAATTAGCCCGTATTATTTCCGGGCCACCAACTATCTTTATGCAGAAAGTTACGTAGATCTGTTGCTTTATTACGATGTGTAAAAAGAAGAAACAAACAGACTTTTGAATTTTTAGTATTTTTTGGGATTGTAATATTAGATAGGATGATATTTCCCAGGTTGAAATTTAACTTATGTCATTTTCTGTTCCTTAACTATATCTGTGCTGTGAATTACATCGATTTCTTGTTCCGTTGCGACACAAAAGAAGAACAAAAAACCATTTTGAATTTTTAACGTTAGTTGAAATTTTTGTTAGTTAGGAAAAGATTTTCCAGACTGTAAAATAGTCTACGTCATTTCCTGGCTCGCCAACCATCTCTATGCAGAAATGTACGTCGACGTGTTGCTCCGTTGCGATGTGAAAGAAGGACAAACAAATACACTTTCGATTTTTAACATAGGTTGATATTGTAATATTAGTTGGGAAGAGGTTGCCAATTGATCTATCTCATTTCTTGGTCCGCCAACTATATCCGTGCAGAAAGTAACGTGGATTTTTTGCTCCATTGCGACATGAACGAAGGATGAACAAACACACTTTACACGGATTGTGCTGAAAATTATGTCGATCTGTAGCTCCATTACGATGTGAAAGAATATTATTTGAATTTTTAACATTATTTGAGATTGTCATATCAGGTAAAATGAGACTTCCTGCGTTTACAAGTATTTCCTGGTCCACCAATTATCTTTTGCTCCATTATGACTTGAAAGAAGTACAAATACTCGTAAACACAGTTTTGCATTTATGATATTAGTTAGGATTATAATATTACTTATAATGATATTTCCCGGAACGAAATATAGCCTAGGTCTTTTCCCAGTGCGCCGAGTACCATTGTGTAAAGTTTGTAAACTCAAACACGAATTAATATAAAAAAACAAATCAAATGTAAAAATAATTGACTAAGTAGGTCGCATAAAAAAGTTTATAGGTACAAAACCGAATAGTTAACTAAAAAATATATATTATTTATGTAGACGATTTGAAGCATCAAACTGAACACATTGGGTTGACTACTAAATAATAAGCAGTCATTAATATTGTAGTTTATTATTATATTTCCAATTTAAAATTATTTGATCGTCGATATCATTTTGTACATGTTTCCAACGCACTGGCATGTAGTAGATAGCGCCTGCGTAAAGTTCAGATGGTATGAAATAAAAAAATGACCTTTTAACTGTCATAGGTGGTCTTCATAATCAAAGTCTTTTTTTCATGTAAGGCGTTGCTGAGCGACTTAAATAAATATAGTCTAGGGAATATGGCGGGTGGGGGAAATAAGATAATCTAACCAGCAAAAGGGTCGCGGAAAAGTCAAAAGTTGAAACCTGGTTTCAGCGCGGTGGTAAAGCTGGTTCGGGCTAATATTATATGGCAAATCCATGCACCGTATTTTAAGCATATTTTCAAGGGGTGTAAATGATTCTTTTTAATTATGTGGGAGCACCCGGGCTCAGTTGCTACCCAGCGTGTCTTTAATCGGCTATCTTCTTCAATCAACAATTTTAACCTACTGTTATCTATTTTCACCGGTCGAGTAGAGCGTGGTTTTGGTAGGAAAATAATTGCCGCTGCAGAACCTTTGAAACAATCGTTTTGCAGTATCTTCATATATTGCTTCAGGAGCTACGCGTTGGCATATGTTACGCGTTGGCGTAGCTTCGGCAGCAGAGTAACCAGATTGGTACTTATAGAGCAAACAGAGCATCTCACGTGCATCTTAATGTCGTTCATATTTTATGTGTGTTAACAGTGCAGCGTCTTAGTCATAATTGAGTCCGTAAGAAAGTATCGCGCACTTTATCAGTCTTTGATCACGGAAGCTTCTAGAACCTTCCCATATTTTTCAGATAATTTAAAAAAAAACACTCATTATTTATTGGCTAACACAATATTGCCAGTGCTTTTCTGTAAAAGAAAGTAAATATAATTTCTGTTTAAAATTGTGATAATGCTATTTATTCGTCTTTCTGTTAAATCCTTAATGGAATAAGTTAAACGCTTAAGTTGTATACATGTTATAAACCTATTTAATTATTTGACACCAAAATCATAGTTCCTTTAAATATGATTTTGGAGCCAAAGAATTACATACCACCTTTTTATTCACGATTTTATTTCAAGAATGTGTCCATGGGTGAAAAACTTTACTGGCTCTATATTTTTAATTATCTTCAATTATTTTTAAATATTACAATTTTCAAGTATCACTTTAAAACACAGTTTAAATAAATAGGTTTTATACCTACACAATGTCCCTTAAATAAAAAAATATATCTATTATGTCAAAGTTACTATACCTTTAAATAACACAGGTTCAGATTATAGGTATTAACGCAACTCGGACTCGCACTTTGTCGGTCTAACCCCAGATAGTCAGATGCACATACAGTATGACAAGAAATCAACAACTTTATTAAATAAATGTAGGAGTCTTCACAGGGAAATGCTCCTTTATTCTATTTGTGAGAGTAGTCATTATTTGAATAATGATAATGCCTATCAACTTATTAAGGTCGCTCTATAATTTTATAGAACACCTTAAAAAATATGAAAATATTTTCAATTGTAACTAAACGAACAGAAACATAGAAATTTATTTGAAAGTAATAATAGTATAGAACTTCAACCTTGTTACCTAGAAAAGTTTCTTGCAAATTTTGAATTAAATGATTAATTTTACCAATTATCTATCACAGAATATGAAGGTTGAATATATCATATACCAAATAAAAGAAATAAACGAATTTATTAAATAAACAAAATGAGATTCTTTCCTGCTCACCAAACAGTAGGAAGTAATTATGTTTAAGTAAAATGGATTACGTAAAAATATAAATGCAAACAGGATTTGTTATTAAAAAAAAACCAAAATATCCAAAAAAGTAACAATCAAAAAGGGTCGCGTATAGAAAATTTATTAATAAAAATACGAATGGATATTAAAAAAGAAAACAACTTCAAGACAGCTAAAATTTAGCAACCAAATAGATTAGTTAAAAAAAAGAAATACAAACACAAATTGAAATAAAAAACCAAATTTTGAAAAATTTGAGGACGTCGACGTCGTCGAATCACGACGTAATTCAAAATATATTATTATTCAATATACATATATATATATATATATATATATATATATATATATTTATTTATAAATTTATAAAAACGGACAGAAACAAAAGTACCAACTTACACCGTGGCAAATCGCGTTTTGTTTCAAATGGCGCGGAAAACGAGGGCGTCCCCGCCCCGCACTGTCTCGTCGTGCGCTGCATTGAGCGAGCCTGTCCGCGTCACGCGGATCGTCATGCATTACTCGTTGCGGATTAACTTTATAATTTTACATTAATGCGCGACGAGCAATGGACGACTTAATACTTAGTTGAGATTTACGACACAAGTTAATGAATTGACTGACCAATGGCCACGGGCATCTCATTTCAAATTTGAAATACATTGATAGAAGTTAAATAAAAGAGGATTGTTTATTTTGTCCGCTAGTACCTAATGATACTACTGAAGAAGAAATATATAAAGTTGCAGACCAATATTTCAATGAATATTGGAATGGCTCAATCGCATATGTATTTATATAGATGGGGCGGCGAATAGGGGGGGAAAGATTAAAGGATTGGTAGGCTTCTGAACAAAAATCTGATATTCAAAAACAGCATTGCTTTCTACATAGGAAAGCACTGATGATGAAATCTCTACCTGATTCTTGATTCTTAACTGCCCTTCAAGAAGTCGTTAAAGTTGTTGTTGTTGTTATCAAGTCACAACCGCTGAACGCGCGTCTGTCCACTCATGTTCCGTATAGAAATAAGATGGCTTTCTTACGGAAAATTATTTTCTTGGATTTACGAGCTAAGAAATGAGACACAGACATTCCTGGAGTCCCAGGGGCAAAATTTTGCTTGTCTATTTAAAAAAGAAGAATCGGTTACAAAACTTACATACCTGGCAGATATATTCGCTCACTTAAATTAGCTCAACAAAAAAATGCAAGGCAGGAATCAAACAAGATAGAAAGGTTTGGCGCTAAGTTAAAGCTATGGATCAACCACGCCACCAATGGTAATATTGAGATGCTTCCAATGTCATTGTAGCTGATCCAGTAAAAATAATGCACACTTTAATAATCACACAGTTGCAACTTCTAGCAGAAGAAATAAATTTAAATTTTCCTAAGTGTGACTACAACTTACGAACTGGGTTTGAAATCCGTTCTCAGACAGTATTTCCCTCGAACACTTCCCAAAAAACGAGTGGGAGGAACTCAGAGAGCTAAAAATGATCCGGGAAATACAACCAACATTTTCTGAAACAGAATTAACACATTTCTGGTTGTGTATAAAAATGAGTATCCTCTGCTTTCAAAGCATGACATCACTATACTTTTGCCATTTACACGACGTATTTATGTGAATTATGATTTTTAACTCTGTTACAACTAAAACTAAAAAAAAGAGAAGTCTTGAGGACTATCGACGAAGGGATGAGAGCAGCCTTGTCAAGATTACTCCAAATTTGGGTCACCTTTGCTCAATCAAAGCGACTCATATTTCTCATTAAATACCTTCTGTTCCTTATAAACTTATTGATAAGCAATAAACAAACAATAATTTAAAATAGATTTTTCATTTATGATGTACCATTAAAATTACCTGATTTCGTAGGTGTACCTTGAACAGAAAAAAATTTGCTGAAAACTGTCGCAGAAGATTAACAATTACGTTTATCACCGATACCAAAAATAGATATCTGCTTGATTCTTTTAGGTAATTAGGAAAAGACTACATCCCAATGGTATCGCAATGGGTCGTCCATTTTCGGGTTCACGTTAGAACAAAGCCAAATAAATCTGTGCTTATTTTATTCAGCATTTACCACAAAAACATTGATTCAAATACACGAAAACCGGAAATGATAATGTTTTACCACAACACAAAAGCGTCGTTGATATATTAGATAAGAAATGGGGTGCTACTCAACGTCACAACGATGGTCGGCGAAGATATTTTACTGAATGATACGTATATATACAGAAAATGCATACATCGTCAATATTATGATCCAAACTTAAGCAAGAAGATCTAGGCTCAATTTCATTAAGCAACTGGCTGAAAATCTCATAGACCACACTCGAAACGGAGTGTGCAAAGGTCGGTTTGTAGAGAAAACTTCAGAGCACTGTTCTCTTAAGTTTACGTGTGTTTTCAATGTAAACATTTTAATTGCGTGGAATGTTCCCAAAAAATGTGTGTGGGTTACAGGCACCAATTGTTATTTTTTATAAGTTGTAATTTTGTAACAATTGTGATTTCATTCATTATTTACTTTTTAGTATGTTTGATGTACAGTATCTATTAAAAATACTTTTATAATAGATACTGTACATCAAACATACTAAAAGTAAATAATAAATAAGTTGTAATGACTATTCCTACTTAGATCTCAAATCATGATGCTACCTAAATTTTGTTGGAAAATATATAAATCTATAACAGGAGGTAATCATTAATATGGATATAATTATTAATGATTACCTCCTGTTATGATTAAAAAAAAATACCAAAAATTATGATATCATATATCTTTTATTTGTTTCAATATTTCAAGTTATGTTTAAATTAAAATAGAAAATGTGCATGTGGTCACCAAAACCGTAATTAAGCAGTAATATAATTAAAAAGATGTTAAGTAGTTAAGGGTTAAAATAAATAGAAAGCAATTTTATGGATTAACGACTCCGTAGAAAAGTCATGACTATATGTGATTCAATCAAAATTAATTAAAAATGGAAAGCCTGTCCATTAACATTTGAGACATTTTAAGTGCTTAAGAACAGAAGTATACAAATGTGTAGAAATACTAAAAAGGCATTATATCTCTACTTTCACAAACCAACCCCCTTCTACAAACACATGGGAGTTCTTTAGCACTCTGGTTAGCGATCCATGTACTGATTCATGTTATTAGCTTTACCTTAATACTTTTGACATTTTTTGCTAAATGATTCTTGATTTTAAGTCGAAAACTTTAAATTTCGATTTTCTTCAAAACACGAATGTGCATTTAATTCTACATATAATTCTGAGGTCAAAGCTAACTTTCTCTTAATAAACTCTATGGGATTCGATATCCTAAATATTAAAGCCATTAAGAGTTTTCTTGATATTATTACCTCTATTATTATTGAAATATGTAACCCATCTCTAATAACTGTCACTTTTCTATTCGAATGTAGGAAACCTGTATTATCCCCTTACCAAAAATATTTTCGCCAGCCATGCTAAAGACTTTTGACCCATTTCAATTATACTATTTCCATCGAAAGTTGTTGAGCGTATAAACAAACCATTCCTAATTTGTTTGATCATTTTATAATATGATCATATTACCTCAACAACATTAGTGGAAATCACATATGATACTCATTTAACCGTGAATAACATTCTACTTACTTCTTGGTATCAACGGTGCATTTAAGTCCGTTCAGTTTTATATTCTACTAACTTATGTGGAGTCTTTGAGTATATATATATATATCAACATTAACTAAACATAAAGAATATAAAGGGTCTTTGAAATTTCCAGATAAATATTTTGAGTATTCGGATTTATCAGTTAATGTGCCCCAAAGATAGTTTTCTTCAATATTAATTGGTGGGTTAGTGGGAGTAGATATGGTAATTGTCATCTTTATAACTTAAAATGTATATGCCCAAAATAATGTAAATTCTATAATATGGATCATTTACTCTCTCAATGAAGACCTCGCTTTTATATTATATGTCTCTTAGTTATTCTAAGTAAGTCCCAATCCATCATAATTGATAAAAAAAATTGCTTTGCAAAATGTAATCTAATCTGTATTAAATGACACACAAATATAATTTACGTCAACTGGTAAGTACTTGGGTCTATTGATCGATCGACATCTTTACCTGCAGCCTGAAGTAAATGATGTCAGTCATCGTATTTTAGCAGAATTCACTCACTCAAGCATCTTCAAAATTTTAGACCCATTCAGATTAATCTCACATCTTATCACTTTTATTTTCTTTGCTTAATTACCGAGATGCATTTTACCAGAATTTTAACAGCTATGTCTCAACCACCTTTTTTGAAATTTTTACTAGCTGTAAAATTTTGAAATCATCTAGTTCCTGATAGCTGAAACTTGCTCTCTTAATGTCAGTGTTACAAAAGGACGTCTAAAAAATATATCGTCTCATAGCCCCTTAGACCTATCCTCCCTTAATTTTTTCTTTGCTCCACTTTCTTTGACAATCGCATGATCTGTAATCAATTTTTTGTTATGACTTTTCTTTTTTTTTATAGATGTATAGTTTTATTGGAAAATTTTATAAACTAGTATGTTAACATATGTGTGAACCTTTTCCGGCCATCCACATTATTTAATTTTCATGTTGAACCAATATTGACTGAAAGAGATTTTTCACGTAGCAATAATTTCCGACAATTATATATATATATATATATATATATATATATATATATATATATATATATATGTACATTTAATGTTATTGATATATTTAGTGAAATTTCTTTTGTATTAACAGCTTATTGCCAGTGAGTCAAGATAGTTAGATATGGAGGCTAATTGGGAAACCATGATATCTCGGAAACTAGGTATCAATTGATATCTCGGAAACTAGGTATCAATATAGGGAACGAAAGGTTTACAGGTATATTTTCAATAAATAACTACCAGTTGCCGGCCTGAGTATGATGCAAGAAATTTGTGTTTAATATTTTAAAAAAACTTCTATTTTATTATATGCAAGTTTTTAAATAGGCACTAAAAATCAAAAATTTATCAGTCTTCGTAAAGTTCGCTTAATATTGAAAATTTAAAGTCAATTTATATGACATTAGTCTATATTATGAATAAGTATAAATTTAAAGTGTCAAGAATATTGACGAGGCGGGTATTCTTACAGCATTAAAATAGTTATTATGAAGGGTAAAATAAATATTGGCACCATGATTCATGGTGCACTAGGTATTTATATGTCTTTAGTACCTACTACCTCTGCGTCTGGAAATATATTGCTTCCTTTGTTCATTTTTCTACAAAAATTGCGAAGGTCCTTTTAATAACTATTGTAAAACAATTATAAAAGTAAGAATATATTAACCCGTGGGAAAACTAAGAACATTATAAAAAAATTATTATTATAACTGAAACCCGCGAACATAGGGTTCGCAAGTTTCATCGAAAGCTGGTTGAGTACACGCTTTTAAGCTATGGAATAACTATAAGCATATAAATACACATTTATATACAGGACTTATCTGTGTTCCTATACTGGATATATCTGTATTCCTATACTTTATTAGTAAGTATAAGCAAAAAATTGTAAATGATGCATGTGTTTTTCAAATATCGCCTTTTATTGCTAAATTTATTGTAATGCCTCATCACTGTCTGTTCTCTTCTTATAATAACAAATCCATCTTATATATCAATTATGTACGGTAAAACTCGTGAAGACATGAACAAATTAATAAATAAAATATAATAAATTATGGTTTTCATGCAACAATTACAGCAAATAAAATCCTAGACCAAAAATTGTGTAATGCTTAATATTACAATGTTTGTTTCGGAACATTGTACGTATAATATTTAAAAATTGGTATCAATGGAGAACTATCGTATCGTTGCAGAGAAATCAAGCAAATGTGTTACCAATCTAAAATTAACAATATCGATGAAGCATTTTATAAGAAATTTTAAACAACCCATTATTATTAAGTAATTATTCCTTGCATTCACATGTAGGAGCTTTGAAATTAGCAAAAGAGAACACATTTGTTACATAGTCTTAACTACCTCATTTTAATAAAAAAACATACGACTTCTTGTATACGATGTGCCATTCCTGAAATATGCTACAAATATGCAAAATTCAATAATTAACCCTGGAAGGATAATCTACTACAGAATCGACGTTGTAATTTTGTGTTTAATCTTTTTTTGCTCGCTATTGGCAACATTGTACTTATCTCTTCGGCCAACTCAGTGATCCCTCAGTGCTTTCAGGTGACAAACCTATTGCTTGGGTAAGTGCACTAATTTCGTGAATATTTATCTATCATACATCGAAGTGCATGTTCGTAGAGCATGTTGGTAACATTTTCATCAAGATATTTGGCAAAATTCTTATATATTTTTACATATTTCCTGTTTATTTATAGATTACGTTCATGTATTATAACAATGACACCATAAAATGTCTTAGATGTTCAATGAACTTCTCAATTATTATTAGAGTTGAGCGATTAAGGGGATATCGAAAGTGAGAACGAAAATAATATTTAAAAAGACGAAGTTCAGGGTGATATTGAAAATGAAGATGTGAGTCCACCATATCTGGGTATTCCTTTGGATATTCAAAATACTGCTGAGTGATTTCCTAGACAGTCTGACTGAACTTCTACTGATTCCTCACGCTGATTCCGTGTCGAACCCTATTGTTAGGCCTCAATGAGCAAGGCGTCAATGGTCCAGACATGACAATTCTTGCCTCTAAGGCAAAAATTGTCATCTCTGGAGGACATCTAAGGAAGAGCAAGTGGTAGAACTTCAGCATGTAATATTTTGCGAACATCTTGAGGTCCTAACGTAATGAATAAATATTTGTTTGGTCCATCGTTATGCTTCAAAATATCTCTAACAATGAATGCCGAAAAAAAAATATTCCGGCTTTACCTGGGAATTCGAAAGACAAAATAAGCAGAATTCTACTGAAAAGGACAAGCAAAATCTCCAACCCAATAAAAATATGTTAAAGGAAAGGAAGTACTGTGGATTTTGTTCTTTAAAAATTAGACGAATGACAAAGTCTATATGGGAAAAGTGCAAAAATCCTATTTACGATGAGCACAAATCTAATGGCGATCCTAAGTGCCTTTGAGCCAAAATCTGAATATTTTTTATTATTAATTAGGTACCAAATATAAAAAAATTTTGATTTTAGAAAATATACTTTAAAAATTGTAAGGCTGAGAAAGAGATATAAAATCGTGTTATATTTTATTTCATTAAAGAAAACTTTTGCCTCATTTCGTTTTTTTTTAATAAATATTTTATTCCTATACCCTATATTTTTATTTTATTCGCTTAACAATAACATTAACAAATAAATATTACTATTACATTGTGTATGTAATATCCATAATACGTGCACTTCATTCCATTCATCGAATCGATTGTTATCTTTAATGTATTCTGAAGTAAGGTTATCTTCCTAGGGTTAAGGGAAATAATCTATATAAGATGATGGCTATATAAAACCTGCCAAAATCATCTCATATTAACTATCGTTAGCAACAAGTTGCACAAATATAATGAAGAGTTTAAAAAAAATATTCCTTTGACTATTCAGTCGATATTCAGTCAAGGTCTTCCCTATCCGATTTCATTATTACTCACATCGACCAGCGAGATAGTGATAAGGTTAAAATAGTAATGGAGAGAACGTACACCATATAAGCAAAGATAAAACTAAAGACGTGGGGAATGCCGACCGGATAAGCCATGGCAAACGCATGGCGGAGCGTTTTCCGTTTTTAGTTTACCTTGAAGTAAATAAGAGTGCATATTTGTAATTTTAAAAGTCATTTTTATTGCAATATCTATATTGTATTTATCTGTGTATTGTTATAATAATATATTTTTTGAAGCAAAAAATATTCAGCTGTGTCGTGAAAGCATCGCTAAACCTTGCCAAGTGTCATTTTATGTACGCGATACATTACAGTAACATTCAGGTAATTGTGTGTTTGAATAAACACTTTCATTACGAAAATGGGTGAGTTATTTATTTATTATTTCAATAAGTAATACCCGATATTTTTTAAATTTTATTTCAACGGCTGTAAAATTTATACTGCTCCTTTCATATCGGCCAAACCAAACATTAAATTTTATACCCATATGTTTTGTTACTTTGTTTCCTTGTTTCTATACATCTGTTTATTCAACTTATATTATTGAAAACGTTGATTTATTTAAATTACACTGGTATATATTGTTTTTTTTTTTTTTGATATGTGACATTCGTAATAAACCAAACATGTATTGTAAAAGTTCTTTGTTTTTCAACAATGGCCGTAATCTTATTTTAACCTTGACCAAATCGTTTCTTTTATATATCGATTATATCAGTAATATTATTAAATTTTACGGTATAAATGCACTATACAACCAGGAACATTCCGACATTTTCTTTGAAATCATATGAAAGTATACACATTAAAAACTATATACCTAGAAAGAAATTCTGCACCCGCTGATTATTTATTATAAAAAAATCAATTTGAAAAATTTTGTACCTGACGATTTAGTTTGCGGTGGAACAGATTTTAACCATTTTTTCTAGTTATTTCACTTATTCTTTTATCGCTAACCACTTATTACACAATTAAAAGGATAATTTATTATGAATTATATTAATATAATTCATAATAAATTATAATATATAGGATAATTACTTATGACTACAATTTTATTATGAAAATTGGTTATTTTTTTTAAACTGTCAATTTAAACAGCTACATTTTTCTTAAATGATGGAAACATTTAAGTAACTTTAGTATATGATCTGTACAAGTAACAATAAAGTCTATTTGTATTATGGCATATATCTTCTTTGGATATTTTATGGCATTCATTTCACTTTGTCGTTGCCTAAATTTTAAATATATTTTAAAATCACATACCATTTTTCTCATTTTATTATTAATTTTATTACTAATAAAAAGTTTAATGTTGACAATATTTATTGGTGATTATTTAAATTAAGCCTAGCCCGGCACGGCCCGGCCGGCCTGTGCTAGGATTTTGCTTATTCTTTCGAAATATTTATAACAAATATTTTTTTTAAATATTCATTTTTATGGAAGTTATTTTTTAAACAATTTTTTAATACATCAGCCAGAGCTGGAAATTATTTTAGTTAAGGTTGTGTTGGGTTGGGATGGATTAGTTTAGATTAGGTTAGTTTGGGTTAGGTTGGGTTATGTTACGTTACGTTACGTTACGTTACGTTACGTTTCGTTGCGTTGCGTTGCGTTGCGTTGCGTTGCGTTGGTTGAGTTAGTTTGGGTTAGTCTGTGTTATGTTGGGTTAGGTTAGGTTAGGTTGAGTTAGTTTGGGTTAGATTGGGTTGGGTTAGGTTAGGTTAGGTTAGGTTAGGTTGGGTTAGGTTGGGTTATTTTGGGTTAGGTTGTGTTGTATTATGTTAGGTTAGATTGAGTTAGTTTGGGTTAGGTTGAGTTGGGTTAGGTTAGATTGGGTTAGGTTAGGTTGGGTTAGGTTAGGCTAGTTTATGGCATATATATTTTGGATATTTTGTGGCATTCATTTCACTTTGTAGTTGTCTAAATTTTATATAAATTTTGAAATATTTCTCTTGAAAAATGGTCAATATATATTTATAATTTTAAATGCATTAAAACCAAATCAGATAAGCTAAAAATCATCTTCTACTTGCATTACTTCGAAAAAAATATTAATTCTCAAAAAACGAACAGACTTAGGTATTGGTTCTTCACTTGACTTAACTCACTAGTAAACTTGTAGATTGGACGGTATCAAAAATAAAATATAAGGTGGGTTGTTCTTGTATTTCCTTTCATCTGTCTTATTCACCTTTAATCTGGATTAATTTATTCATATTCAACATTGCTGTGATATTTCCATATTTCATAAATTGTCACTCTTCTAGACATTCTAGTTTGAATTGGTCGAAGATACTTTCAGTTCTTTTGCGATTCCTTTACAAGTATTCCCTTTGAGTCATTTAATCACATTTCATCAATATTGAGATCTCGAGGATACTGACAAAAACACATACTATTGAGACGACGTTTAAAATAAGGCAAAACACTGTCTTTACGTCTCAGAGTTATCGACGAGCTTCCTTGGAGAAATCGGTGATGTGCCTCGTACGCTATTCAGACTCTTTCAGAATCTTGCAATAAAACATGTGGCAAGTAAAAGAAATGGACACATAAATTCACAACTAATGGAACAAAGTTGCTTTTGTTTAAGTATCTATTATGAGACGTCTACGTCAGAATTAAATTTTAACAACCCGATCGTGTTAATACATCAGCGTAAACATATAAAGTTGTTATATCCATAATAATGAGAAATATACGCTCTTTTTCAGTCAAGACTATTAAATAATATTGAATATATTTGGCGTTAATTTTGTAAAAATTTATTATTCACAATGAAATGAAACTACGTGATGTAGTATTATTTCTACTTTCTTTAATTTCTTTACCACGACCTAGGTTTCGTTGTATTACAATATCTTCAAGATTCAGTCTGAATAGCGTACGAGGCACATCACCGATTTCTCCAAGAAAGCTCTTCGATAACTCTGAGACGTAAAGTCAGCGTTTTACATTATTCTAAACGTCATCTCAATAGTATGTGTTTTTCTCTGTATCCTCGAGACGTCTTCTCAATATTGATGATATATGATTAAATGACTCAAAGGGAATACTTGTAAAGGAATCTCAAAAGAACTGAAAACATCTTCGACTAATTCAAACTAGACATTGAAGAGTGACAATTTATGAAATATGGAAATATCACAGCGATGATGAGTATGAATAAATTAATCCAGATAAAAGGTGAGTAAGACGAAAGGAAATACAAGAACAACCCACCTTATATTTTATTTTTGATACCGTCCAATCTACATATTTACTAGTGAATCCCACAGATGAATTCTCGGGAAGTTCCAAATATTTGTAGCAAAAATTTTTTTATAAAGTCAACTGAAGAAGCAGTACCTAGGTCTCGTCGCTTTTTGAGTATTAATATTTTTTTCGAAGTAATGCTGCATAAGACCAATCCTTCATATATAGGTAGAAGATGATTTTTAGCTTATCAGATTTGGTTTTAATGCATTTAAAATTATATGACCATTTTTCAAGAGAGCTAATGATTTTTTTAAATATACAGAGAAGAAATATGATTAAAATATAGTCAAAACATTTGTACCGCATTACATATTTACGTGCATAAAAAAACAGGAAAAATTCTCCTATTTCTATAAGATAAAAAAGCTTATAAATGAAAATCTTTATGAAGCGTAAATTTTCTTATTATCATAAAAAGTACAAATAATAATTAAACGTAAATGTGACTAAAAATCATGTACCTTAACAAAAAATTGTGTGATCATTGCGTTTTTGGTGCGAAATCTTAGTTCTGACTATAATATTTGCAATGGAAAGCAACAATCGCAAGAGGCCACTTGTAAGAAAAATTTAAGCAATATTAAGAAATAAATTTTTTCATGAATTATTTTCAAAACGGTCCTAAGTCGATACAAAAACGAAGAGTGAAAAATGAGTGAGATATAAAAATATAATGTAATACACACTTGAAATAATCTAATAATTTTGCATGCAATGGCATAGAAAAAGTGGAAAAAGATTCATCATCATTTTCGCATTTAACCCAATGCCGTATACCAAAAAATATTGTATACCACTGTAAAATTGTACTGTTTGACCGCTTACTAAAATATCTTCACTGTATTCAACATGTAAACATTTCAGTCATAGTTCTTTGAAAATACTCAGGAGCACAGTTGACTCCATATGGAAGACGTTTAAAGCGGTATCGACCAAAAGGTGTATTAAAAGTTGTGAGGTAAGAATTCTTCTCACTTAATTTACACATCCAAAATCCACTACTTGCATCCAAGGTGGAGTAAAATCTTACACCAGGCGCTTTGGCGCGGATCATGTCTGCTGATGGAATAGGATAAGGCATCCTATCAATTGCCTTATTTAAATTATGGGGGTCTAGACATACCCTTAATTGACCATTTTCCTTTTCTACTAAAATTAAAAAACTCACCCATTCAGTAGGCTCTGTAACCTTGATAATGACATCCATTTTCTCCATCTTCTCAAGTTCTTGTTGAAGTCTATGATGTAATGCAAATGGTCGGAGCATCGACTTTTGGCTGAACCTTAGGATTTGTACTTATGTGACATTCACCAGGAAGACAGCCAACATCGGTAAAAACAGAATTATTACATTCAACAAGTTTATTTAAATTTATATTTTGTGACTGACTTGACTGTAGTGGAAATGACTGTGACTGACTAACTTTGTGACTTTAGAACATATTACTTGTCTTGAATTTGACTCATTTTGACTTATTTTAAAAGTCAATTGATTAATATCATTTTCTGAAGTTTGCATACTTGTAGTGTCTACACAAAAAACTCTTTTAATTAGTCCAATTTCTGAGCAAGTAAGTTTACCTAGTACAGTTGGATAATTCACATTTGCAATTATAAAATTAATTTCTTTTGTCATATAGGAGTCATTAAATTAGAATTTACACTTTAATTTTTCTTAACCGAGTACCTCTCTATGTATGACTTAATTTTTACATCAGTTTTAGACAATGAATTTTTAGTATTAAGTGAATCATAAATATTTTTTGACATAATATTGACATCACTGCAAGTATCAATAATACAATTTATTTGTGAATTATTTATATATAAACTAATTGTCCATTCACTTGACAACTACTTGGATGACTGAATATGACCTATAAATATTTCATCTTGTTCTGACTACCTGTTGCATATCACTACCTGACGGTACATATTTTACTGACTTAGACTTAATTGGCCGACAACAGACTGCAAAATGACCCATTTTTTTACATTTTCTGCACTTTACACCTAATGCTGGACACTTATGACGATGCACCTGATCCCACCTTGTATAAACATCCTTTTCTGACTGTTGACTATATTGACTGACATTCCTTGAGTTAGATTTTGATCTTGAGCGTGACTGACTCTTATTATACGAGACTGAACTTTGTTCTTCTGCCAATTCATCCATTTGATGTCTGGAAGCAAGCATGGCTTTTGCCATCTCTAATGCCTTATAAAGATCCAGTTTATTTTTAAGCAATAATTTTTCTCTAATATAGTTGTATTTTCGATGCATGTTACATATGAACATTATTTTGATTAGACGTTCCTGAAGCTGTCCCAGCTCACAGTTTTGTGACCTTAATTTTAATCTGCAAACAAATTCGTCTAAGGTTTCATTTTCACCTTGTTCGTATGTAAAAAATTATGACATTCATAAGTGAGGTTAACTTTTGGGGCGAAGTGATTTTGAAATAACTCCATAAGCCCGTCGTATTTAACGTTATCCTCGTTTTTTTCCAAATGTATTGAATACATCCACGCCCTTTTCACCATCACTTTCTTCATCCATGCCAGACGCACGGAAATAAAATTTAAATGATTGTACCCATTTTTTCCATTGTTGAGTAAAGTTACCATTCATCACCATGGACTGCGGACTGGACATTCCAGAAAGTTTCTTGGGCTTTTGTCTTTCTTGAGACATAACGCCGACTTTTCACATGAGAATTTCACAATGACCATACAACACATAGATTACGAACCCAATTACTGACACCATGTATTATGTGTGTGCGTATTATATAAATAATAATACTAGACTTCAATTAGATTTGATTTATTACTACACTTTTGATATATATTACAGAAATACAATTAGCAATGGTTAGGACGCCATCTTCACGCATGCATGCCTTATCGACTAGTGACGACACATACTCATATGAAGTTTTGTTTCCCAACTATGTGAAGGAAACAAAAACAAATCATATTTTACATGTCGGTGTGGTGTTAAACATTTTGTAAGTGCAAAATAAAATAGAAATGACTGGTACTTAGAATTGAAAAAAAAAATACGACTATAAAACCTACCTAAGTCTCGCAGTGGATTTTCGTCATTAAAATATGCACAAGAAATCTAGAAATATAAGTTATAACTTTAAAACTGAATTTTGAAAAATCATTGATGATTTCCGCTTCAATTGCTTCTTCAAAATTTTCTTCATTTTCTTCAAAATTATCTAATCGAGTAGTAGCAATAGCAGTAGCAATAGCGGGAGCGTGCAATAGCGGAAGAACAAAGCAAAATATAAATTTTTCCTAGTGACGCACAGTTACCATTTTTGGTCCCCTGTAAACGTATATACGTTAGAATTTTTTTATATGTTGACTACTATTGTCTCAAGATGGGGTTACTAATTTGGCATTGTCTTGACTACCCTGAAGTTGAGAGAGATTTAATTCATTTTCGCAAAATAAAAGTTCGTCAACTACACCATTGCTGAATAACTGACTAGCCAGTTTAACTTTCATTTTGTGATTTTGAAATTCAATGTATATTGCACCAAGTTTGTGGGCTAAGTGAAACTTTTCTGTTTCCTGAATACTATTCATTTTCTCGAAATATTTCCAGCTAACCTGATTTCCATAATTATCTAAAAAGTTTTCATACACATGAAATGCATTTTTTATAAGTTTGGGTATATGTGCAGGATTCAATATTGCTGCGACGGGATTTTTTGAGACTAGATGGGAAAAAATCATTTTGGATTTTTCTATAGATACTCCAAGTTCTTTTAACATGGTTATATTTGCTAAGCACCCTAACGATCATAGATTTGCATATAAACATTCATTTATTATTTATTAAATAATCGACTTTTTCATACATTCAAAAGTTTTCTATTTTATTTATTTGGTAATACCTAATAGATTGAATTTATTTAAACATAATAGTATAACTTTATAAAGGAAACAAAAACAAATGAATATTTTGCGAGTCGGTACAGTATAAACAATTTTATCAGTATCAAATAAAATAGAAATGACTGATACTTAGAATTGAAAATGAATGTATATATATATATATATATATATATATATATATATATATATATATATATATATATCACATTGAATTTCAAAATCACAAAATGTGTGATCAAAAGTCAAGGAAATTATTTATTTTTTTTTATGCAGAAGCTCCAAACATTATTTAACTAAATTTGCTCTTTGCACTCCTGTTATGACATCTATAAGAAATTATCCTATGGCAATTTTTCAATTACTCTTAATAGCTCTTACCATATAAACTATAAATTCTTAGGCTTCAGCTAAAAATAATTTCCTTTCGCTTCGTACCCTATATCCGTGAAATTCTTTTCCATCGCACTTAACTCGTTGACGTATCACCATTTCATCAACTAAAATATTACCGACCATTATATGTGCTGAATTGTTTACTTTCCATTTTAAAGCTTCCAAAAGTTCTGTAGAGAAACCTGTATTACCGTCAATAGACTCGTACCATTTTGGTGCGAGAATGAGAAAGGCAAGAATCAAATGTTTCTCTAATATAATCGTAATCTTTTGGTGACTAAAAGTGCAATGATAATGCTAAAGTTCTTAAAACTGACAAATAGTTGGAGTTGATTAGGTGTCCTGATTCATTTTTAATTATCTATCGATACGTAAGGTCTAAAAACCTTCTATATTTGATTTTTTTTTTAGAAATATATCTTTTTGTCATACTGAAGCTTTGGTCTTAAATGCTTTAAGAATATCTTCGACTCTTTCAAGTTTTCTTTTGAATCGCCTATTTTATGCCTGAAGGTTTTTTTTTTATTTGAAGCTTCTGTCTTTTAATAATTTATCATATAAAAAATAATAATTTATCGCATGTAATTTTGGCTTACACGATGACAACGAATTTTGGGCAATTTTCAGTGTCAAGCTTCTCTGCGGTGATGACTCACTTCAGGCAGAAAATAAAAAAAAATTATTACATATATCTTTTACTATTGATATTTTATGTAAGTGATTTGCAAAATACGTATTTTAAAACAAACGAGCGATTGTACTTACGTAAAGCAATTTTAAAATTACGTCTTTTAATAGATGGCAAAAAATTCTAACTCCTCACGTGAATGCTCATTTAATCGTCGAAATTTTTGTGAAAGTTAAATATCTTTACACGAATTCCTAAAAATATCCTCAAACAAAACGTGTTTCATTTCATAAATATGCTCACTACCTTTTGACATAGCATCCACTCTCCGAACTGAGTGAGTTCGGTTTAATACATGTCCAAATATGTTTTGTTGGTTTTGCTTCAGGATATATAACCTTTTTCTGCGATTTTTTTTAAAATCATTTATTTCATAATCTTTAAAATATTCCGAACAAAATGTGGTTAACTTTGTAGGAAATACATTTTTCCGACCCGTAGCTCCAATTCATTTTTCTTCGACAGCACCTTCTTCGGGAAATCTGGAAAAAAATATTTTGTGAAATAAAAAGAAAAATGGTGATTAATTCGAATAAATACAATTAAATCATTACTAATATAAAATAAAAAAGTTACCAGGTCTAATCTAAAGAATTTAAAACATGTTACATATATTTAGAATTTGGTAAATATTTCTTATATTTTAATATTATATAGTGATAATCTCTAATAAATGTACAAAATGTTTACATTGATTTACATTAATCTAGTTACAAAAATATCGATAGTCGCATCTGAGATGACGTGGTGCAGTCCTACGCTGCGTCGTCGTTGAATATAGGAGGCATAAAAATAAAGATTAGGTTAATTTTCATGTACCGAAATCAATTTTAAAAATTGCTATACCTATCGTAAGAAATATCTTCTTTAGTAAGGTTTTGTATACGGCTTTCATTTTTACACGATGCGATTGCGCAGTAAGGTATATTTTAATAACGGAGCACTTTCTAGCGTTTCGGCAAACAACAAACTAATGTAGGGCTAGATGCACTCGCTATAGAATAAGCAGAGTACTGCTTATGTGTGGCGCGCTCGTCACGCCTTTATGCCATTTCTATATACTCTCTCTTCTGTATTTGAAGATCATTAATTTAGAGCATAGTCAAGTAGACGATACAGACTCGCCTGCTATTCGTAATATGGTAGGCAGAAACTGTTTTATATATTTTTCATAATAGTCTTTAATATTCTTCCACTTCTTTTAATTCGAAGCGCTGAAAATAAGAAGACGTACTTTGTATACAAATAAACACTTTAATCAATATATATTGTTTCGGATTTCTATCGACTGGTATGTGATTTAGACAACTTACTTTTTGTTTTCGAATAGGAAAAATTACCGTCACTGAAATTGTCTATAGCACTTGCGATGCTATATGGAAAAAATATTTTCAGTCAAAACACAGAAACAACTAAAATATAACATACAAGATTATGAAAACTTATAGCGTTTTCCCAATAATATCGGTTATGTTAACGGAAAATATTTTAACTGGATAAGTTTATTACAAACTATAAAAATATTATTCTATAGTTTTGCGGGCTGTAGCAAATGCAAACAAATTATACATTTTTTTTGAAGTTGGTGCAAAGTGACACAGAGTGACGGTGGAACCTGTCACTTTTCCAAACTTAATTAGTTACTACAAAATTAATGTACCCTCCGATTTATATCCTTCCGGTTTTTCTGCCAAATATTTAACTTATCTATGAAGCCTGTTCATTGAAACCTTTTGGGCTAAACGATGATACAGGTTATAGTAATATCTTATAATTAAACCATCAAAATACAAGAAGTATAAGAAGTCATTTTAATTCCACGTACAGTGTAAGGGCAAGAATAATAGAGCGAGATAAGTTTTATGCTTATTTGAGGGAACATAGAAATACTTAAAATAATTGACACCCATGCGAGTGTGCAGGTACATTCTAAAAATAAAAAAACTCACCTTCGTGTCCAAGAAACAGTGACTTTGTTTTGTTCCACAATCGTAATCGTATTTTTTTTATTTTTGTATTTAGATTTTTGGACATTCACAATGCAGGCCCTGGCTGAATAGCACTTGTTAATTCTTTAACCTTCAGTTCGGAAGAAGACGACATTACAATGCGCGTGGTTAACTCAAACTAGTATGAAAGGCCTTCCCCCGCGTGGTTACCGCTCGCTACCTGCGCTCATTGCGGTCACTTGTATGAACGAGCTATGACACGAGTCATCCGCGTCCCTCGCGCAAGAGAACCCACACCGCTGCAGCGCCACGCGGCCGCAATTGACACCCGATATAAAGTTTTTATGTTTGAAAATGCCACCTGTGCCGAGTCCGCCCCGCGCCCCCGTTTACATTCTGACCAAGCACAGAGTATTTAAATCGATTCAATTCAGTCACCATAAATTTATTGAACGGTTGTGTTTTAAACTTAACGGATCCCATTTGCTTGCTCGTGATAGGAAAATGCACGGTTTATTTTCCTTTATCATGCTTTACTCAATTATAAGAAATTTAAATGCGTTTGATTATAATAGTTCATTTCTTGTCGAGGTCAAATCTAAAATAAATGAAAAATGTTACAAAGATTTAACGAGAGGCGAAAAGAATTTCAGGAATTTTATTCTTCAGGCCGTGTCCGGTGAGTACTGATAATTATTGTGTGGTTTTGAAATTTCTTCTTTCTCAAGGAACACTTCTTATTTTATTACAACTTTCCTATTTTCTAGCATAACAATAATATATTTTGAAAGCTGGCAAGTGATATGAGTATTAATTTAATATGGAAAATGAAAAAAGTCTAAATTAATTTGTGTAGGTTATAAGCTTTTAGATAACCTTATATCGTCAAAAACTGTTATCTTGTGAGAGAAAAAATGTTATCGTTATTCTTGATAATTATATTTAATAAATATTATTTTATTAAAGGCTAATTATTTCGATTTCAATTTAATGATAATCTTACCCAGATTACTTATTAAATTATAAGAATATAAATTATTAACTTTTTTAATGGTGTATATTCCAATTTTTTCTCGTTTAGAAAGGCGGGTGTTATAAATGTACACATCCTTTTTTGTAAAATTTTAAAGATATTTCTTTCTAAAAAGTAGTAGCACCGTAAAATTCTAGCAAGGATATAACAATTAAAAATCAGGTAAAAATGCTCATTTGTGGAGTAACAAACGATTATATTAAACGATTATTTTTAAGAATATATTATTTTAGAGTTAAATTTCAAATATAGAATGTCACAAAAATGTATGCCTTTTAACTTTTTTTATCCCAAAATTATATCATGATTTTAAAAATAAGAGTATTTCCAAAATTATACTAAAACAATCAGCAAAAATAACATTATATTTATAACGCTAAATACTCGATCAAATATCACGCCATTGTTCTATTCTAATAACGATGTAATAAACTTGAAATAAAATAATAGTGTTCCTATTTTCTGAATTTGTATTTCGTTATTGTTAAATCTTTCCTTAACCATAACGAAATTCAAATTCCCATATTTTTATATGAAAATAAATGTTTTGAAACATAATAATCATAATAATAGTTATTATCTGTCCTGTGTCTTAAATTGTCTTAACAATAAATATTTAGAGATTTTGCACTTTCTTCTTAAGGATTTCGTAAAAATCTCGTAAGATTCCCTAAGTCTTCTCCTTGGTTTACTACTCTGTTGACAGAACTCGTCAGGACATCACCTGGAGTACACTTCCCATGTTCTGCTTCACTGTATTTCGATGAAATACGATTTAAAAATCTATCATCATTTTGAATATTGTTAAGAACCAAAATAATATTTACTTCGATATTGACTATTGAGTGAAACAGAAACAGAACTACAAAATATTGACAGCGGGCTTTTCGGGGGACAAAAAATAGCGCTGCTAATTTTTAAAGCATTCTTATTTATACATTTTACATATAGGTTACATTATATAGTGTAAATATTTTTGTAAAAAATATTTTTGTAAATATTATTGTTTTTTGCTTGTCTTTGTTCTTTTGTAATAAACTCTTTCCTGAAGTGATTCTGCTGTTAAATCATCTTCAAAAATGGTAATGTTATCTTTTATATCTTTGATTAAAAGTCCTTTATTTTTCTGCGAAATGTTCTTCTTTGGCTTCTTCTTGGATTTAATTTTTCTGTTAATAATAGCTTTGTGTTCTAGGTATTTCTTTTTTAGTTTCTTTGTGTATTCACACAATATTTTATTTTTTGTTCTAAGTTCAAATTTAGTTTTTTGTCTCTTTTATATTCGTCAGGAATATCAGAAGTTGAAGACAAAATTTTTGTTTGTTTCTTCTTCCTTTTTTACTTATAGTGCTGTATTTAATTTTCTTAAGAACTTATGTTTTTAAATACTTTTTTTAATTTTTGTGTATCTTTCTCTTTTTTCTATTTTTTTTTGTTCTTTTGCAACATTTTTTCGGCATAATTTTCATCTAAAAATTTAATAATTCCATAATGCTCTATTCCACTCGTATTTAAAACTTATACACAAGAATTTATAGGCATACAAAATAGTTCTAAGTAGACAAAAACTGTCGGCATATAAACAAATCTTTTTACTTAAACTTTTGAAATCATTAGGATTTAACGGTTGTTTACAACCTACTTTTTATTATGAAGTTAATATTTCAATGTCATTTACTAACTGCATTCTCAGTAAACAAAGCTATAAAGACACATTGTATACGTATAATTATAATTTAAAAAGACGCATATTATACAATTACAATACAACCAATATATAAATTATGAGATGCATGTACATTTTACAAGCATCACATGATCATACAATCATCCACGTGCCGATTCTTATTGCAGAGCAATAGGTAACTCACTGCAACAAGAAGTATATGATGAGGCCGCCTTTCGTGAATTTACATAAAAACGAACCTACGAAATTTATACAAAAAATTAATTAATAGGTGAATTTTTTTGTGATTATTTCTAAAAGTCGTATAGCCAAACTGGTATAATGTTAGGTGTTCATTTTAGATCCTATTTGGTTTTTCAAACCATCTTTTATAATTTGTGTATAATCATGTAATTATCGGTGCCAAAATGTCTACCTGAGTTTTTGATAGTAGTCGGTATGTACATTATTGGTAAGAATCTATATTTCACTATATCGATGAAAATTTTATAATTCTTTTTTATATCAATACCACGTAAGTAGGCGGTTATCCTTGCATTTAAAACTTATACACTGAAAAAGCAATGTTCACATGCCTTGCTGTGATAAAATCTGGCGAGGACGATTTTTTTTCTTGCGGAAAACTGCAAAGAAATGACTGAGTGTAAGAATCAAACTAAATATTTTGGGGTTATTAAACATCTGGTAATTCACTTTTTATGCTTACTTTTTTCATGAGTAGAGTATCAGTTCACAGGTGTAAATAAATTTGGCATAAGTACATGTTATTATTAAATAGAAACTGAATTTTAAACTGATAGCCGAGGTTTTATTAACATGCACCATCCATTTTGCCGTTCGTTGAAATGGCCAGATGTTTTATTTTCACAACTGTTTACGCAATGAAAGTAAAGATTATAACAAGTATTAAAATTGTTTTTCAAACAGCGCTCTTAAAGTATTTTCACGACACATTCATCACAACGTTCTTGATATATTCTGTATTTCATTTTCTCAAATAACATGTAGAGAAGGCGTAAAGTATGTTATGCAATTTTTTTTAATTTTTCAATCTTACTGCAAGCTATTCAAAACTTTATTTTTATTTAATATCATAGTTATATTAAGAAGAAATTACATTTTATGAATATTTAAAAAAAATTATCACAACCGATATTCAGTTTAACATGATGCAGAGCTGTGTTACTGTTTTTATTTGACGCTCTATCAGATTGACACCCTTGTATGGCTAGAGACCGAACAGTTTCAAGAATGAAACTGTGAAAGGATATTGGCAAATACAAATTTTGTATTGAATATATTTGGCGTTAATTTTGTAGAAATTCATTATTCACAAGCAAAGATCTTTGCTAATAGTCCACCTGAAGATGTTGTAATATAGCGAAACCTAAGTCGTAGTAAATAACTTAAAGAGAGTAGAAATAATACTACATCACGTAGTTTCATTTAATTGTAGACAAGTTTTGTATTTACAGAGGATACACTATTGTGGTATATCAATATTGGCCCTCAGTCAATCATCAGTGGTCTATGTGGAAAATGATTTGAAGATGAAAGCTAGTAATTGCACAATTTTAGAAGATAGAAAGAAGACGGGTTATGTTATCGTATAATAAGTAAACTTGTTTATTTATTCGTATAGTTTATGTACATGTGGAAAGAAAGATAATAAGCTTATACGACTGTAAATTTAGAGCAATTAATGGGTATAACAACGTATAGACGAATAGATAAATGATTGACATGCCACAATCATTGTGTATGACACATTGATGACAATCATTGTGTAGTGAAATCAAGTCATCATTGACACAATGATGACAATCATTGTGTAGTGAAATCAAGGTCTTTCAAAATATACGAAATATTGATTTAAAATTAATTATTCTAACTGAGATTTATACAAAAAGGTATAATATATCATACTGATAAATATAAAATATCTTTTAAAAAATCTTCTTCAAATAAAATAAAAATAATTAACAAAACAGGTACTTATTAGCAATAATTAACTAAGTTACTTATTTTTAAAGTCGGTGCCAGCATTGTAGACCAACTAAATAAATTTATAATTTATTTTAATTTATAATTGAAATTTTAGACCTTAGCTTCTTATATACTCACCATACGAAATAGATTCATAAAGGGCGTATTTATATTATAAAATTTTACATTTATATAAATTGATCGGCCATACTAGGATTATTGTTCTATCATTCATCTACATTACTATGTTTAGTCAAATAAACATGTGTAAAATAACCGCATTAAAATAGTGTACTTGTATTTTAGAATTCAGTAAGGAATTGAGATGAAAGCTCAAGGTACCGCTAATATATGTATATCAGTGATTCTACGTTAAGCCCCTGATGAAAATTTACATATTTTCAAAAATTTCAGAATAAATGACGATACATCTTATAATACATAATTTTATTACCAGTCAATTCAATTACTTAAATTAACTTAGTTTTGTATTAATCGCACTCTCTATATTGGGAAATTAAAATTTCGTGCCAGTTAAACTTTTACATATAAAAACAGAATACCGATATGTATTCATGTGTACAAGGGTTGAAGAAAATAGTGAAGGTCAGATCATATTCTGTAAAATGTGTGATAAAAGTAGAATAAAATTCAAAATTGATGGCAATGATATTTCTTTCATCACATCGAGATAAATTATAAAAGCCCTACCAGCTCCGAATTTAAAAATAAAAGAAAAGAGGATTTTCTTTTCTTTCGATTAAAACGTTAATATCGATCAGCGAGGGTAAAAGAAACACCTCGTCTCTTTTTAAATCCTCGTTTCATTTTTGTTTTAAAAATATTAATACTCTTAAAATTTTGTTTTATTTTCGTAAAATATGTTTAAGTTAACATTGCCAATTAATGCTGGGATTTTGGTCCAAGTACTTTCGGTTTCCGAAACTAGAAAAAGTGATTAAAAATTAAAATCTGATTAACAGTCTATAAAACTATTCTAATTAAAGTCGATTCTTAAAAATGTATGTCTTTAATAAACCAACACTAATATCTCTTCCCTGTTCATCTTTGTATTGTATCCTACCCTGTCTTTCTTGTCTCTCCCATGTATGAAGTATCTCCCCTGGTCTCTTCTAAAACATGAAAAAATTGATTAATCGATTGGCCATCTTAAAGACATGCACAAAATACCAGAGTAACAGAATACTATTATAAGATTCAATTTAAAATATTTATATCAAGGCCCCTCTACTGCCAGAAAAAGACCTCTTAACTTAGAACCACCCATCTATATGTGTACGTGTGTGTGTGTGTATGTGTATGTATATGTATGTGTGCATGCTTGCGGGCATGCGTGCGTACGGCCGTGCGTGCGTGCGTGCGTGCGGACATGCGTGCGTGCGTGCGGGCGTACGTGCGTGCGTATAAAATGACATTCACTAATGCAATATGATCAATGAAAAATCTAAAATGTTTGTATTAAAATTAAATATACATACATGAAGCCCATAAATTCCTTCTAAAAATAATTTTAAAGAAATTTTTGTCTGGCCATTTCGGCGGGTGAGAAAGCTTTTTGTATCTACTGTTAATTTAAAAAAATTCAGTTTATTTGGTTCTAAATGACTTCAATTAAAAATATCAATTGATTAATACAAAATAAATTTTTAAAATTGTTTTGTATTAATCAATTGATATTTTTAATTGACATCATTTGTAGCTTTCATCATTGTCGGATGATGGAAGCTAATCCCATGCAGGATATTTGCCTCACAAATTCTATGAATAGGTACGGCGTCGTCTTAGGTGATGAGACATTGTTTATATTCTGGCGTCCTACGCAAGGATTCATGTTTCAAGCGGCGGCTTCTAGTCCATTGAAATGTTACAATTTAAGGACCGAATATTGCATTTTTTAGAGGACGCAATTTTATTTTTGGGACATGTGTGGGGGATCAATAGAAGCTTAACCTCAAGTTTGTGGGGTCGCCACCCTTGTCCCCCGGCCGCCATCTTGGAAAAAGGGGTGAAAACACTTTTTTCGCGATATCTCGGAAACTATGCGTCTTACAAAAAATTTATTAAGTCATAATTTGTAGCAAATTGTTTTGCCTACAAATACGTTTGTATAACTTTTTGCCCTGAATTAAAAATTAAAGAAGTTATAAGCAAAAAAGTGAGAAAATTTTTATAAACATTTTCTTTTTTGCTCTATAACTTTTTTTTTATACATTTTACAAAAAAAATACCTCAGACCAATCTTGTAGATTATCTTTTGAGGAAATTTTTTCCTTATAATTTTTTTAAATTTCATTCATTTAAAACGCTGTTACAGCGCTCCAAATTTGACCGGGTTCGTCAATGCTCATGAGAATCCGGTCGAAACGAAATGTTTAACTTATTTTAGATTTTTTTTTATTGTAAATATATTCTTACAAAATTTTTGTTAAATTCGTACAACTTTACTTATTCATTCCTAACTATTTTCTTTACCATAGAACTTACCAAATTTAACTTATCGGATGTTAAGCAGGTAGAAAAGGTCTGAGTTACCGTTTGGGGACAAAGGAACATCTGCCTGCTACGACTATTATTATTATACGTAGGGTCAGCTATTTCTTCTACCTCATTTTATTCTCTTAGTTGTGCTACATATTTTGCCACGTGTAGACGTATTGAAAATTGCGGATATTACTTTCAGTTCAATTAAACTGTGAGTTTTGTATGGTGAAATTTTCATTTAGTTATAAACGTTGCGCCTTTTTTAAAGCGTGAATAATGAGTGATTGTTTTATATGTAAAAAACCTTTTGGGGATATTAAAGTTCGAACTGTAAAAGCTAGAGGAGTGAAAACTTCGCTTGAACGAGCAAAATTCAAAAACAATGTGGGTAATGAATTATTTTTACAAAGTGTTTCTGAAGTAACTATTCATATTCCCTGCTATCATTATTATAATGATAGTCGAACAGATAATATTGTTCGTCGTCTCAGCTGTGGGAGTTCATCATCTTCAGTATCAGAAAATCTAGATACTGATTTTGATTTCTCAAACTATTGCTTTATTTGCGGCGAATTATTCCAGGATCAGAGTGACTTGCGTCAAAGCCGTCAGAGGAAAATATGTAATGTATGACATGAAGGTACAAAAAAAAGCATTTTGGACCTTGTTCTCAAACTTTCTGATGATAAGGCAAAGATCATTGCTGATCGCATAGCTAATGTTTCTAGCTTAGTCAATGTTGGAGTTAGGTATCACAAGGATTGCAGCAAGCTATGGAGGATGTTTTTGCTTACTTGCATGAGAATAGTGAAGAGTGCCAATTTCGACTTGCGGATTTAATGAAATCCATTAAAGGAGACTACATTCCAGAGAAGCTTACGGTCATTGAACGATTAAAGGCAAAGTACAAGGACGAAAGAAAAGCATGCAAAAATGTGGATGCCAATACAAGGTTCCAAGCCTCCAGCACCCCCCGATCTCATGAAATTAAGTTTCTGCAGATGCAAAGGAAACTGTGGAAGCATTTGTGGCTGCAGAAAAGCAGGCCTTAAATGCTCTACAGTATGCCTCCATTGTTCTGGCGAAACATGCAGCAACGTTATGGAAATATCAAAGTTAATGGAAGAAAATGAATTTGAAGATGAACTTCCAACAATGACTCCAATTTTAACTCCTGTCATTCCTCAAACTTTCACATTTGACGTTTATTTAGGTTCTGAGCCACAGCCTGGACCATCGAAGAAAAGTCGATTAGAGTAGCTAGCTAATAAGTGATTAAAAATATTATGATGTCGAGGATTACCTTATAAGCAAGATGTCCGTGGAGTAGGCCTACTGGGGATACCACGTAAAAAAAACGCGCCTACAGACTCTACCTCATAGGGGGCGGTGAAAAGAGTTAAGAATGAATAAGTGAAGTTGTACGAATTTAACGAAAATTTTGTAAGAATATATTCATAATAAAAAAAAATCTAAAATAAGTTAAACATTTCGTTTCGACCGGATTCTCATGAGCATTGACGAACCCGGTCAACTTTGGAGCGCTGTAACAGCATTTTAAATGAATGAAATTAAAAAAAATTATAGGGAAAAATTTTCCTCAAAAGATAATCTACAAGATTGGTCAGGGGTAATTTTTTTGTAAAATGTATAAAAAAAAGTTATAGAGCAAAAAAGAAAATGTTTATAAAAATTTTCTCACTTTTTTACTTATAACTTCTTTAATTTTTAATTCAGGGCAAAAAGTTATATAAACATATTTGTAGGCAAAACAATTTGCTACAAATTATGACTTCACAAATTTTTTGTAAGAGGCATAGTTTCCGAGATATCGCGTAAAAAGTGTTTTCACCTCTTTTTCCAAGATGGCGGCCGGGGGACAAGGGTGGCGACCCCACAAACTTGAGGTTAAGCTTCTATTGACCCCACACATATGTCCCAAAAATAAAATTGCGTCCTCTAAAAAATGCAAAGCTCATGTAACATTTCAATGGACTATTCATATTTTGTTTGTTTATATTTGACGAATAATTTAAAACTGACAGTGAGGCAAGCGGTCGTCGACGCCATCTTATCTATGGTAGGCCGACACTCGAGCTTATGAATTGTTTTCTGTATAAAACGCATTTCTTTGTTGAAATACCTGTTACATTGTTAAATTGTATTTAGTTTTCTTTTGTGTTTATTAAATTTAAAATTTAACAATGCTGCGTCATAATTACACCACTAGTGAACACGCTGACATGATCATATTTTATGGAATATGTAATCTTCCTCGAGTGCAATATAATTCAACACTATTTTAAAAGAATTATGTATGCTTTTCATAACTTAAAGACCAACAATTTGGTGATTTCATAAAACATGCATACTTCTATTTATAAGAGCTCACCAACTCAATGGAAGGTTTGTAATTTGAATAGTTGTTAATGAATTTATTTCTAAAATTACATCTGGCTTTTTTTACATAAAACGCATTACGTGTAATGTGTTTCATTGTTAAAAAAAAAGATTTTTAGTATATGTGCGTGTAGTATAAATACAGAATCAGACCAAATAGAATCAAGCCAAAGATCACTCGTACGGAGTCTGGATGTTAAATTTTTGTCAACTCGTAGTCTTTGAGCGATGCACGTGCCTGGAACTGTGTACGTCTCGCTATGCATATTGAAGCAATAATGGATAAAACAAATTTGAAAGTAATCAATTACCAGAATTATAAAATATTGAAATTACAAGAATTGTTCGTACTACAGAACTACAATATGGGGGCACTAATTCGAACCTTGAAGATGTCAATTGCTCAGGCAATGTGACGTTACCCAAAAATAATGCTGAACATTCAGATGCGAATATCTTGATGTTCAACTGTGGACATGATTCAAGTTAATACTCCATTGAAAGGTGAATCTTTTCTTCAAACTGTAAAGGCGGTACGGCAATTTAATATGTCTGCATCCTATTTTCGTTATATTAAAGTTTAATCCGAGGGTAGCCTGGGCACTATTAGCGAATCGATCGCAAATAGCCTTGAATAGATAAAATTCGCGACAAGTGTGCCGCCAAAATGTAACTAATTGCGGAAATAATTTCAATGAAAACTATCTACAGCCATGCATTTTCGAAACACTAATGAAATTGTCTAAATGGAAAATAGTTTTTTAAATTATTAATATATGAAGAGATATCAAAAAAGGTATAAAATTTGGAAAAGACAAATTTCTTGTCCGATTTTCAATTTTTTGACAATATTCCATTAGCTATGGCAAATGAGAAACAATTTTTTTTTGCAAAAAAAACTCAAGTAAATTTTCAAAAGAAATCTTAAAAGTCATATCAATCTAGATTACATACAAATACTCGAAAAAAATCATAAACATTGTGAAGTAAAGCGACTAGTCAAATCGGTATGCCATTTGTATTTTATATCTTGTAATTTTATATCAATTACTAAATTTGATATAAAATTTTGGAAAAAGTGGTGTATTTTTTGTGTAAATAAAATGATAAATTATTCAAGAAAAAGCATCGACATTTTTATTACGTCATATGCCGCCACAGTAGTCCCCAAAAATGAATGTAATATTATTTGTAAGTCAAATTGTATATTTAAAATTATACAGTTAAAATCTCGAAAACATATTACATTTATCTGATAAATTCTAGATATAATTGTAAGCTTTGCTTTTATCAAAGTGCATTTTATGCAAATTATATTAGAAGAAAATATTTTGTTCTGAAAAAAATGGGTATAAAGTAGTGTTATTTTATATACTTACGAGGTTAATTTATTATTGACCCTAATTATGTTTCTTTATTTCCTGAAGAGCAGCTTTGTTTGTATATGAAATAATGGTAATAACAAAAAGTGAGCAATACAATTCGAATCGATTTCGAAACAAGTTTATTCATATGTAGTCCATAGATGTAAAATAAATACAAATTTTGAGTATACAAGACTTGAATATTATGAACAAATAAGATTCCAGTATTGGAACGAGCAACCAAAACGATTTTCTAAATATAACTCTAAACCTAGCACTTTACTTGCATCGAAACAAGACGAGGCGACACGAGCGCGCTAGTGTAGATGATGCCCTTGCAGTCTCGTGTACCCTAGCCTCACCTTATTACCACTCCGAGACGTCGGTTTTTTGGCACGTGTCAAAGGACGCGACGCGTGAGCCAAGATGTACACACTACCCTCTCGCGTATGCAAACGAAGCTCGACGGGCAAGGTTGTGTTATTATGCATAATAACGGACGATTGGACAAACGACAATTTAGTAAAATTCGTCAAGCTATATCAGTCGGAACCAATTTTATGGGTTCTAAAGTATCTAAACCATGAGGATAAGCTTATGGTCAATGATGCGTGGAGAAGGACAAGTGAATTTATGAATATTTTAATAGAAGATTTAGAAATGAAAAAAAATCGGTATTGGCAACTTTTCAGGGACATCTAAGTCGTTTTTGGCGCGAGTCAAAGCACGCGAGGCACCAGGCGAGTAGTACAAACTACAGGCTCTTTCTTATTTAATACGCAAATCAAGCTCGACATGAAGCTCAACGGTTTTAGTGGATAATGTCTAACACATTATTGAGTTGAATTACAAAATAATTAATTTCCAGTTATTTTATATGCAATTAATTCGAATTAAAAAAACCTCATATTCTTTTATTCCATAGTTTTTTTCTTTGTTTCGTTTGGTACATACATGAGAATAATTATAATGGAATATGCTACACAGAGCTGGAGCTGAGGTCACTTCAAACACGTCTATGATGTAGAAGATTCAGTTAGCAAATAAACAATGTAAGAGTGTAGTCGGTACGCTCTCGGTGTCAACTGGTCTCGCGTGAACCTCGACGAACATCTCGCCGAAGGAACCTCGCGAGAGTGTAGAGCTAGCACAAAAAGTTGATAAAAACAAATCAGTTTGTTTACGTAAACACATCAGTATATTCACATTAAAATCAATTGGCCGCGTGCTCGAGACACTCCTACGCAGGTGTTCGATACACAATGTCGTTGGTAATAAATTTTGGGATATATTTTATTTACAGTAAGTAAAGTCGAATTATAATATTGGTGTTATGAATATCGTTTGTAATATTTATTTTATAATATAGTTTGCAATGTTTATTGTAAGTAGCAGCGAGATTAGATTAGTGACTCCTGTAGATAACAATTTTACTTCATATTGGCGCAAAATTAGTTCATAGTGTCACTTTAGTCAGACAATTTTTAAGTGTACTTGTTTACTTACGTATATTTAAAATTGTTGTATTATTCCTTACATGTATTGAAAGTTTCTTCTAACAAAATTTTAGTTTCCACAGTAGAAAATATATTCCAATCTATACATATAAAATTTAACACTGCATTTGAAAAAGAGTGATAGATTTAACATAAAGAGTAATAGAAGCCAAAAGAAGTGTTTTTAGAATTTTGGACTGTTTTTAATTTGTTCGCCAATCATACAAAATCTACTGGACGGATTATGATGAAATTTAGCAAGGTAATTTATACCTTCAAGAAATATGTGAGTAAAAAAAATTAAGAGAAGAAAATCCTAAAAACTTTTGTTATTCCAAATTTCACGCGAACGAAACCTCGGGCACTGTTAGTTTGTAGTAAAATAAGTAAAACACCAAATAAAAAAATGCAAAATATACACAATTAAAATATATAAATGACCACACTTGTTTACAGACCGCTGGTTTTTTCAGGAGTACGCACATGCCCACGCATATACACATACGCACTCATATAACCAAACTTACATTAATACACAAAATTCGTAACAAAATGCATAATTCCCTAATAATGGCGTATGTTTGTTCTTTTTATATCTGAAATATATATAATATATTAACGCACTTATCATCATCATCATCATCATCAGTAGTTCGACAGACCAGGTGGTCCAAGGCTTTCTTTTGAAGCGACTTTCACGCATCCCTCTGTGTGACAACCGATCTCCAGTTACGGACCTTCAGCACCCCAAAATCCTTCATCACCGCATCTTCCCACCTCATATTAAGTCTTTCAATTCTTCTTTGTCCTTGCGGTTTAGTCAAAAAGATTCTTTTGAGAGGATTTGAGGACTCTATTCGAACAAGATGGGCAGCCCAATTTAGTCTATTAATTTCAATAAATTTTATGATGCCTGAGTCTTTGTGAAATTTATATATTTCTGAGTTGTATCTCCTTTTCTTTGTAAAATTTATCTATTCCTTAGTTGTATCATTTTACTTTATGCCCCAAGAATTGATCTTAAATCTTTTCGTTCCAAAATACCCAAATGGGCCTCATCTCACCTCAGCTCTATTAGCAGCAACAATTTTGTTTCTAATTTCGAACAATATTTTATTTTGACACTTAATTTCAAATTCAAAGTATTTAGAACCCAGTACTGAATGAAAAGTGTACGTACCGAAAGTAATATTGATTAGTTAGAAGATTGGCGAGAATTTTTCTGAAAAAAATTTTGCTTTTTCCTTTGTTATATTTAAATTCATAGACCTGGCAGCCACGTAAAAAGTTGAAAAGCATCTTCCAGAGCCACAAGAGATCTTGCAATCACAACAACATTATCAGCATAATCTTAGTCTCTTAAAATATTTTCTAAAATAATATTAAAAAGTAGACGCGAATCCATTTAATACGGGTAATTCGTACGATAACTTGCCCTTAAATTGGATTCTTGCTATTGAATTGACAAGTATAGCTATCACAAAAGAGATAAGCTTAGATGGAATATGTATCTCCTTCATTGCTTCAAATAATTTTTCTCTATTCACACTATCAAAAGCCGCTCGAAAATCAATAAACAAATAGTGAACATCAATACCAAATTCTGAGTTTTTTTCGAGAATTTGTCTTAATCTAAAGATATTGTCAATAGTAGATTTGCTTCTTCGGAAGCCACACTGATAATTCCCGATTTGGGAATCACCAAATGGTAACAGCCGTTCAAAGAGAATATATGAAAAAATATTGTAGGTTTTACAAAGGATTGTAAAACCTACAATAGTTTTTCATATATTCTCTTTGAAAGGCTGTTACCATTTGCTGACTCCCCAATCTTTTGTCTTCGGCGTTGCCCAAGTGTGGTAGTCCTAAGTTGTTTAAAGATATTTATGAATTGATTCTTAATATTTGGAGTGGTGGGTAAATTCCTGAGGATCGAAGCAATATTTTGATTTGTCCTATCCTCAAAAAAGGAGACCCTCTTATCTGCTCGAATGACCAGTGATCTCCAAGTTGACTTGTGTATATTTTTTCTCTGGAAACAGGTATTATCAATAATCAATTGTATACAATATTATACTCTGCTGTAAAATCAACAAGTCCGACACCATTGTCATACATATATCATGCAAACTAAAGTTTCCGGTATACAGCTTAAACTCCATCTCTCGACCCGCCTTTGAGTACATGTCCCCAACAATTAGTTTTACATCAAAAGAGGGACAAAAAAAACGATTGCTAAGATTTGTATAAAATGCATTCTATTCTTCAGCCTCTTTCTCTGCTTTAGAAGCATATGCACAAATAATAGTTATTTTGAAATATTTTCTCTGTAGTCTAATCTTATACAGCATTGAAGAAACACACACAAAGTCCAAAATGAAATGTTTGATACGCTTGTTACCTACAAAGCCAGCGCTCTCAACATGTTTTTTGGGGTGGCAACTGTAAAAAATCACATGATTTTTTTTTCAAAGTTCCCTGACCAAGCCATCTAATTTTTTGAATAGCAACAATATCTAATTTATATCTATTCAATTGTTCTAATAACAGTTGTAAAATCTTAGGCCTATGTGAAAATAAAACTTTCCGCGTTCCAATAACCAAATCTAGTTTCCATTTCCCATTGTCTATATTCCGTATTCCAATCCGTCTCCATGAGGCATACCGTTTGACATCTTTATTGGATTTCTTAACAATAGGTTTTTATTCGCAGGGTAGGATTGTCAACCCCACGCTCAACCTCCAACCTGGAGGACCAATCCACTGATATAATCCCCAGGAGTAAGGTGTCGTTCTATACCCCCGGACATTGGGTATTTTTCGTGTTGGGTGAGATCCCTTAGGCCGCGTCTTTTTAGACTCAAGATGTTCCCATGCCTATTGTATTTAGTTCGCGCTAGATATTTGATGTTTCTAGTACGACACATGTCTAAAAGATATTCCCATATCTACCACCTGGGGACGCTTTCGATGGGAGGACCAGCAACTCCACACGAATATTAACCTGGAACTATCCGTAAATTGGGAAACAAGTGAGTGGATTCTCGGGACCAGAGGTGGACTAGCATCACATTCGGTACTTTTTTACATTTAATGTAAAACCTCACCTGGGAATATAAACGGCAATTACAAAACATAACGGAATTTATGAGGAGAACCTGTTTAGAACCTAGAAGCAATTTCATCTATTTATTTATAATATAGATGAACGTAACCGCAATATTAACTTTACTGTTTACTTCCACACCCATGCAAGGAAACTGAATGCTGATCACTGTTCATGAATGTCGCTGTTCGTGAAAGTACGGATTGACGCAAAATGCTGTCACACAGATTACATCTTATTGTTTTTTTTACCTTGCAAATAACATATTTCTGGCGCATAATATCTTGAGTTTGCACATCACTCCTCCCTACCCTTGTAGCGCTAATTTTGTTGGGTTAACGATTAACTGTAGAGGATATCAGATGTACTGTAGAAACTATATTGCTATTAACAGTACCAGCCATTCGCAAACATACTTCCTTTCTGAATATTTCCAGATTTGGAAATACTATCTCTCCAGCTGACCTTCTAAAGGCCTGTCTGATAATTCATACATTACCTATTGCTAGGTTTACAAGTCGTCTAAAGAATAATAAATTTCATTTAAATGACCTTTTTCTCTCCACAGCGAAATTCACCATGATCGAATCCATTTGATCTAATCTGCCCATTCCTTTATTATAGTTTAATAAAATATCGGGTTTGCAGATCCATCTAGGTCTCCGATCTTTAAACGGAGAATATATCGGTGTGCGTCATGTTGATATGGCGGCAACTTTACGTTTATCTCACCATGCACATTTTACTACATATCCACTATGCTACTCGAAGCGGCACCTACCTTTATTGCAAGGAGCCTACCTTAATTGCATTAGGAACATCTTTGCGACTAGAGCAAACTGTACCAATCAGATCAGTAATCCTTTCTTTTAGCCAGTGAGCAAAATTTGCACTATTGAAAAAATTATTTATGAAAAGAACATGGCCTGGTCCTAGATATTGACAAATTAAAATAATAACTAATCACAATATTTTAGTACTCAGTTTCGGACTGAGATATATCGGTTGGGGATTGTGTATATCCTTACCGGTGTACACAACAGAATCTAAGAGACATCCGGTGTCCGGCTCGTATATCGCATGAATTTTATTTCCGTACTTAGCAACCTTAGATTTTACGTACTGCTTAAATTGCAGATTCCTTTTCCATAAAAAACAAGGATTCATTAATTGCTAATATCTGGCCAGGCTTATAGGCACCGATAATGCGATCATTTTAGTAATTCTAATAAATTAGAATTGAATATATAAATGTGTTTCAAAAACTTATAACTGTGGATAGAATTCAACATCGAATACTTCAATGTTGTAGAAATAAATACATTTATACTTAATCATTTATATATAGGTGGAGATATTCGTAGTTTTTGGTAAAACTTTGTTTTATATAGTTTGTAACTTGTTTCAAACGTTGTTAAACTCTATGGTCATGTCGTATTTCGAAATTGTGAGAGATCTTTATTCTGTTTCTTTCATTTTAAACTTATTACCCACAACAATCTTTAAAACAAGAAAAGAAACTGCGGAATGCTATATTGTAAATAATTTTGGCAAAATTATACACAATATAATGAAAAACAGATGTAATTTATATATATATATATATATATATATATATATATATATATATATATATATATATATATATGTATATATATATATATATATATATATATATCCAACAAAACGTGTTATATCAGATCATTAAACACATTTTTCATATATTTGTAGATTAGGGCAGGTTATATAAATACATTTTATTTTAAAAGAGACGTCATTCAATGGCATGCTTAAAAATCACTCGTATGTCACTCGTAATCACTGTGTATATAAGTCGGTGCACTAATTTTATTTCAACGTTTTGCTACGCATTAGCTGAAATCTGCATATAAAGTATATCTTTGCATAAATGGACGGGCGGAATGTATAATGGTTCCTTTCTGATGTGAATATGTCTTTAAATTTGCTACCATACGGGGGCAATCCAAAAAACCTAATGATAACAAAATCGGGAGATACAGTTTGGCGTTGCAGTTTAGAATCTATCTTCTACATCAAAATTCATTTATACCACTGGATAGCTAAAGGATCAAAGAATTCATTACGATAACCGAGAACAGTGACACATCGCGCGCGGTGGAGGGGGAAGCGCCGCCATTTTGAGGTTATTTTGCTGCGTATCGAGATTTGCAATTAGTATAACTTTTGAAATGTATTTATATAACCTGCCCTAATCTACAAATATATGAAAAATGTGTTTAATGAGCTGATATAACACGTTTTGTTGGAGGCTGAATTTATTTTTTTTTAAATTGAATGCCGTTTAATGTAATAGTATTGTCTAATAGGTTTCTTTTAATACGATCGTAAGGTGATTATTTTTCCAGAGTTTTCATATAGTTGGATATCAGAGTATTATTAGTTTTGAATATTTTGATAACAGTAATTATTTTAGAACGAAGAGCTCTAATTATATATAATATTAATTGGGGTGTGAAGATTCGATATGTGCCGATATTCAAGAATTTCTTAAAACAAGAAATTCTTCACTGTATCCACGCCAACTCTCTGCGACGACTCCCAGTTCGTGTATTCGATTACTTAATATTTTCTTTTCACTTGCTTAGATTGAAGATGTATATTCTCAAAAAGATAAAGTTTAAAAGTTTAAGAAAAAGGTGTGAATATTCCTGTACATATGATTTTAGAAGCACTTTTAATTTTATGCCATTTTTTAATAATCTTTAAAATGACAACTTCTTTATCTCATCTTGTCCAAATTGTTATTAATAGAAGATTTGCTATTCGCGTCACGCCAAGCGTGAAGCGCTTCAGATATATTCGGTGCTAGGTTAAAGCGGCCGAGCGCGCAGCGGTTGATTTATAAGTATATTTTATTTCGTCACTTTGCCCAGTGAATTATCGGTGCAGCGGTAAAGCACATTGCATTACGTACGGAATGCGACGTAAATTTGAATTGTTGAATACTTGTATTTTTTTCTTTGTTCTATTGTGAAGAAATATTATTACTATGTATAATCCCAATCAGAAATAATTTTATATCACACATTTGTTAGACAATTACTTAATTTTACATTATGTGCTTTAAGATTTGGATAGATTTGGTTTAATTAAAAGAAAAATGAACGTCGGTGCCTTTTTTCCAACTGCTCAAATTTTATTTGTTAACTTTCAAATCCGCCATTTTATTGGAGACGTACATTTTCTCTTTGCACAATGGTTTTATTTTACATGTAATTTCAAATATTGTATAAATTAATTGAGCGTATTTGTTAGTATCAATACGTCACCTTTATTATATTATTTGTAGTCTAAGTGGATAAAATATAATAAGTCGAACGTGCATTGTTTCAGTTTATTCACGTTTTCCGTGCACGATTGTACGTGACTACTGTTTTTAAATTTTAATTATTTTTTATTTTCTTAATTTCCTTATTAAAATTTTTCGACATACGTACTGTGTATGTTGTTGCCGTAACGTTATGTTTGTTGCCACATTTTCATTTGTAAAGTATGGTCTAAGCACGCCTATTTTTTTAATAGGGTATGGAACAAATATAACCTGCACAAGGTTGGAACTTCTTACATCCTTACCTTCTTTTTCGTAAACGATAGTTAATTTTCTCGGATGCAATAGTCCTGGGACGTTCCATTTTTTCCTTCTCAATATAGTGAGTGTCGGTAGTGATTTCCTAATGCCAGTAATTTTTTTTTTCAAATGCCTAGTAAAGTATGTTGTTGTGAGATTTTATCATTTTATATTTAACGTTGTTCAGACCAAATATTAATTTGTCTAGTTACTAGTGATTTTACAATGAATATACCGGATCCCAGCCGTATTTGGAAAGTTCTTTTTCATAAACATTTTCTTGGGATTTATAACCGTTCGGCCACGCAGGACTTTTTTGGAAGAAAAGAATCACACTTTGTAAAAAATGTTTATTATCTATTTTTATAATACTGGCAGATTTGAAAGTAAAATATTTTAGCACATAATCTTATCAAATTAGCCCCATTTAAAACCAGGTCATAAAATTAAGAGAAGATGTAAAGTGTATTTTAGAAACAGATCTTCGCAAGGAAAGCTCAGATGATCACAAACTTACTAATGTAGAATAAAATATAATAAATTTAAACATAAAACATTTAGTAATCAATAATATTCAGGGGAATTCTGTAGGTATATTGAACATATTTTAAAAATAATGATTGATTTAGTGTGTAGAATAACAATAGAAGCCAGAAAAACTTTTTTTAGAATTATTGTCTGTCTGTATCATAATTTGAGCAGACTAAATGCAAAATCATCTGGACAGATTTTGATGAAATTTGATTTTGTAATTAATAAGGAGCGACATATAAGAGAGGGAGAAAGAAGAACAATTTTTTTCCTAATTACAAGCGAACAAAGTCGTAAGTGCATTTAGTGTAAAACAATTTTGTAAGTAGTATTCACCAGTTTTGCTAATCCCGACTTCACTTCACTGGATACGGCCTAGACTGAGCGAGATGTTATATTATATATCCAGTATCTCGACCTGATTTTGGATTTACTAGAATTAAAGCAGATCGGTTCCGTACAACATTTAGTAAATTTCTAATCGGGTTTATTATAAAAAATGGCATTAATATATATATATATATATATATATATATATATATATATATATATATATATATATGTATATATATATATATATATATATATATAAATTATAAATTAAAAAAATGCCTTTTTTACAGTGTGGAATGCAAATACACCGGGTTTGATGAATGGAAGCCACGACTACACGGGGTCTTTTGACGGGTGCCTCAATCTGGCCTCTAATGGCGATTTGATGCAATACTGTATGTTTGACGTAACTGTTACCTATGAAAATGTAACCTTGCAGCCATGCAATCTAAACTCTTGGATAGGGTACCTCTTGGTAAATGCAATACAGTTTAATTTTTTATGAGTATTACAGGACTTAAAAGGAGACAAGTCACAGATATAAGTATGATTTTATTTAAAAAAAAACAGTCTAATTTACATATTCCTATTTTTTCAATATTCTCTTCGGCTTTTTAACAAATATCTTGTAATGAAATAATTTAACAAAATTATTATTTAAATGCATTATATAAAATCTTGAATACGTGTCTCAAATTGTTCCAATTAAAGTAAAATTAAAATATTCTTGCCCCAATCATTATTGCAAAATTATGTATGCATTGAAACTGTTAGGTGGCATGTATTGTAACTATTTGCTAGTTTTCTAGATACCAAAAATAATTTCTTAAGCCTTAATCCTTTCAACACTAATAGTTTTTTTTTACTGCACCGACAATATATGTATATATATATATATATATATATATATATATATATATATATATATATATATATATATATATAAAGGATTTAATTAAACTCACAGATTAGATTGATCAATTCTGAGCCCACGTGTATATTATTAAGCTTAGGTCGGAATTAAAAATCTTGAAATTTTTTTCAGTGTCCACATAATGGAACTGCTGTAACTGACTACATACTGAAGTGGGCTTTATGTTCATTTGCATCGTGTAATAAAGCCGACGTTACAACGATGGCAAAAATGTTGGTGCAGAAGTCGGACATAGGAAGGATCGGTTTGCCATTTAAGGTATCTTCACCGGATAATAATTGTCAATCATCTGTTAAGCCTGCGGTCGGTGTCGGTGCAAAAATATTCTTGTAAGTTTTAAACGACATTTATATTATTAATCTCTCTACTAAAACATAATTTAAAAATTGTTATAAAACAATTTTTAAATTTATTTTGATCAGAAGTGTTTTTATAAAACATACCTCTGCAGCTGCAAAATTTTATATATTGAGAAAAATCCATTGAAGTACTTGATTATTTTTTAATTATGTTCCTATAGGTCAGTTTCTTGGTGTTTGAGTACTATAATTTGAACCATATATTTTTGGCAAAAACACACCCATATAACAGTGAAGTTTCTACAAGGAACTAACACAAACAAAAATGTTTCACAATTTTCCAAATCCTGCTGTAGTGATAGATCAGGCCATCGGCAGTAAGAATTAGATATTTCCAACCATCTACAGGGAAGAAAAAATTGATAATTACGAGTACAACTCGCGCTGCGAGGGTAAGCGCATATAAACATTTAAACTTAATTAGTATTTCTACTAAACTATAGGCAATTGTTAATATTATATCTTAATGTTTAAAAATGAGGTATAGTTCGTCTCGCTATTTTTTTTATTACTCAATAACAAAAAAGTCATCATAGTCGTCAGCCGCCATATTGTTAAAATAAATAAAAATAATTTGAGAACATTTACAATATGGGTATCACATGAATCTTTCAATGAAAACATGCGACGGTGGGAAACGGCTAGAATGTGTAGCTAAGTGTCGTTTTGTGTCGATTAATACTACATACAGATTAGGTTTTTATTGTAATACTTCTTATTGTTATGACAACTCTTTCAAATAATATTATCATTTAGAGGATGACATTATAACAGCCAGTTTACTGGATAAGTTTGCACTCGACTAAAACTGACAGTGGGAGAAACAGTTCTATTTCATCTCCTTTGAATTTGAAAATATGTCCTTGCTACTTAATCGACGTCGTCACAAAGCACACTTTGATGGAAAATTGCAGCCGGTTCTTGTGAATAAATAAAATAATGCACGAACACTCTTTCTCCCAGAACAAACCCCGTGAACAGATTGAGGAACAGATCCGGAAACAAATACGGTGTCTCTTCCTGAATTTCGATTATTTGCTTATCGGCTAATTTATAATTACCGTCGCATCAATTGAATTGTATACCATTTCTCCCCTTCAAACCATTTCTCCCTTTCAGCAACGCGTTGTTAATCACCGCTATTAGCTTGGTATTTAGAATAAGAATATCACTTTCACACAATCATAGACGTGTTCTATATACGGGCAACATGTGGATAAATGTTTGCTATCAAACCCTGATCTCTAGTCCCTATAGCGCATAACTTGCCGGGGATAACTATCGTGCTGTAAGTTTATGAATAACCACATTTCCTTAGTTTACCACCGTTTCTATTGAATTTGCACACCGTTTCCCTCTCTTCAACTTATTCCATTTATTATATGATTAATATTAGCTGGGTGATAATTTTTAGAAATTAAGATTCCTTTTGAATAACAAACAATTCATACATCGATTATGTAAGCGGGCAAAATCGATATAAATGTTTGCTATCAGCTCCTAAACTACAATCATTACAGTGAACGACGTATCTGGAATAGCTACCCCTCCATCTGTTTCTGATAATTACCTTTCCCCAATTAAAGTAAAAGGTCAGAAAATTGACCAGTAGATGTTTTACCTTTCAGATGCATACTTATGTTTTTGGTAATATTTATAACATTAACAAAAAAAGCACCTATTGTATCCTCTTTTAAAACATACGATTACGTATTTAAACCCGGGATTCCGGCGTGTAAGATTCTAAACGAAATATACCGATATTTTTTGGAAGAAAAGAGATTTTTGGTTGGTTGATCACCATATCGAAAATGTTTTTCATGATTCAAACATAACCTTTAATATTTGTCTAAATGTATAACTAGCTGAAACTTGGCAGGAAAGCTCTCGTGAATTGAAAGCTAGAAAATTCACAACATTGCCTCCAAAATATTTACATACAGTTTCTTTTCGTATATTCTCCATTAAAATGTTTGATTCTCTGAGGAAAAGTAGCTTGTTTATACCTCTTCTTTTTATATTGACTAATATATTTTACCGATTTAAACAAGTTGCGGTATACAACATTGATGTAAGCATAAACAATTCCAAAAGGGAAAGTATTGTAACGAAATGCTCAACAACTGTCAAGATTTTTTCTATTTACAATAAAACCGCCTACGTTTGGGGACCGTGTCCTGTATTGCAAGTAGCCATAAATAAGATACCTTTCACTGCATTATATTTTTTTAATAAGGACTTATAATTGAAGCTTCAACCAAAGTCACATAAAATTTTAACATTTTCAAGTTTAGATTTAAGTTTGGGATTGATTATTCCTGAACAACGTTGTCGACAATGTCTGGCGAAATAAGGCCTAGTAGTTATTGTAGTATATGAATATAAATTCTGTATCTATTTTCTCTCCTATTTTTGTATATTCACGTAAACATTATAGTTTTATTGTCAACTACTACTTTTCCATCTTTATCGACGAGATATTACTGCAGAAATTAGAATTTATGTCCGGGTTATGCTAGAAACTTTCGACTAAGTAATATATGGTTGCAAATCCACTAACAAACACTAAAAAGGTTCAAGAAGTGTATGTAGTGGTTAGTGTTACATTTTCTATAATTACATCATATTCTAGAAGTTTTCATGAAAAGGGAAAATTTTCAAATGATTTCGACAAATAAAGATCAGAAATAATCAATTTTATTTGCGGCATTTTTAAAAATTTTAAAGAACATTTTGATTGCCGTTAAAAACGGGTAAAGAAATTATGAAAAACTGTGGTTCAAGATCCAGCGTATTGGAATAATATATCTTTACTGGATATTCCTGATGAACTGTAAAACTTTAATTAAGTAGAGTGGTACTTCATTTCTAAAATAATGCTTTTTCTGAAAATAGTTTGATTAAGTTTAAAATTCAAGCATTTCTCATTGCCCAAGTTATAGAAGAAGTTGGAGAACAACTATAATTTTTCAAATTACGTTCATTACGAGCCGCTTATAATTACGAGCCGTTTATTATACAACACAGAAAGTGTAGACAATTACAAAATTACGATATACGAGTCTATTTTGTTCATGGTTCTATCAATGAACTAAACCTACGACTTTCTAAAAAATCGAGAAACAAATATTATGTGGCTAATGCTGCGATAACAATCACCTTATCATTATTAAAAGCTCCATAAATTTGACCTTTGATATAGATACATTTTTGTTGGTTAATAACAAATGTTATGTCAATCGCATTAAAAATTTCTAAGTAGGAAAATGCCCATACCTATGAATAGTATGACCGCTTAAATGAAGATAATTAACTCAGCTTAAATGAATATAATGTTTTGAAGATTTGTAATTATTAACAATTCAAATAATGTGTCTGAAATATTATTTCCAAGAATTGAAGTTTCTTTCGAAAATAACTTCAATAAGTAAGAAAATAACAGTTCAAATATCATTAATCATGCTCCAGAATTTTCTATACCTATATTTAAATTTTGTGAATTCTAAAATATTTCAATTTTTACTCTCGAGGTTCTAAAGAATATCTTGCAAAAATGAGTAGCTAAAATGAAAATAAAGACCGGACCAGATCAGCAATTCATAGGTAAATTGAAAACAAAGACCGCACCAGACCAACGACTTTACGTAACTATCAATTCTCGCAAATCGAACCCTGAAGGTTCTCATAGTTTATTAGTAATTTTATTTCCTTTCAAATTGAAAATGAACTCATTGTTAGGTTTAAAAGTTCTGAAGAAACATCTTGTAAATCGATATCTTTTAAAGTCACTAAATGACGGCTATAATATACAAGCTCGGCTATGCGATGAGCCTGATATAAGAAGCGATAACTTAATATCCGGGAAACAAAAAGCACAAATATTAATTTATCAATCAGTATTGACCTTTCTAATTATTAACCAACTTAGATTCACTAAAATCTGACTTGATTGATAATTATATAATTTTTGCTTAATTTTTATTATATGTCATACCCCTCGGATATTAAAAGCGAGGAGTGCTGTGACGCCAGGGCATATATGTAAGGACACATCGAAGTCAGTATGAGGGGCAATCAGGAATATACGACGCGATTTACGCTGGCGGTGAAAATCAGAGAGATTATGTTTTAGCTAAAATTTTCATAGTTTCGTATCCGATGCCCCGTCTTATAGTGATAACGTTATTAAAATTGAAGTTGTAGATATGATTAAAAAGCAAAATTTTACTATTAACAATTTTACAATGATTATATATATTATAAAATTAAAAATATTATGATGATTGATTAGATGATTATAATGAATAGATCTACAATATTTTATGACGAAAACATGGCTGCATGAAAACATTATGGATATCTGTCGACAAAGCTGGAAACATGTGAGTAGCCCACCGTGTGGACAGCCACCAGGCACAGTGTGGATCAAATATGACGACCAGTCTATAGCCGACAATGTGATCGATAGCGGCGTTCATATTAAATCATAAACCACCGAATTCGATATTTTCGAGACTTTCAAAAGACAGAGTAAAATATTTCATCTATCGTACTATTCTGGATAGTTACAGTAAACAAATTATAAGGCACAAAAGAAAAAATAGTCTTAAGTTCTCTCAATCACGCAAAAACCCTGAAATCTGCATGTGTAATTAGAGCCTAGCAAAATATTGAACTTACAACCGGCATCATGCTTAAAGAACTTGTTTGTGTGAGAAATTTACAACTCATGGTTACTTGATTGTATTTATACTCAGTTTTATTTGAAAAGAGAATTTTTGTAAACAAAACCAATTTGACATTTCATGAATTAGAAAAAAAAACACCTTTTTTATTCACATAAATAATTTAATTTCGATATATTTGATGTTTGTGAAGAAAAAATGTAGTTTTATATACATACTTTTACGCTTTATACAAACGTAATTTAGATTATATTTAAGAGAAGTACAATGAGTGACTTGAAATATTTTAAATAATTTATGAACATAATGCTATCTAAAGAAATTGTACCTAAAAATAATGACAAAAATGTCTTGTCAAGTATTTTCCAGTCATGAGACCGGCCGTCTTAAAAAAATAGTATTTAAAAAGTTGTCGGTCGGCCAAATTCCTGCCAGTAAACCACACTTGGCTACGATTATACACTTTTCACATTCGTTTATTCGATTCAAAACGATTGACAGAAACTAACACACTTAATCTTTGCTTTACGTTCTGTGAAGTTTTTAATCGAACGAACGAATGTGAAAAGTGTGACGTCGAAAAAAACATAATAAAAGTAAGTTTGAAAATAACAATAAATATCGGCGAAGAAGATTGATAATAACAATAAATGGCGACGGTAAGTGTTTGCTTTATTTAAATTATATCCTTCCTTGTATAAAATTATCACATTTTTCCATCTCAATACTTGGCCACGTGAATCTCATCATTTTTGTACTATATTGTGTTTTAATAACTATCGAAACTCTGTTGCTTCGGGAAAAGGGTAACGTTTTAACAAAAGATGATGTTATAGATTTAGTATTAGATAATCCATGAAAAAAAACAAAAAAAACTAACGCCACAAATAATATATCGAAAGAAGCAGCTTGGTAAAATTAGCCCGCAAATTTAACGTCCGGACGTTGTTGACACGCTCACTGCAAAGGGCGAAGTAAAATTGAAATGTTCCCATTTCAATTTTAAGAACGCCAAAAAAATAACATTGAACAAGTAAAGATTGTAATATTAATTATATAATGGTTAGAAGTAAGTGCAGATTAGTGATAGTTCAAATTGTCTTATTTTATTTAATTTTAGCCGAGGAAAAATCATAAAACACAGAGTAATTAAAAAATTTAGAAAGGCCGGTATAATATAGTGAAGTAGAATATAATAAATAATTATGTGTTACACATAAATACCATGTTTCAGACCGGAGGCGGCAGTCGAATACATTCCGCCGGATGTTATTTTGGATAAAATGGCAGACATTTTAGGTGGTAATTATAACGGTAACGGTAATAACAAATTGGAGCTGGAAATAAATTTATTGCAAAAGAAATAGTTATTAAAAAATATTTATTTGTTTTACAATAAATTTATCATCCCTTATCTTGTTCATATTTTCCTTTAAGTTTAATATATCTAAAATAATTCTATAAATTTGCAATTCCCTAAAATTTATATTCTCCTAGACAGCCAGTTGAAAGATTCTCTGTCCATAGGGATTCAAAAGCGTGAATAGATAGAATATAAGGACCGGGATTAGTGGATTACAGCCATCCGCCAGCAAGTAGCGAACCAAATGAAATCAGTTTTATTTTTTTTTTGTCGTCCTGCAAATTTATAAGTCCGTAAATCGGTATCATTATCTGAGAAACTGATAATTTTTTTTGCGAAATGACGATTTGCGAAATTGTGACGAAAGTGCGCTGTTAAAATAATATTATTGACTAAGTCTCAAAGGTTCTGACCATAAATGATGGGTTTTAGTTTAATTCCCTTTCTAATATCTATTAGTATGTTTTTCAGATTGTGCAAATAGTATAAAAATCAAATATCAATTTTAAAAAAATAATAATAATTTATCAAAAGTCTTTCAGATAAGATAAACATTATATTTGTCACAGCCATTGACATACATATAATAATTTTCTAAAATATTTATGCGGATCTACATATAATGCGGACCTACATACATATAACATTTATTTATGCGGACCTACATACATATAATATTTTCTAAAATATTTATGCGGACCTACATACATATAATGCGGACCTACATATATATAATATTTTCTAAAATATATATGCGGACCTACAAACTTAAACATATATTTATACATTTTTTCACAATAATTTTCCAATTATTATACCGTTTACCGATTAGGACAATATGCTGCTTATACGTTCTTTGACAAAATCATTATAATGTGTCATAATTAATCACTACCTATAAGACCTAAATATATTTAGTGCATATATAAATATATATATATATATATATATATATATATGTAAATATGTATATAATATGTATATATATATATATATATATATATATATATATAATTTTTTTTTCACAGTCTTTCGACTCGTCCATGCTCTCGTGAGGTACTGACCTCATGGGCGCATTTCTGTGAGATTAAACTTGACAGGTTGCCGACATTATTGCTATCTATTGGCTTGCCATAATTTCGAACATTAATATTAGAACGTGTAATGGTGTATGTTTTTAGTAAATGTGTGTGACATTAAAATATAATCTTGAAAAGATAATGTAAAATTGGAGTAAAAACTTAGTCATTATAAAAAAAACACTACCGTATGGATCGTTCTATACTGCAAAATAATACAAAGACTTATTTGAAAAGAAAATAATGAGTTACAATATTTGTTTGTTTCATTATCTTCACGCCAAATATCCTATAAATATATTTGTATATAAAGCAATGAAATATCGTTCTATATCAAATTGAAAACGATCATTGTAGCTATCTCAATCTAATGCCTTACAAAGCAAATGAGTAGCATATTTGATCTAAACATTTTAAGCGTCGAAATTTTGAGTATATTCCCGAAATTATTTATACATATAATTTTTGCGTAATCAAAATGAAGGGTTGTCCATATTCCGTTTCAAAATTTTGCAGTTAATATTAGCAAAATAATGGTGCAATACTGATATCCATAAAATTATTTATCATCAAAGTTTATTAAGTTAGTGTAGTGATTAGAATATAACGTTTAACGATATTCCGAGGACAATACAATGAGTTTTGTAAATAATCGTCGGCTGAATAAATATGTGTGCCAAATATATTTTAACTATCACATTGGTTTATTGACAAATTCTGAAATGGAATGAAGTATAACTATTATTTGTTTAAGTTATACGGAAGTGTGCTAGGCCAAATTTGGAAAAACGAACATGTTTCTAATTACACAAATCATTTCAAACACTTTTTTGATCCCCATAACTTTTATTACTGCTAACCAAAGAATTTGAATTATTAGCTAATATCAAGTTAGCATTTGTATATTACTGAAACAAAATGTTTTCCAACACAAGACTGCAAAAGATAAAACCTCTAAAAAAATCACATATTTTGATACGCGTTTGACTAACTGATTCACCCGTATATCAAAATTAATAGATAAGATGCTTTCCGTCGTCCTTTAGTCTTGGAACTTGGCACAGTAAAATATCTCATAGCACAGGAAAAAACAATCATTAAAGCGCTTCTGTTAAACTATTTACAGTTATAAAATTGTCATACCGCATATGTAAAATGTGGTGCATATTTAAAAAATTATAAGATCCAGTATACATAATCGTCACAGTTTCCCCGTAATGTTCAAGTCCGATTTTACCAATACTGTCTCCTTGATTTCTGGCTGTGTAGTTTTGTAAAGAGAGGGGGATGTTGTATTTTTCCATATTTTTGGAATATATTATTAATATCCAATTGAAAATTACGAAAAAAACATTTACGTATTTATCTTTGAAATTGTCAATTTTCAATTTTAAAGCCCTATGAAATAATAATTCACAGGTCGTTTAAAATTGAAAATTTATTACATTTATTTACCCTCTCTTTAATTAATATATTAATGTTTTTAAAAATGTATCTAATGTAAATTATGTGAGTTAATACACACTGTATTACTATGACAAATCTCAATTTTCTGCGTTATACGGCTTCTGAGAAAATCGGCTTTGAATATAAGAAAAACACAAAAATATTGTCATCTTCATTCTTATCATTCGTAAGTGTAGAATATATTCCAAAATAACATAAGTGTTCCAAATATGCTTACATTTAGAATCACTACAACCTGTCCTGTAATTTCAGGATTACAAGCGGGGAACATAATTCGTCGCATATTTTTTTTCGACTATCGGTAAAGATATAACACCAAAAATTATGAAAAAATATAAGAAAATAAAAAAAAAATTCCAGTGCATAATATACCTCCTATAAAATTTCATTTTGATTACGCAAAAATTATATGTATAAATGATTTCAAATAGATGATGTTATTCATGTTTTAAAAATCTTATAATGCTAGGTATTTTTATAATGCTAAAATTTTTTCTCATGTATGAGAGGAAAAATTAAAAAAATTGCCACCGATTGATCATCAAAAAAATTTTATTTAGGATTTCACAGAAAGTTTCATTGTCATAAATGTTTTTATTTCTTGGTATATGTACAAATTGACACACGGATAATAATACAAGTTTCGCAAGAGCTTGAAAACGTGAATGATATAGGAGCATGCAATTTACATTATTACGTTAAGAGAAATCTGGTTTTGTTATCACGGTATTGAGAAAAATTATGTTCTTTGATACGACAATGAAATATATACATACATGTGTGTATATATATATATATATATATATATATATATATATATATATATGTGTGTGTGTGTGTGTGTGTGTGTGTGTGTGTGTGTGTGTGTGTGTGTGTGTGTGTTTGTGTGTGGGTGTGCGTGTGCGTGTGCGTGTGCGTGTGCGTGTGTGTGCTCATGCTGGTACATGTGTGTGTATGATAGAGAGAGTTGCTACTGATTACGGAAATAACGACAAAGGTATCATAACAAAAAAGGTTTGTTGTCATTTTATTTTACCCATTTCACGACTATTTGCCCTAATATCCCACAGTGCCAAGAGGTGACGTTTTTTATATTCTTTTGAATATTCGCGAATTTAAATATAGCGTGTTGATTTGTTGGAAAATGCAGAAAACTGTGGCGAAATTCTTAATACGAATAAAAGTAAATTTTCGGAAAAAATTAGTAATAGTGTTAAGAAAGTGCGACTATTAAATGGATGTGCATGAATGCTTTCTTTCCAAATGTATGGTAACAATGTTACAATCAAATACATAAAGTAATATCTAAGCTTAGTAGTTTTGCCACTAGTTATTGGCAAAACAATTATTTAAATAGGTTTTTTAAAGTAATTCTTGCAAAACGCCTTTATCCGCAAAATAATTCAAAATAATGTAAATTTTCACAAAAATGTTATTTACGTAAAATAAGAATATCGGGAGAAAATAGCTAAGAAGCTGGAAAATGTCAAGGCCATTGTCTGCTTTTTTCATTTTATTACTAGAATAAGAATCAAATTTATTGAAGAAAATATCACTGGCATATCCTAAAGTCATCTAAAAGCAAATACTTATTTTCATGTTTATGAATTCTCATAGAATCCTTTTAGAGGCTTGACTTAATTTTTTTTAAATCAGTCTATAAAATCAGTACGCAAATTGAAAGTGCAATCTCGTTACTCTAATTTCAGAAAGACCTTTTATGGAAATTGAGGATATTAAATATAGTTAGCTTCACTTTCAGCTCTTAGTACTTGTTCACATTACATTAAACACATAGCGCAATATGCAAAAGTTCACGTACAAATCGCAGGTGGGGCGGAAGTAGCGGGCAAACTAGCGGCTGACGGGTGTGGCGCGCTCGAGGTAATATCAAACGTGTGAAGTTGGTCGTGTACGTTCACGTCGAACTAGCGGCGGAGCGCGCGATTAAGCGCGGCTTCAGGTAAGATCAACCAGTTTGATCTTGTCGCTAGAAACGATAGCACGTTTTCATCATATCGTTCAATATTAAAAAAATGATCAGTGCTGTTCATGCTAGAACTCCAAATTGGCAAAGCAAACACCGTAATCATATGAATAGAAAAGTTCTTAATAAGCTATGGAAGGAAACTGCTGAATTGTTGCCTGATATGGGGAGTGAGTAAAATGTATTCATGTTTATAGGTATTTCAAACTTTCTTATTGTTATATACGTATACTGTGACAGGCTACAAAAGAGATAAAAATAAAAGTAATAATGACAACTCTGTATTATATTAAACGATTGATCTCCCAAAAATATCTCGTGAATAGCATTCTTATTTCTGTAGCTCGATTTGACGGATTGCTATTTCTTCCAATTCGCCTACTTTGGTACTTGAGATGCCGACTTTGAAAGTCGTTTTGATTATCGTAACCAGCTATATCAATTACAATATTATGCAATAAGCATTCGGTTTTGATGACAAGCCGTGCATCATGGATAAGTTAACCACTGGATAGCGCATAAGAACACATTTGTATGAAAACCAAGCTAGCCACTACTCATTAGAGTAAGCGTACCACGTGACACCGTTAGCCAATCAGTGCTTTGTCTCTTGGGGTAGCATAGAGATGTAGTTTGCTCGATTCTTACGTATTTTCGATATGTTTTAAAGTAAGGGTTTTAACAAATTAAAAACATCGTTATATAAAAAGAAGGTTTTTATTAAATTATAATCACTATATTAACTTAATAAACTATTGCACGAAATAATGTTTTATACGTACATATTACTCCGTTATTTTGCTAATATGAATTGTGAAATTTACTGGACAAAAAAGGATAACATTTCTTGTCGATTATACAAATTTCAGAGAAATAAACAATTTTAATAATAAATGCCAAATAAATCCATATTATATTATTAACGTGAATAGAAAGAAATATTTATAATGCCTGTACTGCCAACATGTTTGTTTACAAACATTCCCTTTCGGAATGGCATAGAGTATACAATAATAATATAATATGTATTATTAATTTATTTAATTTATTGTATACATGTTTACAAATATAAGGTGTATTTATAGCTACAGGAGTAAGCTCTTCCAATCGACAACAAATAAAATATAATTATTAACTAGCGAAAAAGTTGGTTGAAAATATGATAAGAATATATTAACAATAAAAGAGAACATCTTGATAAAAATGTCAAGTAATCGATAAAAAAACAAAATAAAATAAACAACTTTTTTTCAATAGCTATAAATACATCAAGCAAAAAATTAGTTAAAAGTTTAAATTTTTTTCCAATCCTGGATAGGAATAATAATTGGTAGGAAACCTCAGTACTCAAAAAAAGTAGTTTATATGTTATATGCGAAAACTAACTTCATTGGTTTGCGTCTATTTAGAAACGAAAAAAAATATTTATTTCAAACCTGGCACGTTTGTTTAGTTGATAAGTAAGGTGATAAAAAAATTAGTAATTGTGATAGAAATTAAGAGCGTATTACTACTGCCCTTTGAATAGAATCAATTTATTAAATATTTGTCGTTTGGTAAATGTCGGGTCATAATTTTTCGTCAAAAAAGTTAATTTGGTATTTAAGTATTTATGAATTATCGCTTTGGTTAAATCTATTAAATCATTTGACAAGGGATCTGTATCAAATTGGTGCGTTAATAAATCTTCAAATAAAGTTATGCCAATAAAGGATTTCAAAACTTGTGACGTTATGAAACAAGTAGTATATTTAGGTTTGATGTGCTTACCATCGCTACTTTGTAAGCGTTTCTTCAGAACCAATTCACATCTACGGCAAATCTTAATAACATCTTTCGAAGGATATATAAGATTACCTTTATCTTTTATGTTTATAAGACTGTTGGACAATGGTTGGGACGCTATAAGTGCACCAATACAGGTTTCACATTTTATGGTTTTTATCAAAGCATGGACTATGAAACCAGAAACATACTCAATTAATTTTTCAGAAAATATGGATAGTGTTAGATATTTGATATCAAGAAGTGAAATATTTTCAAAATTATCGCTAATATTTCCGTCTTCGTCAACAAATTTATATTTTTCGGACGTCATATTTATTCTTTGTACCGCCGATGAACAATTTAAAATATGAATATTTTCTAGTGGAACGCAATTTCCACGATCACTGTTGGATAGCTGAGTGTGTGTTAAAATTTTTTTATAAATAGTTTTTAACTGCCTAGCCGTTGGATTATTATTACCACCTCCATGGCATCTTATATTAGAAAAAAATAGCTCGATGTGGTCTTGACTAACCTTATGCATAGGGAAATACGTTAATACAGCATCTTGGTTATCAACTAAATTTTCAAATAAAAATTTTGCACTTTCTATGCAGACGCAAAATCCTATGTATCCAGTCTTTCGATTGGTCTCTATTAGTTTAATACTTTTTATGTTTTGACGCTCACAGATTCGTGTTGTAATTGTTTTCAAGTAAAAACTAGCGGATTCAAGAAGAGTCAAACAATCAGACTTATTTTCCTTGTTCTTGGCTCGTTTATATCCGTATTGGTGAACTTTTGAATTTGATACATCGAAAACGTCATTTATAATGTTTAAAAAATTTACCGTTCCCGAAACAGATTCAAATTCATTTAATTTTAAATGGGAGTCGCAAAAAATAAGAGCTTCTGTGACGCTTTTACTAAATAATTGCGACGCCAGTTTTACTTTCATTATTTTGTTCTTGAAATGAATATGCTCTTTTCTTAATTTATTTGCCATATGGAAATTTTCCGATTCCTGTAACCTATTTAATTCTTCCAAAAAACGCCATTCAATCTTACTTCCCGTGTTATCATAAAATTCCCGATAGGCTTCAAAGGAGTTGCGAATTAATTTAAGCATGTGGCATGGATCCAAAAAAATTGCAATTGGTCTTCCAGTTGAAGGATTAATGAAATTGGTCTTCAAATTATCTGGTTCCAATGAACAGCCTAAGATTTTTACCATAGATAAATTAGACGGGCATCCGTCAAAAGTCAAAGCTACTATTTCTATTCCTATTTCACTAACAGTTTCAATGCATTTTGAAACAAGTGAAGCTCTTTGGTTACCCCTTACACCATTCACCAAAAAATATCCAACAGGCACTTTCCAACTTGCGTTAATTGCTACTAATAAAAAAACTAATGCTTCTTTAGCAACATCCATGCAATCACTTTCAACACCAGTTCCCAAATCTACATACCCACAAAAACGTTTCCCGTTAGGAATCCATTCAATCTTTTGTCTTAGAGCCATCTCATCTATTACGAGTGTACATAATAATTTTGTTTTAGATTGTTCAGCTTTCAGTTTGATAGAAATGAGAGCTTCATTTGTGAATCCTGGTTTTCCTTCAATACTGCGGTACGATTTATTTAAAGTGCGTGGTGACGGTAAACAAGTATTGAAAGTTTTACGTACATAGTCATACGCTTTGGCTGAATAAAAGTTCAGAGTCAAAGCAAATGATCTTAGGGCTGGGGAATATTTTACTTTTGGAATATATCTTTTACTTGACTTAAGTAACTGTCGCTTCATTAAATCCGCAAGCTGTACACCGACGCTACTAAGAATTGACTTATTTTCCTCAGTTATGAATGATTTCGATGTTTAATTTTTCAGCAACTCCTCCAAGTTAGAAATTTTTTTCTTAAACTTACGTGTTTCATATTGCAGTCGTTTAATTTTTTTTAGTCTTTGCTCTGATGTAATCTTCAACTTCTGGTTCGTTTCTGCCATTTTCTTTTTCCGAGGTGTATGAATTTGAGTATTGGTTGTAGGTAAAGGACTTTCCGTATTTAATAATGTCGATTCTAATTGCTGGCCAGATGTTGATGGTGTAGCAACCGTCAGAGAATTAAAAATCGTTTAAGAATAAGACTAAGAATTATACTTGTAAAAAGATGACTTCACAATGTAAACAATTGTCGTTAATAAATAAAGAATTCAAAAAAATCTAACATGTGCCGGTAGATATAGGGTTGGTACGGCAGACTTCAATAAATGCCTTCTCTTGTTTTGGCTTGTTGCTACTAAATGAGTGGCAAAATGTTTGGAACAAATGGTGCTTGATTTTGTTGGAAACCATGACTCGCATTGCCCAGCCACCTGTATCCATTTTTCTTTTCAGTGCGGGCAGTTCGGGAACCTAAAATAATAAGTTATATATAAGTATATAGTAACAAAACGAAGTATAAAATGAAATATAAGTATATAGTATAAAATCAAATATAAGTATATAGTAACAAAAGTATCGATTTGGTTATCGATAACGGCGCGACGCATCTCTAGTGGCGAAAAAATCAACAATATGGCGGAATCACTGCCGGCGATATGACTGTAACATACGAATATATACTTGCCTAAATAATAGTTTACAGTGTACTTACTTGTGAAAAGTAATTCCATTTTTGTGAAGTGATGATGTAGTGCTTCTGTTTTGGCAATATTTTATAGCACAAGAAGGCATGGTTTATTTCATTTTGATTTAAATTACGAGAAACTTTCGCTGTGACGTTCGTTTTCTTACTGAAGGCGCGTAATCGCTTTGCCCACTAATTGTGCCACCGCGCGGCTAGAAATTTTGTGTTGATGCGTTATCCAGTGGTTAACTTATCCATGCCGTGCATGTTTAACATTAGATTCAATAGCTTTTAACAAAACTCTCCCTTTAATGCATAAAATTCCAAATGCACATTCCACGGTTTTTCTACTTTCTTTCTTTTTTCTACAATGTTATATTAACATTTTCTCTTTCTTGATTCAATCATCTTTGTAGAAATGGACGCATTACATACGATTTAAGAGGATAAACTTCGTCGGCTCTTGTAACATACGGAGTTGTAAATTGAGAATTGGGTAATGTTCTAGGAATGTTAAATGCGCCCATTTCGAGTAACCGGTTAAGCGCCGATGCGTTGAATGTCTGCCGCAGGTTTACTTTCCTCTACCTCCCACTTCAATATTTAAAAAATCTCTTGTTCGCATTAGCTACAACTTGCAAAACAATAGAGACAAATTTACTGTAGTTGAAAAATGCCAATCCTGATCTATCAAGTCGTTCACTCCACAGTGCTTACCGTCCAAACTGCCAATACAGTTAAATATATTAAAACTAATTATTTATATATTTATTTATTTCTGCAAGCTTAGAAAACTAAGTGTACAGTGGCAGACTTATTTCTACAAGAGCAATCTCTTACAGCCAACCACAATGAATTTAATGAGAACATTAAGTGCTGTGGTAGACCGTGAGTGATTTTTAAACATTAATTGATTCTACTTAAAAAAAAATAAATATATAATATTACTTGGTAATAAAATAATATTAATTAAAAGCCAGTACAAAACGAAATATTTAGGAGTAAGGAGGGACGGGTTAAACTAATTAATATTAATAAATTAAAATTAGGCGGGGCACAAATGACAAACAATAATTATTTTTAATTTTCTTGCAGAAAAAGCTTTAAGGAAGAAATGGAAGGACAGTCGGTATCAATTTAATAAAGAAATAAAAAAATTCCGATCCCTCGTTCTGGTGATGCTGGAACTGATGAAAGTGACGAATTCGCATCATCGTAGTCATATTTTCAAATGTTGCCTTTTATAAAAGATTACATGACCCACAAGTAAATGAAAGCAGTTTAAAAGAAACTTACAATGAAAACTTTAACAGTGAGCGGTTTCCAACTCCTCAGTCACTAGCTATTTCAAAGTACTCAAGTTATTAGACGGGAGTTTATGGAATTAGAGAAGAAAAAGTTAGATTTATTACAGATTCAACTGTCGCAAAGCAGCCGAAGTCAAGAGCGAGACTGCGAAGATCTGTTATTTTTTAAAAGTTTATTGTCACATATGGAAGAATTAACTCCTATGCAAAAATTACGTGCGAGAAATAAGGTTACACAAGGTGTTATGGATGTAATGACTAACGCAGGATATGGACAAGCTTGCCATGATTACTATATTTACGAATTTAACACATCAAATTATGGAAATTAAACAAAAAACTTGGTAGAATCGATGACGAAAATAATAAATAAATATAATAATTAGGAAAAACCTTAATTGAATTTGATTTATTGTAAATCTAAACTAATAAATAACAATTATTAAATGCAAAAATATTTTATTTTTATACTCACTTTATAGTTACAAACAGTGTTTCTTCGGGCATTATAATTTTATGAAAATTTGTGTCTGGATATGAAATCTCACTCCTTATCATCTTCAGTATGTAGTTAAAACAGTTGACAGTTATCTTGGTATATCCATAAAACCTTGAAGAAGGTTCTCTCAAAATATAGTATAAGGTATGAAATTACCATACCCTTCTCTTTCTTTATTCCTTTCGTGCACACCGATTCTACTTTTTGTCATCTCCCACTTAAGGAAAGATATTTACAACCACTGAACACGTCACACTCGCGTGAACGCCTGGCGGCGAATGTGAACACGGACTCTCCAAGACCACCGCGATATGAACAAACACTGAGTTCTGGTTCACGTAGAACACGCGAGTGCGGGAGCGGACGTGGGCACGATTGCTGGCGAGCTCGTGTTCACATTCGCTGCCAGGAGTTTACGCGAGTGTGACGTATTATTAAGGAAATTTTTCATGCGAGAGTTTTCAAATTGCCTATTATAATGTATAATAGCATATTACCAAATACAAGTGAGGCTTTTCATCGGCCTGAAATAAAGAATTCATACCACACCCTTATGAATCTTATCTTGAACGGAGAGCAAAGAAAATTATCAACCGTTATTACACACAATTGGCTGATAATGAAAAACCATCAGTAGAACTCAAAAATTTTGGTGTATATAAGAGAGTAATGTTTTTTTACTAATAATATTAGTAATAACAAATATCACGACAATACTACAAATTGTTATGTAGATATTGCCAAGTAAATATATCAAAGCTTCTTTGACTAGATATTCATAATTATTTCAGCAGAATGTTAAATTTTTTAGGCAATTAATGTACTTTTTAACTGTTTTATAGTTGGTTCATTTATATTTTTGCAGCTTCATAGTTGGTGCAATAGCAATTACCATCGTCATATGCACGATATGGCACTGGAGACACCGCCTGTCACATAAACCTGATGTTAAAGGTTTGAAAAGTTTTTTATAAACGTTATTTAACACTTTAGCATAATACATAAAAGCCAAATAAAAATGAAAATTTAAATTAAATAGGAACCTTGTAAATATGAAAAATCTGTTCAAAACTCAGGAGGATTTTAGGATTCAAGATAAAAATACAAAATAATCTGTATTTTCCCAAGCACAATAGTAATATCTTATTCACAGTCTTTATTGCTGAAGACCATATTCATCTTGCAAGGCCTCCATTATCCGATGGTTTTTTTCTTTTCAACTTTTCCTGCTCTCAAATTGTGTCGAAGACTTTATTATTGAGAGCCATGTGAATATCTCGACTCGATCTGGTCAGAGTTAAATGATTTTCCTTTTGGTTGCTACTCCTGACCCTTGCCAACCACCACAGGTTTCTCAAGGTTAGGTTCTGACTGGTTCTGAAGGTTAGGTTCTGAATATGATTTTCATATATCATTATATTGTATTTTGAATAAAATACGTATCGGTCACGAATATTTTATCATGAAAAAAATTATTTGATCAAAAATTACTAACAATGAACATCAACATTTTTATTGCACAATTTTTTACTATTTTCTAGTAAAAGATAAAGTTAAGTAAAAAATTAATGAAAACTTCCAAAAAAGTTTAAAAAGATGACTTTTAATATCAACAAAAACATTAAATTCTACTAACCTTAAAAATATGTTATTTGATCTTTAGTTCATGCTTTTTTTTAATTATAAATTAATAATATATTTCGGTAACAATGAAAATTTCAGTCTTTATGGACCAAAAACATGAAATTTAAAGTCAGTAAAGGGGTCCATGAAATTATAATTTGAACAATTTATAAATCGCAAACTAAATATTTGAATATTACAACCATTCACTGTTTTAACACCTTGTCATTTTCTTACTTTTCTTTGTTTAATTCTTATTATTAACATTTCTGTTTAGAAGTTTGTTGTGTGTAGCATATAATTATAAATTTAAAGTGAAAATAGTGATAAATACTTTAGTAACAAAAAAAATAAAAATATTCATTCCGTGCATTTTCTCTAAATCAATTTTTATTATACAATTCTCAAGACTGAGTCCAATTTTTTTAAATACGTCATTTCTTACGTATATATATAACATGGGTAATACCTCGATTATTGTACTCGTTTTGTTGTGATAAAACAAAAGGATATTATATACTCTGGGTACGGAGAAAATCTCGTTATTTTTCCTAAATAAAAGCAAGAAGAAAAATAACGTAATATAATAAATAACAAGACAATTTTATGATTTTATTAAAAACACTAATAATACTTATTTTTCTTCGATCAAATAATATAGGAACAATTTATACAACGTTAGGAACAAAATATAAAGAAAAAAATGCTTGCGTTATAAATTACAGTTGATGTTTTTCGTTATTCTTATATTATTAAGCGGAACCGTTAATTTGAACCGTACAAATAAAATTGACGCCCCTTTAAATAGAGCACACGTGGCGGCGCTCCCGTCCCGCACCCAGCCAATAAAGAATAAGTGTAATGCATTCAGTAGCCAAATAAATGGAGTACAATTGAAACTAATAATAGTAGGGCAGAAAGATTATTTACTTGATAATGGATATAACACTAGAATTACTGCGAGAAATAAATTTTAAAATTGAACATGTACACGCATTTACACAAAATACATAAAACGCTGTCAAGTAGGGTAGAACCGCTGCGAGTTCCGTTCACGTTTAGTCAGTTATAAACATTTAAAGGTACATAGTATTTATATTTAAATATTTGCAAAGATTAATTTTTGTTAACGTGAACGTATTCAATAGTTTCGGAAATAAAGGATTAATTGAAAATTTATCCATATTTATGGAATATCTTTTTCAAAATACAGTTTGAAATATTTGAGTATGCTTCATAAGCAACTGATTCCAAAAAGATACAGAGACCAGCAAAATTAATACCTTTATTTACTCCATCTAATTTACCCCTAATTTTATGTTTAAAATTTTAAAAAATAAGTAAAAAATACGTGGGCTATTACTATGCCAACTTTAACCTGCTACGTCGTATGGTTTCTGAGAAAATCGGTTGAGAAAATAGAGAAACATAAATATATTGCCTATTATATGTTCGGAGGCGTAACAATAGGAGTACGGTGTACATTTAAAAATAGGAGTACGGTGTACATTTAAAAATAGGAGTACGGTGTACATTTAAAAATAGGAGTGCGGTGTACATTTAAAAATAGGAGTACGGTGTACATTTAAAAATAGGAGTACGGTGTACATTTAAAAAAAACATAATAACCATTTCTATAGCTTTCCTACAGCCTTTGCGTGGGCTAATAAAATCATCCATTTTTACATAATTTTGAGGTCAGTAGTATCAAAATATACTGAAAATAGTGCGTCCCAAACGCATATTTATTACATGTTTCAGAATATTTCTGAAAATATGATATCAAGAATAATTAAAAAATATTACTCTTATACCTTGTCCTTTCAAACGTTACCCCATTTTTTTTAATTCCATATATGGGCTTTCAAACAAAATCGAGTTCTTATTCCGCCCCTCTCCCGAAAATGTCTACATGAAGGTTTTTGAATGTAAGTTATTAAGTATGTGCGGATCAATGTTTTACTACCATACCAAATTTCAAATTCTTATTTCTAGCAATTTCTCAGAAAAAAAAACGGCTGTAAGAGACAAACGGTCATGCACGCGAATGATCTTAAAAGGTTTTCCTTATATATATAAACGATATTTCCGAACGTCTGTAAGCATTTGACTTACGTAACGTACAAAATATATTCAAGACATACACAAATACTGTAATACTTGTGTACGTCTTGAAAATATTGCATGCAGCTTGCCCAAAAAACGTATGAATTCGACTACTTACAGAGGTCTGTATATACACAGTACTCATATGTATGTACGGCCATGTTAATAACTTAGTTTAATCTACAGATATTTGTCGTCCACCCATTCAAGCGAGTGCTTCAAAATAATGGGCAAAGGCGTGACCAATAACAAGCCACCGGCGAGCGTTGCTCGGTCGCATCGCAACGCTCTCTAACGCACGTCCAGCAATTCATCGTTCTTCACCAATTCAGACTTTGTATTGTATATATCGCTCAAGAAATACTTTCGATGAAAATCCGTCAATTTCCCAAGAAGGCCACGCGTATTTTTATAATATACCTGCAACATTCGTACATGGCGGTACAAAATTAGCTATTAATCGAGTGTTACCAGTGGTTTCTTTCAAGCGGGCCTCAGAAATGTTAATTTTTTAATGAATGAATAATTCAGCTAGAATATAAGATAAGCGGAAAGAGATGTTTATTGAAGTTGGTATGGCGGAGTATAATTTTTACCAAATTTATGCTCCTCTACGGCAAGCTGGAAAGAAGTAGTCGCTTTTTGAGTTTAAATTTACGAGCAAGTGTACAAATAAGCTATCTTGTTCAGCGCAATTTTTCAATGATTTAGGGATCGAGCCAGATGTATAAAAATAAGGTAACCTATAACCATCAAATCGTCTTAAATTTTGCTATTGCAACGTATTGTATTAGACATGTTCCACGGCTAATGAAACTATAGGGTGTACATAGTATTGTTTTCATGGAGTTCGGATTTTATTTATACTTTTTCAATATTACTATACAAAAGTTAGTAAAGTTATGAATATACCTTTAATTTCCTTTCCGCAGTATTATCTATTGGTTTATTAAAATTACCGAAATTTATAAAGAAAACCAATTAAAAATTGTGCGTTAACTATTTTCACTATTAGTTGAATAATCTGGGCAAAATTTAAGTTGTGACTCCCTTTGTAGAGGAGGCTTGCCTTTTGGCAAAACTCAGCATTATGAAAATTAACCTGGCAATTCCCGGCTCTTTCTAGAAATCCGTAATAGTTAATCATGATTGGATTATAGTACACATATTTTTTCCAAAAAGTAATATATTTTTTTAAATTAAAAACTAATAAGTCATTAACATGGGAACGAATCAACTTTTATCTTTTGTTTCCATAAACGTAAGAAATGAGACAATATTACATGAATAACATTTCTAGCGACGCGAGCGTGAACTTTAATATCCTAATTATTCCTTTATTTTGCATAATTATGCAAAAAAAGTTAAACAAAAGGTAGGATATTACGATTTAACAGGGAAGTGTAATGTATTGGATTGTACCAAGACGCTTTTAATTTTCCGTACAAAGTGAGGGCATGTTGTTATTCATGCATCAAGGATATAATATGCTGGTGCACACCTAGCTTCCTGTAAAACCATCGTGGCAATTTTGAAAGTGTAACGCGTAGTTACAAGGATGAATTGAGCTATGAGTGAGACTGCGCCGCCCGTCGACCGGCATTGCTCGCGGGATCGCTATATTCTGTATAGCGCCTTCTGCGCGCTGGTTGCTGTTTTGCGAACCTACTTATTTATATGGCTATACACGGTTTTAAAATATGGTGGTCTGACTTTAATAGATATCATCATATAACGACCATTTTTGTAACATATATTTGATTAATTCAGCAAATAAGATCAAATAAGTACCTACGATAACCATAGGAGAGGCCGTCGTTGTTGGTTAGACCCAATGACATTCGTATTCGATCGCAAAACTACACAAACTTTGTTAACAGTCGTAATACGTATAAAAAAACAATCGACCCCACTATATGCCGTGATCAGCTGAATTCTACTAATGAGATTTTCAATAAAAATACCCCTTATTGATTGCGATCTTCTGGTCGAATTACTAATTAAACTCTCTTATAAAACTTCATGATATTTTATTTCAATTTATGAAACGGAAAGCTTCATCATATACAAAATATCTAGAAACACAAAGGTCACTTATTTTCGAAATATGCAATATTCCGAAAAAGTATAAGTGTATAGATTCAATTCTATACACTTGTCGATGAATTACAAAAAAAGCTTTCAGCATGTTTGGCTGTCTACACTTCAAAGTGTTAAATAATAAGCAAAGTTGAAAACAACAATTAATAAATCTATAGTCTCGTATAGAACAGAATTTAGAAAAAAATTATTTAGAAAATTAAAGAAACTCACATTTGAAAATAATTAAAACAAATTAAAAGAGTTGAATAAATTAATTAATAACCTGCATCAAAAATACTGGACATAGAATGAGTTCTTAAGAGCGCCAACTAAACGGGTTTCTACTGTATCGATTACCATCATTTCGTGTTAATTCCTCGCGTCTTCTAAATAACATGATCTTTTTTAACAAATCACACCACGAAAAAATCTTCTTTTTATATGCTCCTTTGTAGTATTTGATTTCGATCAAAAATTCTTTCGCCATTTTGATATCGTCGCTTAAAATTTCCATATTATTATAAAAAGGTCGTAATAAGGCATAACTATTGGACTAATCATTTTCAGTCTGATCATGACAAACAGCCTCCGTTACCTCCGATTACTGTTGTTAAAATCTATTTTCACCTATCACATATATATACCAAATTAAGTGTCGATAAGTTGTAAAAAAGTGGGAAGAAATATATTACAAATTATATCGAGTATGAAAAAGAAGTAAACTAGTACTCTTTGAAGTAAAATATTAACAGTTTAAATTATTAGGTTCGCAACTTATAAACCCGCCACTTTTTTTGGAATGTTATAGAAGCCGACTGATTTTTGGAATGTTATAGAAGCTTACTACCTACCTTCTAATTTCTTAGTTGATTTATGCCTTTGTGTATACCTATACAACTTACCTACTTAAATTTAGTACTTGCCACTTACTCTTTCAAAAAAGGGTCATAGACACCAATATAAGATTAGTGAAACTATGAAATTATTTCCTTTTTTTATTAAAAACACCATTCAGGTTCCTCGAAAAGCGTTAGACTCGTGCAAGCACTGTGCACAATAAAATATAAACAATAATTAATCAAACAGAAAACACACATTAATGAAACATAAAACTAACTAATTATCAACCGTAAACTCTCAAGTAACTCCATAATCCCATTTTCGAATTTATATTTGTATATATATATATATATATATATATATATATATATATATATATATATATATATATATATATGTATACAAGTTCAAGAAAAACTAGAATATTAACAGGCAAGTGAGCAGGTTATGTACAGTTTTGTAAAATGTGCTATGCGCCGACTATGGTAAAAGGAGGAGAGTAACGTTATTGAAGCATATTATAAATATACATACGCATGTATGCATAGGCATACATGCGTATGTATATTTGTAAATAAATATAAATGTATTAATTTTCAGCAAATTCCATACGTGACACATCAATGATTTTTTATGGGTTGGTGATATTCTCTATAATGTAGGCAACGATCATAAATAATAAAAATAAGAAAATAAAATTTTTAGCAGAGAAATTGATTCTATTTAAAATTTTAGAGTATTTTTCATTAATCCGTACTGACCATATTGGAATTTTTTTAGTCAGTTTAAGTGATGAATATTCATTTCAAATATCAAAAAAAAAATTAAATGATGTGGAGAGAATTAAAGAGAACAAACTTAAAAAGTAATAAATTAATATTTTAAATTTATTGAAAACCAGTTTAAGCGTAGGATTAATAAACGGTCTGGTCTTTCCGGTAACTATTTATTCCCCTTTTCCTCACAGTCAAAAGCAATTTCTCCCTATGTGTGTATAAAAAGCTCTTGCTAAATATTATGTATTATTTCATATATTGCCAACCACTCAAATCCTCACTGGTTTAGAAGTAATTTTCGTTTTCATATCAGCGATGGCACTTTTGGGATTTTCGCGCTCCTGTGGCGTCGTTGATATGTCAAAGAAATGAACAAAGTACATTTTACTTTGAATTTCTCATCATATCTTTAGATTCGTGACCTTTTACGACCATCGATTTTACGAACAGTCACATGAGTGACTAAACATAGTCTAACTTGTAAATTGTAGGTTTCTACTGTTTCTTTAACTTATTTCCTGTTATATAGAATATAGGCATATATTCTGTTGGCTAAGTCACTGTAAGCCATGTGTCATTTGGCTAAAAGCCAAATGACACATGGCTTACAATGACTTTACTCTAGAGGTATTGCTCCTCGGTCATATGCATAGTTACATGAAAACGATTTTTTTTCGACAAAATCGATATAAGCTAAACTGAGTAATTCAACCGAGTATCGCATTCTCGGTTACTAGGTATAACTTGTACTCTGCGCATCTCTACTTCAGGTGACCATTGAAAAAGAAACGCACTGAAATGTTTAAAATTATGAAAATAAGAATGCTTGTTGGAGATTTGGTAGTACGATTTAATTTCCGAATATAAATAAAGTAAAATACTGCTATTCTTAGATTTATGGCATCAGTGCCGAGTCGAAAATAGTCCAACTTTTTTTGTTAAAAGATTTTACTTAAACAGAAATTATCGCTACAAATGTAATTAAAAATAATCGCAGTATATGTATATATCTCCTGTTTCATATAATTTTCTTATATTAAGTGATGTATTTTAATAACAAATTAAAGTGTGTTCAGAGGGGAATACCCATGCCACTATGGAACACAGTAGCCCATCAAAAGTAGCTGTGCCCTAATGAAACTTACTTTGTTTTGTTGCATTTAATCAAGATATTGAGAAAAACTCTGGTGTAAGCTTTGAGGTTAACTACACCTTGAAATTGGGCAATGTCATTGAAGCTTGATAATAATTTGAATTACTGTTTAAAATATCATGTATTAATCCTTAGACCATTTAACTATTAATATTATGGAACATGTCGACCTCATTGAATATGGGGTTGGCGTACATAATAACATATCGATTAACATACGCGTGACTAATATATCGAACAAATCTTATGGCTCTGGCAAGTTTAAAAAAATTGGAATTAGTCAGTGTCTAGGTCTCTGTCACAATAAGTCACAGATGTGAGGAATATTAACACAAAAAATATTGAAATTAAATACGATTTTTCTATTTTATTGGGAGATATGATCCATAAATATCGGATAGTAAATTCGAGAAGAAGTAACTTTAACATCATTCGACGTAATCGTCATAAAATAAAATCTACGGAAATAGAAAATACAGGAATAATCGTTATTATTGGTAGACATTCCTTTTTAGAATTAAGTTCTCTGTAAGTACCAAAATCAAATTAAAACAATCGTATTTGCATGCATCTCTGCCAACAGGGGATATTGGCAGATTTATCATTATAACCATTTCTATTTATTTCATTGAATACCAATCAAATTCTCCGTATTTCAATTTATATGGAGGCTGATACGTACGAATTAAGATAAAATATAAAATTACAGAAATTGTAATGCTATTGCGAGTCGACGAACGGGCTGATATAGCAGAGATCCGATAATTATCTCAATTTTGTCAAACCCCGCTGACAAAGGGTAATATAGTAGACAACAGGAGTTGGTCGGTTATAAAAGAGTATGTCATATTTACACGTTTTCAGCTCCAGTGTTGGTCCGAAATTGGTCTGTAATAGAAAACTTCTCTTCGCTGATGGAGGCGTCTTCCAATGAGATAGCGCTTTTTCACAGCCTGAAAGTAATAAACATGTACTTCCTTATATGCGTGCATGAAGTAATATTTGTGCCTTTTGGACCGATGGCTAATCTTGGCACCATGTTTCACGTGAGTGTTTTTATTAGTTTATAAAACAATAACATTTAAATCAAAGAATTATCGACATGTGAAATGACAATAGGTTCCCATATCTAATGAGGCAAGAATAAATGAAATAACAATTTAATAACCTAATTTAATAAAATTGCCAAATTTCTAAACTAAAAAAAACAATGTTATGATAATTTGAATGTCTAATCTCTAAACAAAAATAAATTTTAAAACCATAACTATAATTTATAATAACTGTCAACAATTTGTTCCGTACAACATTAAGAAATAAGTTTTAGACAGATAAGTTTTAGATAAATTATGTAATAACCATATACAAAAAACTCTCATTGTATTTAAATATTGTGTTTGATACAAATATAATTTTTTTACAGAATGGCAGCACTTGCCGTTTTATTTAATGGACGAAGAAACACCATTTTAGAATTTTTTTTTATTGAGCATTATAATTTGGTTGCTATCAAAACATTAACTGCGGATCCATCTTACGTCATGAAAACGATTTTGTTTTCCGTTTCATGGATAAGTTCTAAGCATTGTTTCACTATATTTAATCTTTTTACCTCTGTCGTGCCATTGATTAAAAGTATCATATTGGAACCTTTCAGTTTGAGTTAATAACCGTGCTTCATCCAGATAATTACCACTTAAACAGTGTTATTTGTCAACGTAGCCATGAAACTGTTTACCGTCCACCTTAATGTGACGATATATTGCCATTTCATTCATGACAAGTTTGGCTAAAATTTTGCCTTTATTCTTTAACTCTATAAAGGAATCCTCAGTAAAGCCTGGATTACTGTCCACGACTGAAAAAAATCCGCTGAAAAATAATAGATAGTGAGCGTAAAGGTTCTCGTTACCGGTGTATACCTCCTACTGATTTTACCTTCGTTATTTGTCCAACTAAGAGGTCAAGCACCTGCAAATTATAAAACGATAAAATGATTTAGTCTACGATGAAATTGAATAAGATTTACCAAATCCCTTGAAAATATTGTTTACACATATATAATTCCTCATCTCGCATTCGTATTTTAATTAGACAGCCCATTTAATTCAATCTGATAACCGAGGACACAAATAAAAAAAAAAAGCTAAAATTTTAAAACTTCTGTCCCCTTCCGAATTATAATGAGTATATGCAGTCACTTATTTTTTGTTCAAACATAATTTTTTCATTCGCTATAAATATTATTCAAACAACGTAACGTAAAAATAGTATCATTACTAAGTTTACTTTATTTTTTAATCTAGCTTATGAAATGTGTAAATAATAAAGCGGTTAGTTTATTTTAACATAATTATTTAACTGTAGAATAAGTATTCAAAATTAACTGCTTTGAATATTGAATATATTTAGCGTTAATTTTGTAAAAATTCATTGAAATTCATCTTTTCTAATAGCCCACCTGAAGATGTTGTAATACAACGAAACCTAGGTCGTGGTAAAGAAATTAAAGAAAATAGAAATAATACTACATCACGTAGTTTCATTTAATTGTGATTAACTGCTTTAAAATGTGAAAGTTTTATCTTATTAAGATCACAGTTTTCAAACATATTAACGTAATCTATGTTATGCGATAATAACGTTAAGTGTACAGCACTAGTGACGCATACCGGCCACAAGACAATAATATGATATGTTATACGGCACAGAAGAAAAAACGTACCGATACAAAGCTGTCACAAATAATATTTTTAATTAAAATCAAAGGAAATATGTTTGAAATAGCTTATCGATTATAGGAAATTCTGGAATTGGTTCCATTTTTTTTCTCACTTTTATTTTTGTACGTAATTATGGCACAAAACGGCATTTTTGCACGCTAATAAGCAATGAATGACGTAGCTCTACTACTTATCACATTCGACATACAACTAAGGTATACGTCACCGTGCCGAGGAAAATATATACCATATAGATCAAAATAATGGCGCGCGTGATACGCCTATTTACCATCTCTAGTTATATTATATGCTCTGTGATTATACTAAGCAATATTAACTGTTTTTATGCGCCCTTTTTAGATATACAAAGCAATATTAATTTTTTTCCGTGCACATTTATTATATACAACTTGCAGTTTAAATCCCGATATTATAGGAAGCTCTTCTATAATAATTCCTAGAAGAAGATATTCCTTCAAAATATAAAATTAACGAGAAAGTATTCCTTCAAAATATTTACAACAATTTGTACCTAAAAGAGACGGCAGATTGATAAGGCGAAATAGTCTCCCCTTGGCAAGTCCTTTTTTAATTGAAGGTGTTTCAATAAAGTAAATTTCTCATCCACATTTTTAAAAAAAATTATGAAATATGAATAAATAAAGAAGAATTTACATTGCATGTTAACATATTAGGTAATTATATATTTTTTATTAATCACCGAGGATGGGAAAAATTGTGTCTTATTGTTTGAAAGATATTACAAGCTAAATATTTTTCAAAGAAATTTTTCTTTAAATCTACTCTATTTGAAAAGATATTAGTGAAACCAGTTATTGTTTAATTTCATGTTATTGCTATGTTAAGAATAATATGACGATTATATTGATTCATCATATATTCTAAAATGAAAATAAATAGCTTTTAACATTTTTGAACTATATGATGAATTGATGCGAATGAAATATTTTTCTATAATATAAACAGCGATATGAGCGAAAAAAGCCTTAATTTTCAAAAAAGTATGATGTGGACGTCGTAAAAAAAATTACAATGTAAAAATATTTTGTTTATCAGATTTCGGAAAAAAATAAAAAAACATATACAAATACGCTTCATTGCCACTTAGCTCGAATATTATTGAACATCTAATTTAAAAAATTGGCTAAAAATATGTTTGATAAAAATTAGTAAGTTTATCTTTGTTAAAATATCAAGTGTAACCTGACACTACTAGAGACACCTGTTTCAATAATTATATATTATTTATTACTGGCCTATAAACTAAAAAAAAAAGAAAATAAACGTCACTTTGCACTGTCTCGTATTCTTTGACGTTTCACCGTTAGCCAGTTTTTATAACTTCATTAAAATACTAAGTCTTTATTTTTTAGCTGAACTATTTATTGTAATGATACCCTTCTTTATTAACTGGAATTTAATGTCGAATATTAACGTTAGTTATATAAGTCTCAGTTATCATATTATTAGCTCTTATTTGCATAAGAATATAAAACAAGTGCATTTGATTGTTGTAAAAAAAATTGTTGGATTGTTGGAAAAAATGTATATTATATAATACTAAACAGAATACGTTTTCTACTCACTTTTTATTTCAAATAAAGTTTTTAAGGATATTGGGAAGAATGCGGTTAGATTTGGCAGTAGACATGTGTTTCGCAATGGGAGGCTTCATCGCTACTAACAATATTTTTACTTCCAAAGACAAAAATATATGGGAACTTGTTCTCACTAGATACTTTCGGTAAGTACCTAATTTTAATTACATTACAATGTCGTTGATTATATAATTTTTTCTCACCTCGTTGTTATATAATTTATTTCTTAACGCAAAATTTTGGATTAAAGGTTATTTTCTTTAACAAAGCTTTGGAAAAAAAATTCTTTCGTGAAAATAAATCCTAAATCATAGCATAATGTTTCATAACAGACTTGTAATTATACTTTAAAACCGGAATAATTACAAGTTTGTCAAAAAATCGGTTCGAGATGTAATCAAATTCTATTAATATTTTCAAGTATAATATTTAGTAATCAATTACGGTCACACAACAAACAATATTATTATCTCTATTAATAAATAAAACAAACATATATTGAGCGAAAATAGTTCTGAAACAACGCAAGGAATATGTAACGTATTAAGATTGAAAAGTGAGAGGGACGAAATCAAGATAGAAGATGGAAGTCTGTGATTTGTAAGGGATTAAGATCGGAATACATTTTTAGGATTCAGCCAATTTAAATTGACAATGGGTTTTGAATGTCGGAATAAGTTTTATTTCGAAGTTTGGCAACACATCAAGAAACCGAAGTGGGTTTTCATAGAACTTATACTACGTCTAGATACCAGAATACATAGGAGGAATATAAAATTTACTCCATATCATCGAGTAACAATTTTTTTAGTTAAAACATTAAAGAGAAAGTATAGCGGGATATAAATTGCAGCGTATATATTTCTTAATTTATTTGAGATGAGACCTAAAATTCAATTAAACGATTAAATTGTTCTCGCAAAATTATTCTCGCGTTTGATATTTTTGAGATCTTATTATTTTTAATATTTTGTTATGGTGCTGTAGATATTATGTTGACTACGTTTTATAAATATCTTTTTGTTTTTCAGTTTTATACCAACTTTTGCTCTTGTGATATTATATGTGACGAATGTGATGGAGTACACAGGACGAGGCCCGTTTTGGTCGATGATTGCCGGTACTGAGAGGGATAACTGCGTGAAACACTGGTGGCTCGCTTTACTTATGCTGGGTAACTATGGACCGTGGCGGGAACACGTTAGTTCTAATCTCTGTAAATATTAAATATTTACGCTATGTGCTTGCTTTATAAGATGAAAATAATATATTGATAAAAATAATATTTATATGTATTTTACGTACATTTAAAAGTTATATTTTAAATTTCATTAGAATGTTTCTGGTTAAAATAGCAACTAGAGGAGAAGGAAAACCCCATTGACGCAATACCCCTTCATGGATGCTTTTAAAAGTTTCTATTTACTTCTTTGTATCTTAATAAAGTTTATTATCTTCATTTGTAGCTTTTTTTCATCACCAGCTCAGCAGAATTCTATCGTTTTTTATAACGTCATCATATTAAAGTCTTGGTATATATTTACATTTTTAACACAGAATCACATCAAATAATAAATAAAGTCTTAAATCCCAACGCCAAATACTCTTACCTGAAAAACAATATTTTCAATTAATTTAAACAACTCATTAAACAGAAAACTAGAATTAATAAATGCGCATAATTGCTTAAATGAATTGAACAGTTCTTTTACAAACATAAACTTGCACATAAACACTTATGTTTCTCAACAATGGATTAAATGTGAAATTTAAGAGAAAACGAATAAGACCGCTTCGGTTTGGCTTCAGAATTTTTCAAAAGTTTGATAAAATTTTCAGTCATATGCAAATGTAAATTTACAAGAAAGATAATCTTGTTTAAGAAATTGTTTTTTACTTTGGTTCAATTACTCAGCATTATGTCATAACTAAAAAATTCTTAATTCGATTGAGCTGAGATTTGCAATAAACATATTTTTCATTCCAAATTTTGGAAGTGTGAAGAAAAGTTTACTCGCTATTTCAAATATCTACTTTCTACTCACTTCCTCTCCAAATTCTTCCACGATTATAAAAAATTAAATATTGTATCTTTTTTTTCTGTAATTAAGTGCCCATAAAAACGTTACTGTAAAAAAGTATACAAAGTTCCTGTTCTAAAAAGTTAGAGGCAAAATGTGATGAGAAATAAGCAACCCATTTCTTGGGATGTTCTACCAGAAAAGAGGGAGTAAACGTGTTAGAGCTTTACATCTAGAACAATTAAATCTATCACAACATTGAAATTGATCTCGATAATTCCTTAACGCTCTATTATTTTACTATATGATAAGATGTGTAAAACTATTTTTTTTTTGTAAAGATGGTTGTTAAAGTGATAAATAATAGGTCATATTCGACAAAAGCCTATTTATTCACCTTAATATTGTTGAAATCACACGAGAAAACAGAGGATCCAATATCACTTTAGGCATTGCTATGACTAAGCCCCTAGATCTCATATGTGTTCAAGTGAGGTCAAAGGCGTTCAAGTAATGGTTGTAGAGCTAATCTCGAATTTAATCTTAACGGGTTCTAAGTTTCCGTAGTCTGGTTAAATTTATTGCTATTTTACCTATTCTTTTTATCCTACTACGTAAAGGCCGAAAGAAAGGAGGAAGAGTTAGCACTGATACATGAACATCGTAATTCCCCCTAACAACTTTATGTTCCTTTTAATTTTCTAGCTCCTTTGAAAGTAATCCATACCAATTATTGATTATCATTGAGTAAGCGAGTGAATAAGGGAAGAAATGTATGACTTGTGTTGTTAGATATCTTGAAAACTGCAAGAAAATATAAAGTTTAGGATAAATTATAGTTGGGTACTTATTTCTCCCCAGTTAAAATTCAAACTTTCAGCATTTTCTGGTACTAATTTTTGAAAGTATCAAAATAACTATGAAGCGCCTTTGGTAAAGAGTTTCATTTCTGCTAGCACCACGATTACAACTCCTGAGAATACCTTTCCATATTTCTTAAATTGTTTGTTCTATTTGCTCTTTTTACTCCATTCTCTTATCTATGCCACTGGCTCTCTTTACAATTTAGAATTAAGTTAAAGGGGGGGGATCAGTATGTTGTGATTTTTTTCCACCTGTGCCTTTCCACATGTACTCCTCTCTTAAAATCAGCATTGGAGCAAAATATCTAGGAAAAGAAACACAAAAGCAACGATGAGTTAAGTGTAAAATAGTGACGACTTCACTGGCTGCTAGAATAACATAAAAAACTTTGATTAGATATGAAATGAGAATCGAAAATAACATTATGACACCATTCTGCCTACCTACCGTGCAGATAGCACCTACAATACAGAGCTAAAATAGAAGGTGAATACCGATAAAAGTAATCATCGCTAGTGCAAAAATTCACCAAACAAGTTTTTTACGTGTGTGAATAGTACATTCTTAAGTCGCAAGGAAAAAATTATCCGAAAAAGTACAAAATGCATATTCCATATATTTCGAGCGCATCGTGCTACGCTACTCTCCTGTCTTGGATGAATGGAAACAAAACATCCATGCCCTTTGTAATACCGACACTGTGCTGCAAACCTAGTAATAACTACAATGATTGCTACTTTTGCATGACCGATATACGAAGATATATATAGATTACCCTACTATAAATTCTTTATCGAAATCCTTAGCTCATAGTGAAAATAGACTTCCTTTTTTACCTCCTAATAAAAGTCAAATTGTATAGTTAAGAATGCCGAGTGATGGAGAGTATTAAATGATTAGATACGAGACTTGAATTTGTCTGTGAGACAAGGTGAAGTACATGAATCTAGAATAAAAAATGGAACTTGTAGTAGAGTTACTGAAAAGAAAACAACTCTACTCAGAAAAAAGATTGGCCGAAACTAACGGAATTCGTGTGTGGTAAAACAAATGTGAAATATTTGCCTTTAAGTGTTCCAAAAGACGTTGTTTAACCTCCCCTACCTATATAGCTCGCCTTTTTTATAATGAACGATTTTTATATTTAAAGACCATTTTTACAAATTAAGTGTCGCAAAGCTCGAAGAAGGGTTATTTATCGGACCATAAAATAGGACACTTAATGAAAGACCAAAATGTTGATCAAAAACTAAGTACGCGAGAACTAGATGCATGGAAACCATTAACAACTGTTGTAAAATACTTTATAATAATGATTAATCATAGCACCGGAAAAGCGGAGAAGTTAGTAAACAATTTGTTACACGACTGTAAAAAATGGGATATAGGATGTCCTTAAAAACCCATTCTCTCCTTTCCCACTTTTCTTTTTTCCCTTCAAACCTTGGAGCCGTGAGTGATGAGCAGGAAGAGAGGTTTTATTAAGCTGTTAAAAGGTTTGAGGAATGGTATCAAGGTCATTAAGGCGCAGCGTATTAAGCGATTACTGCTGGCACTTGAAGAGAGAAGAAACTTCCCGAAATAATAGAAAATCAATTTCGCAGAGCTTATCTTAAGTAATTATTATGAGACCCTCGTTATGAATACCTCAGAGTTATTTCAAAATTCTGGGCTTATTTCTTTTTCATGTGGATTGACGATATTGGAAAAGTAGTGAACTTCGCTTAAAATCGTCATAATATGCGGTGCTGCCATCATACATTCATAAAATTTAATTTTACCTACGTTACTCGTTAATACAATGTTGCCTATATTACATTTCAAGTTAGACAAAAAAAAATTTCGTGTGACGCCACTAAAAAAATGCACATAAATATTACATATGCATTTTCAACACTTTTCGATAGATGAAACAGTGTATAACATAGTTGAGAATAAACAAAGTCGCCAGATTATTTCACACAATTGTTCAATTTTATCTATAAATAATAAAATCAAGGTTCAATTATATAAATATGATCATTGACTTTCATTTAACGCTAGTCTGTGAGACAATATTCTTTCCTTAGGTGATTCTGGGGGCTTTCTAATAAATAATTGGCTATGTTCATTCCTAAAATATTCTGCGTCTTTAAATTCTATTACAATATTTTTCCCTTAGTTTCTCTCACGACCAGCTGTATTTTATCCATATAAAATTTCCCAAGTTATGGAGGCGAGTACTCAGAATCAAAAGTTTACTAAATTGTATTTTGCTGGATTTTTTTTGGGATATGTTAAATGTAATCTTGCTCTTCCTTAATATGGAAAAACTTATTCGTCCATGATCAAGTATTGCGTTAGTTTGTATAATTTTAATAAGTTAATATTCAGTAATATTCACCAGTCTAGTATTAGAGTAATCTTAGTACCTTTTACGTATACATATCTAGTATTAGCATCATCAAATGGAATAAATTGAGGATAGTTTAAAATTGGTTTATGTTCTAGCGCAGTATAAAAGGTATGCAGTCATTTCCCAAACATCAATATTATCAGTGTTTAAATTATTTACGCTAGACATGATAAGCATACCTATGTGAAGATTACTCGCAAGGATACATTTTTCTATACGAACAGTTTTTTCGTACTTTATACAAGTTATATTTTTCACACACCGAGATTACTCTTTTATTTGTATGGTCCATAACCGTATTGACCATTTCACTCTTAAAAATACACATTATTATAACCACGACTGACAGGATTTTAGAACTTTCATTTAGACCGGATTTCTGACGAATAATCTGGCAAGCTGCAGTTTTAATATGATAATACAAGACGAAATAAGCGAAATCTGAAGATAAACTACTTTCATCAATTACCTCAGATTCTTCATCACCGTCACTATTCTCCAAGTCGCCTTCCACGTCCTCGTCCTTGTAATATAAACTTGTTCATTAATTTCACTGCCTTAATATGAACAGTTATTCGGCAAAGGATTTTCTCCTTTCCATTCTTTATCATTATCGCCCTTGTCGCACATAATCTTCAGTAAAATCTTTCCTAATAAGATGTTGCACATATACCGCTTTTTAATCTTCGGTTAAATCTAGTAACAATTGTTCCCTTAAAACCATATGAGTATCTCTTAAAAAAATTAAAATAGGTAATTACTTGAAATAAAAAATATAATTTTGTATTCATGACAAAAGGAGTATTTTTTGTTTAAAACAAGGTCTAGGTACAATACATTGCAAATTCTTGTTACGATAGTTCCTCCATTGGTTTCACCTTTTTTAAATAAAACCTTAATATGTAATACACAAAGACACGACCAGAAATGTTTAAACGTCTACGCATAGAGTGAACACCGACTTTGTAATGCGATGAAAATCTTTACCAAAATGCTATATCGCATAGAATGTAAAATTATGGTTGCATAAATAACCTCGAAAATATAGGTACGATTAGAAATCAGCTGTGGTTCTATGGTATCCTGGTTGTAGAAAGACCAACACTACCTAGGGTAAAAGTACCCTACCGTCAATATTCAATTGACGGTAGGGTAAAATAATTGTATATATGAAAATAACGAAAAATCATGGAAACTTTTCTTCTTTATGATTATCTTTGAGTATTGTTTACGTAAAGGATTTCTGAATATATCCCAAATCTATACGGATAATATATTTTACTACTAACATATACACAGAATATTTTATTTTACAGTGTTGGTTGGTATCTTGGTATATTCCAAACGATTTCCACTTTTACATTGTGGGAGTACTGATATGCTACCTAATAAAGAAGAATGCAAGGATGGGCGTATCCGTTCTCTCCTTTCTTCTGATCCTTTCAATTATTTATGCAGCATTTGCCATTGGCTATAATGACTTTATGGTCATAGTACAAACCATTGATGAGTGAGTATTATTTTTCTCCTAAAATATACAAATATGCCAATTAGACATATAGTTAAATTTCAATATATTTCAGAAAAGAAATAAATATTTCATACTTTAGGTATACCTCATTTTTTCGCGTTAACCTACGATAGTAAATATATTAACATGTATTTTCAAAATTATTAAAATGGTTCTAGTTTATTTAATTTTTACAGAAATTTTATACTACATAAGGAAAAACCGTTCAATTTCATGGTTTCGTTGCGATTTTCAAGTACTAAATTTGTACAATTTCTTCCTAAATCAATATAATTTGCATAATAATACATAAAGATGTTTTTAATTATCAAAATAAAAGATATTAAAATTACTTACTGTACATTTTTAACAAAATAGAAATGCAACAAATATGTTTGCAGAATAATGAATTTTATAATCAATAATTCCAAATAATACTTACAGAAAAAACAAATATCAATGGTAATTCATGTCACACTTAGAAGACATCTTCGTGCAAATTGTTATTGGCAAATGCGACGTTACATATCGACGTGTGAATGAATTTTTAAAATAATAATTAGTTTAGCGTCAATCAAAAAGAGCACTATGCGTCTCCAAAGAATGCCACTATTTAGAAAGGTCTAAAGGGTACATCCAAGGGATTACGATATACAATTTAATACATATTTAATGGTACCGAAGTACTAGAACAGGGCACTAAAATACATTTGTTATTTCAGCGGTTTTAGTCATTTATCTGTTTGAAACCATATAACAAATTTATGTACACATTTTCTACTATTATATAGATAGAACGTTTCGTACTAATATCAGCATAAATAGATATGATATAATATCTTTTCTTCATTCAGTTTAAGTAAAGGTACTATTTTTTTTATTTCTAGTAACTATTTTTCTAGCTGATGGTCTCATTGCTTCGAACGTATTAGCTTAGAACTTGCCATGTTCGAAGAAAAAAAAATAATATCATGGTGGACCATCATTTCTAGGCAATAACAATCTAATACAAAACGAATAAATATTATAAATAGTCGATAAAATATAAATTTTAATGACCTTTTACAACCCAAAAGCAAATAGCGATAGGTAAAGAGGTGGAGAGGATATAGACGGAGTAAAAGTAATGGTATGAGACTACTTATAACCACTTATTGAATCTCAAATTTATTTTATTGTCTGATTGCACCAACAATAAAAGCTGAAACATATAATTCTGTACTATGTTAGGGGAATAGAGGAGCGTTTTTATCTTTGGTAGGCAACGTTCTACTAAGCAATATTGTAAATATTCGTGTTTTCATGGTTTTTCTACTTGTATACACATTTTTGTATTTTATAGATGATATTTCCTTCAAGTTATACATAATATTTACTTCGATCTCGTGTTGTCGTATTTTGTATTGATATTAGATTGTATTGGTATGAAAAGAATAATATAACACTTTTAGGACTCTTTTTTTGCGAGCGTAAAATAAATCTAAGTTAATACAAATTGTTTGTCATATGTAAAATATAAACTGTAAGTCATATACGGTAATTAAATAAATTTTCTTCTCTTTCCATTGTCGTTTTCAAAATCAGTATATCAAAATTATTCAGTCGTGTAATAACATGTAATAACTTCCTTTTTTATAATTAAATTATTGATCGTATAATATAGAACAGCACATGCATTTCAAGATATCTCTATTTGTGCTGTTGTTTCAGTTACATGCGTGATATTAGGATGGTTGATGACATGGAAAAAGTTTATACTCGATCTCATTTTCGCATATCGAGTTACCTTGTCGGCATGCTGGGCGGCTATATCGCTTATCTGTATACTCAAAATAATAAGGTTTTATCAAAAGTAAGAATATTATTTTGAATTTTATTATACTTCGTAAAATAATCATGTCCTATTTCTTAATAAAATATTTCCATTGAACTAATTTCTATAGGAACAATTTGGAAAGCAATATCTCTGTTAATTTCAAATTATTCTAAGATAAGTAACTTTAAAGTGATATAAATGGGGTTCAAGGCATGGAAACTATACATACGTAAATAAAAATAGAACTAAAAATGTATGCATTAATGATTTTTAAAAATTATGAAATTTTTAAATAAGATTAGGAAAAATAATTTATCCTTTGCTTTATTTTCCTATATGGCTGTGTACTCGTAAAACTTAATATATATCAAATTTTACGGTTTCAGATTCTAAATAAAGATAAATTTAAATACCTCAAATAATATAACAAAAATTAAATTGATTGAATATTGCAAAAACTTCTCAAATAACAATTATTTACAAGTTCTTAGACATATATCGGAATTTTTACTCCGATCTTCTAAAATATTTTATTATTGTCGTTTTCAATTTCATGGCTCAGTCAATACTTGACAAATCGAAATATTGGAAAGTTCCAATAAATAAATTTAATTTACCAAATTAGTAACGGGATCTATGTTGCTTGCTTAAAAAGAAAAAGGACCATTTGTCATTAATTCTTTTTTTTTCACTCTTTTTAATTGATTTATCATTTAAAACAAAATATTTTTGTAGGTTTTTTTATTTTACTTTTACATTTAACTGACCTTCAAAAACAATATATTCTGAACAAATTAAATCATAATAAAAATGTAGATAGATCTAAGTTAATGCGAAAAGGAGGACTAATTATTTCAGTTACAAATAAAGAAAGTTATTTAAGATTTATAGTGTGAAAATACATACAATGATTGATTTTTACTGATTCATTTATACAGTGCGTTCTTTTAAATTTATTAATGATTTCTTTTTTAAGTAGTTTTTGTTTTCCAGCTCACTACAATAAAAGTCTTCATGTGGTCAATTACTCTCGCGATGCTGACGATATCCTGTGGACTGCTCTACGGCTCTCATAGCAGAGTGAAGGCTGCTTTTTACGGCAGCCTGGTAAGACCAACCTGGTCGTTCTCCTTCGTTCTCTTCACTTTTTCCTTTATTTTCGGCAAATGTAACTTCCGTAAGTAAATTAATACTTTATAAGGTGATGGTTTAGTTTCCTGATTTACATTTGGAACTACGCGCTGCAGTCAAGGTTTATCATAACAAAATTTACAAAAATTTCAATATATATGTGTGTGTATATATATATATATATATATATATATATATATGTGTGTGTGTGTGTGTTTTACATGTTGCTCTTGTAGTAATTTCAACCACCGAACAGGAATTATGGAGTGAAAAAGAAGGGTAAATGGTAAAAGGTCTAGCTGATGATTAAAAAAGTTTAAAAGGCCTTAAATTTACAAAGATTTTAAAAATATTGATTGATTACAGAAATGCGAGTAGATATAAGTTAGAATTCGTAAAATAAAAGAAAACAGTTTTCACGTTCGCGCCACACATATTACTCAACGGAAAAGTAATATAAAATATGTACAAAGGTCTTCAATTTGGGTAGATAAGATTAAGTAACTCTAATCTCTATATTGTATAATACATGCAGTATTTGCATTAATCAAAAAAATTCATTATGGAAAATAATTTTCAAGTTTTGATATTTGAAAAGTTTTTATAAATAACAGAAGGAACATTTGGTCGATAAATTTGATATCTGTAATTCAGATACGTAAATTATTTTACATTAATATTTTTGCTTCAATAATTTTAGTTAATTTTGCGCCAAGTTCCCGTTTGAATAAAAAGTCTTAAAATAGTATATGATAGCAATTTTTTTAATGCAGGTAATGATTCAGTACGGTAGCTATTTGTGATCGATACTGTCCATATATATATGGTGATGACCATGGTAATATATATTTCTTTAAAATTTTAAGTGATGTCATATAATTACCAGATTTATTCACTACCAGGTCAGGTTAGTTTTTATAATCAGACAGGATAGTTCAGAAAACCTAACAATATTTTCATTCTTCAACTTAGTAAGTTGAACCCATCTTTCATATTACTCATTCTTTGCCTAAACCATTAAATTACGAGGATATATTAAATTTCATAATAGAGAATTTATCATTTGTATGATAAAAATATTACTACTATTCCTAAAAGGGAAAACATTTCAGAACTAATACTCTTGTTGAATTATTCTTGCACTGGTGAAACCGTGTGGGTGATTGCTGAGATATATTTGGATCAGGAATCAGAACACTATTATTCCAAAAACATTCACCGCAACTCTTGATGTTATCGGACGGCGAAAAGAGAAAGTGCAATAACAGAGCTGAAGGTTATATATCTCTATCGTAGACTATACAACAGTCCCCCTTAATTGGAACCTTCCTGACAGATAAAAAAATTCTATTTTGGTTACATTATGAACCTTACTTTAAGTGTATATATTTATGACACGTCTTCTCATATTTTATAAGTTGCACATGTCACTGAAGACCGTCTAATATTATTGCATTAATGCATTAATACAAATAAATACTACAAATACTTCTAACATAAACAAGAATATGTAACCAGCTTTGCACAAACAGTTCATATTCACCAACACGCGCAAAAATCTTCAACTAACCTTACTTAAGTTTAAACTTTAAACGTATATTTGACGTTTCACGTTTACAACTGCATACAGTATCGTAAAATTAACTTTTTTCAAGTTTAACCTTTATACATATACTTGATATTTCACATTTATTACTACACAGAGCATCGTACAACTAACTTTTCTCAGGACTAACTTTTACCCATATACTTAACATTTCACGTTTATAACAGCTCACAGTATCGTACAACTAACTTTGCTGAAGTTTAATTTTAACACATACTTGACAATTCACATTTATAACTGCGCAAAATATACAAATACATATAACATTTCATTTCTACAGCTGTTCATAAGGACCTACAGCTAACTTTACCAAGTTTATGCTTTTCGTATGCAATTAAGACTTTTGCTTTTACAATTACACCAAAGAATATACAACTAACTTTTCTAAAGTTCAGACTTCACACATATATGAGTAGTCAACTTACAAAATTCGCTATGTGGATAGAGCAATAAACATATAAAACCGATTAAAACTTCTACTCTTAAAATGGAGCTATCAAAATTCGTATTATTATATATCACTGAAAAAGTATTGTCACAAAGAATTATTTTCTTATAGTAAATAAAATCACAATACAATAGAAATCTTTTAATTTATATTTAAAAACTAAACATAACAAGTTTTGCAAAAGTATTTGTAACAAACACTTTTGCAGTTAAATGAAATTAACATGAAGAGTTTTGAAACAGTAAGATAATTATATCTTAAAGCTAAATAATAATCTTATAATATTATTATACTCTTATTTCTGTTTCATCATCCATTAGAGCTTCATCAGTATCGGTCTCTTCTTCTAAAGCAGCTTCATTTCGTTCTTATTGGAGAAATATGTAATATTTTAGACTATCAACCGTAGCCCAATCCTCACCAAAATGTTTTATCAGTAGGTTTCTCATATCATTTAATTTTGCTGATTTTACAGGAATGCCTATATTTATCAAAGCAGGTTCAATGTATTCAACTTTTTTTATTCAACAAAAAGATTTATTTATTTTGCAAACATTGCCATAATTCATTACTTCCGTTACATAATTAGGTTCCCCTTCAGGGTTCCCCTCTAGGTGACATTAAATAGAAAATGCTAAGATCCAGACAATTCAAGTACGTTTTTGGTGCTCGATTTCCCATCATAAAAATTTAAATCTTTACCAATTTTTTCTATCACCACTCCCTTTTGAGAGTTAAATTGTGGTTAAATGACATTTACAAATTCTCTGTATTCGGTCCTTAAATACTCCCAAAATAGAAGTAAATACTTTCTGGCACACCTTCTTAAATATAATTTGGCGTCATTCTTCAGATTTTTTTCATATTTTTGTATAAAATAATATTTTGTTTGACATTTTCTTTTTCCTTCTTTTTCGGTGTTTTTGCTGTACAGTATTTCAATAAAAATAGATCCTGAATAGCTTTGTTTGACGATGAATAAAAATGCCGATGCAATTTACTGTAGTCCCGTTGTATTAACTCGCCGCACTTGTAGCTCTGTTTTGATTTCCATGCACACACTCTGGTATTTTTGGCGGCCCTTTAGGCTTGAGCCCGAAGCAAAACCGAAAGCACCCGAAATAAATTCGTCCCAGAACCACAAGCACATAAACAAGAACATGATTGAATAAACAAAGAAGTTCAATTTACTGGGCAGTATAAAGCTCCTAAGTTTTATTAGTCGTTAGTATTATGTAACTGTTAGGCAGTGAAAGTAAACAAACATCGTAAAATTATCTGAGCATTAAGTACCAAACATAACCTTACCTGTTCAACTTTACAACTTCTTGCTTCCATGTTGATCTATGAGCAATTTTTTTCCGTCTTCTACGACTTGGTGCTTTATTAACTTCCCTTTCTGGAATTTCCATTTTGTGCAAGCAGAATAATATCAAAATAAAATTTTTTTCTTACGTTGCACGTGCCTGCAATACAACAGGTTCACGCAAATTGACACTGACAGTCAAGATGGCGGCATTTGCACGAGTCACTGCTTAATATGACAACTTTTGAAAGTTAATATGTAACGGAGAGTTATTTGAAAGTTAACTGTCAATCAGTATAGCAAGTTTTGCAAGAGTATTGAATATTTAACATAAATTTATGCGTAACCTAGCGAGTTTTGACGAGATTGATAAGTGCATAAGAAAGCATTTTAAAAAACAAATATAATGGTCGCCTTAACAATTTCTTTTAACTTAGCCGAGTTTGCAAGTGGACTACTCCTGTATCTGACATTTCACATTTGCACTTTTGCACAAGGATATCTAGCTAACCTTACCAAGTGTAAGTTTTCATATGCAGTTAACTCTTTGTATTACACATAAGAATATCCAACTAACTTTTCTTAAATTCAGACTTCACACATATGTCTGACATTTCACACTTGCACCCATGCACAAGGATATCCCGCTAACTTTGGTAAAGTTAGTTTAAGCTTTTCACATGCATTTAATATTTTACACTTGCAACCATGCACAAAGATATGGAACTAACTTTTCTCAAGGTTACACTTTAAACATATGTTTAACATTTAATATTTACAATTGTCCATACGGAGATCCAACCAACTTTTCATAAGTTTGCGCTGTACACATGCATTTAACGTCTTACACTTAGACAATTCACAAGAATATGCAACTTAAGTTTACACTTAATACATGTACATGTGTTCCGTAAGGAGTGGACCAACGCAATGTCAGTAATAGAGAAGGTTATTACACATACGAAACAATACATTATATTATCCTAAGCCTAACATTTTTAGACATATGTTTTTTTAGATTGTTGTTATTGCGCATGAAAAAAAATATTTTTAATAGGTATTATTACTATTTCTGCGTTTTTATTGTCCAAGATCTTTAAAAGAACATTCGTCTTCCTAATTAAAATATTATTCATTCGTTATTATGGGCAACATAATATTTAAACGCTGAAATATACGCATTTTTTAATTACAAAACGCAAAAAGTGATTTTTTAAAAATGCTAATGAAAAAAAATGTATGGCAACCTTTTGTGGATCTTTATTTCAAAATGAAATATCTACAATTCACATAGATTCTAAAAAGGTATGATTCTCTGGAATTAAGTCATTTCATAATATGTTTTTTATTCCTAAATCCATATATTGATCGTTTTTTCGGTCAAGGTAAAATAAAACGAGTGCACTATTTATGATCATTCCGCATTTATTATGTTTTTTTTTCATTACAGTAAATGCTCAAAATGCCTTCCCTTAGCTCTATGCATAACCAGCATCTTCTTACAAAATTTCTTCTTAAACTTCATAAAGCCTTTCCGTTATTTTTGCCACTTCAGTGGCATGATGTAATTTTTGTCTTAATTGTTGTTCATTATCTTTAGTAGTCTCACAGACCGAAATATCCCCATAGAAAATAGTCCAAGGGATTGAGGTCGGGCAAACGTTGTGACCATATGGAGTTGTACCGCCACGTCCTATTCATCGATTAGGGTAAGTTGCATTTAAGTATTCAATTACTTCTTATGAAAAGCGGGCCGGTGCACCATCGTGCTGTAGCCACATCCCCTCACGTACATCTTGTGGTATTTCATTCAACGAATGTTTAAGTTCGTCTCTTAAAAACCGTAAATAACGATCTCCATTAGCCTCGGCGATAATTCAAATGAACCGATAATTTTGCCGTCCAGGCCTCCAGCCCATAAATTGAATCTCTCTTGCCTTACTACGCGGGGATTGTTGACGACAAATTAGTGTAAATTGTGCATATAAATACTGCCACTTTTTTTAAAACATGATTCATCATTCCGTAAGACTGAATTAAAAAAAAGCGTATCTTGCCTTCATCGACGCAGCATCTCCCGACAAATATCTATTCGTCGTTGATAGTCAGCAGGTAGCTTGCACTCGTTGTATATGGTACGGGTATAAATTATTTCTCCTCGAAATGCTGTGTACTGTATTTCTTGCGTCCCGAGTACGTCGAGAAATCCGCCTAATACTAGTAGAAGGAGCTTCTTCCACTTCGGCCAGCACTTGACGCTCATCGACATTTCTAGGTCTACTTCAGGAACTACATTTCCAGGAATTCGACCCTCTAAATATGTGTTATTTACACGAAGAAAAACTTTGCGATCGTAATAGCGTTCGCGATTACGGTGGTACTCGCGATACGTACATGCGGCTTGCCGAGTATTTCCATTACATAACCCGTAAGTGAAACACATTTCTGCATATTCACGATCAGTGTAGGTCTGAGACATTTTTCAATGCAGTTGGTCAAACAATATCCAAATCACAAGCGCAAATAAAGTCCACTTCCGGCGTAGGCCAATAAATAAAAACAGTGGTAGGGAAAAAACAGCAAAAAAACACGTTGTTAGCTCCGAGCGATAAACAAGTCACTAAAGAAACAAAGTAGCTGAGGGAAGGAGTAAAGAGGGTCGCTTGACTGCCGAAAAAAAATAAAAAGACCATACGAGTGGGAAAGAGAGAGCGAAACAATTCTGATAAACGGTTGTTTTGATCGTAAGCATTTCTGCGAACGCGGAGTTATTTCAATAAAACAGGTATTTTCGGATGTTTACAGAATTAATTGTAACAATATTACCTTTTTGAGAGTCGTGTGAATTGTAATGTTTTTGAAATAAAGTTCGACAAGTGTGCCCTACTTTTATTTACACTAACATTGTTCAAAATTATCTTTTTGTTTCTTACTGCGTTTAATTTTTATATTTCCAATCATAACGAATGAGTTTTATTTTAATTAGGAATATGACTGTTCTCTTAAAGATGTTTATTTGGACAATAAAAAGATTCTTGCTAAAAACTTGCAAGATCTTTGCTAATAACCCACCTAAATATGTTGTAATACAACGAAACCTAAGTCGTGGTAAAGAACTTAGAGAAAGTAGAAATAATACTACATCACGTAGTTTCATTTAATTGTGAATAATGAATTTCTACAAAATTACCGCTAAATATATTCAATATCAAGAATTATAATGTCATGGCAATTTCAGTCTACTTATATTTAAAAATATAAATATATGTGTCATGGTTGGATCCAAACCATGATACCATAACAAAAAAACCAGCCGATAACTTTCAATACAAAAACATGTTAGAGTTTGCTAAATCAATATTGCTAATTTTAATACTAATAATATTTTTCCAAGATATTTTCAATTTACGGAACACAATGCTAGGAAATAATTTTGTGTAAAATATACTGACAAAACGACTGAGAATTATTTGATTCAACCGACAGAAACCAGACTTTAACAAAAAATTACTTATGCGACATTATTTCAGTCAATATGTACAAACTCTTAACACAAATTGGACATTTTGAGATAATAAGAGTGATATGGACAGCCTACATTAATTTATTCATCACCTGGTTTATACATCTAATGTTAATTTAGCATATAAAGAATCCATTTTGACTGCGCTTAATGTACCAAGTATTAAATTATAATAAAGTTCAAACAAATAACTATGTAGTGTACATTTTAGATCGGTTATCAGTTAACATTACTCTAATTAATATTGTACTAATGTAGTTTCATTAGCAGAATATTAACTAGAAATCTAAATTTCTTCTTTCATTGATATACATTTTATTTTGGATAAAACTTTTGTATGTCTGGATAATTATCAATTAAGCCAGGAATATTACTCTGATCCCCACGGTGCACCGCGCAGTCAAAGACCTAATGCCTTGTGATCAACCTAACGTACAACAGCGACGACATAAGTACATTATTTAATATAGTTTTACTGCTACTTTACTAATCACGACCGTCAAGGCACACATGACCAGACCCCTTCACTGAAAGTGGCTTTTCATCTGCCACTTTTATCGTCGTTACAGAAGGCTCAATGCAAGGCTCAATGCCCGTTATTGAGTTGCGGGGGCAATTCACAGCTGCGGTGACTTTTTGAGAAACACAGTTGTTCTTTTTCATATGCACGACAGCACCTGAGTCCAAATACTATGCCTCGATACTTGGACTCGGGTGATGGTCTAGTCGGGGTGATAAAAGCGGTAGTGGGGCCCGCACTCCCGTAATCCGAGTTTTCCTTCCCTTTCCTAATTCTACGTCCGGCTCTTCTGTGACCGAAATCGTTGCAGTTGAACTTTGAAGTCCCTTCCGAGGATTGTTTCCGTACCTTATCCCTTTAAAAATGTTATTTATTGCCTTGCTATCGTTTTCTTTTGTCTTGACATCTTGTAAGAGTTTTACCTTGACTGAATACGCAACCATTCCCATGCCCGAGCTCTCGATCGCCATATCCGCTTGTACAATTCCAGTATACCCGAGAGCGGCACTATTTCCACCCACTTTTCATCTGCGGAAAAATGTAAATTTCATCATTTATGTGCCATAGCCATTATTATTTTAACGTAGCCTTCAACATTTTGACATTCCGCAAGAATTATCGTACAAAGATCTTTCAGCCACCCGACACGCCACGTGACGCCGGAGTCATCGAAAGCACTTGCCAAATTATTCCAGACTTCCTTTAATGTCTGAGGATATACGGCGAAGTGTCATCAGCAAAATTATTTTCATTCACGTCTTTTTAATTTAACTGTTTCACTGCCTTTAATACATTCTCACAATCCCTCGGGTTAAAGATAAGTTCTTTTACAGCAAACTTCCACATTGAACAATTATCACAACATTTTACATTGTGTTTTGTTACTGGCGATTTGACAGTCCACGTGTTTGTAGGTTATAATATTCTGCATATACATATATATATATATATATATATATATATATATATATATATATATGTATATATATATATATATATATATATAATTATTCAATCGATAAATAAATCCGTGCGACCGCACTTTACATATACTAATGTGATCCAATACACATGCAATTAAAACATATGTAAATATAAAATTAATATAAGTCGGACGTAAAAAATTAAACAAATTTGTATGGTAAGCAGCAACATTATTTTTTTACAGTTTCCAGGTATGTTTTCTAAATATTCATTAGGTTTCCTTCATATATTTTCCTTTCACTTAAGTTGGATTCGACTTACAATAATAAACAATATTTCTGGAGATTAAAATGATTAAAAATATTCTATTCAAACAAAACTAACATTGCACAGTATCTAAGTACACGACATGACAGTTCGCATCTGTAACTCTACAAAACGACACCTAGTGTTAAAATTAGTAAGTTATATATTTTTTAATTAACTTAGGCACAGGTAAATATGCAAACAGCCAAGTATAAATATAAAATTTAAACCAATGCTCCCACTAAATTGTATATAACAAAAAAAACTTCAGTTTGCCTGCTTCAAGTAAAAAAACTTTTAAGTAAACTACATAACAAGCAATATTACATCAGTTGTATGTCCCAATTTAAGAGTAGATAGGACCTTAGTAAAAATATCAGCCAGTTGTTCAGAACTTTCCACATACTCGACATCAATTAACTTTTACTGTAACTAGAGAAGGTAAAATTGAAAAAAATTGAATTTAAACTCACTGTGTTTTGTTTTCATGTGGAAAACCGGATTATTTACCAGTTCAATAGTGCTTTGATTATCTATACATAGAGTTGCGCAATTTTGGCTAATATGAATTTCTTTGAAAAACTGTTTAACAATAAAAGGATTCTTGGCAGCTTCACATACAGCCATAAATTCGGCCTCACTTGTTGATAAGGGAATACAGGAATATTTTTGTCTAGCTTAAGATATAGGACCACCTTTCAACATAAAAATATAACCAGTGGTTGATTTTCTTGAATCTGAATCTCCATCAAAATCTGAGTCTGGACATCCAATTAAATTTTCATGACCTTGATACTTTAGACACAAATTTTTAGTTTTAATAAGATGACGAATTATTCTCTTAAACTGAGTAACATGATGTAGACTTGACTTATTAACATATCTACTTAACTGACTGACGCTATATGAATATCTGGCCAAGTTGCTGTGGATAAAAACAATAATGATCCTATGGCTTCCCTCTAAGAAAAATTAATCTGCACATTATCAACATTTTTAGTTATTTGAACATTTACAGGTGTATTACAGGGGTGTACTGTACTCATATTAAATTTACTTACTATCTGTTCAATATATTATCTTTAATTGTCACACGCAGAATTATCAGTTTTTAAAATTCCTAACGTTGTTGGGTTAGCAATTTGAATTCAACTCTTTGATATTAAATTCTTGCTTCAAGTAACTTACAATTCGATTTATATTTGACTGAGATATAATCAAAGCATCGTCAACATATAAAATCAACAAAGCTTTAATGTCATGAAAATTGGCTGTAAGAGATTGCTCTCGTAGCAATATGAACGCCATATCTATCAATTAGATACATTAAAGTAGATAAATAAATAAAGTTACCTACGAACACACAATTATGTTCTTATGACTGAACAAAACCAAACTTCAAAAAAATATTAGTAAATTCCTTGTTCCAAGCTGTACAAGAATTTATTCAGTGTACATATTTTATTTGCAGGTACTTTCACTCGATCTGGGATTTCCATAAAAACCTTCTAGTTCTCTATAAAAGAAGGCTGTTTTCACATCTAACTGTCTTATATTCCAGTGATATTCAACGGAGATAACAGTATCCTTATTGACTTATCCTTGTCAATAAAGGTACTGTTATATATATGAAAATATTTCATTATAGCCTATTCTTTTAATTTGTGTGAACCCACGGACACAAAGTCGAGCTTTATATCTACCTCCTTTACTATCTTAGTTTCTTTTGATATTAAAAACCCATTTTGATGTTATAGTTCTCTTATTATTCTTATCAATAAAATTCCAGGTGTTGTTCGTAGAATGAGCTTCTAGTTCCTCATTTATAGCCTCCTGCTTCATCATAAGTCACATGAATATTTAACCTGATTAAATTTTCATCAAAAAATTTATTTCTTCGTGGTCGTAAAGCGATATTTGAACTATCTATGTTAGTAAGATCAATTTCTGGTGAAAGTTTATAGGTATCATCATTTTCATCGAGGAAGTGTGTGTGCGGTCATCACTTTCAAAGACCTAGCAACTCGTATTTCTCTCAATGTTATCTGTCTCCTCTTCAGCTTCCTCATCTTTTTCATTATCTTCATAAGAGACGAAAATCTGAGCTCGATTCCTTCTAAATTCAGGACTTTTCTGTTCATTGAAAATAATATTTCTTGATACTGTTATTCTTTTCATGTGTGGATCATATATTTTATAGTTAGTATTATTATAACATATCTACAGAATACAATATATTTGGTTCATACATTTATGCGTCAAAACCTATATATTTGCCACATTGAAACTTTCAACTTATTGGATTAACTTTTATATTTATATTTAGCTGTATGCATGTTTGCCTGTACCTAAATTTAATTAAAAAATGTATAAGTTACTAATTTTAATACTAGATGTCTTGTGCGGATCATACATTTTATATTTAGTATTATCATAGCCAACTAACATCATCTAATGAATTTCGGCAATCAAGCTTCTTTCTCAGCTGATGTGGTACATGGATATATCTTTGCACTCAAACACTCTGGCATGATCCAAACTAGGATTTACACCGCTCCACCGTTCCATAGGTGTAATACTTGGTGTCTGGCAGAAGATGTCCTATTTAATAAATAAATAGCACAATCAACTGCTTCTGCCCATAGATTGAGTGATATACTATGGACATATAGCATGGGTTGAGCACTTTCCACTATGGTCCTGATTTCTCTTTGAGCCTGGGCATTTTGTTTAGGTGTCTAAGGGGCAGTAAGTTCACGAGAAATACCTTCACTATATAGATATTCTTTGAAGTCTTTGCTGGTATGTTCTTCCCCGTTATTAATTTTGTAATATGTGAAAAATAATATTTAATCTTTGCATTATATTTCTTAAAACAATCCAACACATCACATTTGTTTTTATAAAGCATATATTTCTGAAACTTATAGCAGCGTCTTTAAACAAAATAAAGTATTTCATACATTGTAAAAATGTCACATTGATTGGCCCACAAATATCACTGTAAATAACATCACTTGGTTGCAAAGGTCCCCTGTTTAAATTATGGAACGGTTGGCGAGCATGCATGCCGTAAGCACAACTCACATACAAACTTAGCTATATTCAAAATATTTTATTCAAACAAAACTAACATTGCACAATATCTAGAGGTTTGGGGGGCTCGCACGGGATTCTTGAAGTCTTCAACTGCTGTTTGCGGGAGGGTCGCTTTCCGACGGTTCGGAAAGTGGGGAAACTGAAAGTTATCCCGTAGACTAATAGATTACCTAGTGATCCGAAATTTTATAGACCCATTACTCACCTTCCGGCATTCGTTAAGTTACTTGAACGTGTTCTAGCTGCGCGCTTGCTGTCGCAATTGTCTCGTTCGCCAAGATCATCCATGCAATCGGTTTTAAGCCTGGGATGGACACTAGATGCGATATCTGCCGCTTTGTCCTGGGTAGATGCATGCCCAGATAAATATGTTCTCGGTGTTTTCTTGAAAGTTTCCGGAGCATTCAATAATGCCTGGTGGCCGGCCAGTTAGAGTTCCGGGGTGTACCGGCAGACCGTCGCTGGATTATAAGTAACTACTTCTGCGATCGGGTTATCTCTTTGCGGGAAGGGGATATAGAAGTAAGGAAAACGTTGACCAGGAGCTGTTCACAGGGCTCGGTCCTTGGGCCGATTCTGTGGAATATAATGTATGATGATACACTCGCAATACCCCTTCAGGGATGCGGTACCATTGCGTATGCTGATGATTCTCTACGTTTGTTCGGACGAGCGACCCATAAAGAACTAAGGAAGGGCAGCGGACTCCCTCATAGGATTACTCAACTGGGGCACAAAGAATAAGCTTGGTTTTGCCCCCCAGAAGCCCGAAGCTGTCTTCTTCACGGGCAGGCTGGCGAGGAAGCCGTCTGTGAGTATGGGAGGGGTCAAGATCGGTAGCCAGATCAAGTTACGTACTTGGGTATTCTCCTCGATTTTAAACAAAGTTTCTTGCCGCATGTCATGGTTAGGCTTACTGGGGCTACCGGGGCTGGCTGGGGACTAAATACCCCAAGCTTATATATACGGCAATATACCTTGATATATTGACCTATTCGACATCGGGGGGCCTTGTGGTGCGTCGGGGTCCAACTGTTTAGAAGGGTCGTGCTGAGATCACAACGTGTGCTCCTTATGGCTTTAACCAAGGCTTATAGAACTTGCTCTACCGATGCGTTATCAGTTTTAAAGGATCTCCTGCCAGCTTATCTCGCAATCGTGGAACGGGCAAATATCGAACTGGCTAGAGCAAAGGGATTGTGAAGTAAGATCCATGCGTTTTGAGTTCAAATTAGAAGAAGCCATTAGTTCCAGGAAGAGACGCATATTTGAGATCGTCTATGTTAACTGACAGGATAGATGGTCTTCGCCAATCTCCAAAGGCGAGACAACTAGATATTTTCCCGAGTATTTCTGAGCGAATCCAGAAGACCTGGCTCAAAACCGATTGTTATAAGTCGCAATTCCTGACTGGATATGGCGCCTTTCGCACAAGCTTTTATAGGTTTGCATTTCGAGATAGCCCGGCTTGTACCTGTGAATTCGAGATGCAGAACATGGAACACATTTTGTTTGACTGTGGAGAGTACGACGATGCGCGTAGATTTTTGTTGCAGAGCATGGGGTGATATTATAGAGTAGATTAACGCGGTTCCTTAGGACGTGTACTTTTAGTCACCGTGACTTGGTTGGGAATTGGCCTATCTTTGAGTCATTCAGAGAGATCGCTGAAAGCGTTCCTGAAAAAATGGAGGCTTTGAATGACGCATTGTAGCGGGACAGACATTAACCATGTTGGGTGGAAGCGTTGGATGGTAGCAACGCAACAGATTAGGGGACCTTTGATGGTCCCCTCTTTTGTACGAGCGGGGTTATTACAGGTCCCAGGAGGGATCCTGAGACGACCTGGGTGGAAAAGACGGGAATAGAATCTGAGTACACGACATGATAGTTCGCATCTGTATCTCTAAGGATAGAAAAATATGTTAGCCGTTATTGAAGCGAATAGTGATTAGAAAGACGATGATGAAAGTAATGGATGACTATTTGACAGCGGTGCCTCAGGTCATATGTTTGAAACACGTGAACATTTTGCAGGATTGTACAAGTATACAGGATCTCCACTGACATTAGGAAACCAAGAAGCTGTAAAAGTAGTTGGCTAAGGAAATGTTTTTACTAACAAGTGTGTCAATAGACAGTGGGAGTTAAGTGTACTGAAAAATGTTCTTTATGTACCTAAATTAAGAATAAACTTATTTTCAGAAGGTGTATTGACAAGGCAAGGCTATAATATTATAAAGAAACAAATTGATGCTTTAATTTATGAAGACAATAAAATGGTGATGTGCGCGTCATTACCAAGCAACAATTTATACAAGTTAAAAATGAAAATAATTCAAAGTTCAGTGTGTAATGTAGTACAAAAGTTGGACTTTAAAACATGGCATGACTATTTGGGACACTTGAATATCAAATAAATACAGAAAATTTGGAAAAACAATGTGATCGCCGGTGTGAACTTATCGGACTGTGACAAGCTTGTCTGTGAGGGCTGTGCTTATGGCAAGCATGCTCGCCAACCGCTTCATTATTCAAACGGGAGACCTTTGCAACCAGGTGATGTTATTTATAGTGATGTTTGTGGGCCATCAAATATGCCATCTGCACAAGGTACGGTATCCTTTTTTTTGTTTAAAGACACTGCTGTAAGTTTCAGATATGTGTGTTAATAAAAACAAATGTGATATGTTGGACTGATTTAAGAAATTTAATGCAAAGATTAAAAAATATTTTTCACATGGCGTACCCATATTAAAAACTTATAACGGGGAAAAATATACCAGCAAAGACTTGAAAAAATATCTAGATAGTGAGGGTATTTCTCATGAACTTACTGCCCCTTACACACCTAAACAATATGGCTGGGCTGAAAAAGAAATCATGACAATAGTAGAAAGTGCTCAATCCATGCTTTATGCCCGTAGTATATCACTCAATCTATGGGCAGAAGCGGTTAATTGTGCTGTTTATTTACTAAATTTAAAATCTTCTCGCCAGACTCCAAATATTACACCTATGGAACTGCGGAGTGGTGTAAAACTTAGTTTGGATCAAGTCAGAGTGTGCGAAGTGTGTTTGGGTGCGAAGGATATGTCCATGTGCCAGATCAGCTGAGAAAGAAGCTTGATTATCGAAAGTCATAAGATGATGTTAGTTGGTTATGATAATACTAAATATAAAATGTATGATCCGCACACGACATTTAGTATTAAAATTAGTAACTTATACATTTTTTAATTAAATTTAGGTACAGGCAAACATGCAAACAGCTAAATATAAATATAAAAGTTAATCCAATAAGTTGAAAGTTTCAACGTGGCAAATATATAGGTTTCGACGCATAAATGTATGTACCAAATATATTGTATTCTGTAGATGAATTTAAATTTACCAAGATCCCATTGACTATTATATACCCTTTGTAATTCCAAAAAATTGTCGTAAAACAGAAAGAGCCAAAGACAGTTGCTCTGTTGGATCGAAATAAATTAAATATTTCATTTTGACTGTACAATATTGGTGTAACCATTATGCGCATTGTTTTTAATAATTAAAAACGACAGATATCAATTGAGGGAAAGTACAATTATTGACAAACTTGCATACCGTTAGTATTATTACTTTTTGTTCTTCGTCATCAATGTAATATTCCCTGATCCTCAATAGCCAAACTTTGTAGATATTAGTCTCTAACCTTGCAATATTTACAGAGATTTCTATGTTCGTAATATCTAATCACTTTTGTGTTACAATGTTTTGCAATTCGCCAGAAAAATTTTACTCTTTATACAAATTATTGAGATCAGCTTATAAGTTGGTATGGAGAAACGTACATTTTTTTCTGAATTTCCAAGTCGAAGTACAAATGTTGGTCAGTATTAATAATATAAGAACTTCTTTAAATATCGCCTGGTTTGATTTCACTTATAATAAAGCGAAAAACTTTTTTATGTTTTTACACTTTTATCTTTTATTCAAATGAAATCATTTTCGTTTGCATCATCCGTAAATCACAATCTTCACATGTTTTTCGTTGTTATTCTGGCCATATAGCCAGCTAAGTATGAATTATATTTTTATTGCATATAAAATTACAATATTATGCAAATGTTTAAAATGTCTAATGAATTTAATGTTTGCATCATAATTTTCACGTCCCAGAATTATCGTTTCCGATAAAACTCTAATGCGTCTACCACATAATTAGTAAATTGACTAGTAAGTTTCACTACCATTTTCTGCTTTTTATACTAGATATATGCTACTGACAGTTCATTTGCAATATTCTTTCCCAACTTAGAATTGTATATGTTATGATAGTAATCATGCAGTACAGCGATTTCATCCTCACCACTGTAAAGGTCGATCTCATATTATTTGGATTCAACTTGGAGCTTAATTGCGTCGCCATAGCTACATTCACCGCAGCACAACCAAATGCCAGCGATACTACTGTTACACCGTCTTCAATCATTAAACGAATGGGGTGCTCTACTAAATTCTTTTTTTAGTGATCGGATAAACCATTTATCCAAAAATATCCAATGGAAATCTACAATGATTCATTTAAGCATGACAGTACAAACGTCAAAGTTTCAGATGCCAGTGGAAGATCGTTCCCAGCAACCTTAGAACGGAAATTAATGTCTTTGTACCATCCCATTACAACTGTTTTCTTATAGCAACTTTATCAATGGTTAATATACAAATTATATTTTATTAAAAATTTGTATTTTTATTACGTCTAATTATTCTTTTGTAAATCAAGGCTTGTAGTTGACGAATTAGTACCACCTTGATAGAGTTTAACAATGTGATAATAATGTATTGAAAGAACCGTGTAGAAAGAAATATGCTTTTAGTGATAAAACGCGGAATACTAAAGTTAACTTTTTAATTTCATCTGTATATTCTTTTTGCACCACCTTTGTAGATACTACCTGGTTATCTGTATTCATTTTGTACCCCAGAATCGCAACATATTACTATCCATTTTTTCGTGAAATATTTCATTAAAGTTTTTCGAAAGAGGCATTCTTCTCTTTCAGTCGAGAACATTTCCGTTGCACGTTGCTCATCTGCCTATCACGTCTTGCCTCAATTTCTTTACTCATTGCTTATTTCCATCACCATCTTCTGTTCGAGTTGAGCCATTTACCTTTGGTATTGAACCGTGAAGCCGAAAGAATATAATAAATATTTTATTTTCTGTGAAATTATTTTAGCCAAATCTTATGAAATATTCAGAAAATAAATTATCAAGGAATCGGATTTACCCGTTCTTCATCGTTTCTTAGCAGTCAATATAAATGCAAATGCTTCACCATATTTCCCAACAAGTTTTATTTTTGGTTACTTTCTGGAAATAGAAAGAATATTATATCACTTATTTCATAATAAAACATTAGATTTTCTTGGACTGAAATCTCTAAGAAAAAGACTTAACATGTTTAGAACACAAATTATTTATTGTGTATCAATTTGACACCAATGTCAAGTGATCAATCTTTTCATTATCAAAAACACCAAAATATATTATTTGACAAAAAGAACGAATTATGTCAATGCAGTTATAAACATTCCATTTCCATATTTTTCATTATAGTTTTTATGAGTGGACAGCATTACCTCGCCCTGAGTTTTATCCAACAGTGATGAAAAATTGAAAAAGGGAACATATGATTAGCACAGTTTTATAGAGTTCTGGGTGAAGTACCTCTGTAACTGAAATTATTTATTGCATTAGTTGTTTATCTTTACTTACTGTCGGACACGATAATGGTTGATTTTAAAATATTGCCGGCACTGTACTCGAATGTACAATTCTTCGTTCATATCCCTTACGATAAGAAGAATGTTCGAAATCTAATGCGCATATCCTGGTGTGGTATGAAGGTATATTTTGGTGTGGTATTTTCTTATATGATTGATTAGCTCTTTCTCAATTTGGGATCAGCGGGAAATCTTTTTGAAATTAGAAAACGTAAGCATAGGTTAAAAACGGGTTCTGTTTGTTTGAAAATGGTCAAATATATTTAATGGTTCGATCTACAATTCTATGAAGTGTCAAAAGTGACCCGGCGGCTTTCGTTTTTATTAATTCAAAATACGTACAAACACATTCTTATAAATTCGTATTTAAAACTATACCTGCACTTTCAATTATTGAGTTTTAATCAATTTGAGACGGTAATTTATTATATAATTACATAAAATTACAATAAGGCACGAGTTGACTTACCAATAGAAGTATATACTTACATTATTCTCTGCCAAAACACAATCGGTTTGAAGAGCTACTTACAGTACACATCATTGTTAATATTTAGGAATTATGATGGATGATAGTCTAATTATTTTCAAACAAAATAAAACAAAACAACGGATTTTGTCAAAAAATTTTAACGAAACTTGCTAACCGGCAGATAAAAAACAAACATGGCTGACAGCAATAAATGGCGTGCGCCGCTTAGAAGTATGCACGAACAATTATTGCTATATCTTTTTTATTATACGCAGCGGTCGCATTAGAATGACGAATATTGATTACGAAGTGAACTGTTCAAATTAATAAAATCCATCTGGAAACTGATTTTTTTATGTAAATAGTAAATCTACTTTTTCAATTGAATGTGCCTATATAAATAGTTTCTTATTTTAAGCAGTTAATTATAATTCAAACAATTGATAAATGCCTCCACAGCTAAAATTGCAGCGTTCTTTGAAATGAAGATGTGGATTCCTCTCAGCAAGCTCACATTCGGCGTGTATATGATACACATAGCATTCATATATCGGAGTGTCGGAAATCAGATGGAACCATTATTTTTTGGTGACCCAGTGATCGTAAGTTATTTTTACCTATTTAATTAAATCATCTTTTGCCGCCCGATCTAGGTGGATCGGACAAGCAAACGGTGGTGCTTCATTATTTTCTTGAAACTTCGAAGACAAAAGTATCCAGTGTCGACTATAAATTAGAACATTAGTGAAAATCTTAAAGAGTTTTTTATATTCATAATGTATGAAATAATGAGGTTAAACATCCATGTATTTATTTTACATAACGAATCGTTTTCTATAATATTTAAAATAATACCTATTAGTCGTAAATATAGAGCATATAACTTCCAGAATTGAGACTTACTATTGTATGTTGAATGTTGAGGAGATTTCCACTATATATTTAATCGAACATTGTCGTCAGATACGAAATCTGAAGTAATTGGGAGTTTATATATCGCTGGTTTGAGAGAATAACGACGTAATCAAGAATTTTGAATTTTACAGAATAACGTTCTCAAATATTTTGACTAGCGTTTAAGCGAATACTGCAAAATATAAATGATTTATTTAAGATTTGACTTCACCGATTAAAGGAAAATTTATCTTAGTATTAAAACACAAAAAATTTTTGAGAACTTTTATTTAAATTTAAAAACAAAATCGTAATAGCCAAGAGTATCAGACATAAGTCTTTGTTCTCGAAACTAAAAATCCATAAATTCTACATATGTCACAATTTTGCTTAACAGTGTACTATAAATATTAATCAGGAACATACAACATTATTTAAATCTTTTGTACTTTAAACAAAATATAATCAAAATATAACAATATTAAGTTAGTATTATAGGTTTTCTTAAAACACCGTCCATCATAAACGTAATAAAAAATAACTCCACAAAAGAAATGAATACAAAATGAACATACACTCTTCATATCAAATTATAGATGAACTTTTCAAACAAAAAACAAATTAAATTATACTAAACATTATTTCTTCAAAATAAATGAACATATTATTTTATATTAACATGTACTCTTAAATGTAATTTAAAAAATACAAAAAATTACTGTTCATCAAAACACATCAAATAAAAATAAACTCTTCATAGCTAATGAAATCAGAAAGTATATTCTCTTCAAAATAAATGTACTCTTAAGCATAATGAAATTATCACAACGATAGGAACATCGAGGAGTAGTGGAAAGTAAAATAAATCATTTATTTTACAACCCCTCATAAAACTGCCGATAATAGTTTGGAATTATAGTTTTGTCTACTAAGGTTAATAATCCTCTTCTTTTATTTTCTGAGATTCCTATAGATTTCTTATATGCACATTGCAGCCTGTAATTCTCATCTAAACATTTTGATGTTCGACTTGTGACTTTTACGCATTTAAAGTCATTTTCATCGTAGGAAGTTTTATAAAAAAAACACTCTTTGTGGTTTGCATCTACTTTTAAAATCTTTATATATGTCATTTTCATATTTTCCTTGTCTGTGTTTTTGTTAAAATTTTTACCCACATCAGATGCAAGAGACTTAAAATCGTAAAAACTTTTATGGTCCATCTCTATTACTTTATATGGAGGTCCTTTCTTTTTTGCATTGCGAATAATGGATATGTATTAATCCGGTGTGTAGATGGGGCCAGATTTCAAAGTCTTGTTAATATTTTTTTTAATTACAGAATGGACGCTGTCCCCTTCGTTTTGGGTGTGCCCCTTAATTAGAAATTTGTGTGTGACACTATCGATGTAATTAAAAGTAGAAACAACGTACATGTACATGCTAATAATAAATTTATTTTTATGTTGCCCGCATCAGTTCTCCGAATAACAAATCACATGTAGCTTGGCTCCGGGAGTTATATTTTTACCAAGACTTTTGAAATATTCGAAAACGCAAGTTCCGATTTCCATACCTCCTCTATTAGCCTCTCCTTCAAGCCAGACGAAGCAGAGCGCATTTTTATTCTTCATCTCATATATAGTGAAGTTTAAGGTATTCACTTTCGAAACATAGTAAAAGTTTGATACATTTCCCCTGGGACATGGCATCACGGCCTGTAAATCATAAACCGCTACTATAGTCGAGTCTTTTTCTTCTGCTTCTTTTTCTTTTTTCTTTTCCTTTTTCTTTTCTCGAAAGTTCTTTTTCTTTTATGTGGTTGTCATATTTAGGTTTTAGACGAATTCTATCTTCTCCAGTTGCATTATTGTAGGCAGTACAGTCCTCGCACTGATCTTTTTTAAGTTGATAAAAAGCGATATTAAATTCTCCATTAAATATTCTATTGAACATAATATAATTCGCACTTGTTTCTCCTTTCTCCTCACACAGTTTTGCGTAATCTCTATAAATATCTCCAATAGTCTTACTTCCGTCAATATATTCCTTGCTCGTATCTGCTCGACAGTAAAGGCTTTCTATTTTTGGTATTACCTTTATGAAATTCCTTACACTATCTTTAATATTATTATCTACACGATTATGATTGCCATGTTTGCCTCGCAAGTCTTCAGCTATAATTCCCGGAATATCATTTTTAGATTTATCTGTAACTGTTCGAATAAATCTGTCTGACACATCCAGGGTAGACATTAAAAATGTTTTACAGACACGAATTTTATCGCCTTCTTTATCAGTCAAATAAAATGCGTTATTATTTCGACATGTTCCTTTCTTATATTGATACGCCGCAACAACAGAGGTTAAATTGAATGCTACAAAAGTTATTTTATTTTGCAAATCAGGCAAATTATAAAAAGCGTTAAAAATATGGAGCGATTCTCATTATCAAATTTAGTGTTACGTTTCAATTTGCACTTCGCTGTACATCCCTGTCGCAATCGTCTTTTTTGTGTGACTTTTTTATTTTTACCTATATATTCTTGCCCTGCATTTCGTAGTTTTGCTACATTCGTTTTCCAAAGTTCTGGCTGAGCTTTCCTCTTTCGTCCTTTTTTATTTGACTCATTTAAAATGTTTTCTTCAACGTTCTCTTCCAATCTGTCATCTGAATCTATTTTCTTTACCCTATTTTCTTTAGTTTCATTTTGCAGACTACGGCCCCGGATATTATTTAAATTCACCATATTGTCGGGTTCTTTATTACACTATTCTGTCTGTGGTATTACATTTTGAACAAGATGACGAGCAAGAAGATGAAGAGGAGGATGACGATGAAGACGATGTAGATAAAGATCTGTTTCGTGAAACTAACTCTTTTTCATCTGCATTATTGCCTGAAAAATAAGCATTAATTCATTTACTAAAGACACATTCGAATAAGTGAATATCAAAATTAAATTATTTATAATTATATATTTAATGCACTCGTATAATGGTTTGCTTACCTGATGTGTTGATAATATTTATATCATTTTCGATATTATCGTCGTAATTTTTTTCACCTAGCGGCGTACTGCTTTCATGTGTAATGGTTTCTGAAAATATATTTAGTCATTAAATTTATACTTCAAGAATATTTTTATAAACAAAGCTAAGCTTCTCGTTCATTAACCGTATCTTGTAGATCCTCCTTTTCAGCTTTTTTACTACTTGACTCTTTCAACTTTTCCATGAATAATCTTCTTTCTGACATCTTGGATAATCACAATGATCTGAAACAAATAATGAATTATCGATATTATGACGTTATCATTAACTCAAAAATTTTATCGTAATTCCTTCAAGAAAGACGCATTTCGTAAAAAGAAGCAAAAACAGAACCAAATTCAAAAACAACGGCGTCAAACAAAAAAGTTTTTCGTGAATATAGACTCAAGTAAGAAGTAGTCAAAATAATACTTAGAAAACCACTCACCTTTATCAAAAATATTGACACATCACTAATTGCGTCATTATTCTAGAACGGAATATACATATTATTGCAATCGAATTCGTAATGCGTCACTGTTTGCGACAAACGAGCGTTCGTTCACTCCAGCGTCGTCGGCACAACTCGGTGTTTGTGAGACACGAGTCGGTGTTTGTGATTGGCCCTAGTATGTTTTGTCTCAAATGAACAACGACGCTGTCTCATTCTAACGAACCTTAGCGCGAAAACTACGGTGCGTCTCTGTTCACGATAAAATATAATCGGTTTATGATCGTTTGGCATACTTACTTAAATTTTAAAGAATTTTGAGATGCGTCAATATTCTATCAAACCAGCGATATATGTTTATGTTTTAGGGGACTGGTCTTCTTTTCAGGGGACTGGTCCTTCAGGTTCTAGTTTGGGCGTAGGGCTGGCAACCCTACCCTCTAAAGAAAGACCTATTCGTAATAAATTCAAGAAGTGAGACAAAGGGCATACCTTGTGGAGACTGACTGGAACACGGAATATGGACAATTATAAACGAAAGCGGAATATGTCTGTCGGAACTTGAATGTTTTGTCTTTATTTAGACCTAAAGCCTTACAACTGTTGTTGGACCAATTTAATAAGTATTATATATTGTTGCTATTCTGAAAAGGTATTAGATATTTTTTCTATACGAGAAATTAGATGGCTTGGTGAAGGCACTTTGAAAAACAAAATCATGTGATTTTCACAGTGGCTATCCCAAAATTTGTATTTGGAGGGCTTTGGCTTTATAGTTAATAAGCGTTTCAAACATTTCATTTCGGAGTTTATGGGTATTTCTTCAATGTTGTGTAAGATTAGACTAAAGGGAAAATAGTTCAACATACCTATTATTTGTGCATATGCGAAGAAAAGGATGAATTCTATAAAAAGCTTAGCAATCTGTATTATTCATGTCCCTCCTTTGACGTAAAATTTATTATTAAGTTATTTTTGGGCACATAAACTCAAAGGTGGGTAGAGAGATGGAATTTAAGCCGCATACTGGAAACTTTAATTTACATGATTTTTCTGATGATAATGGTGTTGGTCTTGTCAATTTCGCTGCAATACATAGTATGGTTATTGATAGTACCTGTTTTCAGAGAAAGAATATACAAAAGTCAACTTGGATATCACCTGATGAGATCACTTGGAACCAGATTAATCATGTTTTACCAGATAAAAGACATTTCATTGATCTTCTGAATGTGAAAACATAGGCACTAATGATGACTCCAACAATTTTCTAGTCGTCACAAGGCTGGGTGAAAGGATCTTCTGTGTGAACATTAGACGGGATTTAAAAGCATAACCTTTTGATTATATGAAATTATAGGATGAACAGGTTAAAACAGAATACATTAATGTACTTAATAAGTTCCTTCTGGAAAGTCCATCTACTGATGATATTAAACTTGGACAAACATTAAGAATAATATTGTGAAAGTAGCAGGGACAGTTTTAGGTAAAGCCAGTAAATCAAAGAAGAAGGATTGGTATGACGAAAGTATAATTGCCATCCATAAAAATAATATTGCCTATAATAATATGATTCAAAGGTATACTAGATCTACCGTTGATGAATTTAGTAAAGCATGAAGGCAGGTAAGGAAATTGTTCCGAAAGAAAAAGCGAGGCTTTGAAAAAAATAACCTAAAAGATATTGAAAACCTTAAAGAAGTTAATGAAAACCGTGCTTTTTATCGTAAAATCAATATTTGTCGAAAAGGATTTAAACCATGGTTGACCTTTTGTAGAAGTAATGAACGTGTAATTCTATATTAATTAGAAGCTATTCTAAATAGACGGTTGAACATTTTAATAGCTTGTTAAACGTAGAGCATCAGTATTGAGCAGACTTCTTAGGATTGGAGCACTAGTGGCATCTGTCTTATGCTCAAAAAAGTAGATCCTCTTATTTGATCGAACTACTAAGGAATCAGTCTCATTTCTGCAACGTTAAGAAGATTTTTTCATATATTTTCTTTTTAAGACCGTTGCCATTTGTTGGGAATTATCATTGTGATTTCCGAAGAAGCAAAGCTAGGGTTGACCTAGCAAAAATATGGTAGATACTATATAGAAAGAAATCCAAGCCTCCTTTAAAGAAAAACTTGGTCAACAAGCCTAAACTAGGGTTTGGTTCAAAAAATGACTAATTATGCCAGATGATTTTTCAGAAACACTTAAGTTTCTGCTGAAATAACATAAATTAATGTAGAACTGATTGATAAAATGGCAGTTATTCTCAATGTTATTTCTTGCGGTTATAATACTAATATTGATAAATTCGCACAATCAGGTAGATACTCATGGTACTACATGCTGGTGACATTGCACATGATATTGATTCGTAGTATTAACGTAATATCGACATGCGTATTACCAATAGGACAAATATCAGAAGAAGCAATAGAAGCTCGTCATAAAGAGATTCAAATACGCGAACATTCCTCTAGAAAAACCTTGCTGATTAATACCAATCGGGACCTGCTGAATTTGCTTGTTTTGACTCAGATTCAAAAATTTCCTGTCTTCAAAAGTGTTCCAAACCCACGGCGAAGTAATCAGGGGAAATTTGGAGCTATTTAATATGTCCAGAACCTACTTCTCATATCTAGAATCTGTGATTTATTTTAAATCGTTTTTTATTGTTTTCTTCTGCTTTACTGAATTTCTTTTTTTAATAAAATTCTAAACTTTAGCTATTATTTTCAAAATATTACTTTTGAAACAATTTTTTTTAACCAGATAATACCTCTTTACATATTATATTCAATAATTCCATGTATTATAAAAATGATTATTGGGTCTACGACGATTTGAGTAGATTTTCTAACTTAAATAATTTCAAGCAACCACTTGTATGGGAGTAGATTACTGTGCGTAGGCGTCACTGCGCCGTACGAGCCGCGTTTTTACTCTTTATAAAAATACAATTATGTAGTGACCCAATACTGATTCATGTCTAACTATTAAAACAAAAAGTCTATAACCAGTTAGAATTAATAACATGAATTGACTCAATTTTACGCCAACTCCTTGTATTGTCATAAACTTCGTACGGGAATATTCAGACAGGACTGTCTGCTGTTTAAACATACTGATTACTCGGTTTCCAGGTTGGATTTAGTATTATTCAAATTGCATATCTTTCAAAATGTAATTTTTAAATAGTGTATAGAAGAAGAATATTAATGATTAGTTGTATGCAAGTATTGGTAATTGAATGTATAGAAATGTGTTCTCGTTATAGTTTATAATTCTTATATAACTAAATAAACATGTCAAAATTTATATTAATATTAAATTGTTTATTAAAAATATTAACTATCTTCAAATAACCACTGAATAAGAAACTCATTAAAAGTGTAATATAATAAAATTAGAAAAGTGCGGTGGCAATTGTGTAGTAAAATATCGTTTGCAAATATAAATAACCTTGGAAACTATTGTTACTGTTAGAGGTTTTGTCTTAATAATATTATGAGTATTTAATTGGAAATTCTTTGGTAAAAAATCATACCAAAACAAGAATAAATTTATAAAATAGTGCCTGTTACAGATTTTTCTAATCAAGTTGTGCAAATTTGAAAATGATGTATAAGTGTTTGTGTTTAAGTAGGCATGTTGATATGAGGGAGCGAGAGAGAGATATAAAGACAAAGAAAGAGATGGAGATAGAGATGTTCAAGCTTGAAACTGAATCTATTGCAATCTAAACCAAAAACCCTTCAAATATTAATTAACACGTATATTCAAGAATGGTGCTAAAATTATAAAGTGAGAAGAAAAAGTATTTTTTAAACTATTGGAAATAGAATGCAGACCTTATTATCCCTGACTACATTTTCAGGCAAAAAATCTAGTAATTACTAGTTTTTGGGGTCAATAGACAGTATAAAAAAGATAGAAGTGGCATATTTATCAAAATGTGTAACAACACGTGTTACCAGTTAAAACAAATGAATTTTAAATAAGCCATTCACAATAAAGGGGTCTGTCCAACCCACCTCCGTCCAAAATTATCATTCTTTCCCGTTTCCGCACGCTTGAGTCACATATTATTATTTTATTCGCAACAAGCTTTAAACGGATTTAAAACGTTCAAAAATTTTAATCGGTTTACAATATTTTCGACCGCTCATCGCGATACATGGATTTTGCAGGAGTAAAAATTAGCCGATTTACCTAAACTTATTTTTCTTGAGGAAACTTAAAATTGCGAAACTGTAATACTGCAATATGAGTTGTAGATATTGAATTAATTACTAAAATGTGGATTAATTTAGTATCTACATGCAATACAACAAACTGAATAATGAGAAGACGAAAGTCTGCTAATAGGGTTTCATGGGTATTAGGGTATTATAATTTAAACTTTCGCTATTTTATTTAAGGAAATGTTTGCATTTTTCTATGAATTTTGAACATACCTACATTATCATGATGTACAAAAAACATCATATTTAAATTTCGTGAAAGAAACGATGAAGCCTGCGATGGTCCTCGTAAATAATGTAGCCATTCAGTTCGATAAAATAATTGGGATATTTCCCGCATAATATAATGGTTAAATATAACGGCAAAAGTAAAAATAAATAAAATACAAATTTAATGACATACTTTAATATACTTGCCAAATGTCTGAACTAAAAAAAACAGTATTATAATAGTACTAGCGTGACCCGTGCGAAGTCTTCGCATTATAAATTATTCAACTCAATTTAATAAATCAAAATTGATTGCAGGTATTCAATTCATTTCTAATTGTGCACACTGCTTATTACGTTTTTATTCCATTATGAAGCTCAGATGACAGATCAAACAAATATTTTACTAAAATTGACATATAGAGGCGCAAGTATCAAAAGCATTGAGCTAAAGCGCCACTTTATTTATACGTGAGTGGATTTGAAATTAAACAAAAATTTTACGGACCGTCAATCATATTGACGTTAAGCCGTTAGATGGCAGCATTGCTGTTTTGTGTATATAATTTTAATAATTAATTAATTTGCAAAAACAATAGCAATAATAAATTTTTTAGTTGTGGATGCCGGTAGAGCAAGCAATTATCTATAAAATGATATATAATTTATGTGGATTAGTTATGAGGTTTTTTCTAAGAAGGGAGAGTAACATCTATGCAACAAGCGTATTAATATATATGATGATGAATATTTTAAGTCTAAAACAAAAAAAATATTACGATAATTTTATTTTGTAAGAGCTGTCAACGATAGATTCTGAACGACATTAAGAAATTGTTTTGATACAAATCTCTTTTTTTGAGATTTTAATTATTTTAAACATCGTGTATGATAAACATGCATATAAACATTATCATTTAAGTATTCAGTAGTTCTCTGAGGTGTTCTGTGATCTGCATATTTATCAACCGTTCACTATGATATCAAGCTAAAGCTACAAATTAGATTAACAGATATTTTTAATTTCAATTACGAAAATTAAATTCTATGAATTCGTAATGATTACGAGTACAAGAATATTTACTATGTGAATTTAAACAAGAAAATAATAATATGTAATCTTAGTTATAATTTCGAAAATTGATATGAATGATAGAAGATGTGGGAGTAATTTAAAAAAAAAATTTTATTATATTTTAGGTTCCTTCCCAAAGGGTTCTAAGTTTTCAAGGGGTTCCCCCCGATTCTCAAAACAAGTGATAATTAGTTGCTAAAATGCTATCATGTGGTTTTAAGCTTTCAGGGATTCCAGGGCAATGAAGCTACTGAAGACTTTATAAATTTAATAAATAACAGCTTTGATAATGTAGACAAAATAATTTTTTATTCCAAAAGGTATGCTCACATTCAAAATTTGTAAAATTTCTAAATCGCACTTTATTCTTCAATAAGTCAAAAAAAAATTGAATTCGGCAGATTATTGCAAAAAAAAATTCAGAAAATAGTTCATTTACTGACCGAAAAAGAGTATATATTTTTTTAAATAATTGACTCTTTGTAATTTTTTTATAAAGGTGTTTCGTTAATAAATGAACACCAGTGTATTTTTAAAGTTTAGAATTTTATTAAATCGGTTACAAGATTGCTTGAAGGAAAATGTTCATGGGGATAGAGAGCAATGCAATCAAACACTTGTGGATATATCACAATTTTAAATTTTGTTTGTATTTTTCTTTTTTCATTAATCGCATATATTATTCAGGCAAAGTAAAAGTAAAGCACATTTTTAGGCGCTAATCAGCAATGAATAATGAAACTCTGCTACTTATCGCATTCGATCTAAGACTAAGGTAAACCTCATCGCGCTGAAAAAAATTTACGATACGCCAATAATAATAGTGGCGAGCGTGCCACGTCTACTTACCATCTCTAATTATATCGTAGACTCTGTCAATACATATCAAATGTCAATTTTAAGTGACTATTTTATTACGTTTAGAAGTTGGAAACCTCTGAAAGGCATTCGGACGGATGGAGTAGCGGATAAAGGAATAGATAACGGGGTGTAATTGAAACGATTTTATCATCCCGCCTCTGAAGGAAACGTTGATTACGCATAGCTATAAGAAAAATATGTTTTTATATTACTACTAAGCGCGGTTTTTATAAATATTTTTATTTTATTTTAATTCCTTCAGAAGTTTTGAAGAAATGCATGTTTGACTCTCATTTTAATTTTATTGTCTTCCATTGACAAAACCCCAAATTGGGTAAATTATTCTCTTGATAAAAAATCACAATATATAAATAAATATTTCATTAAAATCTGGTCATCATCAAAAATATTCAAATATATGAATATTGTTATGAATATTATTCAAAGACGGTATATTTGATAAACCAACTGCATTATTTACTTTCTAGCTTTGAAACCCCAAAGAGGTTCTAAGAAATTTTTAAATTTGGCCAATTTTTCTTTTCTTTTGAGAATCATCAAAAATCAACAAAAACTTTACCCCGCTCGACGTGCGTATGGTAATCGAATCCGAATCCACGCGGTGCGCCGCGCCGTCAAAGGCCGTATCGTATGCCTTGTGATCGGTTGATCACAACGACACACCAAGTGACGACGCCTTGGTGTATTGGGTTGATTTGGCTACGCGTCTACTTTACTCCCTGTGTATATTCGAGACGACCTTAATGGGTAAAGGTATATTTAATGAAATTGTACAAAATTACTTTTGTACATTGTTTATTTATTTATTATGTCAGTAGCCATCTGGTAAATATTATATTTTATCTCTAACTTATAAATATAAGTTAAAAATAAAATAGAATATTTTCTAAATATTAGTTCATTTCGGCGTCACGCAAAAGACACACCACAGACACTCACATAGAGTGCTCTTTTATGTTAACTTTCCAATCTCTTTTTCACGTTAACTCTCCAATCTCGATATCTGAGAAAGAAAGTAGAAAATGAAACTGAGGCAGTCATTCTAATAATATAAGGAAGCTTAGCAAACTGAGAGGGGTGAACAAAAGATTAATTTTCAAAATGGTCGTATACAAAAGATTCGTCATATGAGTGAAATCGCATGAAAAAAAAGTTAATACATATAAACGCTGAAAAGTAAAGTGATTTTAAGATTCTTCAAACATAAAAATAATACCGTAATAAAGCAGTATGCTTCTTTTATCGCAGGGCTATTTCGGTAGAGCGGCCAGAATCTATAACAAAATTTGTATTCGGGCATTTTTCGAGCAAATTAGAAAAATGTTTTAAATCCCGCTGACATGTTTGGTTTTATTTTTCGTAAAATATAATATAATCAGTTGTTCTAAACAATATTATAGTAGATCTATTTTCATGAGTAATACAAGGCAACTGTTTTCTTTATAAAATTATTCGTTATGTGAGTAGTTACAAAGATTGTTATAAAAAGTCCTAATTTTTACGTTTAAGAATATATGGAATCGTTAATATATTTGTTAGTTCAGTGCTTGACAATATTTTTTATGACTTATCGATATGTCGTCGTATTCAATCACATTTAGAGATAAATATTTCAAGTCTATCGATTAAATGCAGCTGATTGGAGCTAGAGAGAATAACTTGCTATTTGTTTGCCATAAATTGTCTGTTAGATGTTCTTCTAGAAATATTTACTACTAAGTTGGTTTTTAAAAACATTCCTACGTTATACTAATTTCCTTAAAATCCGTTTTAAATGCACAAGGATTTATCTCTTCACCCATTTTTCAGTTGGCGCGTGTCATCGTGGATTTTACACTAACCTTAGTAACGGCTTTGTTGTTGTACCTCTGCGTAGAGAAACCATGTTATGGTTTATTCAAGGTCACATTAGATAATTACAGGTTGGTTTATTGTATTCTTCATTTGAATTTTAAATTTAATAAATGGTATCTTTTTTAACTTTTCTGCTTGATATTTCGCTTGCTTATAATAATTCTTACAAGTACTCGATAACAAGTGTAAGCTGCATCTATCGACTTTATTGCTTCTTTTTGTGGTATTTTAACCACTTCAAAAAAGGAGAAGTTCTCCAATCAATACATATGTATAGCTGTAACTCGATGATAGATTTCATGAAAATGTGATCAATGTCTAGAGATGGACTACGGATATATCCTAAGAAACTCCTCAACCAATTATTTCGTGGTTCCCCATAACGTAAAACACGTTATGGGGAACCGCTAAATAATTGTATACTTTATAACTATTCGCGCTTTTATAATTTTAATAATTAACTTTTATAATTATTAACTTTAATGCTTTTATTCAATTTTCTTTATCCTATGATATTGTTTTCGAAGTTACATTAACTATAAAAGAAATATTTTTAATTTTCAATTTCTACCTTTGAGAAAAATGGTAAAACTTGAAAATTATAACGCAATATAATTTTTCAGACACCATTTAAAAGCTTGAGATATTTCTTAAAAAATATCATTTTGAGATATTTCAGAATAACAATTGTTATCCTCTTTTAAACTCTCTGATCCTCTTTTAAAGTTGAAAATCGTAATTTTTATCATTTTTAACAAATCGGCTGCCATTTTAATAACAATAGCAGAAGCAAAGACATGTTATATACTTCTTTATTTCAATCCTAAAATATACAAAAACATAAATTGCTGAATACTTCCTTCCGAGTATTTTAGCTACAAAAAAATTTAATAGAATTAAGGACCACTTTTTCATTTTACAATATTTTAAAAGCTATATTTTTGCAAAAAATTATACGTCTGGATGAATAAGGGCTCAATAAAAAGAAAGAAACAAGTTCTTTTACTTTCGATACTGTTTTTTAGTACTAGACTAGCCTTTATCGACACCCAACTGATATAGGGGTATATCAGTTGGGTGTCGATAAAGGCAAAAAAAATATTACCCCTCAATATTTTTATATATTCTAACAAGTTTTAATGGTTACAAAACAATCTACAGCAACTTTGAAAAAAACATTTGGTAAATTAGCTTTTTTTTATTAAAAATACTTTTTTAAAATACTTCTAAAGGTTTTTTAAGAAGTTATAAATTACGAAAGAACTAACATTTCTTTCTTTTGTTTCCAAAATGGTCCAATTTTTTTTTTCAATTAAAAAAATTAATTTCACAATAGCAAAGCAGATATTGAAACATATTTTGAAAATTTGTGAAAAATATTCATGTACCCTTCAATGTTTTTACACATTTATATATCCTTTACTAACACTACGCTGCACTTATTGTTTTATATGAATATTTCTGAGATTATCCTCTATTCTTGTGATTTTTATTTAAGCGCAACTGATTTGTTTCGGATATTTTTGTCGATAATTTTCTTATATTTACGACCTATTTCAATGACATCTTATCAAGCATAAAATTGTTTGTTTTGTCACTTTTCTGAAGGAAAGTCGTAGTCAACGAAATATTGCTGTAGTTTTTGGTATGGGGTGTTGTCAATACAGCATATGCTCGTTCTAAAAAAAGTGGTGAATACTACGGCTGAGTAAAATCGATAAGGTGCGACAATCTCCTAAGAGGACAATTCGAATGTAAGAAGAGCTCGTCAGGCCCTTTTTGCCCCAAGCAATGACATCACGAGACCATCTATAAACATCAGAGAGCAATCCCCTCCAGTCGATTAACGGTGCAACATCATTTATGGAAGCTTAGCCTGTGCTCACAACGGCCTGTGTCAGTTCCGTTGCCAAAAACTAGACATCGGCAACAATGATATGTACATTCTCATTGCCCTTAGTGTCAACAAAAATGGGACAATGTACTTTTTAAGGATGAGTCGCAAATCATTTTGTCGAGTGAGTGAGGCGAGAGTACCTTGCATTCATCAAAATCTGATTAATTTTCGCAGAGATTACATAATAATTGACAGATATGTCATTTCTGCGAAAAATAACGCCGACGAGCAATTCAAAAAATATTAATTATTTGTCTGTCGAGGAATGGAAAAGTGATCATTTAATTGTTTTCAATTCTTTCACAGTAAAAATCTTATGACCTTGCATGCTGTTAGGGAATCCATTGAAATAAACAAAAATACAACCCTAATGATTCTGCTATTTTTATCTAAATTGCCGCCAGTTACTAAAAAATTATAAAAATTGCTATTTTTGTCGAGACAAAACCTTAAAAAACAAATATTTTTTTTTTATAAAATAAAGTCTTAAAACTTTTTTAACGACGAAAACGGAGTTAGAGAAATTTCAACATTTTAAATAACGTATGGAAAATGAATTATAATAATTATTTTAGAACATATGGAATTAAAAACTAAAAAATATTATTTTTAAACCTTATAAGCCTTTAAAAACATGTTATTAAAAAAAGAACTTTTAAGAGAAGAGATCTTTTTTCAAAGTTATGCTCTAATATCTATGAAAAATTAAGGAACGGTGTCTTTTTTTTCTTTATCTTCTTATATTTCCAATGGATAATAAAATATTAATGACTGATTTCAAGAGTAAAAACGGAAGATATCGGATGAATTCTGTCCAATCAAGTTCGACTACTTTTAGTGTAAATACAATAAATCAAAAAGAGGATCATTTTCGAGTTTTTGGTCATCCTTTAATTTTCAATACCATCTTATATGCCACCGAGATGTAAAAAGTGAACAGGTGAATTTTTCAATCGAATTTTTATTTTTGACAGATATTTCATTATAATCAAATAATATCATACTATTGACTGATCAATTATTTTTTTTTGTTTTTACTTTACAGAAAGTCGAGGAAACTTAGTCAGAACAAAAACAGGTGATTAAAGTCTTGAGAAGGACCAGAAAATAAATTCCTTTCCAACGTTTCAGATGGCCACATAAAAATATGATGTTTCTAGTTGTCGGTTTATACTTTCAAACGTAAAAAATATCGTTCATAATAAAATCAAAGATTCGAAAATACATACCAATAAAGGCTTTTCGAATAATTTATGCGCTTCATTACTATTTGGTTCAGATTCAAACATTAACTATCAATATTTCTTTTAATCATTATTTTGGACGAGAGAAACTCGGGTCTATGATCAAAATAGTATTGCCTATTCAATATCATTCACATCTCGAGAGGAAATAATGAAAACATTAGAAGGTTAATCTATGTCCACTTGCCCATCTGTCTATCATAGCTCTTCGTATTGGAAACCGTTTGACGTAAAAAATTGAAATAAAGAATCATATTAAACTGCATTTATCACAATTATGAAGATTTAAAGATATTTAATTTGAAATTATTTATAAAAAAATTAACTAGACAAACAATTTTCTTTCTTATCGTGCATTCTTTCAGAATATAATATAAAATAGTTCTAGAGATATTACTAAAAATGGTCACAAAAATGTATTTTTCTTTCCATCTTCAAAACTGCTGCAGTGAAAGTTACGAAAAATTAGCGTTACTATAAATGTACTAGAAGACTATATTGATGATTCGAAATCTCATAATTTTTGAAGGATTTGCGATGTCTTTACGCCGGTTGAAGTTTTTATATACTAGAAAGGAAGTGTGAAAAAGAAATAACAATTGAAGAAAATGCCAGATAAGAACCTAAATTTAGGAGAATATATTCTGAAAGAGTCAAATTTAAACTTACATTTTATTGTTTTCATACAATCGTTAACTACTCCAATAACGCATAGAGTAAATTGCTGGTACAAATTGCGAAAAAAAACAAGCTGTAAAATGGACATAGTCTGAGACGATATCACTTCCTGATCATATACAATCTGCAGATGGTTATTTAACAAAACCATAAATAAAATGAACTTAGTCAAACGAAGGTCTTTCCTCTTTATGCTCAACATATTTCAACAAAACCAATGTAATTAGCCCGACGGTTCAAAATTTCGAGAATTTATAATCCACAAATACATTTTCTTAATTTTCTGTCTGAAAATGTGAAAAATCGCGCTCGGTTCAGCAAAATGATTTATATAACAAAATTTACTGACATTTTATTCTGATAAAATGCTATAGCGATTAGTATTTAATTAATCCAGTAGTAGCTTCTAAAGTTACGTCGCAGTTATTTGCTATCACATATATTTCTATTGATAAAAAATATGCAATGTGCCTTTTTTATTGTCAATAAAAAAATATTTACCATTTTATAAACGTCGTTTTAATGCGGACCCACCTAGTATTTTTCAAACACTTCAAAATTTACTTGGAACTTTCAAACTCTTACAAAATAATAATATTAAATAATGCTTGTGTATTCAAAGGGTTCTTTTTTTATACTAGTCTCCTAGAAGGGCATGACACTTAAGTGAGGATTTTAATGTACTTCTATGTGCTATTTAATATTGTATAATATTTATTATTAGTATATGCCACCCATACACAGTGGGCAGCATGTCCTAATTCTTTTACCAATTCGCCCAGCTAATGGCCAAAAACCATAATCAGGAATGAGTATGGTTTACGCAAAAATATTTTTATTGACATGAGCTTACTGTAAATGAATCTAAAGTTGCTCGTATTTCTTTTACAAATATTAAATCGTGCGGAATGTTGACTTATGGTACAAATTTTTCCCCGATCGCAAACTCAAGTAATAAACCTCCAAATATAATTGATTTTACTCAGTTGGCAAAAAAACCGTCTTCGTCAGCCAGTGAATCGGTCGTACACTTTTTGCCGCGGCCGACTGCTAGATTGTATGAGAGATGAACTTAATAAAACCTGTACGGTACTTGATCAAAGACTAAATTTATTTCTTAATATTAACCTTAGGTAGGTAGTTACAAACGATACCACATAGAAGGCGCTAGTAGTACATTAAATACATTATTTTGATATTAATTCTAACATCTCCACTTATCAAAATAATCTGAACTTTGTAACATATAAATTATTTTTAACAAACTAATAAAAGCAAAAAATGTTATTAATTTACAGATAGTCACCTATTAAACAATGTTTTGGATACTTAACTTTTTTACAAAATAGTTATGTTTAACACTATCTAAACCCTTGGTCAGCAAGTCTGCTGGCATTTCAGATGTTGGCATGTAGACTATCTTTATAAGATTGTTAGCAACTGCTTCTCTAACAAAATGATGACGCACATCTATGTGCTTAGTTCTTTTATTAAATAAAGAATTTTCAGACAGCTTCTGAGCGCCTTGATTGTCATTATACAATATAATTACATAATCACAACTGTTTACAATTTCAGAAAACAAGTTTTTTAAATAAATAGCCTCTTTACAGGCTTCGGCAATTGCCATATATTCTGCCTCTGTACTTGATAAGGCTATAGTACGTTGTTTTTTACATTCATGTGAAATAACAGTTCCAGAAAGTTTAAAGTAGAAACCTGTATAGGATCTCCTATCTAGTGTGTTTGAAGTCCAATCTGCATCAACGAAACCCTCTAATTTACAATTATCTTTGATAAACATTAGGCCATAATATTTAGTTTTACATAAGTATCTTAGGATGCGTTTCGCATGCTTCCAATGAGTATAGGAATATAAATTATTAAATTGGCTCAAATAACTCACACTATAGGAAATATCTGGGCGAGTCAAAACACTTAAGTACATTAAGCTTCCTATTAGTTGTTGGAATGGATATTGTTTACAAACATCTACACTTTTCTCTAGTTTTAAATTTTTCTCAATAGGAGTACCAACAACTTTACAGTTTGTCATATTAAATTTACTTAAAATATGGTCTACCAACTTTTCTTGATCTAAGGAAATATTGCCATTCTGATACATTTTTACTCTCATACCCAAACATTGTTTTAATTGCCCCAAATCCTTAATTTTAAATTTTGACATTAAATTTGTTTTTAACTCCTTAACCATATTACTACTGTTTGAAAAAATGAAAAAATCATCAACAAAAATTGCTATTATGATGTGCTCCTTTTCACATTTTTTTATATACAGACATGGTTCTAACTTTGACTTAACAAAATTTAATTTTAATAAAGAATCATTTACTCTTTCGTTCCAAGCCCTGGCTGATTGTTTTAGACCATAAATTGCACGATTTAATTTAAGAACACTATTTTCTTCACAATCTAAATTAGGGGGAACTTGCATATACACTTTTTCATTTAAGTAACCATTTAGGAATGCTGTATTTAGATCTAAGTGAGTAATTTCAAGGGTAAGTTTGACACTTAAAGCAAATAGAAACCTTAGTGTAGAGTAACGAAGCACTGATGAGTATGTGTCAGCGTAACCCACACCTTCTTTTTGGGTAAAACCTTTTGCCACCAGTCTTGCTCTATATCGCACACTATTATCACTTTCGTACTTTTTCTTGAATACCCACTTACACTGTATCACTCTATCAGCTTCTTTCCTATCTACAAACGTCCATGCTTGATTATCGTCGAAAGCTTTCAGTTCATCTTCCATCGCTTGTCTCCACTGTTCCTTGTCTGGTCCATTTATTGCTGCTTCATAACTGAGTTCTTCATCACATGATTCCAGATTATCCAGAAGACAGAGATTGGTCATCCCATATCTTTCTACTGGCTTTCTTTTACGCTTAGCTTCAATTTGAACTTCATTCTCTGCAAAAGACTCTTCTTCAGTAACAGATTGATACGAGTCATCTTGGGAAGACGATGATTCACAAATATATGTTGAATCATTTGGATCTGAACCTGGATTTTCTATTAAACTTTCATCTTCTTCTAAGTTTTCATCTTTCTTTGACTTATTTTCACAATCGTTTACTACAATCTGAGCTTCGTCCAACTCCATTTTCTCCATTATGATGACATCTCTGCTCGTAGTAACTTTTTTAGTTCTTGGGTTATACAATCTATATCCTTTCACATTATCTGGATACCCAACTAAAATTAATCTGTCAGCCTTCTTATCCCATTTTTGTCGTTGTATTTTGGGAACATGCACCATTACTTTACTGCCAAAAATTCTAACATGGCTGAGGTCTGGTTTCTCACCTGTCCACCTCTCAAATGGTGTCATGATGCCTAAACTGGCGGCTGGTGTTCTGTTCTTTAGGTAAACTGCAGTATTTAATGCTTCAGCCCAAAAACTTTTGTCGAGACCTGCTTCAAACAATAAACATCTTGCCCGTTCAACTATAGTTCTGTTGAACCTCTCTGAGAGTCCATTCTGCTCTGGAGTGTGAGGATTGGTCTTCTGATGGACAATACCTACTTGTTTTAAGTAACTTTCCATCTCACGTGAACAAAATTCACCTCCATTGTCGGTTCTCAGTATTTTTATCTTGTTTCCAGTTTGATTCTCAACTAAACTTCGAAATTCTTTGAAATGCTGGAACACCTGGTTCTTTTCCTTCAAGAAGTAGACAAAAGTCATTCTGCTGGCATCATCCACAAACAGAAGAAAGTACTTCGCCAGACCAATTGACTTGGTCTCCATCTGCCCGCATAAATCTGAGTGTACTACATCCAGTAGTTTTTCACTTCTATGGTTTGCTGATGGGAAAGGGAAACGTGATTGTTTTCCCTCACAGCACACTTCACAATTGTGTATCTGTATGTCAGCTTTCTTGTGAAAAGAAACTCCTTCTACTGCTCCTTCTTTCATTTTTTGTAAGGACTTACTATTTATATGTCCTAACCTTTTATGCCATGTTGACATTGCCAATAACGAGTTCTCGAATTTTTTTGTGTTTAACTTGTACACTCCATTTATCAAATTTGCTGTACCAATAAGCTCATTCACTTGGTTGTATATCAAACAGGTATCTTTTTTTAATACAACTTTATTTCCTTTAGCTATAAGTTGGCTTACGGATAATAAGTTTGCCGTGAGATTCGGTATATACAATACGTCCTTCACAATCACGTCATACTGAGAACTGTTCACACATGTCGTTATCTGTGTTTCACCAACACTAACTACAGGCACCGTCATTTGATTTGCCACTACGATTTCTTTAGGTTCGTGTACTGGTCGAGTTCGGAGTAAACATTTTTGGTTTGACGTCATATGCGCGCTTGCGCCTGAGTCGATGTACCAGTCTTCTGTGTTATAATAACCGTTGAAAAACGCCGCGCTAAAAGCATTCAATTGTTTATTTGCTTTTAATTCAGGACACTTATTTTTGTAGTGGCCCATCTTCTTGCAATTATAACACTTTATTTGTTTACTGCTGGTTGACTTTGACATTTGCTTGTCAGTGTTGCCTTTTTTATTTCGCTGTTTTGACCAAAATGCAGAGTCGATTCCAGTAGTGCCAACCTCCGAACACATATCAAGTAACTTTATTTTAATGACGTCAGCGCTAATGGCTATTCCAGAGTGTTCTATTGCCATTATCATCGGTGAATACTTATCTGGAAGTACCGCCAAAAGCAATGACCCAATCAACTCGTCTGTGATTTCGAAACCTGTCCCTTTCAATTTATGTGCTGTCTCAACCACTTGAGATACATAGGATGTCATGGATTCGCAGTTATCGAGGAGTATTGAAATCAATGTACGAAGCAAACTTATCTTTCGTTGATACCCCGTGTCGTCAAATAACTGTTTTAATTTCTTCCACACACCGTTCACTGTAGTTTCACTTTTTATATGCACATATAATGAACAGTCAATTGTCATAACGAGTTTTGCTTTACCTTTTTTCTTCTCAGATTCACTGATAGTTGCCGGTACATTTTCAATGTCAATGCCTTCAAGTAACAAGAAATTACTTGTTGCAAACGCCCGATCGTCGTAATTTTCGCGTCCTTTGAGTTTCGACACATTTACTAAGTACCCCGACGTCGACATAGTTACTTTCGCACGAGAAAATAAAAAAGATTTTAGCAAATGTGGGTCTGGGCGCATAACCTAATAAAACGTGTACGGTAGTTGATCAAAGACTAAATTTATTTCTTAATATTAACCTTAGATAGGTAGTTACAAACGATACCACATAGAAGGCGCTAGTAGTACATTAAATACATTATTTTGATATTAATTCTAACAGAACTAACCAGAACTAGAGAATTAATAATTTATAATTAATATAGTCCACGATCACGTACATGCATAATTTGTAATGGCTAGCTAGTCAAAAAAGAGCGAGCATTGAAATGCTAATAAAATGTTATTCGTTTTCAAAATGTTTAATACTAATGAAGTTTTTACGCATCAGAAAATACATTATGAGGAATTATATATAACAAATTAAGGGATCTAACATTTTAAAACATCTCATACATTTTAAACTTTCAAAAACAATAGTACTTAGAATCTTACATGAACATTTGGTTATCAATAAGATCAGTGCAAGGTCAGTCCCCAAACATCTTTCTATTGTTCAGAAAAAAAAGTGTGAGGTGTTTAACTAAATTTTCATCCCTCTGTGAAGGCAGAAAGAAGTTTTGAATTCAATTGTTACGGGTAATGAAGGCACAGACCTTTGTTATGATCTTCTCTCTAAAAATGAGTCGATATAATGGCGGCATTCGGGTTCACCGTGGCCAAAAAATCAAAGGTGATACAATCGTAGAAAAGTATTATGGGCTCAATCTTTTGGGATTCTGAAGGAATTTTAGTGATAATTTTTTTAATAACATACAGTATATAATAACATAATAAAAGTACATAATAAAATACAAAAAACAGTACGTAATAAAATACAGTAGACACAGTAACGGGCAACTACTACCCTTCTTCGCTACATCAATTATGAGATGCTGTTAAGGAAAAACGTCTAGAAAAACTAACGCGAGGAGCATTGCTGTAATGCGACAAAACATCGGTTCACACATCGGATGTTTCTAAGGCTGCCATTAAAGAATGCAGTTCCACAGAATTGGATTATCCGCTTTATAAGGCCGACCTAGCCCCAGGCGACTATTATTTATTCTTAAAATAACATTGGACTTGAGAGGGAAGAAATTTTACAATAGTGATAAAATTAGGTAAGCGTGCTTGGTGTTTGAGACATTCTGAGGAAAAAAACTCAGACTATTTTTTTATGGATAGAGAGCCTACCTGGTATCTGAAATGTTGTGAAAAGTCTACTGAACGTATAGGAGACTACATTGGAAAATAAAAATAGTTATTTGAGATTTACTCTTGTTTATACAGTCCACCCGGAAACTTTTGGCCCTTACCTCGTGTGTTCTAGTGAAAAACGCCATTAAGCGGTTTAAAATACACTTAGCACCATGGGTACATTGTGTACATGTAACAAATACGCAACGAGTGGCTATGAGATTTTATTGTGGTTATACTAATGCAATATAAATGGATTTTTGAACATATTAAGAATCCACAATCTCTAATTGAGTGAATTGATTGCGATGAAATGAGAACTAAATATTACTTCAAGTTCAAGCCAAATTCTTTCTAAAAACTTTGTGCCAATTAGGTCAGTAGCTTTTACGTAATTCACAAAAAAACAAATAGAGGATTTAATACATTCTATTACTTATCCTTCATATTGTTTAATATTTTCAGTGTACAGTCTGTACTAACTCTGTCTACACACAAAGTTTACACTTTTATAATATATAGAGAATTACTTTTAGTTCCATAATATTGTAGCAGCTTCTTTAAATTTTCTACGTATCCGTTATAGAGGAAAGAAGCAGAAATAGGATTCTGAGAATTACAGTTCATCACCAAAGAGATACAAACAAAATGCAGTTACACCGGGCATCTGCTAAAGCAACCTTGTGAGCCTCTACAGTTCTTTTTTACTACCCCTCTTTTTTCTGTATTCTTACCGCAGGCACTGATAATTACACTCTCTTGAAACTTAATAGCCATTACATTAGGACAAACTGATCATTTCCACAATTTGGAAAAATCATCGAGCTCTCGGTGGAAAATTTATACAAACATGTGACAGGTACAGATAATTTTTTAGACTGAACAGGATTGTCCTCTTGGATGGAAATAATTTTTTAAAAGAGAATGAATGTGAATGGTGCCTTACGCTGCCATTATTGCCGTATGAATTAATAAAAATGATCCATTAATTTTCTTGTATACACCTTTTCGGCGATGGATTTAAAAAAAATTATCAACACCGGGAGGAAACAAAGACAAAAGAGTTCAAAGATTCTTTTGAAAATAACATAATTAGATGATTGTGATTTCAATTCACGAAAAAAAACTCCATTTCCTTTTTTAATTTAATTTCCCTTCCGGGCCATTATTTCTATTAGTAATTGGAAAAAAAACAATATTTACAATAAAAATGAGTTTTTTATATGTTTAGGTATATATAGGAAAGTAGTTTGAAAAAACCTAAGTCCACGGACATACTGTCGCGGTAAATACTTCATCCCTTGTTCTTCGTTGAGTATGGAAAGTTTGACGTCATTAGCTTTATTTGGTTTTGGGTAATCGTACTGTTTATATTCAAAGTCATTACTACAATTAATGAAATTACTGTACTATAGGGAACCTATTATTGTAGTTTCTCATTCCTACAATAAATAGCCTTTCATACCTCAAAAAAAAATCTCAAGGGACATTTTTTAGATAGCTAAAAAGTGTTTATTAGCAAAGAATAAGTTCCAGAAATTTTTTGTAGCATGTAAAAAAAAATAAATGCATGCTGAATAACAAAATCCCATGTAGTTAACGAAAAAAAACGTAAATTGTCAAAGAAATGCAAAATGGTAATTTAGCTTCCAAACAATGGTTATTGCTTTTTGCGATTCTAAGTGTAAAATTCTAATTCATTACATACTAAAAAACTCTATAATTAATGGAGTTTTTACGCAGGTCTTTCAAGAAAAAAATAAAGCCTTACTGGAAAAAAACAAACTCGTTAAAGAAATTTTGTTTTTGTGAGACAACGCACTGTGTCATATATAAGACCAGCCTTGAATACAGGAAAGAAAATGACTAATTGATAAGTTATAAGCTAAGTTCTATTATATGTAGTGATAAGTTATATTAAATGTCTCTTTCCACTCTTACCTTTAGTAATGGGTGTATTTATAAAATCTCGTGGTAAAATATTTTAGTATTCTAATTTATTTAAATTTTTTTTAACTAAAATAAAAGAAATCAAAATTATGAAGTCCATACAACCCAAGTATAACCTCCACTTATAAAGTCAAGATATTTACCATCTGAAGTATCAGCAATTAAGTTGTGTTTTGACCGATGCCCAGGTTTGCTTCAAAAATAAATTTTCATTCCCATGTCAAACAAAGACTATATTTGTATGAAAGAAATGTTTGAAGAGATTACATTCGATAACACAAAATTGTGTGTAACTTTTTACAACAAACTCTACAAGGAGCATTTATTACGACTCGTTAATTATTTCGATTAAAATTTATGAATTGTTTGAAGACATATTAGCTTGCTTTTGACATTGGAAATTTGATAGTACACCTGTTCCCTCTTTGTAATTTTTCAACAATTTATTTTCCTTTTTAAATGACTGTAATTGTTTTTGTATAGTTTTTTAGATTTTTTTTTTAAATTTTGTATTGTCATTGGTTCTTGTACAAAATTGTTACGTGTACAAAATTTCAAATAGTTCGAATACCCCACAATGGGTAAACATTTAATTGAAAGATTCCGTTACATTCATTCATACATGTATACATACATACAGATGTATAAGTAATGTTAATAATAAAAATATGCCAAAAAGAAAGTCTTAATGTTGATAGCAGATAAAAGTATTTAATTAAACTTTGTAATTTCATCTTTAATAAAACAAAATTAAAATTGTTATTACCAAAACAAATTACAAAAACGTAAATGAGCTTCAACTTTAAGGGTTATATTCTACCATTTTGGGGTCCCGGTGACCTTTCTCCTGCCCCATCATCAAACTCTAGATACTCATTAGAACAATAATATTCAACGAGAAAAGTCAAATAGGCTTAAATCCTAGAGGATTACGAAGTTCCAATGATCGCCTTCCGCCTCGTTTACCAGACTCTTCATACCACCTAGGACCTGAATTATCATCGAAACCAATCACAAGAGTCCAATATCGAGGGAATCATACTCAAACATCAGGTATTAGATGTAACCTAGGTCCAGAGTACTTATCGAGACAAATAATAAATAAACCTAAATAATACGAAGTTGTGATGTGTAATACACATATTTTCATAATTTATTAGTTCTACTTATTTCCATTTTATTGATGTATTATGTTATCATTCGGTGTTCATTATCAGGCTCTGGATACTATATAGGAATAAAGTCTTATTTAAATATATCAAATAATACCAAACTCGATGAGATTACATTAATTTTGAGTTATAGTGATTTTCAATTCTATCTTCAGATTTTGGATACCACCTAGGACCTAAAGTTACATTGTCTTATTGTGAAAGGGTTAAAGCGTTTTATTGTGACCACCCTATGGCTTCATCAGTACACCCTGTAAAAACCTGGGATATGAGAAATCATGGGGACAAATCTAAAATAGTCTGCTGTGAATTTCCTGTGATCACTTTCTAGTCACATTATTAGCGCCTAGTAACTATGTAGAACTAAACGACTTATCGAGGCAAATTAAATGGGACCCATCCTGTAAGTTTACACAATGTCCTTGTTGAGTACCAATGATGTTAAAATATAAAAACCAGTTTACAAATTATACTAATTTGTGTGTTAACAAAAATATAAAAATGTGAAAAAATTAAAAAAAAACATTCGTGTTTACAAATTAGTTTGAAATTAATAGCTAGTTGCTAGCTAGTTACTATATAGACATTTATTGAAGGCTGATCGTCCCTTGCTGGAAATTGAAGTCTGTGAGCTATGAAAGTAGCTACATGATTTTATCTCTTCGTATTCTGTACCCATTTTTGAATATGATGTTCCTAATTTGGATGATAGGTGGTGATCTGTGAGCCTGTTGCAAATATTACTCTTATCTAAATTAGAATAAACATTGCCATGAGCTTTTTGTTTTTTTTCCTTTTCTTCTGTTTCATTTATTTTTTTTAATTGAGCTTATTCCTTATTGAAAACGTTTATTTGACACCATTTATTGTAATTACATAAATTCTAATTTCTCATAGATAATCCTCAAGGCTGCGACAAATTCTTTTGATTCTATATAATCGTGCAAAGTATAAATTATTGCATTTCTTTATAGAGATGCAGAAAACTAATAATTTCAGTTTAAAGTTTTAATATATACCCAAATTTTATCAAGTAATTAATTTTGCCCTGCAGTTTCGTACCGTTTCGGACGCGTTGAAGTATTAACGAAATTCGTATAAAATATATTCTACACCAGTAGGAAAGCAATGCCACAACTTAGCTTTCTTACTTTGGTGTCATAAGGAAATTTTATATATTCAGCTTCGACTTTTTTAGCCCTAAATCCCTTCCTACATTTTGCATTTACTTTTTCTATGGAGATTAATAAAAAAACAGTATTCTATTTATTATTATATTCATCACTTGTTTCAAAAGCCACTCGCCAACAAAACAAGATTGGTAAGTTTTTTAACAACATTTAGAAAGAAAATTAATTTGATGCTCAATGCAGATAGGCGTTTCGCAATTGTTGCAAAAGACTTTACTTTTTCTGTCCTTGAAATAGGTGGAGAATCTACAAAGTCTTTGTTTACTGACACTAGGTAGTGGTCTATCAGGGTTACCGGGCGTTTCGAATATAGCTTTTATTATTTGGTGAATAATGTTGGACAAATTTGGCCAATTTTGTGATCAATCCAAATAAGATGTTATATGTATAGAGATAAAGTCTTCAAATAAGTCCACGTATTGGGTACATTTCTTTTATTTATTAATGAACCAAAGTTCCACTAAAGTTGAACTAAATTTATATCGATAGAATTCAGTAACTTGTAGAACCTACTTTAGGTGAATAACTGTAATATCATGTTCAACTTATATTTTAATTTACAATATTATTATTATGCCATATTTACCTAATTTATTGAAGATATATATTCGGAAGGGGCGCCAGATTCTGTATCTAATTAGCTATTCGTTTTTCGTGCAGTAGTTAAGGGGAGTTTAAAAATCAGTACTTATCTTTACAATATTTTGGTCCCAATCGATCTGCTCTCCGACGTTCTTTGTTTATTCAACAAAATGCAAACAGTTCCAAAGAACTCAAACTGAGACACAGACATAATAATTCGTATAAAATATATGGTCCACAAGCCAGTCATAAATTTTCATGAACTCGATTTTTTTCCATTTTCTATAGTTCTTTAAAAAATTCTCTGTTTCATCCTATCGATCCTAGACCAATAGGAAAGCAATACCACAACTTAGCTTTCTTACTTCGGTATCATAAGGAAATTTTATATACTCAGCTTCGACGTTCTAGTCCTAAATCCCTTCCTACATTTTGCATTTACTTTTTCTATGGAGATTAATAAAAAAAACAGTATTCTATATATATATATATATATATATATATATATGTGTGTGTGTGTGTGTGTGTGTGTGTATACCGTTATTATTATTTTTACACATTATTATTTGTAATTTGTTTTGGTAATAACAATTATAATTTTGTTTTATGAAAAATGTAATTACAAAGTTTAATTAAATACTTTTACGTGCTATCAACATTAAGACTTTCTTTTTGGCACGTCTTTATTATTAACTTTACTTATACATAATATTGGAAAAAGTAAACCTTACTACTTTTCCCAATTTTCATGTTTCTAAGTACCTTGATTTACAGAACGTCTCTTTTTATTCATTTTATGATTCAAAGACCAAGGAAGATGCTTTGGTTTTTTTAACCATGAAGTGAAATATTAACTAAATAAAACTTTATTAACGCCTTGGCTGACTTGATCATTACTTGATCTATATTTAGGTAATATTTTTTAATCTTGCCTTAGCTAGCTGGTCAAAAATGATCTGCTTTTATTAAATGGACAGTATTTTAATCTCGCTTTTGCTTTAATCAAAGAATCATCATGCTTTATTAACTGAACGGAATTTTAATTTTGCTTTGACTGGCTGAATCAACTTGTTTTATCATTATATTTGCATTTTTTTTTACAGCTACGTTACACTTTGGTTCTGCCTTTTCTGTATCAAAAATTATCCTGTTGAATACTAAATTATATTACGAATTGAAAAATACTTTTTAAATAAATGAAAAATAGCATAGTTGCAAATAGTGTAAAGAAAAAGTTCTAGATTCATATTTTCGCAATAAATAATGGTTAACAATTTTATCACCATTATTAAATCTGCTTTTTTTAATTTTGATAATATACTTATAATTCGTGTGCTAAAAATATTTAAATCCCTCCTTCAGTTTTGTAAATTGATCCAACATCATGAGGTGTATACATTGTTGCCAGCACCATATTTCACCGCTTGTATAAAATTGTTTGCTTGTGGTGATTCATTTTCTTTCTTCTAGTTCTATTTTCGACTGTCTACATAATATCTATTACTTTTGCTCTCATCCGACCTACTAACCCTCATCCAATCATCTTCAGTCCCGTTAATATATTGTTTTGCAAATACTTTTCTAGCTTGAATATATTTCGTACTAAGAAGAGTTTTTTTTCTTCTCGACAGCTCGCATATTTGCTTTGCGTAACGCTCGAATAACAATCCACTTACTCACATGTGCCAGCGTCTCGCTGTAATAAAATCGTCGCCGCTTCAGAAGCTGAAGACTCTATTAGATAATTTTTAGTGAGACCACCAACATTAAGTACTATAGGAATTTGGCTCTCCGTATTTACGAAAAGTTAAAAAAGTTTCGTTTCTTTTTTTTCATTTTATGATTTAATTGCCGATTCTGAATCGCTCCTAAAATCCTCAATAACTGGCTAGAATTTATTCCTTTATATAATAATATTATATAAAGGGAAAATATACTTTATATAATAAATTATACTCGAATCAAACATTAATAAAAAATATAATATATTTCTTGAAACGATTGATTATGTGTTAGACATTGAACTCGGTCGGTCAATGCCGAAGGGAGCTGTATTTATCCGAATAGTAAACTCGCTTGGCCGATGCCGAAGTTTACCCGATTCATCGTTACCGGCCCGAGCGTGACGGCTCAATTTCATTCACTGCTTACAGTGTAATATTTCAAGTGTGCAAGTTTAATATTTTTATTTGAGAGTAATTTAATATAATACACCTATGTTATTGTATTTATTTATTTTAGTTTTCATTTCTATCTTGTATTTTGTGTACAAGTATTTCAGTGTTTTTTCGCTGTTATTTAAATTTTTTTTTTACTGCTTTGAGCTCGTCTCACATTGAATATTCTCTCGCATACAAAATTGAACATTCTAGTAATTAGATCTATATTAATAGACCTATTTACTATAATATTCAATGTTTTGGAAAAAAATTACTGCATGTATATTTTATTTTGATTGGAAAATACGGAAATTATATTTTACTATTCGACTTAAACTTACTCATGCTCCGCGACACCATTACTATCGTTCACGTTATCTGTAGGGCTGCCTATTTAGTTCTAGCAAATTTTCATAGATAGCACTATTCAAAAAAATTTAATCCCCTTTGTAAACCTAGTTATTTTGTTTTCTATATTGTAAATCAATAAACGCATTTTAAATTTTTAAATGATTATTAAATTCCACTACAAAACATTGTTGTTGGCAATTTAATAAACACAGAAACACCGAGACAATGTTCACTATTTAACTTAATATTGACTCACGCTCCGCGACACGATTATTATCTTACAAGTTAGCTGTAGCGCTACCTACGTAGTTCCAGAAAATTTTCATAGATGGCGCCACCCAACAATTTTTCTTGATTATTTCATATCGTCATTTTATTTTCTAGATTGTAAATCAATAAAGGCGTTTTAAATTTTTAAATGATTATTAAATTCCACTACAAAACATTGTTGTTGGCAATTTAATAAACACAGAAACACGGAGACAATGTTCACTATTTAACTTAATATTCACTCACGCTCCGCGACACGATTATTATCTTAAAAGTTAGCTGTAGAACTACCTACGTAGTTCCAGAAAATTTTGGTAGATAGCGCCACCCAACAATTTTTCTTGATTATTTCATATCGTCATTTTAATTTCTAGATTGTAAACCGATACCACACATTTTAAGGTTATAAGCTAGTATTTAATTCCATTACACGACAAACAACTATGTCGCGTCTATAGCAATCTAATAAACACAGATGATCCGGTATTTGTATTAACATAGCCTTTATTGACGTTTTTACTGACTTTTTTTAACGCTAATATTTTTACTTTTTTCGTTGCTTTGAGCCTGCTTTAATACAAATGAAATTATTCGAAACTCATTGTTTTGAAAAAAAAATTCACTGCACACATATTTAATATTGATTAGGAAGCACAGGGACGATGTTTACTATTCGACTTGGATGCCGCGGATAGCTGCTGTTGCTTGATATTCGGCATTTTTTTCATTGTTCGTCGAATAGCGAATAAAAGTGCCTATTATTCAACAACAGCGAATAATTGTCTGACATCAGTTGTGAAAAATAAAACTAACGATTTAGACAGAATTAAACTATAATTAAATTTTACCCTGTATAATCAACAGTATAAATAGGGATTATTATTGTTTATTTAGAAATTATCATTAAAGTGGGGTACTGATACTTATTCGTACTCAAAGCTTGTGATTGTATGAATTTACAATTCTCTCAATATTGCTGAACTGACGTATTGGTCAGTTTCGGTAGTAGTACCATTCTTGAGTTGCTCTTTCGAAGGCAGATTCTTTGCAGATTCTTCGAAAAGGATTCAAAATAATTTATGGGTTTCGTACCGACTTTTTCACTTTCTTTATCTAAACGAGGCCTTTTGGACGCCGCTTCTGAATCTGAATCTTTATCACCCTCATCATGTAAAGAAAGATTTAGCGATTATCTGAAGGTAACTCTACGTACCCTTTCGGCTTGGGCAGTATCAAAGAAAAAGTTCTTGTAGCGGAGATCTAAAAATGTCGACAATATAACTTACGTAATGTCTCCACGTTAAAACGCGTATCCGTATTTTCTTTTAAGTTCTCTCGGAAATCATGATTTGTTCCGTATTTTGAATCAGCGTATCTTTAATTTGGTGTCTGGATATTTTAGTTGTTCTTGGAATCGCATCTGAAACAGGTGTATATGAGGAACTTGCTAGTTCGTTAATTCCTCGAAAGCCTCCAACGATTGTTGTACTGATCGCTGGTGAAATGAACCGTCACACTGAAGTAAGTAGAGTTTACGCCTTTAACCACATTCAGGCTATTATCGTGAACACTCACATACGTTTTAGTGGTAGGTATTTTCCGTATCATTACACATTCCAACAGTCCTCTTTTTATGTTTAATGAAGTGTGTGATTTAGGGAAATGCATCACGTTTAGTATGAGATGATTCAATTTGAAGTTTTCTGATGCCGAATGTCCTGTGTAACTTAGAAAAGTCGCATTACCTGCTGAACAAGTCGAAAGATCATTAGTAAATATTAAATCTTCAGCTATTTCAAACGGCTCTTTATGTTTTATCCACTTTATCATATATTGATATAAATGAGAGAGTAATTTTGTCAGTGAAGTATGTCCTACCAGAAATAGATTTTGCGGCAAAGCATTAGTAATCAAACGTTCAAATCCCAAATGATGATCGGCCGTGAAAAGTGGGGCGATCATTTCACCAATTACAAGATGGTAACTTTTTGCACGACAATACTTGATGCTCCAGAGCTTCTTCTTTTCAAGTACGTGTTGCAAAGATGGTCGTACAAAAGTCTAACTCGACGTCCGGGTGGATACGGTGGCATACATTAAGAGCACGATTTGAGTTTCCATAAACTTGACCAAACTCATCTACGGAAAAGAAACTCGGTCAGAAACGTAGGGGAAGTTAGAAAAATTAGTACATATATTACAATATGTAGGCAAATTATTTATTTAAGAGTATAAAAGAATAATTACCTGATCGTTTGTACTTTAGACGATTCTGCAGAGCCTATGTTCCTGTCCTTTTTGCTGCGCGACTGGTTTTACATCACGGACAGAGCATTTCGCTGTTTTTTTCCTCCTCAAAATAACGGCAAACTTATGACTTCTACTGTTTTAAAACAAAATACTTGCCAGTATAAAAACAAAATTTTACACGTTACAAAAGTAAAGACAACGACGTCACCTCAAGCTCATTATCCGAATGAATATTAAACTAAAAGCAAGCGAATTCACAAGGGAAATTTTTAAATTAAAAACGTTGAATTATCCGGAACGAGAGTACATCTAATAGATAGCAGGAACATAAAATTCGTTATATCATGCAATTGAGGTATTTCTCGTAAAATATGTGCAAAAAAAAGGATTCCAGCGCTTATAAATGTAAGATCGATATAAACATCTGGATAATTTCGCTGTTTTCTCAGAAATCGCTGAAAAATCGTTAGATTTCGTTAGTGTACATATGGTGGAAAAAAGGAAAATTTGATACCAATATGCTCTAATCGTTAATCTAAGATATCAGATAATCGTTATCTAATTAGAAGAAATCAAATGCATATTTGATTTCTTATATTTAGTTCGACAGATTGATGACGCATACGCATTACGGGTGTCAATAATTGGAGCAACAGCACGTCATTAGTTAGATCAGTTGGTTTTTTAACCTCTCAATTTTTGCTTTTACCTTATATATTATTGTCTTTTTTCGACTCGGGCTGCGTAATGAGTGACTAATGTTAAAAGTAAAAACATATCTATTATGTATTTATTTATATTGACCCGTTTAAATTTTGGTACACGTATTTGGTGCGAATTATTCTGCGTATTTAATAGATAATATGTTTTACTTAAAATTATAAAGGTAACTTATAACGTAAAAATATACATTGAATATATTTGGCGTTAATTTTGTAGAAGTTCATTATTCACAATTAAATGAAACTACGTGATGTAGTATTATTTCTAATTTCTTTGATTTCTTTACCACAATCAAAGAAAGTAGAAATAATACTACATCACGTAGTTTCATTTAATTGTAAAAATATACGTTACAGTTAGTCAGGCGGGTGAAGAATTTATTTCTTACAAATTTACCTCAATTTTTTTATAAAACCAAAGATACATGGTCCGCACAATGCCTTAAATATCCTAAAAATACATACATGAAAGGTTCAAATACAAGTGACTTGGTAAGATACTTTGAGCATGTTTACAACATTTATTTAAAAACACACAGTGAACCATCACCTTCTACTTCAATTACCGACATTTTGTATCCTTCGATATCCAAGACCTGCCCTCAGAACTTAAAAAATCCAAATCATCTATTCAACAGTCTCTTAAATTTGAACCTGGGCAGCCCCTCGGCGAAAGAGTACTTATAGCTACAAAGATGGTCTCTTAATTTGGCAAATTACAAAATGTTATTTCATACGCGAGTCTCTTCAACAAAAATGACATATATGAGTCGGACGTAATGAATCTCATACTGAAATTTTATGAAGAAAAGAAAATTAAAATGATAAATTATATACGCCATTTGCAAGACCCATACGCCATTTGTTTAATAAAAAGGAGATATTTATGTGTTATGCTCAGCACATCGTAACTGTGACAAATGATAGCCCCAGCGTTATGGTTAAATTCGGTCGCGAGGGCCTAAGTGGAACGGCACTCTGTCTCAATCACGCTATACATTTGTCTGTCATGGCCATTTTCTACAGTAACAAAGATGAAACCATACATATCAACAATGAACGAATCGTTTCTAACGCCGATGAAAACGATAATGATTATGATTCCCCTCATGACTATGACTCGGAACTCGAAGACACAATCAACGTGAACAAAGTTTTAAAAGAAACTTGTATTTTGGTCCTGTAAAGTATTACCTTGCAACAATATGTCAAGGTAGAATTTGGTCACCAATTGAATTTATTATTGGATGTACGTACAAGATGGAATTCAACAATGCGGATCATCGAACGTTTCTTGAAACTGCAGAATTCCATCAAAAAATCACTGATTGACCTGAATCTGGCTTCAAAGTGAAATAATATCAATATTGTATGTCTTGAGTCTTTATCAGACATCTTGCATCCAATAAAGTTGTGTATTGAGGCTTTATTAAAAAAACACGCTACTATTTTGACATCTGAGGCAATAATAGACATATTGATTAATAAATTACAATCTATGAAAAGCAATTTAGCCATAACATTTTTTAATCACCTGAAGAACAAGATTAATGACCGGAGAAATGCGAACTTAATATCCTTAATGAATTACCTTCAGCATCCTACGATATTCCATATCGACAAAGACAGGTCCAATTGCTACAAAGCGACTTTGATAAAGTTTGCAGAAGAACTGTTTAATAGATTATTCCCAAATACCAGCACCTCAGACATTCCAGATAGTGACGTCCAAATCTCAATAACGCGAGGTGATGAAGAAAACTCTACAGCTTCATTTGAGTTGCAACTGAAGATGGTTATAGAAACAGCAGCTGCTCATAGTGAAAAGAATGAAATACGTCTTTCCAAAAGCTTATAATAAAAAAGGAATTCTAGCTTTTTGAATTCACTGGAAAGCGGATCCTCTAACCTTAAAGGCTTATACAAAGCTTTGACGAGTTTAAAGCCTACTTCGACAGAAAACGAACTTGTGTTTTCCTAAAGTAGAAATATCATGTTAAAAATAAGAAACCGACTTTCAGATACTACTATAAATACTTTAATATTTCTGAAAGCATGTTTTATAAACAAAAAGAGAGGGTAAACCCCTATAAAAATAGTACGGTATTCTCTTGTTAATTTTATTTTCCTTTGTTATATTATTTGAAATCTCTAGTCTATAAAAAATAAGAGTTTAAAATTGTTGATTTTCAAAAGTTTAGTTGTTTTGTATTGATAAGGTAATAAGAGTTTAATCATTTGTAAGAAATAGAAGAAGTGATTTGATCTCTGTGACTGTGAATTATTGTTATAAGTTAACACGGGAATTATTTTTTTTTCTATCCCTAATTGAGGAAGACTGATTACATAAAAAATGTTACTGATTATTTAACACACGTTTTATTTTATATTTTTAAAAGGCTCCTTGCAATTATATATTTTTCTTGAGTTCCCGGGAATTCTTGGGAATTTTCGGTCGAGAATTGTCGAATCCCGAAAAAAAAATAGTTTCAGCTATTTTTTTTCTCAAATCATGTAAATCTTTTAATCAGAAACCCTAGTGTAAGTATGCATACTTCATGACAAAAATGGTTAAAAAACAGCGTTATTAAAGAAAAGCAATGCTTGTTATTTGTTTCTTGTTTTTAATGTACAAAACGAAAATATATTACCTACTATATTTTTCACAGACGCATATTTTTAAAAGTATGGTTTTTATTTGATTTAAACTACAAAATTAAGGACTTTCGGAGTCCTCCCCTTTACTTGTGCCGTAGGACCTTGCTTATTGCCAAATTTCATAATTCTAGGTCAACGGGAAGTACCCTGTAGGTTTTGATTTATTTGCAAGTGATATAACATGAGGCATAAATGGCCATATTTTTATAGTTTTTCTTGATTGCGTTAACTTACAAGCTTAATTTTTTAAAGCTTTAAGGGATTATAGATTTGATATTAAATTCGACTCGATACTTCTACGCGTTCCTGAGAAAAAGGATCTTGACAGACCAACAGACGGACAACGAAGTGATCAATATTAATAAAATTTCTTAAACATAATTTTTACGGCCATCTACATAATCAATGTCATTTTAAGACTTGGCGTTCGTCAAATGGTCACAATTTAATACTATTATTGTAGTAAACAGCCTATAGAGGAAGCTTATTAGTTTCAATTTATGTTTTAGTATGACTTTCAATGTTTTTTTGAGTGAACGTGCAAGGATATTAACTATACATCCCAGGCATAAAGAACTCATATCTAGGAGTGGAAAATATATTTAATTGTACATCCTTGCCGTAGAAGTTTTAATTAATATTTTTGAAAGACAAGGATATTTTTCGTGTAATACCGAAAATGTTGGAACAAGAATTATAAATGATCCCGGAAGAATATCTGATCCATGTTATGAGGTCGCAAGGAATATTTCAATAAAATTCTATATAACCTAGGTATTCAAAATAATAGATCTGTATGAATAAGAAGAAAATAAAGAATGATCCCTAATCTTTTTACTTCGGAAAACACAACAAAGAAGTTTTTAATTAAAATTGCCGGATGTGAATGATTCTGCGGTCGTCGACCGATCATCGTAACGTGCCTTATCTCGACGGCAGTTAGTTACGAGTCAAGATTCTGCACCCTTAATAACCCTTTCATGTCATCAGCTGGTAGAGCGGCAGAGAATTACGAGATCCGCTTTCTGTATTCTCAAGGTCAGTGAACGTAATTATTCATATAGATGGCGAATTTTCGTTAGTCGCAAGAATTGGTACAGCAGATATTTTATTTTCTTTAATGAGCAACGATTATTTTGTTGAATATTTGTTTCTTTTATAATTCATTTAATTAGACAATGGATTCTGCCAGATTTCAGAATTTTTAAAGGTTAAGAATACAGTTTTTCCAGTGGCGTTTCTGCTATTTGGACGCGTACGGCCACAACAATATATGATGTATCAAAAATACCGTATGATACAGTCTTGTAGTGGTATAAAACCCAGGCATTTGATATTATACGATATTTTTAGTTACGAAGATAACTATAAGTGACGAAAAAGCCATCTTTCTGTCTAGATAATAAATAATTATAATCAATAAAGACATTTTATTAAAAAAATACCATGGCAAATGGTGTAATACAGTATTATTTCTTATAATAGGTTTCTGATAATAAAATATCAATGGTGTAATACAGGCCTCGCATCTCTGATGGAAAATTTTCGACGAATGTCTTGACGATATATCTTTAAAATGAGCCATGCGTGGAACTATGTTCACACTCGGATCCGCTCAGCTTATGTCATCCATATTATTATTCTGTTATTGGACGCGTTTGTCGCTGATCATATGCATACTGCAATCAAATGTATTTAAATAGTTTAAGTGGTTTAAACCATATACTAAAAATACAGACAACTTGGAAGCGTAGGAGATACCGGATGAAAGTAATAAAGAACAGGACAAGTTCTACGCCTACAACCTTTAACATTCTTGGAATGTTAGGAGCTATTTCGACATAAATCATAGTTGTCATTTTTAGATAAAATTTTCCTTAAAAAAACACGAATATTCCAACACAGACGAGAGTATACTGAGAATCTTTGACTTCATCTCTATATCCTACTCGTAATAAAAGACCGACTAGAAGCGTATAAACGGTAAAAACAGTCCAACGAAGGTTAGAGATATTTCAGAACTGCAACCCGCAATACAACGTTTAAACTCAAGCTTGAAATTTCTAACTGAAATAGATCTAGTAATATTGTCGTGATCATCCTCAGACCCTCAAGTTTGCGGGTTTGAAATATTTAAATATTAAATACAGCCAAATTGGAAGTAAACTTACGTCCATTCTTTTTAATTTTTGATATTTCTGTGATCAGTACGGGAAGGTAGAAGCGGTGAGCTCAGATTCCGTTTTGGCGTCCGTATCCCGGACGACCTAAGCAGGTGGACGTCACAATATACGACGTCCGCTTTTTAATCCAGTAAAATGCTGAATAAAAACAGTCGTAGTTCAAAAATAATTATGTTAGCAGACAAGTTCTCAATATTTTTATTTAATTCGTTTTGCTTTCTATAGTATATGCTTTCTATAGATAACATTTGAGCGTGACCTGTCAGTGTGTATGCTAATGGAGATATCTACCATCTAGTTACCTGTTGCACAGGTTCTCTAGTTACCTATTACTCTATTGCCACTGCGCACTGATTGTCAGGCAACATTTAAAAGAAAGATTTGAAGACAGGTGGATTGATCGCTGTGAGGTCATCGCGTGGTGGTACGGTCCCCTGATTTAATCCTATTCACTTTTTGCGTCAGGTTATACGGTCATATAAGAAATTAATGTACGCCAAAGAAATATAAAACATGGAAAATCATTATCATAATTGAAAGAATCCAAAGAAAATGAAACATCAACAGAATAACTACTCTAAAATTGGCGATTAGTGAATATAAATCGACGAATAAACTTTAAGTCCCAGAGAAATCACAAGAAAAATGGGAAGCTACATCTCAATAATTTAGTTTGAATTGTAATGAAAGTATGTACCCAGCTACAGCCTCTTGTATTAAATTTTGTTATTCATCAGCAAGATACTTATGACAAACATTTAAAAAACTGTTAATGACTTTTAAATTTAGGAATATGATGAATTTTACGTTTTTTTAATGAAGCAAAAAACTATAATTATATAATTTATAATTTTTGATACGAACTAGTAAATAAAGGGACGATTACCCTACGACGTTTGCATGGAGACATGTGCGGAACGCGTACACTTATATCGATAGTACACTTAGGATCCCACCAGGTTCACGAGACAGAAATATGTTTCATAGATTTGAATTATAAATATAGCTGGATCGCTTTTACGTCACAGTTATTAATATTCAATTATAACAATTGCCAATAATGATGAATGTGGTGCATCTGTCAGAAAAACTTGGTCGAAAAATAAACCTCACACTATTTATTCTATAAAACGATATCCTTATGTATTTTTCAACCCATATCATAAGTAACTTTTAGGAAACTTTTAGGTTAGCAGTTACAAAAGTTTTACCTTGAAGTTTCTGACCCTATTGACCTTAATAGAGTAACCTGCATAGCACCAAAACACTTTTACAAATCCAAAACAAAAAAAACTATTTCTAATGGCACATGTATTTATACACTCACCGTGACAGACCGAGCACGATTGTGTAAACAAAATATTCGTGCTCTACCAGTTCGTTTCGGGCGTTCTCCGATATCTACGATTTTCTAGGATAAACATACATATTAGTCTCGTTATTCAATAACAATAGCGAGATGGACGTGAAAATTTTAATAACATCACTGTCGAAAAACAATATGCAAAATAATACAAATCCATATGTATGTATAGAGGTATATAGCATATATATTTATATATATATATATATATATATATATATATATATATATATGAATGTGTGTGTGTGTGTACGTGTGTGTGTGTATCGAAAAAATGCTCAGTCAGGGACTCAAATTTAACCAAAAACTTTGAAGCATTCGTTTCAATTTCAAAAAAAACATGGACCGGATGCTGACACTGTCCAAAGGTATTTTCTGTGTACTCATTCATTCGTTTGCCTGTTTCAGGATCAAATACTCGGTGACTTGGCCATGACTCTACGATCACGATCTTTTTTAAGCAATATTCAATACAGACATAATGAATGTAATTTTTATTTTAATGTAAGTCAGTAACTTCATTAAGGCGTGTTTAAAAATTTGGAACTCAACTTTATTCCTTGTTCGGAGTGAGATCCATTACAATACACCACTGAAGTTTTGCACTTTTCTATGACTGTGTAAACTCTCACATCCGTATTTCACCACAAAATTTAAACTTCACAAATTTTTGTATAATTGTTGTAGTTTTTCGAGCTGGATGAACACAATGCACCCATACTGTCTAAGCGTCCAGCATTAACTGAATTAATTAAGGTCTTTGTCTGTGTTTTACCAACGAGGTAAAGGGATGATTTTGCGCAGCTAATTAAAAATAATAGTATGAGTATAACTGCTTCTATTTACTAGGGGAATGTTATGTAAAACTCGAAAAAAAATCGTTTTTATCGCTCAGAGGAATAACCCGCGAACAGCTGCGAAGACATCTAGCTGACCGGGTAAGCACCGCGCTCCACACAAGTATTATATATATATATATATATATATATATATATATATATGACATCACGGTGGTGATGTCTTCGCAGCTGTTCACGGGTTATACCCCCAAGTGGCGCTGAACAGTGTATTATAAATATTATTTTCGATATTCTGAAAAAAGGCATCTTTTAAATTTTACTTTAACGAAAATCAACTTATTTTCTTTCTTAGTCCGACACTTATTCCCGGACACCGTATATATATATATATATATATATATATATATATATATATATATACGGTGTCCGGGAATAAGTGTCGTATATATATATATATATATATATATATATATATATATATATATATATATATACATATAACGTCGAGACGGTGGAGAAAACGTATAAATATAATGATACCAACATTAAGTGATAATAACTTTTGATTTATGTTACCATTGGGACGATGATATTGACGTTCATAGCTTCATATAAATAATTATGCAAATACTTTTTTTTCAGTAACAGTTGTCGCGGGCCAATAACTATGGTGCACTTTTTCTGACAGGAGATAAAGCAATATAAGATACATCTGAATATGGAAATTATAAAAAAAGCTTTAAAAAGGAATGACTTAGGTTATGCAACAAAACAAAATAAAAACAAAATAAAACGAATTTTATCAAAAACCAATTTAAAAAGGAAATAAAGCTTTAATACGGATAATATTCCAATAAGATAAAGCCATGGGACATTTGTGTCCAATGATTTATTTAAACAAAATAATCCATTTTTAGAATCAGACTTGAATAAGCCAAGTCCATTAATTGGATCTAAAAGGTGAAATTTAGAAATGATAATTCGAAAGCGAGCGACAACTCTGTTTAGTAGTCAGCAGCCGTATCCAAGAAAATACTTGCCAAAATTCTTAATACCAGGGATTGTCTAAATACGCTAGGTAATTGTTTGGACCGATAAGTTTTTTTTATGATGGATATATTCTTTTGTTACTCAATTATTTAGAAAATAAATAACAGTTTCTTAAATTATGAATACTGTTAAAATACCGCAATTCCTTGAAATTGAAATAATTTATTTTTAGAAAAAAAAACTGATTTAAGCCGATTATTTTATTTCTATTATTATTTGTCCGAAATAAATATATTGTCATCTCTATAGTTATATCTTGTCGCTGACAATAAAAAATAAAGGCACACCGAGCTCGATTGTGTGAACAGAATTTCGTGCTTGGCCAGATTCATCTCAGACGCTTGCCTCGATGTCGTTTTTTTAATCAGAGACAAAGGAATACGGAAGACTTGCATCACTACAAAAATTAAAAAAAAGTAATATAATGACTTAGATGATAGTAATTATGACGAATTTTATTAAAAATGAAATACTAAAATAAAATCCAAACTTTAATGCATATAATATTCCAGTTACGGCTTTAAATTCCAATACTAAACGATATTGACCGTACAATGCCATGAGAAAATTGTGGTCAATAATTTATTCCAAGGATATAATCCGTTTTTAGAATTAGACTTTATAAAGCAAGTTCATTACCGGATCTAAAATGTAAAATTTTCAAGGGTGAATTCTACATTTTTCCAAAGATGTTGAGAATGCGAATTCAAAAACGAGCAATGACTATAGATAAGGAAGCCGTATCTAAGATAAGTACTTGCAAAAAATTATATTTTTACGAATTGTGTGAAAATGCTTAGTAACCGTTTAACGCCATAAAAGTTTGTTTTTTAAAATTAAGACGTTTCCTAAGGTGTACTGTTAATAATATTTTCTTGATGCCTCAATTTCTTGAAATTAAAAGAAGTATATATTCTTTTTCTAATATATTAAAATTATGTAACTTCGTGAAATATAAGATGGATGCCGCATCGATTTCAACATATCGAAAATAACAATTCGAAAGCGAACTTTACTTATACTTAGCAAAATTAGAACCGTAAAAAAATAACTGTTAAAGCTCCTATTTCTCCGGTTTATTTTTTGTAATAATAATCGTTTAGAGGGATAAACATTTTTTTTTATTATTTTTTTATTTGACAAATGAAGAATCCTCCTAAAGTATAAATATTAATAAAATTTGATTTTTCACAACTAAATGAAACTACGTGACGTAGTATTATTTCTACTTTATTTGAACAAAATTTACGCCAAATATATACAATAATTTAATCGATTACTCATTACTTTTCATTCGTAAAATATTAAAATAGTTTCAGAGGTTCATCAAACACAAAATGGATGTCGCATCGATTTCGACACCTTTCATAATCGACGATGTTCGTCGAATATGTGAACCGACGCTCGTGGATGAGAAGAAGATGGATATGAAGGGAGAAATGGAAGGCGGCCGAGCTGTTTAGTACTTAGTTACAAGTTACTAGTTATTCGCCCCATACCGCTATGGTAGTTTTATTTAATTTTAGTTTGCCATTTTAGTTAATATAAGATTTGTACATTTATTGAACATATATGTCTTTACATAAAAAGTAAAGGAATAGGTCATAAAAAATATAAAATTTGCTGGTGGAATTAAATTGTTACAGTATATGTTTAGTGATTTAGGGTTTATTTTATATGCGCATACAATTTTAAATGTGTTAGGTTTCAAAAAGGTACCGCTTTGTGCATCCATGTCATAAATTAATATTATACCTTGTTAATATTATAAAATAACTAAAAACAAAATAGGCCAATGGAATTTAATCGAAATAAAAAAAATATGACACCGCACGGCTCAACAATCAATTTTAATGTCAAAAAAAGAAGAGTATTGCAATTGCCATGTGTCCAGTATTTTAATTAACGTGTGTGCAATATAATCATTCATGCATGTCATAAAGAAATTTAATTCCATCTGTCGACTATTTTCTGAAACTTGAAGAACGCTACTGCCACATACCAAATCAAGAATACAACTTTTTACCAAATCAAGAATACACTTTTCAAGTTTTCATTTTAAACACTCTCGCATTTTTAAGACATGTATATTGTTAAAAAACAAAAACCACTATTTTTATCGGCTTGATTTTATAGTCACTATTAAACACACCTATTAAAAAAACTGAGTTTTAAACTACTGAGAAAACATTCATATTCCGATCGGAATCCAATCGGAATTGCATCTATTGGTTTACATCGACAACAGTCTTATGTACTCATTGCCTGCGTTAGTCCAAATCTATGAAAAAATTATTTCACTGTCCGAAACTAAAGGCAACATAAGCATTATGTGTTTCATTAGTAGATATTTAAAGTAATAAGTGACTACTTGTTTTTATATTCAATAAATAATATTCTGACCAATTTTAAAGAAAAGATTTGCCTCAACAAACCTCAGTATATAATCACCCAAGAAATAAATACATGGACTTCATTAGTAAAAACACTAAGGTATTTAATAAAAAAAGTAATTAAAACTATGATTATACAAAAATTGGGTCATAGATACTTACTAAGTTGATAAGGAGAATTGTAATCGATACAATAAGGAAAATAACAAACAGGAAGATTAGTACACTAACGCATGAAACTCGCAAGAAGGCAATACTGACTTTGAAATTGTGAAAGTTTAAAAAAAAGGTGGCCACTTAATATACCAATTATAGCACTTAAATTTTGACTTATGCTTTGATCGATGATACGTCCATAAAACAACTGTATTTATTCGTTTTATTAAAAAAATTTAAAATTTTTAGTATTTTGTTTAAATTCCAACTTCAGTTTTTCCCCCTTGGGGAATGGTTATTTAAAAATATTTTTTTATTGTCTTCCTACGTCGTAAAAAAACGTACCTTCTAAATGTAACTAAATATACATGTATGTATATATATGTATATATATATATATATATATATATATATATATATATATATATATATATATATATATATATATATATATATATATATATATATATATATATATATATATAGTATATTATTACACACATATTATCATTGTCATTACCGTGGTGTGTTGGATCGTATACAGACATACAGCATTTATATTTACCGTGCAACCCGTGCGTACTGTAGAAACCCGGTTTATTTATTTACGTCCATGGCAGTATTGTTGTTGGCTGTGTTTAAACTTAGGCTTAATGAAAAACACTGATCCCAATGCCAAATGTTTGGTTTTGAATCGTAATTTCATCTGCATGTTATGGAATTGTGAGCTAACCATTTACAGACGTTCAAATTTTGCTTATTAAAATTAGTACTTCGGTACAATAACATTTTGTAATTAAACTATACATAAATTTTACTGATATAGTGATTATATTTCTAAATTAACTGCTAAATTCGTTATTTGCAAAGTCGTTTGGATATGCAACGATATCTTCTTCTCAGTCGTTATACTCTTGACAGGGCGGTCGTAGTCATCATATCAAGTATCTCGCAGATACTCGATATGATGTATCTCCATTCCTCTCTATCAGCTGTTCACTGGGTGCACTCTTATAGCGGAACGTCCACGGTTGTCTTGACTTGATCTATCCATTTCATCAGTACCCTTCTACGTAGTCTGGTACCTTTTACTCGGCCCTGTATCACCAGGCGTTCAATACGATCGTTGTTACGCCGCGACACATGTCCGAAGAATAATTATACGGATTTGTATAATATTGGATAAACGCTGCCCGATACCAAGTTCTTGGAGTATGCATGCATTAGTACGGAACTCATTCCACGATACTCTAAGCATTCTTCTCCAACGCCACATCTATCTTTTATCTCTCGCTTTTGCGTAGCACACACATCTCTGTGGCGTAGAAGAAAATGGGGAAAATGAATGCTCGAATGAGTCGAGTTTTCGTTGTTTTTATGATTTTACTATTCTTCCTTTTTTCTTGCCTTTTAACAATGAATAGCAAATGGTGTATCGATTTGAAGATATTAAGGTTTTATTTGTGTTTAAAGTACCTTATATGTGAAATAAACACGGTGTTCGTAAAATTTTGTGAAATTTTCGTAGTTTATTGAAAATCCGGTATCCGGCCGGTAAAATTGGCTGGACAGATCGTATACTGGAGAGTTGATTGATATTGATATCCTTTTCACCTCTAGTTAGTATGCTTTATGAGGATGTATAGAAACATGTTTCTACGTTAAGCGGTCTGAACAAAACAACTGTGAAAACCTACAAACAGTCTTAATTGTTCTGATGCTAATTTTGAGAACAATAGAATACATACAAAACGGTATTCATATTAGTGTGTGTGTATATATATATATATATATATATATATATATATATATATATATATATATATATATATATAAACATATATATAAATTTCATAATCCTCATTGCAATAATTTAAATTAAATATTAGAAAAGAGATTGCATGTACACATTTCGACAAATTTTATATTATTAATTTCGAAGTAGGTGGCCGCGACTTTGAAATGTTAAAGTTCAATATTTTACCGAGTTTGAACTTTGCTCTGCATATAGTTTATTTCGAGACATCAGTTACACTACTTACTCAAGTATGGATGTGCGTTAGAAACTAAAATGGATCAAATAGACTACGTACATAGATAGCGATTAACCTAAATTGGAAAGAATAGGTACTCAATACCTGTGTAGCGACATAAGCGCAATCGACTATAAGGATAGGTACTCAATACCTGTGTAGCAACACAAGCGCAATCAACTGTGTAAGGATAGGTACTCAATACCTGTGTTGCAACACAAGCGCAATCAACTATGTAAGACGGAAATATGCAAAAATCGCTATCGTGTCTTTTCAACATAGCTATTAAAATGACGCATAACTATAATGAGACTCAATAATGACTGTTATTGTCTCCATGAATTTTCCATTTTCCACCATTCGCTCAGTGTGGAACGGCATATTCCCGTCACTAATTGAGAGATTGACTTATAAGTTCAGATATTTTATTAAATATCACTCAAAATTTTAGTACAGTTGTAGATAGAATGGCAAATTTTCGTGGAACACCAAATGCAGTCGCAATATATAGCGTCACTTTGGCCTGTATCATCTTATTGAATTCTTGCGTAGCTTTCATCTACAACGATACGTTTTTGTTGGATTACAAAGACGTTTTAAACGAAAAGTGTTTCAACGATACAACAAACGTGTACAAGAATTTGAAGAACCTAACACTTTGGGCAACTACAAGTAAGTAGATTATAATATTCTCTAATATTAATAGTATTCTAAGATCACTTTTTAAAAAAACAATTTACAAGTTGTGATTTTATGAATAATTAATATATATATATATATATATATATATATATATATATATATATATATATATATATATATATATATATATATTATATGTATATAACATTAATATATACATATATCAATATGATTGCAAAACATTTTATTAAAAGGTAAATATGATTATACAATTAATACAACACATATAAATTAGGAAGAGTAAATTGACTGCAGTTTAACGCTGGAGCTGTGAGCGAACAGACCTGAACTGAGATTCTGGACTCCGAACTAAACGTGATTTATGTCTTGCATTTATAAAGGTTAGAAATGCAGATGCGTCTGAGTATATAGTTTCCAAAGGTGTCTGGGAAATGAGTTTTGTCATGGAAATATGATCTCTGGGATGAGATGCTTGCGAACAGTATTTTATAGGCATTAAGGCTGACACAGGAGTATAACAACTCTTCCGTTAAGGATTAAACTTACACCCTTGTTTGAGTTTATATAACAGAAGTCCTAATTCTAGGTACTGGAACTAGAAAACTGAATGTATCTGTGGGGGAAATATGTTTAGGATATGCATTACTTTGCTTTGGAAAATACTTAATTAGATATTTAAATTCGTTATGTGTAGAAATCTTAAACCATAATGCCGTATACAATGCAAATAATAGTATGCAATAAAAATACCGCAGAAATAGAAATAGTATCTGAACATCTGTAACGACTTCAAAAATCATTTTGCTTTGAAAATCATTATCTATAGAGTATAAAAATAATTCTTATCTCTAGTAATCCTGCTGTATTTATGTAGAAAATGGCTTGGCATTTTAGAAATATTATTTAAAATATGAATATGATCTAAGTCAAAGGACACAGATAATAACTTAAAATTATGTTCAAATCTATAGTCATTTTCTAAATCTTGATACAATTATTTGGTGAGATATCTTGTGAATACAGAATATTATTCTGACTAAACATTACAGCATACATTACGTCTACCATCTTAGATGACAATACAAGTAAACTATTTTCTAACATGTTCAACGATTCCATAAAATGTTATTTGATATAGCAACTTAACTTCAAACTCTATTTAATACTCAGGGCGGCGCTATACAAACTTTGCTCTTTAATATTTACATTTTCTTCAATATTTCCCGAAAAGCTAAAAATGTCGACGTGGTAATTGTTTTTTAATGTATTTTTTCAATTTTTCCATTTCTACACTTTGTTATCATAGTCGCTTGCATCTTCATTTTTGTTCATTGCCCGAAAAGATATTTAAAGACGGTTCCATCGCCGCTAGGCAAAACTGAGTGATTGAATCTCGTTGAAATTATTTATGTCTAAAATAAAGAGTGGAGGCGATTGGATGGGAATGTGACATTCCATGTTGTCAAATATATAAGGTTATTTGCATAGAAATATTATTGTTACAGAAAGAGAATTTAAATTCTAAATGTAATTTTATAAAATTAATGTCCATTGGAATAATCACGCTAAGATTATGATTAATATATTTTAATGATACGAAAGAACAAAAATATATACGGTGACTGTTAATTGTCGGTTGAAACGAATTACCATGTAATTGAATGAAGCATGGTGTTTACTATTATGTTCATAAATTCCTTATAAAACTCGAATAATAATATTTATAAAAGTTGAATAAAAGGAATAAAATCGTAAAAGAAGTGTAACATAACAATTATGTAAAACGTAAAATAAAATAATCCTCGTAATGTTGTGCAATAATGTAAAAGAGAGAGAGAAAGTAAACTAGTTTAAGGTGTGGTGTCCTTGTTTTTCCTGGGTGTGATATCGTTAATTTTACTTCATCGTAATTACCTATGAGATGGTATCATTTTATTTATAAAGTAAGGAAACTTTGCCCATTTATGTGCAAAAAATTTTCTCGGTAAGAGGAAGGGTTTACGTAGCTTTAAGTGATTTCTAAGGAATACGTAGTCTCCCACTTGGTATTCTAAGAAAAGAATAGCTCATGAGGTTTGTTTTAATTTTTGAATCTTCCCGATAGCTTTCCCTGTAGACGATGATGCAGCATTTTTATTTAGTTGGGATAAGTAGGGTCAGAAATAGAATCGTAAATGGAACGGCTAGGAGTAGAATCGTAAATGAATCAGTTTAGACAGCTTGTTGTCAAATAACACCGTAAGGAGAGAAAATAGTTTTTGAATGTATGTCAGTATTATAAGCCATCATTACCGTGTACACGTATCTTGCTAATAACCGATATTCTTTATGAGTGAAACAGTTACTATACGAATCACCTTGAGTTTGATGATACGAATCGGGTATACGATGATGCCCATAATCGTTTGATATTAAAAATTGGCAGGTAAATGAACGTCAAATATAAAATATATTGGGCCCTCGCCGTTTCCTTTGAATACGGTAGGCCGTTGCCAATTTCATTAGGTCGTCTTGTAGCATTACAACATATTGCTTTTTTTACCTTTAGATTCAAAGAATGATCCTCTACAAGGTCTAAAGCCTAGCCTTTAACATAGGACGATAGATATGCTCGTAATTTTCGTGGGTGCGCTGTTAACTTTTTAGAGCCTTGTTTAACGGACACTAAGAATAGTTTTTAATATAATTTTCAATATCTATGCCCATGTTTTCCCAATAATACTGTTCTTTTACTCTAATATATATCCAGGTTGAACCTACAATTTTACGTATTTCGCTCAATGACGGGAAAATACTCCGTTTTTGAACATTTATTTGTATGCAGGTATTTTGAAATACGCACGAGAAGATTTTGTATATTTTTATATGTAAGTGTGGATGTGAAAGGGCTTTACAAATCTAAAATTATTAGTTCCCTCACAGATTTCCTGAAATATATAAATAAACCGTTTGTTAAGTTTTTCAGGATATCAACTATCTCGGTGTGTGACGAAGAATCGAAGTGACGAACTTTGGTAAATAATAAATAATATGTTTTTTATATAAATAATAAATATATTTTTTATTTAATTAATTTACAGAATTTTCATAATTGCTTAGAATTTCTTGAAATAAGGTGTGGAAATCGTAGTTTGATGCATCGAAGGTTAGACTAAGTAGTTTTGTAGCATCTAAATAAGTGAGCAAAGAAGTAAACCTAATTGAAATTTTAAAGTTTCGAAATTATTTCATTTTTCCATAAAAATGGCATGGTCTTTTTTAGTAGCGTTGTAAGTGGTTTTGATAACTTTGAGAAGCCTGGGATGAATCTCGAATAATAGAATACGAAACCGACCAAAGTATTTATATTTGGGCATGTAGGAATTCATTGACTAATTTTATTTTTCAAGGGTTTTGCTAACATCATTTTTCGTGATCACGTGGTCTATCATGGTCTTCGTTGCATAAAAATTTACACCTCGCGGATTGTGGTTTTAAATTTAAAAAAAGGAAGAATTGGAGTTCAACTTCAATGTGGATAATGTTTCTACAAAACTGATGAATATTATGTGTGATATATATATATATATATATATATATATATATATATATATATATATAATGTGTACGATTTTGCATAAGTAGAGAGAAAAAAAATTAATGAAAGGTAACAGAAATAATGAAATGAACTGTCTACATGTAAATGTTTCGTAATAAAGCATCATTAATAATACATAGGAATATTTCACGAATTTTATAAATGATAGACGGATATTACTTATAAAACAAAAATGAAGGCAAAAGGAGAGCATAATTTTAACATTCAAGATTTTCCGCGATATTAGTGTTACTTAGAACATCTTGTGATTAATTTCCCTCTATATAGGTTAGTTTTGTAACCTCTCGAAGGCAATAGATAAATTTCTTATTTGTGATTTTAAGGCTTGGCGATAGATGACAATATCTTCCAAATAGACACAACACTGAATGTCTTGAAAATCGGAAAGAAATGAATTAATTAGGTGCTGAAATGTGGAGGACGTATATTTTAATCCAAGTGGCATGCGGAAAACTTAATGTGATTTTCATATTTGAATATCTGATGAAAACCTGAAGTGACCTCTTAAATCGATAAATATTTACTTTTTATTTACGACAATCTGGGCGCTTGTCGGAGACATAGAATTTCTTATAGTCTATATCTACTGGTCATTTTCTTTTATTCGAAACATTAAATTCTTTAAGGACTACCCAAATGGGTGATGAACAAGTAGATATTGATACGAGTAGTTTGATTGATGCTTTAATCTAACATTTTATTTATTTATTCTTTAATTTCTTATTTCTACATTTGAGAATCTGCAGGATTTGGTATGAATTTAAAAAAAGTCTCAATTAATGTATAACGACATTAGTTTTGCCCAATTGATCTGTCGATAAATAAAATATGTCCGAATATCGAGGGTATACGTCATGAAATTGTATTAATAAATAAACGAGTTTCATAATAAATAAACGATTTAATAATTTAAAATGGAGTAAATTTCTCACACAACACGTGGACAAAACGTTTACACGTTTAAATTGTCATAGTCATTGATTATTTCTTTGGAATAGTCGTTGGAATTCTTCCGCACCAAAAATATTTGAGGTACTGAGGTATATCCGTAAGTTGACTTACGGATATAGACTTAATATTACCAGTACCTCAAATACTTTTTGTGCGAAAGAATTCCAATGACTATTCTAAAGAAGGAATCAATAAATATGAAAATTGAAACGTGTAAATCGCCCACGTGTCGCCCTACTTTTAATTTACCATTGTTATATTTTCCTCATCGCGGACCTCGGTTATATGACCCAATCTCTTGAAATAGCATCATATGGATAAGTTTATAATGGAATTATAGAACATGACAATTATTTTTTGGTTTCAATGGGTTGGATTTAAAATTTTAATTAGTTCGCCTTGAAGTTTCTTCAGTTGGTTTTAGTTCCAGGGCGTATGATCTTTGTGTATTACGGCCTTTATTTGTATAGAGGACTTTTTTGAATTTACTCCTCTGATACGGCAAGTTTAATAATAAATTAAACTTTTTGGAGTCTCAGCGCCATATAATAATTGCAACCTGAAGGTGAAAATATTTGTGGCATGATCTTCCATTACCGATAAGCGACCTTTAAGTTCTCCGTTAACGTTATTGGAGATGGTGATCTGGACAAAGAGTTTAAAAAGACACGTCTTGATAAGTAAATAAAATTTAGTTTGAAATTTCTTAAATACCAAATTTATTATTTATTTTGACGAATCTAAACTCATTCTTGTTATATAAACCAAAAATAACCACAAAATTAAGAACATCAACGATAAAACAAATAATGACGTTGCAACAAAATGATGATGATCTAATCATTTAAATATTTAATTCACAACCGAAATGTCTGTACCGCTTTCAACTTTATAAGTTTTACCGTTTCTTATATACTGTTTTAATATACTATTTAATGTAGGTCGGCTCCTCAACCTTATTTTGAAAGATAACAGATTACAGTAAATTTCCAAATCAAATTGCACTTTAATATAACTGAATTCGTGTATATTACTTATATTTCAAATTAGTTTTTAATTTTATTTTCAAACTGTAGAAAAATTACTAAAGCGTAAATGAAAAAAAATTCTAAAACAAAATATCATTTTAAAATAAAATATCATTTTAAAATAAAATATCATTTTAAAATAAAACATCTTTTAAAAAACCGACCTCAAAAAATAAGTACTAAAAAGTAAAAAATAATTAACTCAAAATATGCACCTACTTATCTGCTATAAATAACTAAGTTACTTATTTTTGAAGTCGGTGCCAGCAGTGTCGACCAACTTAAACAAATTTATCATTTAATTTAATTCATAATGTAAATTTAAAACGTTCACTTCTAATGTAACCAAAACATGAAATAGATTCACGAATGACGTATTTATAATATAAAATTTTACATTTGTTTAAGTTGATCGGCGGTACTGGCACCGACTTCAAAATAACTAACTTGGTTATTTAGGGCGAATAAGTAGGTACCTATTTTCAGTTAATTATTTTTTTGCTTTTTAATATTTATTTTTGAGTTCGAATTTTTAAAAAGTATTTTATTTTAGAACTTTTGGTGATTTATAATTTTAATCACTGCACATTCAATTATTTTCTTCCTAAAAATATTGTATAATCATCAATAGTCACGGGCAAAATTCAATATATAGATAATTTCTTCTTTGGTTAAAGTTAGTTATCAACAAACACCGAATCGAAGCGACAGTAGTAGCCGCCGGTGGTTAGCTGTTAGCCGTTGAGGAGTTCCGTTTCCATAAACGAAGTTCAATATCAGATTTTGAAAAGTAATAAATAAAGTAACAACCAACCAGTAGCAAACATATTGCATCATGTTTTAATTACTTCCATCCGTTAAGAAGTTGCATTATTCATTTTCACAACTCATCATCAGACCTTGATCTGGTCGACGGTGTAGATATTTTGCAAAAACAACAACTATTAGTAACGAATATCTTTAATAACGTTTGACTTACTAACGTCTTTTAAGAAATTCCATTGTTCATCTCCAGAATTCATCAAGAGAACTCATCAACTATACCACTTACCAGGTCAGGGTAAGTGGTATAGTTATTTTGCAAAGTAACAACTACCCTTAACAAACATCTTAAATCATAATTGATTTACTGCTATTCGTTAAGGAGTTCCATCGTTCATTTCCGGACCTCATAATCAGATCATCATCATATTTATATGGGACTACCCATAACGTACTTTTTTTCATCTAAAAAAGAATCATGGAAATCGATAATTCTTTACCAAGTAGACCACTCGGTAAAGAATTATCCGTGAACATACATAAGAAAAGATTCCGACGAGTTGAGAACCTCTTCCTTTTTTTGAAGTCGGTTAATGATATCTTCAATTCTTCAAGATATATTTAGTATATCCAGTTGTTAGGCTGGGATACAATTTCTGCATTAGTATAAAACATTATTCAGCTCAGTACAAGAGTTAAAAAAGCAGCGGAATCACTCATTTTAGTTGTGACTCCTTAGTGTGTTCTTTCTTTATCACTTTATACAGGTCAAAATTATTCGTTACTGAAACAGTTATTTTTTTTGTTTAGTAGAAATAAAAACAAAGCTCTTTACTATTTCCTTAGCCTGTTATTTCAATCGCTATATCATAAAAATAGGAAGGGCACGAACAGTTAGCAATGAAACTCGGACCATTATTGTTTTTCATAATGAAAGAAAATTCGAATGCGTTATTGTCTCTGAACTTAAATTATCTCATGTTCGCCATACCATCGTCCAACAGGCTAATAGCCATAATTATCGTCCACACCCGCCAAAATCGAGAACTGCAACTTCAAATACGAAAAATTTAATAATTTTCCTATTTCACTCCCTGGTGTCAATCTATGTCACTCGCAATAGTAAAATTGCGAATAAGAGATACTCATTCATTAGGTCGCGTTGATGCCCATACACCACTATTTAAATCATAATACAAAAAGAAAAAATTGCCATGGACCCTCTCTAGATTGTACTATTGAAAATTTAATGAAATGCTTTGGATAAATAACATTTCGCAGCAAAATGTTATTTTTTCTGGATAAAATTAAATGGCGATGGACTCATTTTCCAGCAGCGTAATCAGAACATAGCATAAATTATGCAATGGATATTTAGAAGATAACTTACGGAAAATGTATTACAAAATATTATGTCACCTCAGTGCTCAATCCGATCGACTTTTTGGGAAGAGATGGACGGAAATATTGGTGGAACAATATTGCACGAGACATAATTGATAATTTTACTGCTCGGATGCCGTGATTAACCGAAAAGGAATAATATATAAAGAAACATTTTTGGAGGAAAATCGGTTTGATGGAATTTCCATAAAAATGAAATTATTGTTATTTTTTAAAATAAAATATTTTTTGTTTTTATTACGTGCCTATTATATAATGATTAAATTTATTTCTTTTTTATCTACAAATTTTCAGATTTTATTTCATTTTTCCGATACGATTAATATGGTCCCAAATTTTGACTGAAAATTTACATATTTTAACTCGAACAAAACGACTAATTCTAATGCCTCGTGGCTGCCAGGGCTACAGAAAGGAATAAAAAAGTAAGACTTTTTAATTTACATTCTTTGTAGTAAAAATTTACAAACTCCTGGGATAAGATTAGAACCTGAACAAGATCACAACATACAAATCTTTATAATAGAAATGTTTATACATCTATCATTCATTTTCAGTTTTCAAGTACCGTTTTCCCGTGAACAAGATCTGATCTATTCTTTTAGAGAGGACGACGTAATAATATCACAAGTCTGAGTCAACATCCGGAAACTGTTCACTCGGAAAGGCATCATTGTGCCTATTGCGCCGCTCGATGTCGACCTCGATTAATTATTCGCCTACGTCATTTGTATTCAAATCATATAATCACAAACCTGTTCCAGTACAAACATATTGAATGCGTTATGTCATTTTCCCACAATTACAGACTATAATGATTATAAAACATGGATCTAACAAGTAATTTTACATTTGCAACGAATAATGTTTTATTAATTATTCACAATTTAAAGCTCTTCAGTCGCTCTAGGATATGCATGTAAACATGTAAACCTAGATACGATGTCTTAAAGTCTGAGACGAAACTATAAGTATTCCAAACTAATCGTCACGTCGTGTAAGACATTTAAAAATACATATTATAAAGACACATCACAGTTAACGCCACCAATAATATTTAGAAAGACACAGTTAATGCCAAAAGATACTTAAAAATACACATTACAGTTAACGCCCCCAATAATATTTAGAAAGATGCAGTTAATGCCAACATATATTTAAAAAGACACATTACAGTTAACGCCATCAATAATATTTAGAAAGACACAGTTAATGCCAACATATATTTAAAAAGACACATTACAGTTAACACCACCAATAATGTTTTGAAAGACACAGTTAATGCCTACAGATATTTAAAAAGACACATTAGAGTTAAGGCCACCAATAATATTTAGAAAGACACAATTAATGCCAACAGATATTTAAAAAGACACATTACAGTTAATGCCACCAATAATGTATAGAAAAACACAGTTAATTCCAAGATATATTTAAAAAGACACATTACAGTAAACGCCACGAATAATATTTAGAAAGACACAGTTAATGCCAACAGATATTTAAAAAGACACATTACAGTTAACGCCACCAGTAATATTTAGAAAGATACAGTTAATGCCAACATATATTTAAAAAGACACATTACAGTTAAAGCAACTAACAAATTTAGAAAGACACAGTTAATGTCAAAAGATTACTTAAAAAGACACATTACAGTTAACGTCGCCAACAATAAGGAAATTATAAAGTAATCGCGCTACACTCTTATTGATTTTTAATTGAGTTCCACATAGCAACCAGTGCATCGCTTTTCGTAACAAATTTATTTTTCTTATCGTCGGCGCACCTTTTTTGAGCCTTTTCGATTTGCTTGTGTACATTGTTTCGCAACCAGTGCATCGCTTTTGTGCCGACTTCCCAAAAATTATAATAGCCAACTAGGAGCGGCGCCAATAAATTTTGTACTTGGAAGTCTACTTAATTTAATTATTTTGCAGACATGAGAAAAAATGGAAATGTGCTTTTCTGCAACTTTACATACAACTACCTAGTAATTAATTTTTGGTCAGGTTTGAAATAAATTGATTAAAAATTGTGATCTCCATCATCGGCCAAAATGATATATGTAATTATATGTGTATATATATATATATATATATATATATAAGTATATATATGTATACATATACATAAACATATACATATGTATATATATATATATATATATATATATATATATATATATATATATATGTATATATATAGCATAGACAGACATGAGTGTGTGTAAATTTTCCCACAACCCCTTATTATCAATCCATAAAAATTAAAAAATAACTTTTCGTGTGAGAATTATTTTTATTAATTTTAATTTTATTTAATTTTTTGTTTATGAATTACATGATTCTACTCAAGAAAACGCGTTTTTTTTAAATCTCTTCTCATAAAATACAAAACTATAAATTAAATGACTCCATTATAGCAAGTAATCAAAAATGAAAAATCAACAAATCGTTGTGGTACTTAACATTAAAACAAAAAATCAAAACTTTCTTACTTATCATGCCTAAATTAATATTAAAAATACATTTTGGTTTTTTAATATTACTCAGACGAAAATAAACAATATTGCATCAGTTCGAAAATCACCCTCAGTTTCTTTTTGCCGATACTATGAAAAAATTAAAAATAAATCACGAGCCTTTACACACGTTTATATAAACAATAATAAATTACAAGCCTATACATAAATGTATATAACATAAACTTATTTTAATTTTAAGACGTAGGGGAATATTTTGTAATTTTTTTCTTAATCTATGGATATGCCTTTTTATATTCCACCTTCCTTTTACACAGTGATTCAAACAGACTAAAGGAGAGCTGCTGTAACTGCATTTAGCAAATTAGCATGTTAAATTTTATCCAAATTATAAGCGTCGCGAAACTTGAAAAACCTGGGAAGGGTCAGTGAACGACGATGATGAAATGTTTAATGAAATTAATTATCGATTTAAGTCGAGTCCCAAATCGATCGCTGTGTATCAATTACGTATTTTTGAATTTAGATTTGTTCATTATAAACATAAAATGAAGAAGCATTTGTCAGAACTAATCTCTAAACCATGTAGGTAATTCAAATTGTGACTTGTAGGTCCTTTACTCAGATGTCTATTTTGATATTCAAAAATTTTCTTGACAAGGTTTCACGAGTTATCAGTAAATAACACACACTACTGCAAGAAACTATACACGTCTTGCTATTACTCAAACTGATTTCCGTCGTTGCATCCAAAATATGTAAGATCTTAAATTAAATCTTACACAGGTCACTTAAGGTGAGACTTTATCAATTGACATATTTTTTATGTTTCAAATTATTAGGAATCAACGTAAATTAAGTAAGAGTTTAATATAAAAACTTAATAGAGACAAGTGTTAGGCATTGAATGCTTTCTTGATTTTATCTGCAATTTGAAATAAACATGACTCTTTTATCGCAGCTCCAATTTATTCGGTCTATGTTATGATCACTTTTGGTTTTATGTTTGAGTCGCTGGTAGCTGCTTCTCAACTTTTTGTTGAAAGCCTACTTGCGTGTAAATAACTGCAGGTTCATAATATGTTATAAGTTGTCAGATACGTATTCTGAGTGGACTGATCTTACAGCTGGTGTACCTCAAGGTGGAGTTCTATCTCCTCTCCTCTTCTCAGTATTTATTGATGATGTTGTTAAAAACATTTCTAGCAATTATCATCTCTTTCCTGATGACCTACAAATCTATGCGCACTCGAACCTCCATTCCTTATCAAAAACCATTGACATCCTTAATAGAGATCTCGCTTCAATTGGTCAGTGGGCTCATGAAATGGGTCTTTTGGTTAACCCAAGTAAGTCACAAGCTATCATCATCGGTAGTCAAAGACTGACTTCTAAAGTAAACCTACCTAGTTTACCGGAATTAACGGTTAAAGACCTGGGCCTACTGATCGATCAAAATCTTAATTGGCGGCCTCAAGTAAATGATGTTAGTCGTCGTGTTTTCAACAGGATACACTCTTTCAAACGTCTTCAAAATTTTCTACCGACTAAAACGAAAATCTACTTTTGTCAAACACTTTTATTACCATTAATCGATTATGGAGACGTGTGCTATCCGGATCTTAATGAAGAATATTTGTGCAAGTTGGAACGTCTTCAAAATTTATGTATTCGGTATATCTTCGGCCTCAGAAAATATTATCACATTTCTGAATACAGGTCACTTCTCAAATGGCTGACGATCCGTGATCGACGCCAACTTCACATGCTTACACTTCTTTTTAACATATTAAAATATCCTCATAGCCCAAATTATCTTAGTGGCAAATTTAAAGATTTGTCTGCTCACGGCCTGGGGCTGCAATCTGAAAGTTCAGACACCCTACTTATTCTTAAACATACCTCTACCACTTATTCCTAAACATACTCTACACACGAAAAATGCTTCACCGTCCAAGCAGCAAAAATTTGGAATCACCTGACATCAGGAAAATCACGTCCATTCCAAATCATGTCAATATTTTGTTTTCTTTTTTAATTTACTTTTGTATTTTTTTCGTCTAATGTGCTAGGAAGAATTTTCATTGTAAAATCTCTTACAGTCTACCAACTAAATTTCAATACAAATTGTTATGGTTGACTGGAAGAGAATGCTCATGTAGCAATAAGTTCGCCACGTGCACTATACATAAAAGTCAGTAAATAAATAAATAAATAAATAAATAATATGTGTTTTGATGGTAAACTCTTCTTTGAGACACGGGTTCGAAATAGCAAGTTATGTAACATTGTGATTACAATATTATGTATTACAAGAAGCTTTTCCGACGAACAATTTGATTACATTCGTTATAAAAATAGATAAAAATTTATGAAGTAAAAGTGTCGTCGGATCAGAGGCGCGTGAGAAACTATCCTGTCGGGCTGACTGACTGTAGAAAGGACGCCAGCTTACCGTTGTGTGGTCTTGTTATTGAGAATTATATTTCACTGGTCGAGCACTAGTGTACAGATACTGAGAATAGGAGCTCGGTAACTGCCTGAAACTCTGACTTGGTGAAACCTAGTTGTTGTTGGCCAGAAGTGCAACGTAAGATAAAAGTAAGGCAAATCCTATACGTATAGAATATATGTTCCCCAGGTGAGACTAAACTTACATGAAAAAGTGAAGTTAAAGTAAGGAAAGTTCTAATTCTAGGTCCAGGAAGCGGTGGAAATTCTGTAACGATATCTGAATATATCTGAGATATCTGATATTGAAAATTCAAAGACAATTGCCAGATTTGTAAAATTTACAAATAACACAAGATAAATATAAAATTATAATGATAGCGATTACAATTATTGTATAAGTATAGTAGTCCTCGCAAAGTACTATGTGAGGTTTATCTATGTTATCTTTTAACCTTTTACCTATCTGATCGGTGTTTTTACCATGATTGAATAACATAGATTTCGTATCAACATTTCTTAAATTTAAGACTGGAAGGTTATCCTTTATTTTATCCTCAATATTTTGCAATGTGAGTCATTTATTAGCTCGAAGTCTGGATTTGCTGGTTGCAATTTAAAGTGCATGTTATGTTTCAGGCTAAGCTTCATATCTTTACAGTAGGCAATGCGATCAAGTGGTAATTTTAATATGCCTGTGTTTACTATTTTGAATTCAAATGTATTTGTCTTATAATAATCTACAGATAACTTTACTTTTGGTTAATGACAAATATTATTATGATTAATTATTACATAATTTTTGCCAAATTTCTAAATGAGCTTTTATATATTTGTCGTCGCCGTGGTGTGTAGGGTTAATCACAAAGCGTGCGGCCTTTGACGATGCGGCGTACCGCGGGGACCCGAGCTCGATTCACGGCCGTTCTTCGAACGGGGCTGGCCTGGTATTGAGGTTGGCTGTAAGAGATTGCTCTCATAGCAATAAGTCCGCCATATGTATCAATTACATACATTAAAGAAGATAAATAAATAAATTTAGTCTCACATTGATATGATATTGAAGTTAGTATTTCAGAAATAATTTCAGTTTCACAAATTGGGGCGACAGAGCTCGAGTATATATCAGATATTTCGCAAATTTAAAATTGATTGTATATAACCTTACAATATTTCAAATCATTTAACTTACAATAGTAGGAATTATATCTAGTTATGCCTAAGCAGTTAACATATGAAACAATAGTACAGTATGAATTTTCATTTTCAATAGGAAAAGGTACAGTTTAATACAAATTATATTCCTTCGGGTTTACAAATGGAGTTTTTAAAACAAAAACAATTTTATCATTTTCGTAATAACATACAACTTCGGATATATTTATACTAATATTTATATTATCTAAAAGTAATCGAACAAGTAGCTCATTAGAGCTGTGTATAATAAACCTATAATTTTCTACTAATTCTACAAAAAGTTGTTTTGGAGTTATAATTGAAGGATGTAATATATTTGACTCGCTGAACATAACAGCACTAATTATATCCTCCGACTTAAATGACAGTGTTAGTAAACTATGTTCTAATATATGTAACAATTCAGATATTTCAGATCTTACAAGTAGGTTGTCTGGTAAGATGGTTACATTTTTAAAATATAAAGTTAAATTTTCAACAGCGCTGTTCAAAGTTTGTTGATTAATATTTGTTCCCTTAATTACGTCCTTAAGAGATAAAAGGGTTGATGTAGAGATGTAGAGTATGTTATCTTTTATTAAATTTGCAAGTTGGTTCTGATCCTTTTCAATAATTTTAATAGCGTTACTATATCTTATAGCATCGTTTTGATCCGTAGTTCCGAATAAGTATTTGAAGATGACACCGACACCACCAAACCAAGCTGATCTTTTTGAATGTTTTGAAATCAAATGAGAGATTGAGTCGAAATCTCAGACTACGTCGTAGTAGCGCTTTGATAAGGGTGGAAACATGTTATGACATTCAACATCACTGTGAGAATTAGATTGTTTACATCAATACTTGGATGTTTCCGTAATGCTGTATATATTTTCTGAATGTGGTTTAATAAATGAAATATCTACTGGGATTACCACACTTAAATATTCATCAATTAATTTTAGGAATCCCAAGAGATCAAAATATATACCAGGATCTTTTTAGTGAGTTGGATGAATTTATCCTGTGCCGATGATAGGATACTGTAATTAAATAAGGAAATTAATTTAAAACTATATGCTTACCTATATATTTATAACAATTATAGTTTTATCAGTGAGTTTAACTTCATCGTAGTAATGAGTAATATGGTGTCTGTTAATAAATAAAGTCAATGTGTTTCTGCCTTTAATTTTGATAATTTTGATAATTAAAATTGGTGAAATAACCTTACGTAATCAAAGATGATTTTTGACATAAACATAAACAGAAATGTGATTATTTTTTTATTACTTTTCAAAAGACTGTCATTATGTTCAACAATTTTTGTGTTGGAATTAGGGTTGGTAGATGATTTCAGAAATTTCGAATAAATATCTTCAAATACTTCGTTTGGAAGGAATGGGCTAACTGAAGGGTTTGGATATACGATGTTGTATGGAATCGTTGTTGCTAGGGGAATGTTGAAGACGTGGGGTTTGTAATGATGTTTTTGTTATTAAATTTATTGCATTATCAATATTGATGTCAGAAGTGTCGTGAGAATCGGTGTTTTAATTAAAGGATGTAGGAGACAATTTAGAATCGTCTGTTTCAATATTTATAGGGTAAACCCTTTAAATATTGAAACAGGGGCAATGTTTTGAGTAGGAAAACGAGAAAGCGCATCTGCTGCTGAATTTAGTTTACCTTTGCGATATATAATTACGTATTCATATTCCTCGAGTTGAAGACGCCATCTTTGTAACTTACTACTTATATTGGTATGGTTAAACAGCCACTTTAAAGGTTGATAATCTCTAACAATACAAAATTGTCTACCAAAAATATAGGTTCTGAAAGTTTTGCAACCAAAAATTATAGCTTGAAGTTCTTTTTCAGTCACGCTCAATGAAATTTCACTTTTATTAAGTGGTCTGGATGCATATACGATAAGATGATTTTTGCCAATTTAACCCTGTGACATGATAGCTGAAATTATAATGAAATAGGGAAATTCTGGACTGATTTTATTTTATTAGGATCTGCTTTTAAACCGTGTTCGGTAATGGTGTGGCCTAAGTAGCCGACTTTTTTTGCAGGAATTTACATATGTCTGATTGAATTTTCACAGTTTTTGAAAGATTGCAGAGAGATTTTGGATATGGGATGTGAGATTTTGAGAATAAATGACGATATCATCTAAATGTACGAAACAACGCTCACCTTAGAGACCGGCGAGGACGGAATTCATAAACCTTTGGAATGTAGACGGAGCGTTTTCGAGTCCAAAAGGCATTCAATTGAATTCGAAGTGCCCTTCCTTTACACTGAAAGCAGTTTTACACGAATCTTCAGGAGACGTCTTTATCTAATGGATACCAGACACTAGATCTAAAGTAGATATGTATTTTGATTTTTCCAGTTGGTCGAAAATTTTGGTGATCTTAGGAATAGGATAATTTTCGCCGAGTTTATATCGTTTGATTTCCTATAATCAATTACGCCATTTTCTTTGGACAGAAACGTCTACTTTTTTAGGACTATCCAAATTACAGAAAACCAGGGAGACATGGAAGGTTTGATAGTTTTTTGATGTAGCATTTTTTGAATTTGTGACTGAACTTCTTGCTTCTGAATTTCGGGAAATAGATAGGATTTCACATTAATTGGTTGGGAAGTGGTAGTTCTAATTGCATGCTGGCTGTGCTAATTTCATTCTCTTCGTGATTTAAATATGAAACTCATAAAGGGTTAAGGACGTCTTGAGTTCTGTCAATACAGGTTTGTTCGGGATAAGATAGGGAAGCATAGAGAGGTAGGGAGTCATGGTCGATATGACATCGGCCGAGTTGGATATTTGAATTTTATTTAACAGGTCTTTCGAATATATTTACAACTCTACGGATAAGTCCATTATTATTTTTTACTTTTACTATGCAATTTGTAATTGATAGATTTTCGGATATATGTTGATCAAGGATGATTCCTTCTTTTAATTCAGGATTTTTTACGGAGCATTCGATAACTATTTCAGATCGAGCTGAAATATTGTAAATTGGATCAGAAAAATTAAGCTTCAGTATATTTTTATCTAGATGGAGCGTATTGGGATTATAGTAAATTTTGCATTATTAGTGATTTAATAAATTGTTGCCTGTTATACCATCGTAGATCAGGTTGATTTTTTCAACGACGTGGAAGGTAAACGGTATAGATTTCTTGCAAAATATGAGGTCAATATGGAAGTTGCCGGGAGTTGGTACTGTGTCTTTGCTATTGTCACTACCCTTTAATTTAAAGGTTTGGTTTCTCAGTTTTATATTAGAATATGACTGAATTAAAGATATTTTATGAGACAGGTAGAAGAGCTGGTATCTACAAGTAGACGTAGAGGTTTGTTAGAAATATTAACAATTTAACAATCATATTAGGCAAAGATATGTTAGTAGGATCACAGGATATTATGTAAATAAACTTGTCCTAATTGTTTAAACTCGGATTCGATTCGATGTTTGAAACACTAAACTGGGACTGATTATCAGCTTGAGAGTTTGATTTGGAAGATGAGATTCTTATTTGAGGCTTATTACCCTTGTGGTCCTCCGATGTAGAAGATATAGAAGATGGAACTCGTGCTTAGGGCTGGTTACCCGTGTGGTCTTTGGATAAAGAATATGGGACACGTGCTTGGGGCTGGTTACACGTGTGGTCCTTGATTTTAAAAGGTGTAACACATGAGAATCGTGTTTGGGGCGGGTTACCCAAGTGGTCCTTGGATATAGAAGATGGGACTGTGCTTGGGGCTAGTTGCCCGTGTGGTCCTTGTATACAGAAGGGGTGTCATTATGCCGAATTTTATGCTTTGAATTTGACTGGGGTCTCACGGGACACCGCCGTAAGCCCGTTACATAGTTAAATGATCATGATATGAATATTGAGTATAGTCATCGTAGATATTATATTCGGATTGTGTGTCGTCAGCGTAATTTTGTAGTCGTTTTTATCTATAAAATTAACGCAGGCCTGATGGGGTCTCGACAAATTCGTTTGAGGATTTGGTTGCATAGGACGTCATGGAACTTGACATGAAAATTTTCTTTTAAATTGATTATTATTATATTTTCGTTTTTACAATATCGACAGAACGCGTCAGAATTATGTTGAAGTCTAGTATCAACACTGTTAATATAAGGCCTATAAGAATCAAATTTATGAATTGGACGCGGTGACTTCGAATTAATGCGGTTAGAGAAATGTTATGTTTATACAACAATTTGTGTATTGTCTCTTCTGACATAGCTAAATTAATGGCTTCGTTTAAGGTAGATGGATCTTTGCAGTGGACGAGATTTGGTATTCTGGGTGTCAAGCCTAATAAAAATGTATGGAGTACTAAATCTTTCACAGCTGCAATTCGTTCAGAAAGTTCAGATTTTTTCTTGTCGGATACGATTATTTCGGTAAGTAATTTTGAGAGACATGTTTTTAATTTTAATGCAAATTGGTTGACTGTTATGTAATTGTCGAGAGTCTTGCAGGTAGGCAAGTAAATGTGTGTATTGTATTTGCGCGCCAAACTGAGTTTTTAGGAAATCCCTGAGTTGTTCCCATGAGTCAAAGTCTTTCATGGAACAGGATTGTACTGATTCAACCTTCCCTTGTAGTTGGCTTTGAATACATTTAAATAAGATATTTTTTGTAATTTAGTGGCTAGAACATAAGCGTAATTACAGTTTGTTAAAAAGGAGTTGAGTATATCTCGTGTCCCATCGAAGGGTTTCACGAACTATAATAATACATCAATTTGAATGTTTTCATCTCCTTCAGCCTTAACAGCTGTTCGGGATTCGTCGCTTCTAGTCATAATAAAGGTTAATAGTAAACAAAATATAACATATTGAAGCGGTATACGAGATATTAAAGCTCGTTTTTATTAACTGGACTGATAACGCTAACCTGACTGTAAACAATGACGGTTGAATCGAGGCGACGCTATGTTATTTCTTATCAGTACAACATCAATTAAAACAATTAGTTTTCAATGTCAATTGTAAATTAATGTATATACTCAATATCTTTAACAAATTAAATATTGCTTTAAGAATACTTAAAAATTACTCAGAAATATTTTGAAATTTAATTGCACTAATCACTGTAAAATTACTATCTTATTTACGGAAACACATAGAAGAACAACAGGAACACGTTACTCCAGGAGTGTGAAGTTATTAATCTGGCTCGGGATTTGCTGGATGACGATATGCACAGGAGTTGTCTTGTATTTTTTAAAGTACAGGATTTGACGAATTTATGACGGAATAACGCTTAGACAGTACAGATACAGTGGTGAGTTCAGGGCTAGGATTTAGAATTCCTTTTTTATGGCGACACTTACTAATATATAATTTATAAATATTATTTAGTTTTGATTTAGACCCGAAGCGAAATCGGAGACGTACCGAGAATACTAATACATGTGTATCCCATAATCTGCCATCAGATTTGTTAGAGGATTCTTGTTGAATGGTTTTTTTAAAAAGAGAATTATTTTATTGAATTTGAATTACTTTATTTAACTAAGAAATCAGAATCTGGTAAGTGTCGTTGATCAGAGGAGCGTGATGAATTATCCTGTCGGGCGGACTGACTGTGGGAAGAAAGCCAGCTTACCGCTCTGTGGTCTTGTTATTCAATATTATATTTCAACGGTCAAGTACTAGTATGCAGATACTGAGAATAGGAGCTTGGAAACTGCTTGAAAAGCTGACTTGGTGAAGCTCAGTTGTTGTTATCCAGGGGTGCAACGTAAGATAAACGTAAGGCAAATCCATATATTATAGAATATATAATAGAGCGGAGGCGTCGGAGTTGCAAATAATTGACTGACCTTTTGCTATCCTCTTCCTTATTATTCTAAATAGAGTTAAGTACTTTCTTTTCAGATTTTACAATTTTTAAGACATTCTAAGACATTTTACAATTAGTCATTTAAGAAGGGTTCTCAGAATTTCTTAGAACCTTCAGACCATATATCAAATTAATATATACTCTTGTTATTGCGATGAAACGTAGCCTTTATATTACACCAGACCTAACAATATCCAAAATGGAAACTTCATCGAAGTCTCTATAATTGATCTTACTAGATCTCGTATTACACGCTACCAAATAAACAGACTCAGAGACAAACGCATAAAAAAGTAAAAAACAATACTTTTCACTTCAATTACTGGCATTATGTTCCCATATTTTTTTCGTAAATACTTTTAACATACAGGCAAGTCATTTCTACAGGTTATGATATAGATAATAAAGCGCCTAACAACCTAATATATACAACTTAATTCTAAACCTATTAAAAAAATTAAATTACGAATATTATAAAGATTTAAATCAACAGATAAATTTAAACAAAATGAGGAAACAAACACACAACATTAAAAATTTGTATATGCGGAAGACGACCAATAACGACATCTATCATGTCCGCATGTTCGCATTTAGATTGCTTACTTATGTACCTACCCACCCCCTCACCCCTCCATACTTCACCCCTGGCGCTATCCATTTTGCCAATGTATGTCCGGTCGGGAAATTTCATTGCGCCATTTAAAATACACGGAGTGCCACCTATTGATGTACACTAATACATTATTATATACATTTCTCTAGAGACAGTAGAGTAATTTTATTTTCTATCGCCCAAGCACACCCCATATCTAAACCTGGGGCGCCAACTAGCACACAATTCAGAACACGGTACCAGGATTGAGATCGATTTTTCAAAATTCTCCACCTTAAGTAAAATTTCCCAACGCAGAGTTTTTACCAATGGCATAGCCGTGAAATTTCAAACCAGGATGCTCATTTAGCTCATTAGCGTCGAAGGAGGGCTGAATAAGACCCGTCCGAGTCCACCGAAGAAGAATCACCCTTGGTGGAGAGAGACTTTAGAATCCTTGCGGAGAATTTTTGGAAGAAATAGACGTTACTACCAACGCGCTAAAAGTCACCGACTGTCAGGGATATCAATCGAGGATCGCCGGGTGGCCTTATTAGTTGCCTGGTGTAACTAGAATAGAGAGATTAAGCGGGATAGGCGCTCCCATTTTCGATCCTTTGTGAACCGGATAGGTAATTTCAACCCCTGGGTATACAGGAGTGTTCGGTTCCCGGAAAAACCATTTGTTTTTAGCACCCTACGAAAATGCTATGGGAGTTACACCGGAAATACACGCAAAACCTTAGAATAACTTTTAGCCACTCTTTTCCCTGATGATGACCCTAACCTTGATACCATTGAGCAAAGATATATCGGGATTAACTCCAGCGTATCTCCACCTAGTAACTTTGATCCAGAGATACGCCACCCAGAACTGGATATTATTGTTAAAAAACTAGACTTGAAAAAGGCGCTAGGCATTGATAGCATCAATAACAAAAGACATTAAGGCGGTGTGGGGGCCGCAGCGTCCGAGATTTTTGCAGTCTTCGACTGCTATCTGCATGTCACTTCCCAACGGTTTGGAAAGTGGGGTAACTGATCCGAAATTCTATAGACCCATTACACTCCTTACAGCTTTTGGAAAGTTAATTGTGTGTTGAATATGTACTTGAATGTGTATTGGCTGCGCGTTTGCTATCGCAATTGTCTCGATCACCAATTCAGTTTTACGCCTGGGGTATCCACAATAGATGCGATATATGCCGCTTGCTCAGATAAATATGTTCTTGGTGTTTTCTTGGAATCTCCGGAGCGTTCGATAATGCCTGGTAGCCGGCCATTCTGCCGCATTACAGTTTCGGGGTGGGTATGAACGGACCTTCGTCGGTTTGTAAATAACTACTTCCGCGATACCCTCGCGATACCCACGATGTACTCGTGATGCCCTTCAGGGATGCGGTACTATCGCCTATGCTGATGACGTTCTAGTTTTGGTCAGAGCAGAGCCGTAGAGAACTAGAGAACCGGGCGGCGGACTGCCTTGCAGGTTACTTGACTAAGGCACAAAGAATAAGCTTAGATTTGAGCCCCAAAAGTCCGAGGCTATCCTCTTCAAGGGCAGGCTGACGAGGGAACCATGTGTGATAATGAAATGGGCCAATATCGGTATGCGGGATCAGGTTACGTGCTAGGGTATGGTCCTTGACTCTAAGCGAAGTTTCATGCCGCAGGGCCGGTACATTGACGAAAGGGCCAGGGTGGCCTTCCACGCCATTGCTCGGCTTGCCGAGGCTAGCTGGGGACTAAATAAATCGATCCTCAAACTGATGTATACGGCAAATATATCATGGTATATTGGCCTATGCGCCATCGGTATGGGCCTCGTGGTGTTTCAATGTTCACCAGGTTAGGCGGGTCGTGCTGAAATCATAACGCGAACCACTTATGGGCTTAGCCAAGTCTTATAGAATCTGTTCTATGGATGCGAATTGCCTGCCTGCTGATCTCGCGATGGCAGAACAGGCAGCAAACTTTGAGTTGGCTAGAGGAAGGAATTTTGAAGTAGGATCTATACATTTTGAGTTCCAAGTAGATGAACCCGTTAGTTCCAGAAAGAGACGCATTTTTGAGATCGTCTGTGCTCACTGGTAATATAGATGGTCTTCGCCAACTTCCAAAGGCGAGACCACTAGGTCATTTTTCCCAAATATTTGTGTGCGGGTTCTGAACTGACTACTATGCGCCACAATTCTTAACGGGCACCATGGCACCTTCCGCGCGAGCTTATATAGATTTGCTCTACGAGGTAACCCGGTCTATACCTGTAGTTTCGCGATGCAGAACATCGAACACATTCTTTTTAATTGCGGTGAGAACAACGATGTGCGTAGAGTTTTGTTGCGGAGCATGCGTCAAAATAATAGAATAGATTCACGCGGTTAGGACGTGATACTTTTAGTCACCATGACTTGATTGAAAATGGACCTATCTTTGAGTCATTCAGATCGTTCCCCACAAGCGTTCTTGAAAAAATGGAGTTCCTGAATGACTCATTGCGAGGGGATAGATCTTAACCCAGTTGGGTGGAAGCATTAGATGGTAGCAACTGGACACTATTAGAGGGCCTTCGAAGCTTTCTTTTGTATGAGGGGGATTGTTACGGGTCCCAGATGGACCTCTAGACTACCCGACTGAAAAAAACGGAAACAAATACATTATATATTTGTGTAATTATTACTCCTCGGGTAGGCGCTTCTTTGTTGTGAAATATAAATGAATTTCTGAAAAAAGTTAATTCGCATATCTCCGTTTGAGTAAAAGAATTTCGATAAAATAAAAACTAAATATTACATCATATGAACCCCTATATTTTCCAAAAAAACTCCATCTGAATTGAATAAGTAGTTCTTAAATCTTGTGTGTTCGAACAAACACACAAAGAGGCAAAAAATTGTTTTTGTTACTTTTGTTACGTGCTCCTAAATCTTTATTCCGTAATTATTTTTAGTATACAGGCAGGCAAATCCTAGAATTTTATTGTATATATAGAACTGTTTGTAACAAAGTTCTTCGTAGAGAAGGGTTTTCATAAACTCGCCTTCAAACAGTATAAGTTTGTAAACCTCTTTTGGGCTGATTCCTGAATGTGGAATCTCCTCTTTAACTGTTTTTAACTCTATAATTTCTCAAATACTGACCTGTCGTAGACCTTACTTTTTTCCGTATCCTTGAGAATATTTTCCGCCCTTTTGTTTTGCAAAATTTGAGCAATTGGAGCTCCAAGTCATATCACATTAGGTGTTCATTATTTTTGTGTGTGTGTGCTAACGGTAGTAAAAAAGAAATATGAACTAAATTACGTTTGCAAAGTATCGTTCATCGTAACTTATAGAAAGAGTGTATGAGAAATATAGGTAATTTTTCACAAGGTCATACAATCGATCAGTCTGCAGGAGGTAAAAGTCAGTGAGTAATAACTGTTTTATTTTTAAGGCGCATTGATTAATAGTAAATCGCATTATTGTGCAATTCAAAACAGTTCATAAATCTATTGAGTCACTAAGAACGGAAAGGTCTGGAATTATCAAAAAGAAGTAAAGAGCTAGTTGAAGAAATTTAAATATTTCAGTAAATGAGGTTAGCAATTGTTTCAATTGGTCTTGTAGGGCTGTCCAACAGTACTTGCACAGCTTCAGCTTTATAAAATTTTATTCGGCGTTTCATCTTTAAAAAACGATTAGCCTGTAAGACTAAAAAAATTCACAAATCCGCTCAAAAATTGAAAAGTTCAGTGTACTTTTTTGCACATGTATAACCATTAAAAAACTAACAAAAAAATTGAAAAATTAACGTGATCCCTAGTTTTATTGAGTTTAGCGTATATATGTTTGTACAAGAGCATGCATTTGCGTTTGTGTACGTGTGCATGTGTACATGTGCGTAAGTGTAAACATGATCAATTAACATTTTCATACAATTCCGCTTTAATAAAGTGCAGCATTGTATGGTAAAGTAAAAAAATAGATTTTTCTTTTTTTTTCATTTTATGATTAAGTTGCCGATTCTCACTCGCTTATTAAAATTCGCTCACTGTCCAAAACTTATTCCTTTATCTATGCACGTGAGTGTGTCTGTGTGTGAGTGTGTATATGTTTTTGTATGTGAATATTGGTTACGTATTAATTATTGTGGATGTAACAAATTAAATTTACACCGACGTATGTTATTAACATCTTATTCCTCTCAACTCACAAACTTCAAATTTTCTTCTCTTCACAATATAAAATATAATAAATATTTTAGATGTTATTACACTTCACAAAAGAACTGTGACATAAGGTTTTGCTACTTTCCATTTGTGCATTTTTACTGCCCAACTGATCATAATATTGTACATGCGATAAGCTAAGTTTTTCGGTCTTAGGACTACATCCTATTACGTTCAAAATCTTAATCATATAAGATATTTTTAACACTGAGAAAATTTATCTACCAACATATCCGAGTAACTTGCTTATTACTGAAATCTCTCTTCCTCGAAACCTTACTATACTATGTTCTGTGTATGCTTAAAAAAATACAGAACAAATCATAACTTTTTTGATGTTAGAAAAACTTGTCTTTTACTTCCAGTGTGGGATGCGACAGCAAAAGAACTATCGGGATTTTTATACGGATCTGACGCCCATCTGGGTAACTTCGATGAGTGTCTGGAGCCCGAATATAGCGCTGCTGCTCCACCCACTCAGTACTGCCTCTTCGACGTAAAGCTGCTCGTCAGTGAGGACACGTCAAACGGGGGAACTCCCAACATTACAGGCTACGATCCATACTCTTCCGCCTTGGATAAGATTCGAGTAAATTAATTTATTTACTATACAAAGTTTTTATGTAAACTTAAACATTTTTGATTTTCCTATCAATATATATGTATGTATATATGAAATGAGTTTTATCTACTATCCTACGAATTTGCAGAGCTTGAGCTGTGCCCCATAGTATCTTACTGCGCTAACGTTAACCGAAACAAAGTATTATGGAAAGTATAAGAGCGCAAGCAAGGCCATGAGAGAAAAATAGAGAAGGTCTTACTGCATATAATTTATTTTGAAATTTTTCAGGTAACAGACGTTAGTAATACATAAATGAGTCTATTGTTCAATATATTAAATACTTCTGGCAGTTGTTCCAATCTAAACATAAGTTGTAGTTGGAACCACTCATATAATAAACTAAATCGCTGAAAATAACAAATATAGAAATCTATAATTTTATTTTAGGCACATTCAGAATAGTGATGGCAATTGTACTTCAATTATAAGTCAAATGACAAGATTTTTTTAACGTCAAGAGTAATATTCTGTTTCCGAAATTATATGAAAATAGAATATTACTCCTGACCTTTAAAAAATCTTGCCATTTAAATCATCACTCCTGCTTTTGGAAAATAACATCGTAGTTTGAAGCTAAGTAGCAGGCGATCAATGAAGTTTTCGACATCATACTATCCAGTTTAAAACTAATAGTATACTGTTTCTTTTAGTTTTCAATGGTTTTTTTTTATTTTAAACTCAAATTCCACTTCGAAAAGTCAACTTACAGCATCTATGATCGACAACACAATTGTTCTAACGTTGTGGCTAAAACTGTATTACCATATTTTTATATTCATTAGAGTAAATTACGCGAGCAATAATATTTTCAGTCGCAGCGTGTAAATTTACATTTTATATTTCCAGTACAATTTACAACCGGCACGTACGCGCCGTGACCGTCTATCCTGGGCGTGGTGCTTGCCGCGAGCTTGCGCCGGCGCCGACCGCCTGCGGCTGGCGCGCCTCCTACTGGCGCGCTCGGGTCTGGCGCGCGTCGGCTTACCCTACCGCGTCACCTTGCAGCCTGGCGCTTGCCAGTATGCCCGCCCTATCTCGTATGGGTTAGACGCTCTACTCTTTATGTAAGTAAATAATATTACATCTATGCTCTGAGCCAGCATTGTCCAACACCAACCGACTATTAATTTGGCGCGCTCTCCCTTGTATGATAAATATTTAATCCACCCTATACCAGCTAAAATATCTACTCTATAATAGAGAAAATCGATCCAAAAACTTCGTGACTGTATTTTTTTGACACATCGTTATGTGTTTATTCTTGTCTCATAACCTCTTCAGATTAGCAGTTTGAAATTAATGTAAATTATAAATTAATACAGCCTTAGATTGTGAGTAATAATAACGCAAAAGCAATAAGAAAGTAAATATGATAATAAAATTAAAAACATAAAAACATAATTTTCATTATAAGAAAATAAAATATTCTTAAGCTTATCCTTTTTTAAGCACACTTATAATATTCATACCGGTAAAAGTACTTAATTTATATCATAGATACTAATAAAACTACACACATAATGCATGAAACTAAAACACTTTCATTCGTATGGCCTACTCATTGTCAACCTTATTTCCTTGTGTAATTTTTCATGTGCCGGTTGAACATTAACGGAGTTATATAATAGTTATTCTCTGTTTAACATCTATAGCGTGATCAAACCGATCGATCTTGAAAAATACATTTATTATCAACGTACAAGAAATATATCACTCGAAATGGATTTCATTACTTTACACAATAATAAAATTGTCCAGTATTCTTTCACAATTTTTCCACATTACTAACTAATGATTCGAATTCGCTATTCTATTTGATTGAATTAACTAAACTAAGGTAACGATACTGGACCCTTGTAATACTTATGCAAACTTTTACCGTGCTGGAATCTCCAAAGTTAATTTTAATAGCCTGTACGATTAATTTTGGAACTCTTGTAATGGAACTATGTAATTTTTAGGGTTCAGCCCCTCAACAAGTAAAAGAGAACCGTTATAAGATCACTCACGTGTCTGTCTGTGCGACCGCCACAGCCGTTTTTCTCCAAAATATTTTGACATTGATACTTAAAATTTGCCATTGCAATAAAACATATTAAGTCATACAATATCTCAGTAGCTAAAACTGGAAAAAATATTTGGCAATTTTAAAGAGGGCATATTGAGTACTTCTTTTTTTTAACTCCATATATAGTGTAGAATATCGTTTAAAAGGGCAACGAGGTCTGAAGGACCCAAAAACATTTTTTTTGTAAGTTTTGTAATTATATCTTCAGTTTGGTATTATACCGTTTTCTGAAACTACTCACCATAAAATTACGAAAATTATGATATGAGTTTGTTAACAGTCCACGTAAAGGCAATGCTCACGATGATTCCAGATGTGTTATTTTTTAAATATTCACCATGATTTTATGCCTACGAAACGTGTAGTAGGCAATTTGTTTAAGTTTTTCTATGTTCACGGCCGATTTTCTCAGAAACAGTGGTACGTAGAAATTGGGAATTGTAATACGTATCATTTACCTACATGTTTTGCACCAGCGACCTTTTTAAAAATATTCAAATATAAATGAAAGACGATAAAAACATGTTATGAAAAACACGAAAACATTTTTTTTGTAATTTTAATTAACATATTAAACATATTCTCTAAAATATGCAAAAATACAGCATCCCGTCTTATTTCCGGAACTACAGAGCCAAAAATCATTAAGAAAACAGCGTGGATAAAATCTAACTAGGAGAGTATAGGAAAAGTATAGCCGTTAAACTAGATCTTATTATTTTTTAAACACCATAAAAACCGGGTACGGCATTAGTAATTTTTTTTTCATTTGAAATCTAATATTGCATGGAACGATAGTGTATGTTACTCGTAAAATATGATGGTAAATTCGTAATGATCGTAATTGGTGAGGATATTATTGTGTAAATAGTTCAAATCGTCACGCATATCAATTAATTAAAACCGGTAATATAATAGCATAACAAACTAAAATCACATTCACTACACGAACACTTTAAACGATTGAAAAAGACTACGTTTAATTAGGTTGGCCGATTTAAGCTTTTTTTACTTTGACTTCTCGTAGCGTAATTGTGACACTAAAAGGTACTATATTTTTTAAATATTCACATTTTATATAATTATTTTTTTATGTATTTACATATCACACATTTTCGTTAGATCTTTTACAAAATGCGAAAAATCGATTTTTTTTTCGTATGCTTACAAAGTTCATTTGTAAATATATCAATAATAGGCTACCTTCCAAAATTTACCTATAATCAATTCTTTTCCTTTATTATTACATACTCCATTCCATACCAAAAGAAAATGTTTATAAACAAAGCGAAATGACAGTTCAGATATTGTAAACGTTTTTTTTGTATTCATCTTAGTATTATAATACCAATATATTTGGTACTGTTTCACACCATATACATACATTATTTAGATAATACAAGTCATGTATTATTATATGATCCAAGTACAATTTACCAAAAATGCGAGTTTTATTGTTTTATTTAATGAAAGAATATAAATAAAAACGACTTGTTTATAAAAAAAATAGGGTGCAATCGCGATTATCTTATTAAAAATTTGAGTGAAAAGTAAATAACTCGCAATAAATATATCCAATTTTTATGTTAATAAAGTTTTTATTCACTATTTTTACTTCATATTTGTAATTATGTACTACACACTCAAAAACACATAGAAAAGTTAACAATAAAAGTTGTAGCTATTTCGCTCCAAGCTTTATAAAGGAAATCATGTGTACCGCATAAAATATTTGGATACTCACTTTGTACGTATTGAGATATCCAATAGTTTTCGATATATCTGAGCTTTGTATGATCGACAGCAAGTTGTTCCTTTTTCTGCTCTAAATTTCACATTTGACATTATTTACGCAACACTTTATTAAGCTAAAATAGTGAGTATAATACTTTGTGTACTAATAATATAAAAATATATGGTAAGTTTCGTGAAGTTAGTAGTCCTTGACTGAATATTTTAACTATGAAATTGGTTTGTTTATAAACCTGCTGTTTTGAAATGGAGTCAAGTGTAGTAATTTAGATATCATCAGTATTTACCTCTTCTCAACAGGGATAGCCTTTGGGTACAGGCGCATTCCCATAAAGATGTAATTCTCCCCAACTTGCAAGATAGCGAAGCAAACTTGCATTTATACGCAATAGAAAGGGAACACAGTCAAATCCAATTGCAATCTAACAAAATGAGTTTCCATCTCGAAAAACGAAAATTGGTTGAAAAGTTGGACGTGAATTTTATATATATATATATATATATATATATATATATATATATGTGTGTGTGTGTGTGTGTGTGTGTGTGTGTGTGTGTGTGTGTGTATGTGTGTGTGTGTGTGTGTACATATATTAAAAAAGTAGAGTTTGATAGTTCCGTACTTTAAAAAAATAAAAACAAAATTAATTGAAAGATTATAAATAAGCAGCAGTGAAGAATTACGTCATTCCTCTAAGTGTGTTATATCAGAGTTCTAAACATACCTAGATACAAATTAATTAAGTAGATAGATACCTAATCTTGAGCTAGCAAAAATAAAGTTAAGGGAAACTGAGTTGAGAAAAACGTAAACGGCCTTTATTGGAATCATTTTTTTTACTTTACAGAATTGAGACCATTTTATTTACTTTGATATAGTACTTATTATATAACTATATTTTATATTTAAAATAAAGTAACGCAAATGTTTGTATTTACAGACGTAGTATATTATTTACTCTGAGCTGGTAGTGCTTTATTACTCTTGATCTAACATTGGTTAAATAAAACAAAAACGAATAACATTATAGACTTTAATTATTTATTAAATTCCTTAATTTTGAAGATATTTGTCCACATTTCTTTCTGAAATTTTAAAATAATCATACATTTCAATTAATTTTTTTTAATTAATGTTTTTCAATTAATTTTTCCAAAATAAAAAGTAGATATTTTTTACAAATTGTTATTTGTATATATTTCGTTACTAGATTTAAAATAAATTATAATATAATCAATAAATAACTCATGTATTCTTAAAAGTCGAATAGAGCGTCTCGTTTGAGCTTTCGATGCCAATTATTTGAGCTCATAATTTTACTTAATATCAAAATTTACTTTGCTTTTTTGTTTTAATTTTTCATTACATTCTTGGAAATTCAAATTTTTTGTACACTTCTTTGCAAGATATCCTGCAAAATAAATAACTGAATAATATTCTAGGGTATTTTCGTTCGGCTCTTGCTGCATTTACATTGGATAAATTGTTTGTTGATGTTGTCTAGTGGGTAAGTCTGAGACGTTTCAGTAATTCTAAGAAAAATTGGTTCTTCTGTTGATCTATTGGAAAGTATGCATATGATCGATACATCTCATCCAAAATAAATTGTCCTGGTCCTCCGTACAGTTTCCTGTATTCATGGATATTAATCTATTTAATAAGTGGTTTTGGAATACAGATATCAACTGCATTGTGGTTGAGTTTCTGTTTGCATCCTGTACAGACCAAGTAAATTTTCTGACATCTTGATTAAGCCTGCGTGTCATTATAAACTTGATTCCGTTGTTGTTCTTGTGAATTATTCGTGTGAAATTGGAGATTCTCCTTCCATTTTGGTGCTATATTTATTGCAAGCAATTTTTTTTAATCCTTCATCCTATTTAGACAATTAACAAAAGTTTTGCGACTAACGTAATTTTTTGACAAAACACGTTTGTGTCGATTTTTAATTTTCAGCTACTGCTATTTAAAGTATCGAAAAAGTTATTAATTTCATCCATTAATTTGTGGTATTTGAAGCTGTTTCTCTTTTTAATTCTCCTTTCGAGACTGCAGTTTTCATTGTCGCAGCAACCAAGTGACTGAAAACTTGTGTAGCCAACTTCACTTTGATTTTTTGAAATGCGTTTGGTCTTAAGTGTTTTCGTGTTAATTTTGTATGCTTTTACTTTTAATGCTTCGGTCAATATTATAATGATCAATTATTTCGTTGAAACTTACTTCATTACCTTGTCATATGTAATTGTGCGCCAAGATTACTTTTAAAATGTTTAATAAAGTGAGGCACGTCAAATATAGTAAATATTTTGATGTTATCCAGCACAAAAATGGGGTAGAGTTACCCCCAATCCATTTAATTTCGATTGAAAAGTTTTTCGTAGGACTATTTATTGTGTGTTTTAGATTTTTGGTCTTACCATTTACATGTAACAAAATGTAAGCTAGGGGAATATTTCAATTTTGGTACAGTTCTCCTGCCGCAAAAAGCAAAGAAGTTTTGGCTATCTTATTTATTTCTCAGTCTTTTCTCAAATATTCAAAACCATCCATTAAATCAAATTTTTCGTTTATTCTAAACACGTCATCATGATTATTTCACCAAAGGAAACTATACAAGCCTTTCTTTGGTCTATAGCATACTCAAATTTCTTTTTATTATTCTCAAAACTTACTTTTGAGAGCCCGGGGAAGCAGCTTGCTTTGTTCAGCCAGTTTTAGATGTTTCACTTTTAAACGGGAATATTCCAATATTAACTATGTTTAGTCTTAGGAATATTCCAATATTAACTTTTCTTATTAATTTTTTGAAGAAACTGTATTGCTTTTAATTTTTTTCGTACTTTTATAGGTATGTTCACTTTTAAATTTTCTGGTGAAAATAACTCGTCTTCATTTGAGATACACTTTAGTATGTTTTTTCTAACACGGATCTGAATACTGTACCTCTTTTAATTTTAAAACATTAAAAATGAACTTGAGGGAGGGACCTATTTGATAACTCAATTTTGGTTAAATGGCTAGAAGCCATATTACCAGCAAAAGTTACGCTACTGCAACAAATGGAAGGAGCGGAAAATTAGCTTGAACTTTCTATTTTTTAATTTTTACGGTTTTTTTTCAATTCAGCCTGGACTTACTAAATTTTTGTCGGACTTAATCAATACCAAATTCAAATCTTGTTACTTTAATTTATTTTTTATCGGTCTTTATACGATAATTTGATTCTGAGATATCGACGGTTGAATAAAAAGCCATCCTTCTGTCTTTGATATATCAATATTTCATGAAGTTAATGATCGTAAAGAAAACTAATGTAAAGTTTTAAAAACTTAAAAAGACGCTTTGTAAGATAAAATTTTTGTTAAAAAAATAATAATAAAATTGTCCTTGTTATTCAATTTAAAAAAGTACAAAAAGTGACTGTGTTGATTTTTAACAAATTACCACAACTTAACAAATATTGTAAAAAATTTAAATTGTTCCTAGTTTTTCTTTAATTAAATGTACCTCCAACACCCATGCAAAAGGTCAATTTCAAATTTTCATCGGTTCATCCGTCTTTCCGTCCCGCATGGTAATTTTTTTCTTTTTTAATTAAAGGAGCAAATTTATTAATCTGTAATATTATGTAATAATCATCGAGATGAAATATTTTTCAAAAATTTTACCGCCGGCATCAGCATTAACCAAAACCCATCACGAGAAGGTCGCTAGTCACATTTATGCTTCTTGTATGTGTGTGTGTTGAAAATCGGGTGTCAACCCTGCTATGGACTGCCGCTGATAATTTTTCCGATATATTTACACATCGCCTTATTGAGGCCTTAATTGATGCAATTCACGGTAACATGTAAAATGGTGGCATGAAAAGGTGAATTTTTAAAAAAAATGAGTAGATATTGATTGCATTGAAAAATGTTTAATGAATGTAAAATTATGGAAAGAGAATGTATTTAAAAAAATTCATCTTGATGATCGAGACGAATTATTACAAGAAAACGTTTACAAGAAAATTTATAAGAAAACACTTTATAGCAATAAACTTGCTCATTTAATTAAAAAAAATTGACATACGAGAGGGAAAGGTGGATGAACCCATGAATTTTAAATCCTACAAAACTTTGCATTTTTGACAATATTTGTAAAGAATCGACAAATTTTCAAGAAATTGATATTTTATCTATATGCCATTTCGAAGCAATAAAGTATTTCCTTAAATTTTTTTAAATTGTTCATCATTCAAGAGGGGCAGAGAGACGAACTGACTAACTACAATTTTACAGAGTCCAATAAATTTGAATTCAGGCAGGCGGGCTAATTGACAGTTTTCAAGACATTACCTTTCTTTTCAGTAAACTATTATAATCATAGGTATAATAATTAGAATATAATGTTATGTAAATAATTATTAATAATATATTATATAATTATTAATAATTATTGATAATAATATAATGTTATGTTAATAATTATAAATATTAATAATTACATTTGTTTCATAACATATATTTTAAAAATTTTATATTTAACAAAGAATTGTTGAAAAAAGTTATGATCGGGTAATTTTAGTGCTATGCGCTAAAATGAAACATAAATAATCCACGCGTATGCCATCTATAACGAGTAGAACATTTACTTTGTGGCTGAATCCTAAACAATGTCCAGATACGAAAATGTGTCAGTAATTAGCAATGTCAAACCATTTACGCAGTAGTTTAGTCTTACCGGCGTTAGTGAGCGAAAATAAGCGACATCTCACGCTATGGCATTAAAACTGTTAAATATTTCTGTTTGAACAATATACGAGAAAAGCGCGCTGTTAAATACGGTTAGTGGATCCCTCTTTGAAGTATCAAATGCGTTAGGTCACCGCGATGTCTAGAACTGAGACGACTAAAATTAAGTAAGTAGTTAGTGACTCCCTCTTTACTTAAGGGCGTGCATTAAGTTACTTGAGATCTCTGGGTAGAAGTGTTTTAAATAGATTTTATAGGCGAAAAACGCATAAAATAAAAAAGCGCTTTCCCATTTCGAAGAGCAAATTCTTAAACATAGATTTTTAATTTTATATATATATTCGCTCTTTTTCACAAACTAAAAATTATCGGGAAGTGACACTTTTTTTATTAAAATGTTTCCAAAAGATGATACAAATTCATATTAATGACAAGAAACTGACGAGGTAAATAAACTGATCGACAAAAAATATACAATGTACCCAGAAATAGCTAAGGCACTCGTAAGTATATACTTTTTATCAGGTAAATTTTAATAATTTTTTTCGTCAAATGTATTAAGTCGCTAAAACGAATAAAAAGTTGCAAGTTGCCAAAAAATCATTCTTTATTTGCTGTCATTTTTTATTTCATATTTCAGCATTTCAGAATAGCGAAATCTATCTGTTTTTTTTTTCATTTTACAAACAACTTTTTATCTCCGCCTTCTTTCAATCATCCGGAGGTTACTTGTTGTTCTTCAAGGAGTGACTTGAGAAAAATTAAATTTTTCGTGATTTCTTACTTATTCTCTCGTTCAGAACCATAATCTTCTAGAGAGTTTATTACATTTTTGCCTTCAGGTTAATCCCGTGTCTTAACAAGAGATTAACGGTCTTATAGTTATTACCAATAATGCTAAAAACTGAATGAACGTAAGAAGTATCGTAAGAAGTCATTGTTTTACAAAGTTTCACACGTAATTAACATTATCGCATGCATATTTCATAAATTTCATATTATTGACAAGAAACTGACAAGGTAAAAAGTTATACATTGCTCCTATGTACATAGAAGCCATCAAGTGACCACTTAAGCATATATACATAAAATGAAAAGAAGCTGACATTGTATCGCAAAAGTAAATAAAACCAAAAGAAATCAGTAATTAGTATTCCATTAAAATAGCAACAATGAAATGTCATAACGCGCACTAATTTGTTAGAGTTTAATGTAAAGTAGCTTTACTTATTTAGGTTTTTCAATTATTCATTGACTACACGGGGAAAGGGGGATCGTGTGCAGATATATTATCATTTAATTGGTAATTTTTATATTAATCTGTGTTATTATTGCCTCATCATTCATTCGCTATTTTTATTAAAACAACAATCTTTCAGAAGTAGATGTATTTATTTATCTGCTTGTGATTTTCGTTTTTAACTTAACTGGAAATAAATACTCCAAAAATAAAACAGGTTGTACGCATTACATTTATAAAAGCGACAAAGTTATAAAAACAAAGTTTCCCAACAAAGTTTCAAACGTATCAAATTACTTGACCGGTTTAGCTATAATATTCTGAGGAATAGATGAAACATAAACTCAGAAAATCGGTATGATATTATTTGACAAATTTACGGACGGAAAAAATAAAAATTTGTATTAGAAAATAATATCATTTATAACTTATTACGGTCAAAGCTTTTCTTCAGAAAATGAAATAATACAAAGTATAAAATCGACACCTTTAATTGTTAATCCATTATTAAGAAGTCTTCCAAAATTAAATTCTTCATGTTTATAAATTACGTAAATAATACAATTCTCTCTAACAAACGATTCACTTCTACTTGTCGAACGTCGATTTTTTTTCACGTAAATGATAATTGAGATGCCTATCTATGTTTATAATATATAAATTAAATTAATATGTATATCCGGGTTTATAGCCCAATAAAATTCCTCGCAATAAACTTAAGGCGACGAGTCAATTTAATTTTTTTACCTTCTAGCACCAAAACTATATAGAGATGGAGCTAGATACCATACTAACTATGAATGCCTTCGAAACCGTTTACAGCTAGATGTGAAAATTGAACGCACAACTCACTAGGACAGCATACATAACTTCTCTATTTTCAGAACACTATGAAGTTGTCCGCGAGTGCGCTACAGTCTGACAAATTACTATTTTTCATATTTTAAACTATAATTATATCAGTAGGTAATGTAGGTCATTATGTCAGCGTGTAGAATTTTACCCGAGTCCAAAATTATATAGTTCTACTTAGTATCATCTTATGAAAAGCACGTTCTGACAAGTATTCATAATTGTGTTTCTTTTGTACAATTTCGTCTCTGACGTGTTAGTACAAGAAAGAAGACGGCGCATGTACATAAAAATGGTCATGGTAACGCTGCAGAGGGAAACATTTAGTGTTAGCCTTATATTTTGAACGCACGTGGTATTTACAGGTGATTATGTAGTATTTAGAAATATTTATTTTAATGATATTCTTATTTAAGCATTTAATAACTTCTGGATAGCCTCACAGAAGTCTATAATTTGCTAGAATTAAACTAATTTATTAACAAATAACCATTATTAGACAAATAAGTTGTGTTATTAAAGAAGACGCTGAAGTTCCATTTCGTGTATACAGTGTATTCTTACATTGAACATTTAAAAGGAGTAAATAAAATATATAATTCTTCATACCTTCCGAATTTCTAGCTGGCTGATATGCTTAACAGTAGCGGCCGTCCTCGTTTGTACCGTCTACCACTGGTATTGCCGAGACAAATACACGGAAGACAGGGAACACCAAGGTAATCTTAGTTAGTTCCATTAACATGTATTGCACTTGGCTAAATAATTAATTCCTATCAAGTAATTAAAAATAATCGAACAAGTAGAAACAATCCATTTTTATTTTATTTTAGGTACTTTACACAAAATATATAAATAATTGAACAAGTAATTGTTTTACCTAATCAACTTTCACCTCTAACACCAAAAAGGACAATAAAACTAAATGTAAATAAAGACACACCGATGTAAGTAATATTAAAAAATATCATTGAAGATGTAAAATTTCTAAGTGAAATCATGATTTTCTCTAAAAAGAAAGGAAATTAATTAAAGCTGGTAATAAAGAGAATATCAAAACCGAAAAATTTGCCGCAATGCTTTTAAAAACAATTAAACATACTCTCGAAAAAATTATTTCAGAAATACGAAATAAACTATAAGAAACAATCAATATTTTTTTTTATTTTATACTTTCTATCTATTTAACGACCAACAGATTTTGATGAGGTGCAGCTTAGAGTTTCTAGAATAAAATGAGGTACACATCGTATCAGTATGATGCGAGAATTTGAGAAATAATGACTGCTTATATTTCCAACAAGTAAAACGTAAATGAAAAAACTTCTACTAGTTACATTTTTAAAAAGCAATTAAATATATTTTATTTTGATATAACGTCAGAATAGAAATATAAAGAAACGTCGTTTGCAATGAAATATTGTAAACAATCTTTGTAATTATTTAATATTTCACTCCGCCATCTAAAATGTAACATCCGTTTCTTGTATTCATTTTTATGGTTTAATCATACCTAAAAATGTAAATACACTTAACCATTACATTCACAAATAATTATTAATAATAATATGTTCAAGAATTTAGTCCGAGAAATCCGGACATATGTTATGTAAGATCATCGATCAATCATTTATTTGGTTTGTTGTATTTTTTGTATTGCTTGTTTTTCAGTTTCATTTTTCTTTCAATTCTTTTATTTTGTCTTTTATGAAATTAGCAGTGACCTTAATATTATCATAGTATATGTGAACGAAGTAGCGGGGAAAACAAGTATGTCACTAAATGACTTTGAAATACAGTACTTTTTAAAATAGCGGTTTTAAATCCATGACCTAAAAGTTACATAAAAAAATAACAAAATGTTTGAAGGATATCATCCGGATATGTCGTAGCCATACCTATACATCTTGGGAATGCTCCTCTCGAATTGCTTATCGCTATATTTAAATACCTAGGATAGACTATCCCATTAGGTAAAACTAACGTCGAGAAACGTTGGTTTTACCTATCATATGAGGAAGTTTCAAAAATACCCCACGGTCTGAGTACAAATATTTTTCATCAGTGTTGCCAATGATGATATAAGAAAGTGGAATGTGACCCCTTACTACTGACCTCGTAAAGAGTCTCTAAGTCACTGGCGAGCTATGGAAAGGGATATAGCTCGAGGTTTCTCTACGAAACACGAACCGTTATGAGGCAATCCGTAGGAGAACTAAGGTCACTAATATAGCTGTTAGGACTGGCAGATTAAATTTTAAATAGGCAAATCAAGAAGCAAGTAGAATCGACAATCGATAGGAAGGAAGGTTTTCGACTGGTGACCACGTACAGGAAGACGCAGAGTGGTGAAAACCACTCTGCGTGGTACAAGTTGTTGGAAGCCGTTGGATATAAACCGCACTCACAGAAAACTTAGATGGCTAACCTATATTCAGAAGTGAACCTCTTCCGGTTAATATTGGTGATGATAATAATAGTCGGCTTACGTATACCAAAAAAAAAAACAAAATATAAAGTTAATGAAATACATATGCACATCGAGTGGTGTGGTAATCATGATACGTCGATATAAAAGTGCCGTCACTTCGAATTCAGCACTTCCGTTTTATTCGTTCCATTTATTTACAATTCGTTGACTTAAAACGGCCGCTACTGAAATTTCACTTGAAAAAAACGACTCAAAAACGAATTTGACTTCCGCACCTAACGTTCCTCATTTGATTTCACTTGTCGATTTTTTGCACATAGATGTGTCAAATGTGGTGACTAATACAATAAAAGAACCCTTTAATTAATTAATCGTTTCACCAACAATTATTTCTACCTTAACCTTGGAAAAATAAGAAAAGAAGTATCCCCAGATGGCTGAAAAATGTTTAAAACGCTTTTGTTAACTTCACTTCTCTATTTATGTGTTTGTATATTTGCCCAAAACGAAATTTTCAGCCGACTCCACTACTTTCACCTACTCCTTTCACCTATTTCTTTATAAACGAACAACTTAATTTTGGCATGTCTGTATAATTAATGTGACAATATAATTTGACAGGTTCATTTAATAAAAATTCGAGACTGTAGCCCAATAAAGGTGGACAGGTCCGGATCTATCGAAAATCGGTATTTAAAAAATTAAAAGGAACCGAGCTTTTATAAAGTGAACTAAAACTTAAAAATCAATTATTAAGTCACAAATATACAGATAAATAGTAAGATAATAGTAATACCAAAATGAAATATCTTATGCATATTTCATTTCTATTCCATAACAAAATACTACTCACAGTAATGTTATAATATGTAGTGTAATGTAACATTATGATATGATGTATCTTGTATATCCTCGTTTATTTACGTCTCTTTATCCTGCTGATATAAGGAGACGTAAATAAACGAGAAGTTTGTTAGAAATATCTCATTATAATATATAGTAAATTAACTAAAGGTTTCTGGAATCAACAATAACTATCTCTTCTCCAAATTGCAAGACTTTTGAAAATAGTTCAATAATACAAATAAATTCTTAAGGTTGAATTTTGGCTTCTAAAGGTACAGAATTCAGAAATGAACTTTTGAACCTGACTAAATAATAAAATATATCAAATATATATTTTGACTCTAACTCTCGTCGTATTATTTAAAGCTCAGTTAATACACGCATCATAGTTATCGTGCAACACCTACAAAAAAAGAAGTAAAATTGATTTCATTTCCTCTCAACTTGATAATGCACTCTTTAAAAAACACCCAATTTACGAGTTAAGATCATAAGCACCGATGAAATAAATATCTTCTACATGAGCTACACTACAGAAAGTATGAGAAGAATGGAACATACTATTACAAATATTATCAATACTTATTGCAAAATCGACACATCAACTAGTAAATAAAAATAATTTTAGCAGACATCTACAAATATTCATCTATTTATTCACGAAATTAACACGAATCCGCTTTACAGTTCCAGTCCTGGTACTAAACTGGTCTCTTCTCAAGAACGCAGCGTCGCTAAAACACGCTCCACCGGGTGACATAAACATACTGCATTGCATGAAATTCATTTCAGTATCTCTTATTATCTTCGCACACCGGATCGGTACCATGCTAGGAGGACCAGTTTCTAATATTGAACAAGTTGAACGTGTAAGTCTGCAAATATATAAATATGCAAGCTACCTTTTCTTTTTCAGTTTACTCTTTCCGCCCTGATCATAAACAGTCACGAACAAAGATGCAAATACTAAGTATGTTATCACACGGAAAGTAATACCTGTACGAATACGAATGGTAAGAGTAATAATGTCAATCGATACGTATCTTGAACTTCCCAGAAAATACTGAGAGACTTAAATCTTTGTAAAGTATCTAAATATTTTCAACCTTTAAATAATTAGTATCCAATTTTTTTATAAAAAAGCTTTTCTATTAGTATTTCTACTGATATTGTCCACATAAATTGCGAAACATGCTTCAATCTACCAGCAGTAAATAACGACTGACAGTTTCACAATTTATATGTTATTACACGACTTTATCGCTGACGCAAGTAAATAATACAAAAGCTTAAATATTTGCAATACCAATAAAATGACTTTCTTCAGCGTCTAATGAAATAAAAGAGACTAGTCGGACAGTGTTTTATATTTTAAAATATATATTTATTTATTTACTAATTTTATCTTTAAAGCATCATAAATTAATTTCATTTCTTGAAATATTAAAAGCCTTCTTACCTATAAATATAAGAGTAAAATAGATGAAACGAAACCCACAGCTTTACCCTTTTATTTCAAAAACTAAAAAACATATTGTACGTAGTGGTCACAAAATATTTATAAATTCCTTTACAGGTTTTTAAGAATGTAGAATTTCAATTCATCATCCACTCGGACATGGTAGTAGACACGTTCTTTGCTATCGGCGGTTTCCTGCTCGTAACCAGCTTACTTTCTTCAGTTAAAAGTAACCGCATATTTAGTGTAATCTTGCTACGTTATATAAGGTACTAGTATTATAATATCTTGTAATTTAAAAATATATGTTAACTGCCATGAATTGATAAATACATATTAATATCTTTTAACGCTTTCGGTTTACCACCAGAAACCCAAAAGGGAGCATAGCTACAGCTGCTATTTTATAAAATATAGGTATGACAGAAATTAGCCTTTTCTCATCGAACAAGCGAAATGCTTTCACAACTGCGTGTTATTACAGATTCCTACAAATTTCTCTCCGAGAGTAATATTTTCTCTTTTGGTGTGGCTAATCAATAATGAGCGTTTTGAAGGAAACATATTATATTTCAATTTTTGTAACTAATTCATAAATAAGAGGTACGTGGAATCATTTCTAATGCCAGCTCCGATAATTTGAAACGAATAATTCTTGCAACGCCCGGTCGGATGTTACCGTATTGAAATTAAACTTCATTATTTTCCGACGGAGTTCAAGCACCAAATTTTGAAGCTGACCACATTTAATTATTGCGATAATAGTTGTATTACTATGAAGTATTTATAAACGTATTTATTAATTGAATATTTCATCAAATACACAAAACAATTCTCTTGTACGAAGTACGTTCTTTTGGCAACGATTTGCTCAATTCCTTTTGACTCAACCATTGGCTTAATTGAGCGTGTGTCAAAAAGTTAAAATTTGTTTACATATGTTTGCAAGACAATTTAGTTAATGCTAACTCAGCTCATGAGGTATCTAACGTTATATTTTTGACTGCCTGACTCATAAAATATATCTCTACGGTATAACCGCGAGAATATTCAAGTTGAATAGTCAAAGCCAGTGTTCAAAGTCTGGGATTTTCTTCAATTAGTGGTTTTAATTTGTCAATTTCAAAATTAACTAGTCGGACACATCTATTGGCCCTTTAATTTGTAATTGTCACAACAAAATCGCAGCAACTGTCGTCTTGTGGTTGCTTCAGAGATAGCATCAGAAGACTCTCTCTGTATATGCTAAATGTAACCTCTGCTGCAGAACGTCGATTGAAATTATAAAGCTAATAGGTTTTGAAATTGTTCATAGTTTCTCGATGTTGACTTGTTAATCTATAAATGACTTTGAAGAACGCGACGCTATTTTTATGTATATTATTGACTGTAGAATACTCTTACAGTATAAAACTCTTAAAGTTTCCTAAAATGGTATAAAGCTAAAATTAGTCCCACTGCAGACGAAAATAGGCATGATATCAAAAACCAATATATTTATTAAGTAGTCTGTCCACAACAATCATTTTCGTGCAGAAACTAACATACCATTAAAAAACCTCTTAATCGGTACCTCACATAATTTTCCTTTTTAAGTGTCGCTACACATTTATATAAAGTGCTAACTATTTAATGGTTCATCGATGGGCTAAAAATTATTGGTAAAGAAATTCATATTTCGATATTATTTTTCCGTTAATTGCTATATATAGCTTTGCTATATGAACATACAATTATAGAAATATTATTTTTATAGGAACTTGTATTTACTAAAAAAAATACACTAAAATATAAATTTAGACTTTTTTATGGTATCAATAAAATTACTTTACATTTTCAAACGTAAAAATTAAGCGACATTTTGTTCGTTTTGCTCCTGGATGTTATGAATGTTGCTCTTTTGTATTATCAAATTCTTTCAAACTTCACAAAGTAAGCAAGCGAACCAATCCCGCGCCCTACGATGATACAGGCTTAAAAATATATACCCACGTTGCTCGTAACAGCTCTAGCGCGAATACAGAATGTGAGTTGTATGAAAATCAAATTCCATTAAGTCGAGTTCTACGAAGAACACTGACTCGAATATCGGCATATCGACTGTGGTGTCGATACGGAAAAATTCAGGGGACAACATGCACTGAAATTAATAGACTTCCAGTATTATTAATCAATGAAACGCTCTAATGTAAGTGAGGAACCTATGATGCCGAAACATAGAAATTTGCATGCGAATTATAATATATAAAACAGAACTAATGCTGTTTATCACCAGTGAACATTTCATTTTTATGGGTTATTAAATGAAGGAATATACATTAAATATAACGTATTAACAAAAATAATTTCCGCTTGTGATTATTTTATTATAACAAAATTATTTCAAAAATAATGCCCACACAAAGTGTATCTTTTCAAGGATCATTTTGTTATATTTTGTCGATCTAGCGCTATTTTTAATTACACTATATACTGGATCTGCAAAAAGAAGCATGAATTTACATAAAAAAAAAATAAGCAACAAGGTTTGTGTGAAGCGAGGTTAGAAATTTAATTTTGCCAAGTGAAAGCCGTTTCTTTATAGTAAGAACATTTTCCAAATCTTTTTTTTTTAATAAAACGGTCACCAGAATTTTTTTTCTTAACCGTTACGTTATGTTATTTTTGATGTATAATTCTTCATAATTTATGCTAAACTATAGTTATACCGATAATATTTGCGCGCGATTTAGTAGTAGCAGAACTACACGCGTTAGTTACTTAACACGATCGATCTTTTTTTGTAAACAAAACCATCACAACTATTTTTTTTATTATGCAATTTTGATATTTTAACGGACATGTATATACCTCTCAAAATATTTAATTATGTTTAGATTCTAAAATCAGCTGTATGTTAGATAAACCATTCTATATCACAAGATTTTATAGATTTCAAACTACAACATACTGTGTTATTTGTGTTGGACTTTGGCTCGGAATACAGTATACAGGACACAAGGAAGTCGAGAGCACCTTACAGAACATTAACACATATATGTGAACATAAATGTAGGTAGTGAACTATTAAACGAGTTTCACCTACCGTGAACTACATTTCTTACGTGTGTGGTATACTATCTAAAGACAAGCATAATCTTTTTGCTGGTAACACGCGCGTGCACACAGTTCTTACACTGTCGAAGTGTATACAGAGAAGGACTACGCTGTACCGGAAGGACTTCCGTCGGTCGATAATCGTGTTCTGATAAATAACAGAACGTGAAGCAATAAAAAAATGTAAAATTTCTTCAGGAAGATAGCCCATTTTTCAAAAAGAATGTTGTATGTGTCTTCTAAATATCTCACTTCTAAAATCGAACCCACCACTCCATTTCCCTTATACTTCGTAATTTGTGTCACGTATAAGTGTGTAACACTCATTTTTAAAAGGATTCATTTTACAAAGTTTCATAGCGCACACATTCAACAAACTATCAAGTCGGTATCGAAGTCGATTAGGTTAATGTGATACGGCTAATTTCCTTTCGGTTTTGTGTTAGAATCGGCGACAATATTACAGATGTCGTGCAGGTGCCACACAAAAACTACAATATATAGACATTCCCCTACACCATAAAAGCGACCCTCCGAAAGACAATCTAAAGTTCGGAAGTCTCTTGACTTTTCAATTGGTCCATCGTGACCGAGTGAAGCGAGTACAAAAAAGTATGAATTCATTTTTTTCGTATTCAATTTGTTTCGTTTGCAATTATTCTATTTTTAATACTAACTTCTTGATAAATATTCAATAACTATTTATTTTAGTCGTATTTATCTTTATCTAAATTAAAAATTATTCGTTCCTGACATTGTTGTTGACAAGGACATTAGTGATAATCTATTTCGTTCTTCCGTAATAAAAATAAAAGAGAAACCTAATGTGAACGTAGGTCGGTTCTTTAAATTTGATAATTTTAGGGCTGCGTATATTTTCTGCATATTGTCGATATCCGCATACTTGTTTACTGTTCTCAATATAATAACATGATTATTCCGAACGTACTATTCTCGGCCACGATATTTTTGTTTACTGCTCAACAAGGAGCCTTTTGAGGGTTCATCAGTATTTAGAATATGCTATAATTGCTTATTGTCGCATCCTTGATAGTATAATTTTAACAATACATTAAATATATTTAAAGTATCACCGCTCGGTATCAAGTTTAATGGTTAAAAATATCCGAATGTACGCATTTATTAACTTTAAACATGAATGCAGATTCCCCAAAAGTGAAATTCAATGAAGCTATTGGGCAAAAATAGTGGGAGAAGATCGACGTGACGAAAAGTGGTGTGCTACAAAAGCTAACCTCTTGTACTATAAATATTTCCTCGCAAGCAACAACTTTACTTAAAAAGACAACATTAGTTCATGTTAAATTTTGTTTATTCCTTTATTTATATTAATACTAAGAGCATTCTAATATTCATTTAACTTTAAATGGTCGATATTGCGTTTCAATCAATAATATAATTTTCATATCGACCTAACACATCCCAACTTGCTTGATGATGAGGTATGTCGGTTTTACCCCACCGACTCGTCCCGTCGCAATCTATGGGTGTCCCATAGATTTTCTCGCTTACAGTATAAAGACAACGTATCTATACTTTTATTAATTTAAGGTGCCGCATCGATTAATGTGAAAACCCGTTTCCGTGACTGATTCACGGGCGTGTGTGGTATTCCTAATAATTAATACCTATGAGCATTTACCCCAGATTTAATGATTATTTTCTTTACCTACTTACTTACTTAGCATTATGTCTAAGTAGTTGGATATCTGTAATTAAGTTTAAAGGTTATTTATCGACCGGAAATAACCGCCTATTTATAATTCTTGTGAAATTTATTTTTATTAATGTTGTCCACTTTAAGGCCAAAGCTCATGTATAAGTGCCCTTTCTCATGTACATTATTTGAAAATGAGCTCATGTATATTATTTTAAAAACACTCATTAGCCCACCTTAAGATGTTTTAATACAGCGAAACCTAGGTCGTGCTAAAGAAATTAAAGAAAGTAGAAATAATACTATATCACGTAGTTTCATTTAATTGTAAACACTCATTACTTTTAGCAAACCTGATAACTGAAGTAATCTTAGAAGTTTCTGCTATATCGCACACAATGAAGGCGTTATCAAAGGGTTTATTTGTCCCTGCATCGAACACAACATTACAAATTATCAATGTATAACTATGAAAATACGTGTAGGTAATGGATAAATATAGAAATATGTATTGGAAAAAAATGAATCTAAAACGAAGATAAACATTTTAAACAAAAAGAATTGCGCATAATTACATTCGCTTCTAGTATTCATTCTAATATTCTTGACAAACAAAGCCGGAAAGTAGAGACATATTATCATACAACATTCTACACCATCTTGACAAAAACAGCTTTAATAACCACAAAGAAGTAAATAGATAAGTTATCACTCTTACACTTTGGCGGTGCCCCCTAACGCCAACTGAAACTACAAATCCGATTAAATCGTATTACTTGCGATAAATCTTATTACCAAACTTGAATTAATTAAATTTTCAAATTGTAGGATATCGGCGCAAATGTCCCGACTAAAATCAATTCATTTAGTTTTGCGTTTATTTTTCATGAAAAAACCCTTGGTCTCAAAATATTCTTCACTCTTATAAATCCACAAAATACAATTAAACATCTTACAAAAAACATCAAAGTTATTATGGTACACGGTAACAGTTTGTATTGTGTACCAGATGTTTATATAGCCTGTCAATTGAATTTGAATTAATTTAATTTTCCAACATCTATAATTAACTTTGGAAAATTAATTTCATAAATTGTTAAATAAAAGCGTTTAGTTCACCATTGGATAAATTTATGAAATAGATAGGATAGACTATAAAATGTATTCACAAAAATGAAAAATATATTTTTACACTTTTGTAGAATAGTTCCCGTATACGCTCTCGTTATGTTCTATACTGCAAGCATTATAAAATATACTGGCTCTGGTCCATACTGGCCACTGATAATGGAACACGAGTCGAATGCCTGCAAGAAAACGTGGTGGGCTGGACTTCTCATGCTGGGCAACTACGTTAAGGATAAAGAAATCGTATGTACAGTTCTCGCATCAAATTAATTTAATAAACGTTGCATTTACACCTCTTAACTATGCTGTTACTGTATGAATGTAATTAAAAATATTTCTTTTTTTTCTGTCAACGTTCAAAATTATCCAAATTTTATTTCATGCTGCTTTATTGACTTTAAATTTAATGGACATATAATTCCACAGTGGTAATGAAATTACAATCATGAAGTTTTAATTGTAATTCAAACTGCCATAATTGTTCAGTATAAATTCCAGAAGACACTTTTCCACCTTTGTTTATTTCTGCTGAAATAGATCCCCGAACTGCTATAAAAATTAAATTTCTTTAGGTCATGAGTCATAGAAGAAAAGTGTAGGTGGCTTACCCAAAATGCCGCGGAAGCGATGTGGTGATCCCCCCCCTAAAACTCATGCGGAGCCAGTTGTATATAAGCGGCTTTCCGGAAGCCCTTTCTCATAGCGGTACGACTACACCTCTTCCCAATAGAGAACGCATAATAAATTAAATGTAAAGGAATCGTGTGATCCATCGCAGCGGAAGTGAAACCGATAGTGAGGGTGGGACGCAAAGTAGCACGTGACCTACGTCAAATATTTATTTGATGCAACATTAATTTACACTATTTTAGATAACAGTGATATAGAATTTTATCCAATGACAACATAATTATTTTTAGAAACTTATTATTTATGACCTTCCGCCTCCTCCCATGTGGATATAAGAAAGACCTTAATTTGTTTTGAATGCTGGTTATTAATATTACCATTACAAATTATTTAGTTTGCCTCGTAATCCGAAAATGAAATACGCGCGAATAAACATGAGACAATATGCCATTTAGATTCTACTGAACAAATTGAGACGAAATAAAATAAATCTATGGATTCCTGCCGGTGTTACTTTTTACGTTCATTTTTTCAATTTCTTTATCAACTTTACCATCTTGGAATGAAAAAATTAACACTTATAATAATTAAGATAACCAGTTTCAACGCTTGATAAACACCTAACAGAAACTTACTATTGAAAATAACTTGTGGATAGTATAGTTAACTGGAATATATCCAATCAGTTAAATGGAAACCCGTTATTTACTCGTATAATATTTACTTCTTAATAACTTAGAAACCTAGATTTAGGTGTAAAGTTATAATTGCTTCAGGTAATAAATTAATACGATATTTAGGAAGATGGCTAAATTTTTCTTAAATATGTTTTCAACATATGGTAGTCCGAGATTTGGTATACCAATCATTTTCTCATTGCAAAGTAATAATCGCTAATCAACATTCAACTGTAAGGACCGCAGGTTTAAATCCCAAGAATTCTGTTTAGACTGAAACATGTTTAAGCTATGTACAAGATATATATATATATGCTTCATTTATCCTCTTTCTTTTACCTACAAATAGTTCAGCTCAAATCATAGGAGAAATAACGTATATAATACTTGAATGATTCTGATAATCTGCAACAAATATTGGTCAGTGATACTTTTTAAACATTTTTTCATAGTTTACAACTAAACTGTTATTATAGTAGAATTTAAAAAAATTAATAGTTTTTCTTTCTTTTAAAGTAATTGAATGGTATTATTTCAATACTTTAATATCTTATGCAGTGCCTGATATCATCATGGTACATACCATGCGATTTTCATTACTTCATGGTGGGAGTAACGATATGCTCATTGATCAAGATGAAGAGAAAATTGGGACTAGCTGTGCTCGGATCACTTCTGTTTGTCTCTCTTGGAGTTGTTAGTACCATAACAGCCATCTACCGACTTCCAGCCATCATGCAATTCTTTACCGAGTGAGTTTTCTATATTTGTTTAATAATTTTCGAATCATTTATTCATCAAATAAGCTTAGCGAACTAAATGGCTAATTAAACCTGTCCTGAGCCCACAATTCATTATTCAAGAACGCGGAAAACGGAGTTCGTTTGACGTCTTTGGCTACAGGTATAGCCCTAAACAAGAGACTGCAATCTTCAAAGACGTCAAACGAACTCCGTTTTCCGCGTTCTTCCGAAAATTGCCTATAATAGTCGTAGAGAAATTTCCACCTACGGCAAATGGAAATGGTACTTAACATTTAAAATGAGTAACTCTCTGATGAATTTAAATCTTATAACTGTCAAGAAACCAAGAAAAACCTTGAATCCAACTAAATCTTGTCTTTACGGATTTAGTGAAATTTAGTGAAAAAATATAAAATTTTAATGACACACGTTTTTTAGCAAAATGAAAATGAAATCTTATTGAAATTGGTGGAGTAACTTGATATAAATTTTTGCACTTTGCTTTCTTAAACTAACCCTGTAACTTTTTTTAAATAAATAATCTAAACTTCAAACAGTAAAATTTTTCAATTAACTTTTAACCCAATCTAACTACAGACTACAGAGCAGTAGAAAGCAGAAAATATTAGTTATTTTCGTTGTTCGTAATATACGAAAAAGGTTTCTCTGCCTTAGCCTTTCAACATTTATTCAGATCCATAGCCAAGAAGGAATCTTCATAAGCGAGCTTAAAAACGTTCCATCCGTCCATTTTTATGATCCAGCGAAATTACTCTTCACATATTTATACCTATTGAGACCAAATTTTGGTAGGGAGATAGATATTGGTAACCTAAAATTAGAAATGATATTGGTCCACACGACTTTTGTCTTCCCCGTCGGATTGGATATGCCTTTTAGGTAAAATTAATCATCCCTACATCATGTTGACGTATCTGTCTCGATAAATTTGCACTCAAAACCGTTAAATTAAAAATCAAAATGTTTAAAAAATGACCTCCCCCTCCCCCTCCTCTCGCCACGCTTCCCTATTCTTTCAAAGTATCGTCGTAAAAAAATTAAGAAGTACAAAAATAAAGCTCAAAATAAGTACTTTCGATCAATGGATACTGTAATACATAAGAGGAACAGAAAAAAGTTGAAAAACATCTTCATGGACGACAAATAGCTTTCATGATTTGTTTAAGGGTAAATCAATTTTAAGTTTCTATTAATAATGTAATTCAAAAGTTATGATTCCTGAGATCTTTGCATAAAATAAAATCTCACTTTCGCTAATACAAAACTATGAAATGAATCCATATCTCCAAATATACATTTTTTTTTGAAGTACAATTTATGTAATTTATTTCTATAATAAACGTAATTATGCCATAAATCTGCATATAAAAAATACTTTAAATGAGGATATTAATCATCAGGTTTCATCGACATCCACGTGAGAATGAATATATGGGAAAAATTTACATCAAATCCCATACACGCATATCGAGCTACCTCGTTGGAATGCTAGCTGGTTATATATGTCACCTTAAAATACCTGAAAAGAAAATGTACAAGGTAAGAAGTTTTTTTTCCTATAGGTATCCACTTACTTTTTTTTATTTATTCTTAGAAATCACTCAGTTATAATTTATTCTTAGAAATCATAGCACGCTCCTGCCACATTGCTCGCTTGTTTTAATTTGTGTATTATGCACTACCTCCAATCGTGACGTTGTTCCAGTCAATTGTCTTTGAAAACCTGATATAAAGAATGCTAAGAGATTCAATATTTAATGTTTTTTATCTTTAGTTAATATCATTTTTTATATTATGTTTTATTTATTATTTATTTATATTTTATTTTCAACTTTGCAACTTGAAACTCTCATCTCTAGAGACACGTTTATTTGCTAACTACATACAAAAGTTTTGCATTCGAACTTGCAATGGGTTTGCATATTTCGATTTAAAACAATATTGAGCTATTATTATTATTATTATTATGTGACAGTGCTACTTAAAATGTAAACAAATATAATTTGATGATTTGATACGATTAACAAAGACATTGATGTGCAGTGGACAGCTACAGGCGGAGTAGTTGTGTCATTAATAATCATGGTTGGGATCGTGACGTCTGGAGTTGTGTTCTATGACACGTCTCGTCCGTACAACTTAATGGAGACAGTGATATACGGAACTATCCATAGACCTATTTGGGCAATGGCTATTTGCTTGTTCATCATGAGTTGTTTGTTCGGTAAAATACGTAAGTTTCTCATTATTAAAAATAATTAATAGTAAGTATAATAAAAAAATAATGTATATTTTCAGCGCGAGAACTGAACTAACAATTAGCCACTATATTTCAATATTGTTTAAAATAAGTGATATTTCACTAACTAGAAAAATGGAAGCACCTCGTTGGTACAGATTCCTTATTCACAGTATCAGCTCCCATGTTGCCTACTAACGAATCGCAGGTGTTTAGATAGTAGAAGATAACACTTGTTTAAAATAGACGTACCTACTTATGGTTATTGCTCTGCTAACTTATTCATAATAAAATAATATCTAACGATTAATTAGATGAAAAATGGCTACTTTTAAGAGCTGCCACGTTTTGTATGTATCATAAAAGTGCCGAATAAGAAGGAATAAGGCAGTGAGGAACGTTTTTTTAAAACAATTTATGAATATACTATATATATAAACTAAATTATTACAAACAGATCACTAACCTGTCAAATTATTGATTGAAGATTGATGAAAACGTTCATTTAAGAAAAAAAAACCATAAATGAACCAAATATCATTCCAATTTCCTCTTCCCTGACTTTTATTTCAACCTCTAAAACATAAATTATACATAAAAAGGAAGAATTAAACATTAAAAAGAAAGTAATGTCACTTTAAAAGTAAGAATTAAAAGATTAAGAAAATATGTTAAACAGCATAACGTCCTTTAACCACTTGTCTTTCTAACCGTATATTGTCTTTCTAACTGTATGTTCTCTTGCAATTTGAAAATGAACAATTCCATTTTTTGAGCTTTTCAACAAATGTTTTTTCTTATCTCTTTATCATTTTATGAATCGATTTTATCTGACCAAAATGTTATCTCTGTGTTACTATCACAATGTAAATATTGAATCAAAGGTTAGCAATTTAGAGAAAACAAATAAAAAAAGTTTGTCATGTTGTACTTAACAATATTAATACAGAATTATAAAGAAGATTCATTTCATTACGCCTTGGAAACTATAAAAAAACTATACTAATTAAGGGAATGAAAAAATACGTTTACATATGTATGTATATATATATATGTATATGTATATATGTAGATATATATATAACAAAACGCCTTGAAATATCCAGCTGGAATATTATATACTGAGACCTATGTCCTTACATTGCTGTAAAACTTTCAAGTTTTTTGGTTCACGCAACAAAAAGGTAAGAAGCCCTTTAAGACGTATTATTTCTTTATTTTTTACCACGGTCTTATTCACTGATCGCCAAATTCAGACATACACTCATGAAGTGTGGAGTATTTCAGAAAAGTAAAATGACTGCTGGTATTCAGTGTTCATTTTACTTTTCAGAGTTTAATTATAGATGTATCCCTGTGTGTTTGAGTCTAATTTCAAATGTATTCCTGTGTTTAGCCTTGTTATCAGACTTGCTGGGCATGAAGTTCTGGATCCCGCTAGGTAAGTTGACATACTGCATGTACCTCGTGCACATGCCCATGCAGATACGGGAGGTGGCATCCGTCAGACAGCCGCAAACTATCACTAACTTTTCTATGGTAAATTTTCTGTTTCTCTTAATTATCTCAGTTTAAATAAACTTTAATTAAAACCAGTTATACCTTTAACAGGAAAAAACAGGTTAGAATAATATGACAACATAGAAATTTAGAGAGCAGATTCGATACAAATTTTGTCACTTGTCATAATTGAATGAACTGACTTTTCAAAACTCCTTCATTGCTACCCTTCATCACGTAAATTATTGCATTTAAATTAATGTTATTATTATTCGATATTTTGATACAAGCCACACATATTTGTGAAGTTGTGTTTCAAATCCCTTCCACTTGTGTATTAATATTTTTTTTCCCTGATTAGGGATTACTGATATTACCAACAATTTATGTTTTTAACCCGAACTTTGCCGAATAATCCAATGAAAATTTTAAGCAATCTTAATGCCTTCTTAAAATCTTAAAATCGAATTCTAAATTAGTTATTCTAACTGATAAATAAATATAAAAAAAACACTTAATTACATATTTATAAAAATTTCATTGTAAAATTAGAAAGCTTAATGCAAGGTGACGTAATATTTTTTATTCCCTTCTGTAATTCTTACACCAAACGCAGCACAAAGTGTCATAGTAGATCGTAAGTTACTATCGAATATTAATTATGAAATAATAAAAATATGTGTCAATATGTTTAATAACATGGTAAAAGAATACACTCACTGAGTTGAGTGATCATTCAACGCACAACCGCTGCTGGCTGAGTCTAGAGACTTGAAATTTACGCCAAAGATTCCTTTAACGACGCAGACATTAACCAAGAAAAGATTTTTTTTTATTCTGTCTATTAAATTGACACTTCGTAAGAGTATTCTAATAATAAAAAATTAACATATTTTACAGTTTTTCCTAAATCCAAACTGTCAAAGGTAAAATGGCATTTAAAAATGTATATTTGAATAAAATTATTAAACGGTTCTATTTATTTGGAAGGAACATTCGTTATATGAAGTAATCAACAAGTAAAAGGGCTAAAATAGGGTTCAACGTTAAGGGGAATCGAAATAGTAAAATGGAACATGGGGGTAGGCTCTTATGGAAACTTCTATTATAACTCGCCGCGCACGGAAAATGACACTTGCAGTAGGTATCCCAAGGCTCTATTCAACGAAATGCAGACCGGTAATGACGTCTACAGTACGGAAATCTTTCCATAAGCAAAGGTGACTTTATCATAAACATAAATGGAACAGATCTTGTGAAACATTATGTGGTTTCTTAAATTAGATTTATGTATTTAATCTGTCATAACGTTTGACGCTCACAGCACTGAATACTCTAACTCAGCAAAATCGTCAAAGTTTGCAAACATGTAAATAAGGAAGGAGTTGGACTAGAATACATTTACTCTAGAGTATGAAAAAGATGAAGCGAAATTATACCAGATACGATGATAAAACTAATTCAGAGGCGATATAGCGGATCGCAGCGTTTCTGATTTATGAGCGCTCCACTATATTTCACCTGGCGTTCATTTAGAAAACTGTCAAAAGGAATATTTTAATCAGGAACACCTCACTAACGAACCTCACTACGTCCACCGGAAACTGCACTACTCTCCTTTATAAAATTATGCCAAATAGATAACTTTGTAAAAACCTTGCTATATACGTTTCAAACAATTGCAAATTCAAAAAGATAATGTCAGTCGATGGATAACGAGTGTCAAGGAAGAATGTACTCTAGACAGAGTGCCGTTATTCACCGAAATCCATCCTCTTCTCAGGAAGAAACAATGTTTGTACTACGCATTCCATTCATTTCAATGACTTCTCTTTTAAATTCAAAAGTTTCGATGCAATCAATGACTATAAATAAGTTGTCGGCGAATATTCTGAAAAAGTTGATTTGAGACTAAACTGTTGCTTCAACTGTTGGTTTTACATAGCATACTCACGTTAAAGCTCCTTTTTATTTTGATTAAAGGAACATTGTTTACAATAAGGTAGTTTTAAAAATATAACCAATAATATCTAGTTTACCATGTTTTCGCAGTTCCGCCGTCGCTGGTGGAGTCTGATAGATTTATTCGTGCAAGAGTCGCATAAGAGATATGTTGTAATTATTGAAAGGATAAATGCCGAGTGGTGGTACTATTCAAGTCGCATTAATATTTCATAATATAGGTAACTTTGCTGTGATCGATTTGTACGGTTTCCAAATGTTAACCATTTAGTTGTTCGTAAGGTATCAAGATTTTTTTGCAACAATTCTTTCTAAATAATTTAATAAATGGGAAAGTTAGTTTGTTTCTTTATTTAAATGATCTTTATTTAAATTAACATACGTGTAGCCTGTGTCGTAAAGATAGCATCAGAGTAAAGATAAGCATCAGATACCGCATAAAGATAGATAAGTAAAAATATTAAACTAGTCATTTTCAATAATAAGCAAAAATATTTTCGCAACAAAATCATTATTAAATCACACGATTTTTACTTTTCCATGCGAGCAAAACTGATATAACTATAATATAACTATAAATTAATATATAACTATATAATATAATATAACTATTTTATAGTTATATATAATATAACTATTTATAGTTATATATAATATAACTATAAATTAATATATAACTATATCAAATCTAATATAACTATAAAATATAGAGAAGTTTCTCTTAAGGATAATACATAATGGGAGAACACATCTTTCAAATACATGGTTATATTGAAAAATTAAAGAGAAAAACTGTTTTATGAAGTCGTCCCATAAACCACAACTAATCATAGTCGAGATGTGATGTGCCATCAACTACAAAACCAAGAACGGTACTCTCAACGGTAAAAAATTGAACTGCAATTCTTACAAACAAAAACAATTGAATTGCCTAAAGAAACGGAAAGTTTTATTATAATTCATTTCGAAGGTGGTAGAGATATTGCTGAGATTTCTATTAGTATTTCTTCAATACTTTTTGAAGTATATTTTTGAAGAATATTCAATCCTAACAGATGTGAATTCATTCTTATAACAATCAGAATATATATTGTAAGTGAGAAAAACACTTCAAAAATTATAAAAAATACTCGAAAACAAATCATTCAGCAAAAGAAAAATTAAATAAATTTGCGATAATTAAAACTGCCTACTAACCTTACTCCGAGCTAAACACGCTTTACTTTCCACTAACTTATGTGTCATATAAACTTTACATCCCTTTTTAAATTTGTGTATTTAAATACTTCAGATGACGAGAGCAATGGGCGATATCGCTATGGCCGGACTCATATCACTATTCTTACATCTATTCTTGGAGCTTCCATTTAAGGGAACATTTCAAATGTTGATGACCGCTTCCAGGTATATAAAATTCTTATTCAGAACCAAATTTATAAACCATAATGTAAATAATATATTAACGTGTAGTATTATTCTAAATAATAATATAATTAAAAAATTGTCTTGCTTATGTTCTTAAACAGTTTACTGCTTATACAAAACTAATTACCATTACTTATAAGTACTATTAATTATTTTCTTAGTAGTATATAGTACTTAAAAATACTTAAAAATTACTAATACTACGTAGTAAGAAGAAAATTACTGCGTAGTAATTAGTAAAATTACTATTCAAATAATTAATGTGAAATATCTTAAGGAACGTTTGGAGGTAAGTTAAAACTTTCCGGTGGCACGTCGCGACGTGACATTCGCGGCGGACAGCTTCGCCTCTTATCGGCTTAACAGTGTCAAAAAGTTAAAATTATATTTTCAATAAACTATTAAAAAATATTTCTGCCGTAATTTATTTCATAAAAATAAAATAATAAAGTTCAATTATTATTTTAAAATTGACTATGTGAACATTTATTTTTTCGTTTTCAATTCGTTCAAATCAAAACATTTCATCTGCCCGGCGTCCATTGACGGTTCACAACTTTTATATAATTAGTATTACTTTTTTTATTAAAATCCCTTCATCAGTTGCGTCTTCCACATCGATACCGATTCGATAATTCCCCTAAAAATGTGAGAGCGGTGGAGGATCTCTCATGATTTAGGAAGCGAGTGGATGCAAAAAGTACACAATTGTTTATATCGGAGCTCACACAATACTCACCGTGTAGGTATACATTGAATTTATTTATATAAATTTTATTTGCCACACAGATAGCATGACATAACGATGACGTGAATAGTTTGAATTACAATAGAACAACAAAACATTGCGTATTTTCACTGTTACCAAATATGCTTAATGAAAAAAACAATTCCCCTTTTAGAAGAACGGTCTACTAGTAAATCACTTTATTTCAATATTATTGAGAATATTTGGAGTACACTAGCTCGCAAAGTATATGAGAAAGGTGGGTGCTTCAATACTCATGAAGAGATAAAAGAAGCTATTCTTCAGACCGTGTTCTGACTTTCATACACAAACTCTCTACGAAAACGCATAACGACTGCATATAATAAACGGACCAATGGAATAATCGTGTCCCGCTGAGTTTCATATAAAGTAAGAAGTCATTAGTTTTAAACAAAACTAATATGCACAAATAATATTTATCTAATCTGAATAAAGATCAAATCTCAAACATTTATAAAAATTTATGCATCGCATACCATTTGTGTTAGATTACTGCGCATTTGATTCCTTCTTTTGTCCTTTCCTTGTATAGTCCTCGATTAGAAATAATTTATAGTTTTCTGACGATTGGAAGAATGCTCTATCTTTCTCATGTTTCGAACTCGTATCGAAACGTGTCACGAGTAAATTTAAAATAGAAAAATGATCAACACAAATCCATCCATTACTAGATTGCAAATGTTATCATCGATCAATCAGGAAATTATATGTTTATCAAATCTATCCTAAAAAAATTTAACAACAATTAAATACTGTCATTGGAATTAATCCCACGGTAGGAGTGACTAAGGTACGTTGTAAACGTGTTACTGTTTCAATGGTAGTAGCCAACAAAATCAGTTACTGACACGTTCCATAAATATGTTACGGCGCATCTATAACTTACTACCGTGGGTGGCTGATCATTAAATGATATTGGTACAGACAAATATGCAGAGAAACCTACGCTTTTAAAGTATTTTCAATATAACTATCCAGATACGGTGACAAATCTTTGATAAAATATTTTGTCACATTGCCGTGCTCGATTCTGTCATTCTAAATATTCATTTACATTTTTTAATAAAACCCGTATTACGCACAAAATACCACTGAGTGAACTCAATAGCGCTCGAATGTAGCGCAGTGCACTATCCCTGCCTTGCTGTATTATTTTCATCGCAATTTTTTGGGATGCTGTTAAAGTCGATTTATGCTCCATATGGCGAAATAAAAATTAACTTTCAGAAACATAATTTTGAAAGATTAAAATTTATTGTAATATTGTGCTGTAACAACCGTATATTTGACATTGCGACTTAAATTTTCCATCATAAAATTATTCTAACAGGTGTTCTTCCCAATTCTATTTTACATGCAGAAAATAATTGATGGTACTACTAAAAATATAAACATTATTCAAAAACTTATTAAAATAATCATGCGTTGAAATTTAAAAAAATTTACAGTTAGAAAAGTGGACTAATTAACGGAAATGTGAAATAAAAAAAAATATTTAAAATTAATTTAGCCTGCAAGATACGATCATCTCTTAGGTTAAGTGTGTCAGAAATAGATGGAGAGTTAGCTCGGTATAACAATATCACATATATAATATAAAACTGTATCATTCACAGTCTGCCGTGCGTGTAATACAAAACTGTTTCATTCACAGTCCGCCGTCGAGTCCGGGAGAATGCAAAAGAAACACCACAAATAACGATCGAGATGCAGCCTTAAATGACTCAGTTAGACCCAACCCAGGAATGGACGGTGATAATTTCGATACGGGCATCAAAGTGAAGTTCTCAGTGGTAGAGAAGGATATATAACAGCAAGTAGAATGCGACAGTTAAATAATAATCGCATTAAACAATTATAAACATCACTCTTTTTTTATTTCATGTTACATTTGAATACACAAAACAAAAATATATTTAAACATACTTAATATAAGGTACAAATATTTGCAACTATATATTGTAAAGAGAAATAAAATATTTTTTGTAATTTAGGTAATAACTCCATCGTAATGTAAAATTAGGTCTTTTTCATGTAATAATAAATGAAGAGGCAACAAACTCTTCTTGACAAAGCGCTTTGGCATTCAAACCTAAATGACTCCGTTCTAAATATCAATGCATTCTGTTAACACATTCTTTTAAAACTGGATCACCACATCGATAAAAAACTTGTCATATTTTGCGAAAATTTTTGTATTAACGACCAAATTTATGTAAATATAACATGCATACGCACACGACAATTTCCGGCAATGTCAACGCGCTCCGATCGCTTTCAATTTTTTGATGAACATCAAAGAACTTTACGTCGCGTTGTATATTATAATGTAGACGCTCGCGATTAAATTCCGACGCGCATACTTTTTTAATTAATCGGAGAGTTACCTTCGAGCTGTCTGTCTTTTTATTAAAATACCACTTACCTTGGAAACCTCAAAGGAGTCTACGTTTTTCGTACGTTTATAACAAATATAAAACATTATCTTTATTCTTTTTATTTATTCCTTTTAATTTATAAAAAATAAAAATAATAATTATGCAATAATGTAAGTACGATACTAAATAACACCCCTATTTCAGAACAACAGATACAACAAAATAAACAATCTGTACGAATGAAGGTGTTATTGTGCACAACTTGGACGCCAATTACGGCATTCAGTCTAAAAATTCATACAGAAATAAATTCAAATTTATTGCAAATATAGTTGCACGAACAATACATTTAGCAGACAATGCAAATTTTTATCGATGTGAACCGGCTTAAGTAAGTGGTATTCTTGTAAGCGTTAATAACTTTTTTCTGTCAATTGCATGGTTATGAGTACAAGCAGCAGGCAAACATATATAGCTATAATATTATGAAACTACAACAGAGGTGCGTGAATATATCTTATACATAGAAAATATTTTAATAACAATTAGTTATTTATAGGCTTTTTTAAACACAAAATACATTTTTAGAACGTTTACCTGTTCGTCCGTTTGTTCACATATCACTCAGAAACTACTCGCTGATTTGAATAAAACTTTCATCGGAATGATATTTGAATTGAAATTAAAATTTAGGCTCCCTTTGTCCCTTCCAAATATTTTCTAAGGAGCGCTGTGGCTGTTTTGCTGTTTATTTATTTTTACCTTCGCTCGAACATTACGTAAATACTGCTACATCGATTTATATTAAACTTTCATTGATATCATTCTTAAAGTACAAATTAAAATTTAAAACACTTTTTATCAAATATTTCCTAAAGAACTTGAAGCTCAAACGCGTGGCCTATAACAGACTAATAGAAATTGTCGAACTATTGCAAGGATTAAGCTTAAAATACGAAATAAAATATAGCATAATTTATACGATCAAGTGTAGCTTTGACAAGCAAGCTTTATTCAAGCCGATATATAAATTATTGTGGTGTAAATGTAGAAGCCTGCTACTCGAATTCGGGGATAGAGGTAAGATGCATAGCTTTGAAAAATAAAGCTTTTTTTTAATTTCCATACCGTACTCGCTATTGGCGTTCAAAATATTTGTGGAAACTGACAGAAAGTGGAAGTAATGGGGTAAAGATCTCTGGCTGTAGATTCTTCCCTTCTTACGTATACGAAATTTGTTTTTAAAATAGAACAACCATTAGATTAGGTGAGGTTAAATTAGGTTGGGTTAAGTTGAATTAGACTCGGTTGGGCCAGGTTGGGTTCATGTTAGGTTAGATTAGATTAGGTTGGGTTGTGACATTAGATTGTATTAGATTTGGTCAGATTATGTTAAGTTGGGTTAAGGTGAGCTAATTTGAGTTTTACCATTTCTTAACCTAATCCAACACGGGTTAGATTAAGTTAAGTCAGTTTTAGTTAGGTTAAGGTAAATAATGTTCTGTATAAACAACAGAATAAGTATTGACACATTTGCGTGGTGGCATTGGTATTATAAAGTACAAATTTCACCGCGGTACCGTTAAGATGGAAACATTATTACTGGAGAAAAACTTCGCAAAAATTAAAAGTAAACGTAAGCTAAACCACGGACAAAAATCTAGTAAACTTAAAAATGTTTCTTTCTGCAAAAAACACTATACGAACCAATTTGAATTTTAAAACTGAACATCAAATGTTCTCCAGCCCTCAAAATGATCACCATTCTCATTGTGACTTTCAATAATTTGTGAATTGGTATATTAAGTTATTTCAAAATATTTAGAAGTACACAAATATCATCAACATAATAAGTTTTATAGTAGGAAACATCACAAAATGTCCACATTCAGAAAATATATTTTATGAAAGAAGAAAACTAATTAAAATCTTATTTTCACGTCACTTCTGTACTAATGTATAAGCAAATCGATTCGGAATTTAGTATACTGTAGCTTTTATCAATTCACAAATTAAATGATTTAATAATTTTCCTTTTTAAGCTCCAAAAAGGAAAATAAGTGAAACAAGGAAACCTTAGAATATCGTCATATCGGTCCGTGGGTCCATGTCTCAACCTCACAGCCTCTACAGTTTTAGACTTGTGTATATTAAATTTTTCAAATAACTACTTTATATGGAGATTTCAATTATCATGTGGCAATATATTTAAAAAATATGAATTTTTTCGCATATCCCATTGAAAAGAACCAAGGTTTCATTTTCCATTTTATGCCACATTTGCGAAATATTTAGCTTCAAACTGGCGTGCAGTATATTCCATTACCCTATGATTCATCAACAAGAGGTTTGAAAAATCTAAAAACCTTGCAAATACAAGTTTTTTTATTAGAACTTCAAAATGAAAATTATTTCGGTTACTTCCATCGACAATTTATAAACAACTAAGGAAGCATACGTCGTGCGTATATATGCACTTAGTCGTTGTTTATTCCATTATGATGTAGATAACTAAAATATTTTGTGGTTAATTTAAACGTTTTAATCTGCTGAAAAGTGTACTAAAAACTGTAGAATTAAGAAAGTATAATTTGTATCAAAAATATATTAACAATTTACTATGCAAATTTTAAAATTGTCTTGAATGTGAAGACTGAGTAAAAAAATCAATGGCAATAAAGAAAGGCACATTGACCTTCGAACACATTGCAGATATTTAAGTTACTTCAAAGCATAGACTTAATGCACTACGAATAGACGAACACACTCGACATGCCTCGCATCACCGAAATTGAATTGCCCTTGTGTTCGTAATTGTACATGTGTGTGAGTTTTAGTGACAGCTTTTCACTAACGATGTTATATCGATATAAAAAAAATTAAGCATATTTTAAGAATTATTAAATTCTAAAAGAGTAACTCCCGTCTCAAAAAATATTATGCAATACCTCGTATGAGGCATTCACTCTCATATTTTTTAACCTTTAAATATTTGTTTATTAATAAACATTTTGGGTGCGTTATTTGTACTGTGAAAAAATATCAATCCGAGCGTATTCGTATAAAAAGTAGAATATCACGGCCGGAAATGCCACAAAAGTACTTAAATTTAGACTAAAAATAAAACAAAAGTTGTATCAGAAAAAATAATTTCTGTGCAGAAAATATATATAGTGTGAATGTAGAAAAATAGAAAAAGACATTTTAAAATTAAATAAATAACATATTACATTAATAAACTTTAAGTAGGTACTAACTGTGAACAAATTTCGTTTTTAAAATTGAAAAAATAACCAACACGAGTTCCTCACACAATGTCACTACTGAGACTGCACATTGTAGTGATTTCAATTACACAATTCAACTACGCGACAAAATTATACAATTCAATATAAAAAAAGGAATTTTCATTATAGTTCCTTATTTAATGATATTATGGCACCAACACTGAAAAACGTATTTCTACGATTCTAAATAGCCCTTTTGTTAGTTATAAAAATCATTTACCTTTAAATAAAATAATCTTATTCAAATGGTTTCTCAAAGTTTATTTTGATACTTTTGTTTAAAGTTGTGTCATATCTTAACCTTATTGTCAAATCATTTTCAATTATATATTTTATTAATAGATATATACGTGGCTATTAAGAAGGTCCTGCTCATATGAATGATTATTTAAATTGTCAAAAAAATTGTCACTATAAATAAAATGTATATTTCTCAAACCATTTTACTAAAAGTCGTCTTACCAAAGTTAAAATCAGTTTTGAAATGTTCCTTAAAATAACGTTCGCATTTAAAGCATATACCAAATACATCTTTTGATGAATAAATTAAAAAGCCCTTACCTTGTTTTGCGAAATTTTTTGCGAATTTTTTAATAAAGAAAATATTAAAATAATTTGTAAATGACTCATTAGTTCGTGATTGTATATTTTTTTTAATTTTTTAACCACGAATCCACCTATATATTTTCGACAACCGATTTAATAAGTTGTGATGAATCTTCAGAAGTGTTACGTAGTCTATTTGATAACACCGACGACACGTCTTTAATATAACCTGGATTGTTATTTAGAAAATTATCGCTCAATCGAAATTCCTTTAAAATTTTATAATACTGCAGTATTAATGCGTTTTACGTTTCAATTTTCAAGTAATTTTCACTTTCACTCAATTTTAACTCTGCATGAAAAGGTGACTCTTTGTATGCGGATGTAAATTTTCTGATCGTTCGATTATTATTGAAAACCGCCCCTAGAACGTACAGCACTAAAAAATGTTTCCAAGTGATCTTGTCATAGTTTATAAAAACGTAAAAATTACAAGTGGACTTTGCGAATGTAGTCTATGTGTAAATATTTTAGACTTCAAATGTTTGTTAAAAACCCGGCTAAACCTAAACGTCTCGTAGAGTTTATGATAACGGTACCATCCTCAAATTTTTAATTTAATATTTGTATACTTGATCATTTTTTTAATATTTCTTATTTGTTAGTTGAGCACAAAGGTTTTTTATATCCAGACGAAAGAAAGTTTCTGAGATTAAAAATATCAAATACGTCATTAACGAGGGTGATACACAGTGGCTTCCGAAAGCACACACAGAAGTGGCACAGTCACTTCCGAATTCTCAAATTGTGATAAATTAAAAAATCATGGCGGTACTAATTGTTGTGTTGCTAACAAATAATTCTTTTTTAGCCATTTCCTTTATTATATTGAATAGCTCGGCTGTAAACCCGGTGCGCAGTTTACTCTCTGTTACAATTTCCTTAGCGTGTTAATATGAGGTAAACAAAATCAAACTTTTCACGGGTATAATTGTAACATTTGGACTATAGAAATGGAGAGCTCTAAGTTCTACACTATATTCAGTAGAATAGGCTATTTTACCAATTTTTTTTCGTTTAACCTATCTACTATAAATTACAACGTTTCATTACTGCGTGATGTGGTAAGGTCGTTTTTTAAATTCTTCAAGTACCAATTGTAGTGTTTTAATTTTTTTCTTCATTCTCTTGGATTTAGCTATCAAACTCCTAATGTTCTGCTGTTCATATTTTAATTTTTATTTTATTTTAATACATTTAAAAATAAGCTTCTTTTTTCTTAGCGACAATAGTGGCTGCGGCGTCGATAGCTCAGATGAAATATTTCTATATATATATATATATATATATATATATATATATGTATGTGTATGTGTATGTGTATGTGTATGTGTATGTGTATGTGTATGTGTATGTGTATGTGTATGTGTATGTGTATGTGTATGTGTATGTGTATGTGTATGTGTATGTGTATGTGTATGTGTATGTGTATGTGTATGTGTATGTGTATGTGTATGTGTATGTGTATGTGTATATGTATATGTATATGTATATGTATATATATATATATATATATATATATATATATATATATGTATATATATATATGTATATATATATATGTGTATATATATATGTATATATATATATGTATATATATGTATGTATATATATATATATATATATATATATATATATGTGTATATGTATTTGTATATGTATTTGTATATGTATATGTATATGTATATGTATATGTATATGTATATGTATATGTATATGTATATGTATATGGATATGTATATGTATATGTATATGTATATGTATATGTATATGTATATGTATATGCATATGTATATGTATATGTATATGTATATGTATATGTATATGTATATGTATATGTATATGTATATGTATATGTATATGTATATGTATATGTATATGTATATGTATATGTATATGTATATGTATATGTATATGTATATGTATATGTATATGTATATGTATATGTATATGTATATGTATATGTATATGTATATGTATATGTATATGTATATGTATATGTATATGTATATGTATATGTATATGTATATGTATATGTATATGTATATGTATATGTATATGTATATGTATATGTATATATATATATATATATATATGTATATATATATATATATATATATATATATATATATAAGATGACATTGGTCTTTTTGGCGTCAACTTTACGTGAAAATAAAAATTATTTTAACGTTAAAGACAGGTAAAAAACAGGTAAATATTTATAATAATATTTTAAACTAAATAAAAAGAAAACTTATTTTCTGTTATATTTATACACGACATGAATTTTCTCTAGGGTCGTGACGTTAATAAACCCACGCTTACTAAGCAGTGTGTAGCTTGTCCAAAATTTGTGAAAACACTAAACGTTTAAACGAGGCTTAATTATAAATGAAAAAATATAAATTTGGATGTTGACAAACTCACCGGTACAAACTCTGTCAACATGGAGTCCTTTTTTATCCGTTGATGTGCTCTTTGCACAAAACTCTTTCTATCAAAATATTTACACCATAGAATTTATGGGGATTATTTTATGGTCAGTCCAGTTGTATCTTTTAAGAATTCTTGTCCATTTTTTTCGTCGTACAGAATTCATTGGAAACTTGAAAAATATATTTTTGAGTGAAATTTCGAATAGTAATACGGAGAATGGAATCCATTATTAAAAGATCTAATACAAATTTCACTTTTCACTAATTGCCAGATGGTTTTTGATTTTTTTTGATATTCCAATATTATGTAAGACCAGCTCTTATTTTAAGTACTGAATGATATAGATATATTCAATTGTTGTATTAAATCAATTGTGTACTTAACTGTCATTTGACAAATTAATTCCTGTTTCATTTTGGATGTCCCGTCGCATAGGATATTCCATAAATGATATCAGCGCGGCCAGAAAAAATGCAAAATAGGCAAAATAATAAGTTACACAGTCTTTAGTACCTTTTTATGCATTTTATATCGATAATAAAATTAATCACCTCTCGACCTTTTCATTATTTTTAGTTTCAATTTCAGTCTATTTATTCGACTATTTAATACAATTAATTTATTCATTCTAGTAAATTATTTTAGTAAATATACTCTTAAGAAGTATTTGAATTATTTCGTCCATTACGCTAGACGAGTCGTGTTTTTTTATAAAAAACTCAAACCAGATAACATATCAGAATAACACTAATTTATTAAGAACCCGAATTATCTGTAAATACTAACTTTTAACTTCGGCTTCGCCCACATAGTTAGGTATACTTAAAAACTTATAAGAAAAAATAAAACATGCAGCGTCATCAATGATCAAATGAAATTAAACTCTACGCCTTTATTTTGTGTTATAAACACAAATGACAATGAAAACAAACATATTTCGTCTAAATTATATATTAAAGGGAGTGATTCTGTTGTTAACTTATGTTGCGTTTCAAAAACTCACGTCTGTCCGTGACTCCGTTGCAACTTTGCTTCATTATTCCCACTGTGTATTTTTGTTTCAAAGAAGATTGTTCCCGAAGGAATGAAATTTTGGAAAAAAGGGCCTGTGCCATTTCTCGGTCAACCAACTATATCTGTGTAAAAATCATGGCGATAGGCTACTTCATTCTGACGTAAAAGAACCATTTTGAAATTTATACTATTGATAAGAATTATATTAGTCAGGATAATATTTACCGGGATAGAAAATAGGCTATCACTTACCAGCCTGGCAACCATCACTGTACAAAAAATCACTCTCATCCGTAACTTCGTTACGTCAGAAAAGAAGCATACATAAAAAAACTTTCGATTTTTAATTGTTAGGATTGCTATATTAGTTACGATGAGATTTCCCAGGTTGCAAAGTAACGTAAGTCATTTCCTGGTCCATCAACTACCTCTACGCAAAAAATCAGGTCGAGCTGTTGCTCCATTGCGACGTGAAAAAAGAACAAATTACCAGACTTTGGAATTTGTAATGTGTGTTGGGATTGTTATATTAGTTAGAATCAGATTTCCTGGATTGAAAAGAAGCCTATGTTAATTCCTGGCACGCCAATTATCTTTGTGTCTTTTATTTGTCGATCTGTTGATACATTGCGACGTGAAAGAAGGACAAACACACTTTTGAATTTTTAATATTTTTTGTAATTGTCATATTAGTTAGTACGAGATTTCCCGGGTTGGCAATTTGCCTATATCATTTCCTGGTCCACTAAGACTCCATTAAGACGTGAAAGAAGGATAAACAAATACATATTTGATTTTTAACATTAATAGGGGTTGTCACATTAGATAGGATGAGATTTCCCGTGTTTACAAGTAGCCTACTTTATTTCCTAGCCCACCAATTATCTCTGTGCAGAAAATCACATTGATCTTTTGCTCCATTATGAGTTGAACGAAGTACAAATAAACACACTTTTGTGTTCATGATATTAGTTAGAATTATAATATTATTTATAATGGTATTTCTCGGGACGAAATGTAGCCCAGGTCTTTTCCCGGTGCGCCGACTACCACTGTATAAAGTTTGTAAGCACACACGATTCGATATAAAAAAACATACCAAAATGTAAAAAATTGAACAAGCAGAGAGAGTCGTGTTAAAAAATTATAGATACAAACCAAAATGTTTAATAAAAAAAAGACAAACCCAAAGCATGCAAAATTTAGTAAGTAAAATGGATTACGTGAAAAATATGTAAATGCAAACACGAATTGATATACAAAAAAAAAACAAACCATATTATCCAAAAATTTCTCATAAAAAATTTAAAAAAAACATAAATGAATAATTTCAAAAAATGAACTTAAAACATTCAAAACTGATTAAGTAAAAAGGATTATGAAACAAAATTATAAATACAAACACGAATTGATATAAAAACAAAACAAACTCAAAACGTCCAAAAAATAATAAGCATGAAGTATCGTGTGAAAAAGTTTATAAATATAAACACAAATTAATATAAAAAAAAGCCAAAATATCCAATATGAGTTAACAAAAACGTTTGAAAAAAGATGAGTTACGATGAGGAAAAAGGTTAAAATTTATTCCCCTGCAAACAAATTTTCAAATAGATTTTTTGTAATTAATATTCGCGAGCTACAGTATATGGTCCGAAATACATGACGTATTTCAAAATACATATTGCATTCAATATATAATGCATATTCTTCCATGTCTTATCAAAAAAAATGTCAAAATATCATTCCCGCTAAACTGCAACTTAGATTAAAATTAATTTAGTTATATCGCTTTTTATTTTTACTGCTTCTTGAGCCGGTGGGAAAACAAGCGACATAAATACAATTAGCACCGCGCCTAAGCGCACGCTGTTAGTTTGCATGCGAGTAAAAGAAAGCCAATAGACGTCGCCAAAATTCGAAAGAAATAAAGTGTTTTTTGTTTATTGGAATCCTATTTACTTTATTGAAAGTAAAAAATAACCGATTTTTTAAATAAAACGTAAACAGTTAGTCTTTTTCATTCTATTCATAAATTATTATAAATAACGGAGTTAATTTGTTTTAAAATGAATGTTTCGAGATGTTTTTTTGGATTATTTTTTCAGGTATAAAAGATATTCTGTTGTATTTTGGAAACAATCAGGAATTTATAAATATTGTCAAGAAAAAATATATTTTTAGTGGCCATAAATCTAGTAAATTTTGCTAAAAAAAATTTTAAATGAACTCAATTTGGTGTTATCAGCGCCTTCATAATTTTTTTCGTTTCATTTCATCTACTAACAATTTCTATCACAATATAAATTTATTTTCACTATAGAAAAATATCGATATGACTTGTTAACAAAATAATGCCAATTCTCGTATGTCAATCGTAAAACAAAATATAAAAATAATTAATAAAACGTAAACTAGAACATATTTACTAATGATATGTTTATTTGAATCTGTTTAAATGATAGTTTAGCGGAAAATAAGTGATTAAAAAAGTAAGTACGTGCATCGCATTTACCTATGAAATGTCTCTTTATTTGGATTTTTCATATGTTACTTCACAATACAATACTGAACAAGATAACATTGCTTATTTTAAAATAATATTGTAGAAATATACGAAAATACTAAAATACGGCGAGATGATATCGGGGGAAAAAAACTATAGGATACTTTTATCTGTCAACATGGTTTTATTTGTTCACGTATTGTTATCTCTTTTCTCTGTAATGTCATAAAGAATATATTCTGGTCCGCACGTTTTGTTCGTCTATTCGTAGTACAATAAGTCAATGCTTTAAATATACCAAAGTAATCGACGATAAATTAAAGAATATCAAACAAAATATATGTATAACAGGGATGAAAATAAAAAAAATAGAAAACTTAGTTATCTATCATACCCTGGTGAACGACGGCGCGATGTCATATTACATAGTGCGATGGCAGGATTATAATCTGTATAGATTTTGGAGTGACTTAAGGACTATTGCATATGGGTACATAGATTAATTAAGTAGTAGAAAATATGTCATAAAGAAAACGTCTAATGTCATAAAGAATATATTCTGGCTCGCACGCTTTGTTTGTCTATTCGTAGTATATTAAGTCTATAGTTTAAATATACCAAAATAATAGACTATAAATGAAAGAATGTCAACTGAAATATGAATGAAAATAAAAGAAATAGAAAACGTATATGTCATGTCATAGACTCTTAAAAATAATTGAAATTCTTTATCGTATTAATTTATGGCTTCATCTACCAGGGTGTGACAGACGGCTCTGCAACATTGCCGTCTATCACACCCTGATAGACGACGGCGTGATGTTACATTACACAGATGTCCAGTGAGGAGTGGATCAAATAAATGTCGGTGAAAGAGAGGGTTATTACACATACGAAATAATAATTGTTTTTATCCTATACCTAATAGTTTTAGAGAAATGATATTTTTTTTTATATTTTGTTACTGCGCATGAAAACAAAATTTATTAGGTATTATTACTATTTCTGCTTTTTTATTCTCCAAGACCTTTAAAAGAACCTTCATCTTCATTATTAAAATGTTTTCATTCGTAATTATCGGCAACATAAAAATGAAAAACTGAGACATGTGCATTTTTTTAATTACAAAACATAAAAAGTGATTTTTGAACAATGCTAGTGTAAAAAAAATGTTCAACAACCTTGTGAAACTTTATTTCAAAAATTTACACAAATTCCAAAAAAGTAACAACGATACAATTAATTTTGTTAACATTCGAAAAATACCAGCTTTATTGAAATAACTCCGCATTCGCAGAAACGCTTACGATCAAAACAACCGCTTATCAGAATTGTTTCATTATCTCTTTCCCACTCGTATGGTCTTTTTATTCTTCTCGGCCTTCAACTCCCTCTACTCCTTTCCTCAACAACTTCGCTTCTTTAGTGACTTGCTTATCACTCGGAGCTAACAAAGTGTTTTTTGCTGTTTTTTTCCTACCACTGTTTTTATTGTTGACCTACGCTTGAATTGGACATCGCAAACTGGATATAGCAAAATGCTTCAGACCTACACTGCTCGTGAATATGTAGAAATGTATTTCATTTACGGGCTATGTGATGGGAATACTCGGCAAGCCGCACGTATATATCGCGAGCGCTACCCTAATCGCGAACGCTATCCCAATCATAGTCTTTCTTCGTGTAAATAACGCATGTTTATAAGAACAAATTCAGGACAGGATGTGGCTACAGCACGATGGTGCACCGGTTCGCTTTTCGCGACAAGTAATTGAATACTTTAATGCAATTTACCCAAATCGATGTACAGGACGTGGCGGTACAATTGCAAGGCCACCACGTTCGCCAGACATCAATCCATTGAACTATTTTCTATGGGGATATTTCAAGGAGGCGGTCTGTGAGACTACTAACGATAATGAACAACAATTAAGACAAAAATTACATCATGCCACTGAAGTGGTAAAAAACAACGAAAGGGTCGTATGAAATTTAAGAAGAAATTTCGTAAGAAGATGCTGGTTATGCATAAGAGCTAAGGGAAGCTATTTTGAGCATTTACTATAATAAAAAAAAGCAATAAATGCGGTATGATCATAAATACTGCACTTGTTTTATTTTACCCTGACCGAAAAAATGATCAATTGTAAGGGTTTAGGAATAAAAAACTTGTTATGCAATAACTTATTACCAGAAAATGATTCCATTTTGGAATCTGTGCGAGATGTAGATGTTTTTGTAACAAAGTTCCACAAGTTTGCTGTAATTGTTTTTACACTAGCGTTGTTCAAAAATTACTTCTCATATTTTGTCATTAAAAAATTGCACCTGTTTCAACGTTTAATTTTTATGTTGCCGATAATAACGAATGAATAACGTTTTAATTAGGAACACGAATGTTCTCTTAAAGATCTTGAATAATAAAAAAAAAGGAATTATAAGAATACCTAACAAAAAAATTGTTCTTCATTCGCAGTAGCACAAATTAAAAAATCAGATCTGTGAAACTATTAGGCCTAGGATAATAAAATTTATTATTTCGTATGTGTAATAACCCCCTCCGTCACCGACATTTCGTTGCTCCTCTCCTTACGGGACATACTGTACAGGGCAGGGGCGGGATATTTATATACAGATCCAGTAATATATAATATTATTATTCACAGTCGACTAACAAATCAAACAGAATTCAAACAAAACCACAATTAACAATTATCGGAGATGCAAGGCCGGTATGTCACCGTTATTATTCCGATAAGAGGATTACTGGGAATTTTAAAATAAACAAGGAAATTTCGCGTGAATCTTCGACGGAGCGTATTCATGAAAGTTATGGATGAACGTTATAGACCAAAATTAGATTAATTTGACATGTTAGTAATAATAATAAAGAAATTTAATAGTTATGATTTCAGAATATTCTGATTAAGCTATGTACCCAACTGCAATAGTTCTGAATTCACTCAGCAATCTATTTAGGTAGATTGTGTCCTCGGACTCTTTCGTACAAAACTCAAGAATGATATTTGCTAATAATATTATTACGCACGGCCGGATTACTGAATATCGGTCATGTATTTTATTGCTTCGCCAGGATTCTTCTATGATTTAAGGTGAGTGTATTTTTTTTTGCATTTGCGATCAATATTATACCAAATACACAGATTAGAAGGTTATTTAGGTATATTTTATTGTTTTTATTTAAAAGCATCTACTCCCGCCGAAAAGGATAGACGTCGCGATTTTGTGAATATAAATGTCCTTAACGGCGTTAATCCCATACTAATGACTTCGAAGTGATGGTAGTTTAAAAACTGTGCGACGTGTCTAAAGAATAATGTATATCTCTAAAAACAGAAATAAATATCCCATTTTTCATTGCGTTTCTCACATTATTTTCCATTTCATATATTTACTTAATTAAGTTTTATATTTTGCAGTCATATCAGGCAAATATGTTGTCAAAGCAGGTGCGCGTCCCGGAGCCGTATGGACAGATGACACTTTAAGAAGTGCATTCGAAGAGCTAAATGAAAATAAACAGGGCATTAATTAATACCGCAGGTCTATCGTAATCTATCGCTGTCCACGATAGCTAGTTATGCATTGCTCTAGACATCGCGTCCGCAGTTTGTGCGATGTCCATCGTCGGATATTGCTTTGCTTTAATTTATATTTCTAACGATTGTCATCGTTAGTGTATCGCACGTTAGTCTACCAGAATATCCATCAAAGAACATTAACGAAACGACTCAATCCAAATTCGTAATCTATACTTTCACAGTCTAATGCACAAACAGAAAAAAAATATTCTCAATTACCATAAATTCCATACCATTTTACTAGAGAAGAAAATAATCAGTTGTAATACTGACTACTAAGGAAAACGTTACTTAATTAAGAATAAAGGCAAAAAAAAAGAAATATATATATATATATATATTTATATATATATATATATATATATATGTGTGTGTGTGTGTGTGTGTGTGGATTATTGCAATCAATGTAGACGTACAAAGCTTCTACATATGAAAAATAAAATGAAATGATATTCTTTGGTTTAGATATTTTTTCCTCTTTATTTTTTATTTTGAAAAAATTAAATAGCGTTAATAAAAAAATAAGTTTAGTGCCAAAGCTGATTGTGCTATAAAACTGATTGTGCTATAAAACTGATTGTGCTATAAAGCTGATTGTGCTGTAAAACTGATTGTGCTATAAAACTGATTGTGCTATAAAACTGATTGTGCTATAAAACTAGGTAAAACTAGTGTGAAGAAACAAAACCTTCTTCATTGAAACGCTATGGCAACTATCCCAATCGACAAAATACGACTTCTTCTTCAAAATACAACATGTAACCCACAGAAAAGGCATCTATCCTCATTATTCTATTAATGAGATCCCGACGTTCCTTTATAATTAAATAAATAGTCTACTTTTTCTGTAGTATTATATTAATGGGCAGTTATACTAAGTACCACAAAGTTAACACATTATTAAATAAATTTTATGTGTGGCAAAATGATTCAATTCAAAAAGTAGGGGAGCTATTCCACTATTACCCTAATAAATAATTAAATCACGGTAACGAGCCCGTGTACTGCCATATTTATAATTGAAACATTAAAATTCTACATTAAAAAGATTTTGGACATAAAAAATTTCATTAGACATATGATGACTTTCAAATGAAATCTACCTACACTATTGTTCTAAAATTGTATATTTGTTTAAATCCAATACAAATAAATCCATACTGCATAAAACATACGCATCATCTATAACCATTTTCAAAATCGTATATCTTGATTTGCAAGAATTATTTGCGCTATCTTATATAATTTGTCATTTTCAAGTACTTGCTCTCTGACACTTAGCAAAGTCGACTTTTATACTAAATTTCGAACAACCTTTATATTATTAAAATTATCGTTTCTTTCATAAGCTGTTGCCTGGTAAACGAAACGGGTAGAGGTATATACGGTCCTGTTTTTTTAAAGTAAAACCTCTTACTTGTATCGAAGTGTAAGTTCATAAATCGAAAAATGAGAATGAACGACAAATGAAACGGCAGTAGATATGACAATCGTTAGATGCAGTAAGATAGAGGACCAGAAAGAGGGAGTGATAGAGAGGCAAATAAATGAACAAGAGGATAATGCTACACACATCATCGAGAGTATCGTTGCATTATTTTTTTAACATGTACGGTTATTATAGCCAATGTGATATTAGGTTCAGTGAAGAAGTCTCCATATAACCAAATAACAAAAACATAAATAAAAAATAAAAAATTATAACAAATAAAGAATAAATATTTGATAATATAATAAAATCATTTGTAAATTTTATTACGAAATAAATATTGAAGTGAAACTACTTTAGACATGCTGTCGTAAGTTCTTACGCTAAGAAATTATGCTATAACGGAATGTGAAACACATAGCTTGTGAGTCAAAACGCTTAGCTTTTTTGCTACAGTTTTAATTATTTTCACAGTTTATATTGAAGTGTACACTAATTTACGTATTCCATTATGCGAACACATGAAAATAATAGCGGATAAAAGTCTAGTGTACATGTTAAGTTTAACGTATACATTTGAAATAACAGATATATAAAGAAGAGCCACTTCTAAGTCGCGTTATGGCCAGGCGACTTGAAGAAGCTTGAAAATATACTTTTATGTGTAAATGAGTCCATTAAAAGATCGCAGTTGACATATAAAAAATTTAAAAACAAAAATTAAACGCTATTTAAATCAAAATGATGAAGGACATTTTTATTTTTTTAAACATAAGTTAGTAATCGATCTCACTTTCCCCCTTACGTATGTTGAAATCTGTTCCTTCTCGTTTTTATTTGCAAAAAGATGCGGATTTACATATTGTGACTACCGATGACATCAAGACTAAAATAAATAAGATGATTTCAGGAAATAAATGGTATGCAGGGCAATAATTGATAATTGAGTATTTTCGGCACGAAGATCTAGATCTAATCCCATATATAAATTATTTTGATATAAGTATATCTATAGACGGTTATTTGAATATTCCACTTGAGAAATGTAAACTAGATATTTGACTATGTAGCAGCCGATTTACGTCTATTTATAAACACGTACAGCATATAAGTAGATATCCTTGATCCGCGTGTCACGTGCCGAGCAAAACTAACGATTATAATGAAGCGTTGATTATGATCCGGAAGAATTAGCATCACTGTAAATTTACGGCCGACTTCCGGACTAAACTCACTTATACACCGCCGCTTGATAACGCCTTATCACTTTGAATCCAGTTCATACCACCTTTATTGAACACGGCTTCCAGCAGCAATTCATATTTTATAAATAAATTAACAGATCATAATAAACTACATTGACCTCAAAAATATTAATCGCAGATACACTTATTCTTTTTTTCGTTTTTATTTTTCATTACCTCAAAAGAAAAAACAGAAGTCTGTCTGTCCGCCTGTAATATCCGATTTTATGAAAGACTATGCGACGCAGAAGCTTATATATTATGTGGGCTATCATTTGAAAGGACTTCTTACGGAGATTAAAAACTATTTTTATTTCATACTTTTAAATTTCCCATTTTAAAAGACATTCTAAAACATATGTGAAAATAAAGCGGATCAACCACCTCCGCCCTCGTATTTCCGAAAATACTGAACCAAAAATTATAGAAAAAACAGAATTGGTAAAATGTGACTAGAATATTACAGGAAAGTTATTAACCTAGTTATTTTAATTCTTGAAATATGCACCATATTTTTACACCCGCGAAAGATATAGCAGTAGTTAATATATTTACATTGTAGAAAATGAATACTTGTAAATGGTTTAATATATATACTATGTACACTTTAATGTTAATAAGTACCTCAATGTGCACGGAGCCCTCGTAGTGCGGGTTCTACTCGTACTTGACAAGTTTTTATGTTTCTTCATTTGCCATTAATTTGATTGATAAACTCTTAATATTTGCATATAACTGTGTAATGTACATACATCTACGATATAAGCACAAGAAGGCGATCTAATACCACGATTACAGCTAACGTGTGAGCACATGAAGGTATGCTTTACTTCCCCGAAATATGATGCGGCCTCCGTTTGGTCGAGGATCAATCTATCTTTTCGAAACACTCCCAACCGTAGTAGAACAATTGCCATTTCAATTTTCTCCACCCTTATATGCTTTTAAGCGATAACCACAACTATAAAACCAAAGTGTAAGTACGCCTGAGGAGTATACTAACTTACGTGAATTATATATAATGTAGTATTAATAAAATAATAAAGCTTTGTGTCCTCACGGCTGCTTCTCTTAACAGAAATTACATTCGTAAAATAAAACAAAAAACATCGAATGATTTCCATTCTTATCATATAAAGTCGACATCTGTTCATATTATTATATGAATAGATATATGTTGCAATATGTTTATAATATATATTATAAACAACATTCAATCGGTAACTCAATAACTAAAAAATTATATTTATTTGAAGTTTCTGTATTTCATCTATCTGCTTAAGCATAAATATTATGTAACATTCGCAAGTTGAACTACTGAACCTGAGAGTCTGTATGCGTGCACGAAAATTATATTTGTTCCAAATGAAACTGCTAGAATTTTTCTCTCCCTTTTTTAAGTAAAGGGGTCTTTTGAGATAGTTTACTCACTTAGAACGAATTAATAATGAGTCATTTAAAATTAAAATTTTGTGCGCTATTTTATAGACAAGAATATACACGGATGACTTCGTGAAGTATGACAACAGCAGATCAAGGAGGCGTTAATGATAAAAGTATAATGCTTGAATAATTGAAATGACTTACTTTGAAAATGAAAGAGTGAGAGCAACATCCAGAGACTGGAGATGTGACACGTCGTCGACACTGAACTCCAGCTGCAGTGGGAACCGACTTAGCGATTTAGGTGGGAATGAATAATTTTCTGCCAGTCGTTACTGGGGCAATAGGCCAACTCAACTATTTCCTAAAATAAGACATTGTGCTCGTAAGTCTCGAAACAATTCTACCCCTTTAGATATATCAGTACAAGATATCTACAACGTTTTATATTTAAATTTGAAAATCTGAAATTAATATGTAATGAAAAATATATTGAACACATATTAATTTTCTCATAAACATTTTTCCCTGCACTCGATCACACACGTTATCGCTTTATTATTTTATCTGCACCAAGTGACTTGAACGACGATATGATCAAATTATTTCCAATTAACGACAGAACCGTCAGAATTCTAAAGATGTAAAATTTTTTACAAAGTTGTTCTTAATTGACCAAGAAATATTGAAAACAATTCTAACATGAAAGAAGAGATAGATAGACAAAATGTAATGCATTTTAAAGAATTACAAAAAAATCGTGTGGAGTCGTAGATGATGTATAAGACAAAAACGTAATCAGAATAAAGTGTTTCTATTATCGCTGATTATTAGGTAGGATACGGTGTGAAGTTATAATATAACCAAAGTAAATATATCTGTATGCGTATATCACTTTCGCAATTACTTCGCATGTGCCGTATCGCGTATCATAATATACAAACCTGTATGTAACACAAGCCTCAAGAAATTTTAACTTTCATCCTACTCAGGCAGTTTATTTTTCGCTAAAATAATCGAAATTTGGTACAATAATCTGCATTGGATACCGGCAATGCGTCTAACTTCACCCAGATGTTTCAATGCAGCTTCCTAGCCGGACCGCATTCGAAGCGGTGCGCTGTCGTCGGCCACTCGTATGCCGCTTATACGTTCGGATAATTTATTTCGTTTATTATAAACTGCACAATATTGTTACAAAGAAATATCGACAATAAAATATAAAATTAAATATTTTTTAATATATTTTCGGTGTGTAAAAAGTGATATCGTACAATTGAATTGACAGTATATTTTAAATGCAAATTTGCAACGCAAAAAAGACTTACTTATCTCATAGACGTTTGATGTATACTGGCACAATGAAAATATTTGAATATGAATTTATTCATTTTAAAAAAAATGTTCTTATCTAATTTGTGTTATAGTGTGTTTGTGATTTTTTAAATATCCATTTCACTTTTAATTATGACACCTCTTTTAAGACAAATGGTAAGTAATTTTGTTTCTAAACATATACTATGACCGGATTGCGTTATTATGTTACAAAAACTTACTTCTAAAATAAATTAATTGGGTAATTATTTACTTTCTTCTAGATTAAAGTGACAATAAAACTAAACTATATTATGGCACATTTATTTATCGTGACGCAATAAAAATTATATCTGTCATGTCAGTGGAAAATAAATTTTCTAGGAAAATCGATTTTATCAGGGATGCATGGAAATGTATTTATTGCCAGTTCAATTTAATAATGCTGTAAGTACTACCGAATGCACTTAGGTATTATTGAAATAAGTGGCATATTATCACTAGTCTAATGTATAGTCTAGTCTAGTCTAGTAGCTTATATGTATATGATCCATCGTTTCCATAACATATAACTTGACGAATAAGAATTGCTATAGTGGGAAAACGGCAGGTAGTTCTTTTAATAAAAAAGTTCATATAAATACATAAAGCGACATCTTTTCATTCCTTTATGACAAACAGAAAAATACATATAAAGACATGTAATTAAATTTGGACCCGAACACTGGTGACACTTACCTACAAAAATTGCAAATACTAATTATGGATGATTACATAAAGTATTGATTAATTATATATTAATCACATGATAATAGTCTAAAATTAGAATTAATAATGAATTATTAATTAAGCCAAACGGATTTACATGAGGACAGACACATGTTAAATGTTCCATTTGTCCTTCTGCTATCTGGTCTGGTAAAAATGAAGAGAATTAAGAATCGGGTACCAAGCCAATAAAGGCACATGTTAATTCGCACTATTTCGATCTATTTACCCAGATTATCTCTACAATCAAGAAGTAGTTGTAAATATTAGCAAGAAGCTTTTAGTCACTCACAATGGAGTAAGCTCTTCCGCATTTTACGTAAAACTATTTATCTTTGAGTCGCTTCAAAATTCATATTTTTATCTACAGTTTTACCTGTAAAATCTTGCTTTCTTCCAGACCGTACTGCAATTGTAAATTCATTCCCTTCCGTGTCCACTGCTCTTAAACTATGTGCATAATATTAAGGAATGCAACTGACTGTCCTTAAAGATTACGGTGAGGGGCGTGAACAAAAGTAAACCCACTTTTTTTATATGAAACTAAAAAATGTACGTTTCGATATTGATTTCAAGATGTATAAGACAACGCTATACATTGATTTAAGAATAGTTTATTGCTAGGCTTACATAATTTTTTTTATAAATCGATTCACATTTAATCCAGATTTTCTAGTCCTGTTTTCCGGTTATATATATATATATTCACTACAAATGACAACTACATATAACATTGAAGACATTTGATGTAAATATTATGTGCACAGCGATATTGAAGAAGCTAGCCTCCCGCCATGTCAAATTCGTCACATCTCACCGAAGAAGAACCATCCGCAATCATGTCATACCCCATTTCGGTATAGAATATGAGTAACTTGAAGGGATTTATTATATTTGTGTGTCTGTATGTGCGTATGTAGTTGGGGACGTGTATATGTGTGTATGTACATGTATCTACATTTATGCAGGTTATATTATTCCTTCCATCAAATTATCGCAGAAAGAAAAAATTGAATTAATAAAAAAAATTGTTAACACTTTAATATTTTCCTCTTCACAATAACGTGAAGAGGAAAATATTAAAGTGTTAATCACATATCTAATGAAAAAAAACCACTTCCCAAACCTGTCAGTTGTCAGCTGATTTTATTAGTGATATTTGTTTTTAAAGAATTTTTTGATGTCTTTAAAATTTTATTTACCTAGGAATAGTAGGAATCGATAAAATAAATGTATTGAAAAAAATTATGATGAGAAATTAAATGTTTTTTTCAGTTTCGAAATTTTAAGGCAATTAATTATCTCGGAAACGGTTGAGTTTTTTTCACATTCACCAAAAACATTTTAATGTCAGAATTATGACAGAGACAAATTCTCTCTTTAATTTTACCGTCGTAAAGAAAAATATATCTATACGTGTGTATAAACAACGCGAATTGTTGGCTTTTATTACCGCCCAGATGATTGTAAAGTATGGTAAAATCACTAAAATTTTTAAAGCAAAGAATTTATTAGAAAATATTTTGTTACAAAAAAAACAATTATGTTTTTGTTATAATTTTTTTTTATAATATTCACTTCTGCTACTATCATAAAATATGGCGCATTCATGAAATCGATGAGGAAGTTAAAAATGAGTGAGAAAAGACTGGTTTCATCAGATTTTGTTGTGCGTCCGTATGTTTATTCGGTTATAAAAAAAAATGTCTTCACTCCCCGTGAGTCGACTCACACGATAATTTCTTTTAAATATTTCGTTTCTCTCCCTCTTACACTCGTCTTCCCTCTTCATTAAAAAAAAATTGAATCGAAACAACATAGAATATATGCACTATTCTAGGAAAAATAAAACAATACGTAATAAATAATATATATTAATAAATGTAATCACGTGAAATTGGCGATGTAACTTCTGAGTCGTGTTATTTAATTTTGTGAAATTTCGTCTTTATGGATAATATATATAAATATATATATATATATATATATATATTTATATATATATATATATATATATATACATATATATATATATATATATATATATATATACATACATATATATATATATATATATATATATATATATATTTAAAGATTATGTATCTATCTCTAATTAAGAATACACTCGCACCTCAAATCCGAAGTTAATTCGTGCGCCTTAGAATTTCAAATTGAAGATGGGTTGCCGCTCGCTTCATTAAATCGTTTGCGATGTAATTCAAAAATATAGTTTTCATCCTTACCTTATACACTATTAACTTAATAAATATCTTATGCACTATTATCTTAATTTTTAAAATTATTAAATCAATTTTAATAAAATAAAGAGTAACATATAGTTAAACAAAATGACCAAATGTGAAAGGAAACTGCCAAAAAATAAAATTAGCAATATTTGAGGTACAAAACAGATTAACCATATATTATAATACGTTAAGAAGTACACCAATGGATCGCTTTGTCTTCTTTTTTATATACATTCAAAGTAATCGTCTTAAAGTTTCCTCAGTTAATAAAGTATATGTACCTCAATAAACCTTAAATTGGTTGCAAAACGTCTTATGAGATTTTAACTTTTCTTCCAGATAGCCAATTAATATTTATATATACATTTTATCAGTCTAAATGAGAGTAAACAAATTATTTTTTTTTCTTATTTTTTAATCTATATCTCAAAGTCTTCCTATCAATTTTCTTCCTTTCTACCTTATCGATATTGCATTCATTACCTACATCTTATGGTCCACTATTTTTTCAAAACAATAGATTATAGTGCCCAAAAGTAATCGAATGACCTTATGAAGGGATGATACAGCGATCATGACATTTTTGAATAAATCATTTTAGCCATTATAACATTTATTTCAAAGAAGATTTCAAAGAAGTAATTATACTTAAAACTTATTAATGACTGTAACATAATGTGTAAAGAATGTTAATAATAATTTAACTGTGACAAGTGTCGGTGACTTAGGTTATTTTTTTTACATTCGAAGGAATTTTAAATATGCGATTTAGCATAATGTCAACAGCAGAATGTCGAGTTATGAATGTTATTCAAGAACTTCATTGCACGATAATTATCGGATTTTTTCGATGAAATTCAAATTAATAATTTATATGCGTTAAATTCGCACTAAATTTCTAGACTTTCCCAGCTAAAGAATCATATTTTGTCACTAACTTGTTTAGTAGAAATTTGTAGAAATTCTTTTACATAATATTGATTTTATTATTTGATTACTTGGCTGTGGTAAGGAAATATGTTCATTTTGTTATATAAGTTTTTTCTCAATCAACCATAGCGCGTTACAAGGAAAAAAATAGAAAACAAAAAAGTTGCGTGAAACTTTAAAAACTCAAAATTAGAAAAAATAAACAAATGTTAAATATTGACGTAATTAAACATAGGCAATGACTACAAGAAACGAAATTTCTGAAATTTTTGCATTTTTTAACAATATTTGAAATTTTCTAAAGTCCACGTTTTTAAAAATGATAAAAATGCTTAAAAAGTGACAAAATGTTATTTTGTTACAGAGAAACTATTGTTCTTTAAATATGTTCAATTCCATATCACATTTTTCATCTCACACTTAAATTCTTGGCATTATTTCGAACGAACGGTTTACCTTTTCACATGGAAACCAATATTTTATTTAAATTAAAGAATATCCCATCTAACTCCATATATTTAAGATAATACATAGTTAGACAAAGTTATAAATATGTTATAGGTTTCCACTTATTAGTCTACGCAATGCTAACTAACTACATCATAATCTATGGACAAAACTGAAATCAGCCGTGATAATGAGAAGTCCTCTTCGGCACCTTATATCCCCCCACACTCCGTTGAAGCCCTTTCGGAAGTCATCAAAGACGTAGTTAGGTAATATGTAGCATTTGTAGATGATTATCCAGTCCTAACCGAACCAGACTCAACCTGACCCAACCTAACCCAATATAACCAAATCTTTTGACGTGAGACATGGAAAAAATGGACAGCACTATCAGCCATGCTTACCCTATTATTTCCAATTCCAGTCAGATTCCAAACATGTTTTGAACATTATTATCAAGCAGAGTATGGTAATTTAAAAAAAAAGATTTTCTCACAAATTATGCACAAACCCAATTTAGGTAGAAGAGACATACTGTTACAGTGATACGATAGTATAGATAGATGTTGGCATCCAAAATAGCACCGCAGATAAGGTAACTTCTCGTACATTTCTATCGCATGCATTGAAAATTATTTATCTTCAACTACGATTAATTGCCATAATTCGGTGATAGTGCCACTCATTACACCAATATATTATTTGTAATGAAGTCTTTAATTACAACTGAAAATAAAGTTACCTATACATTCTTGACATGAAAATTTTTGATAGAGATTAAAAAAAATTGAATTTTATCTTATTTGTAATTCTAGAAATACTGCATTAATTTCAGTGGAATTTTTAGTCGTTCTTTAGCTAAAGTACGACTTTACATGCAGCTTATGTCATTACATTACATTAACAGACAAAAACTAATTTCTATACACTTTTGTAAATATCTCCGTACACCGAGATTTGGGACGCCACTAAGCTTACTTCTCTGTATCTCTGCGTTATAAAGGGTTTTGAATCGGTTAAAGATAGAAATTTTGAAAGTTATATACTTATAAGTTATTTTTAATTTTCGTTAATATCATTTTTATTCTGTAGTGGAGGACGATGGTGTTTTTAATTTTTTTTATTTCTCAAAGACAATTTAAAGAAATTTATAATATGAATACCGCGCTTTAATTTAGTTTTTTTTAATTGGGTCTCTATATTGTATTGATCTTTTATTATTCGATTTTCTGATATCTTTGCTTATACTTAAAAATTATGATAAAAACAAAAGTTCCAGACGTTCAAATAGTAATTACATCCCAGAGGTTCAAATAGTACAATGAAGAGAACTTATGTCACCAGTGTCCAGTAAACGTCAAAATATAAAAAAAGAATATTTTACAAAAAAAAATTAAATCTGTTAAGACATTTCGTCAATTGAAGAAAAACAATTTTTTCACTGCAAGTTTGGCAATTATTAAATAATAATACACCATTCGTTTAGGTGTTACACACATCTAATAACACATTCAGAAATTTTCCTCCTATGAATCAGTCGCAGCATAATGATTCATGCAGCACATGTCAGTCGAGAAACTAAATTACGTAACATCGAAATTATCAACAAAATATTAAATACGTTTTGATGAAAATGTCGTTTTATGGAATAAATAATCTTGTAGTCAAATTATTAGACACACATTCTCTCTTTACAACTCTCATGTTTCAAATGAACTTTTTGTAAACGACATTTCTTATTTTTCTTTCTGGCACTAGGACATCGGACCACTGGATTAGTTCAATCTCAAATAAGTCAGGTGGAATTGAATATATAGGAAGTGGGGGACAGATTCGTAGAAGGAAAACCTTTGGTAATACAACTCAACGGACATCCACAAATCCAGGTACATATATAGATAATTTTTCAAAAGGAATAATTACATATTTTTGTATCCATAATAATATTACTAGAGAGCAGGCAATTTCATCTCTCAAGTAATATTACTATGTATATAAACAATTTATAATTATCACTTTTGAAAAATTACAATGTGTACCCGGATATAATAATGAATGGAAATGTTTAAAGCTATATAAAGAGTATAATCTCGTGTTCATCCCTTTATGGATGAAATTGTGAAAAACTCATTCGTAGGGGGATTATGACGATAATTTTATGAGTAACGTATTATTATAATTTCATTCTTTAAATATGGACATGATGATTAAAAATAGCGTTTATTGCTTTTCACTCCGTTCGAGCTGATATTTTCAAGAACCAGACAGTCACGTTTGACTTTCCAATAAGTGGACATAAAATGTAAATAGTTAAAACCAAGGTAAAAAATGTAAACCTACTTATCACTTGAGCTTATGTTATTGCCATTATTCAAAATCGGTTTGAAAATGATAAATTTCTCAGTTATTTTAACAGAATAAGGTACAAACTGACAGTTTGGCCCTACCGATAAAAACGTACGTAAATGAGCGATCTGGTATAAAATTCGCCAAATAAAACTGGTATTAAAATAAAATTTTTCAATAAATACTCGTCTCAAAGTTAGAGATAGAGTTAACATAAAAAACTGACAAAAAGAAAAAAAATAACGCGCTATGTACATAATAGCCATACCCGTTATATAGTTCATATATCCTTTATATGGCTCTGTAATTTCTACGACCTAAGTAACTAACTCCCGAGTAACAACCAATTAAAGAGAAAAATCCTTCACGAAATTATTATCAATCACGCGACAAAAATTTAACACAAATTCAGAACTGTCAAATATTTGTAGCAATAATACCAATGCGGCAGTCATCTTTCCACTGAATTGGCACAGTTTCCATAGTGGCTGCCAACCTACTAATTACATTCAAATGTGCAGAAAAAATTATGCTGTCCATACGTCCGAGCCGGTTTTTAAATTTTAAACAAAAATGATATGTACATGCCATTAATGTGCTAAAACAATGAACTTGAAATTTACCAGCTTCAAATCAAATAAGCTTTTTAGTTATGAGGATTAGTGCCACGTACCACTATAATTATATGTAATTCAACAACATTTCATTCCTAATTTGTGGAATTTTATAAATGTTTGCAAAAGTTAATTATGGTTGTACAGATATAGCACCACCTAATTTCATTTAGCGCAATTTTCAAGTGATCTGCTTTACCATTCCATTTTTTTACATTTTTAATAATTCATACACATTTATTTCGTTTCATTGGCAATCAGATTGAAACAGAGGAAATAAATTATCTATGATTTTATTCTTCGTAACACGTATACGTAAATAACAATTATCAGGAAAAACACATAATAAAAACACTGAATTTTGGTAGTTAATATATTTAGTTTTAACATTACAATATTTGCATTAAATTATTGTCAATGTTCTCCACCGTACCTTAAAAACTACGCCGAAAGTGTTACTTGATGTTTTGCTCAGCCGTAATGACAAGTATGTGTCATTATATAAATAGTCTAGGACGCCTGCCTGTTAGTATAATATATAGTTGATGCACTTTACAGTCATTTTGTTTTATTATGACAATATACAAACTGGAATCTTATCACTAATTATAATTACATTATTTTAGTTTCTTTCAATAATACTGCATATGTCGCTATTATATAAAATGGAGTAAACGATTGACAATCGGTGTAGCACAGATGCGCCAGTTATCACCTGTTTTAAATTAATTATAATTATAATATAATTTTGTAATGGGCCCTAAAGGTCATTTTCTGTTTTCCAGTCAAAAAAATCTTAGTCTTTTTTTCAATATAAGCGAAGTATATACACTTTTTTCTTTCTTCCGTGGTGGGCCCATTTTAACTGCTTCGAAGCAGTAGGTACGATTTTCCAAAATATATCTTTATATGCATAATACAAGTGCTATAAAACAAAACAAGTCCAAAGGCAATAAATGTCTGCTCAATCATGACAAACCTCACAATATACACACAAAGTACATACACTCCTGCATACTTATATATTTATGTAAAGATTTATAAACTCAAAAATTCCGATTTAGTTCGCGCTTATCCATTATCATTTTGCTCTAAAATACCCTTTTAGTGTTAAAACAATACTATCATAATTTTAATAAAAGTGAAAATGATGGGTGCATTTTGAACTAAGGTTATAATATAATAACGGTCTATTAGTTAAGCTTAATTTAGCAACTACGTATACATATAGGTGAACTTTACGTTATCGTTATTTATGAAAATAATCAAGATACATTCATATCATAAATAGACTTGCGATAAATAAATTTGGTTAAAAAGTTATGTTCGACTTCGAAGAAGGCTCTTCTAGCATACATATTTGAACATAAATTGTAATAGTAAAAAAAGTCGTCATAAAAATATGCTTATATTCAAAGAAATAAAATAATTATTTGTTCTAAAAAATTACAATTCTCGAAACCTTTTACCAAAAATGTCATTATTATATACCATATGTCTACAATTACAAATATGTCATTTGTGACCGTTGGAACAAAAAGTTAGTAATAAAGTTCAAAATTTCAATATTATTAACAATAGTGGTTACTGCCATTATGGCGTAACTGCACCAGCCATCGTTCACGATTAATAGACTTTTCGTCTATAACCTGCGATTTCACCATTATTTAATTAACATATCGGTACGTTATTTAGGCCTGTAAATTTTAATCCACCAACGGCATTGCCATCCGAATACTCAAAAAGTGTATTGCGCACTATTAAGATTAGTTAAACAGATCTGTTTACCACAATTCATAGAACATTTCATTGCGAATTAAGTATACATATTAATGTCCATTGTTTTCGTTTATTATTTGTCGTCACAGAGGTACTATTTACTACGTCTTCGAAGATGTTTTTAAATAACGACAGTTTTTTATACTATTTCGCTACGTAACAAAATCCATGACTTTTTAAGTATATTCATTATATAACATTTATTGATACATGCAATAAAGCAACAATTCCATATTCGTGTGAAAAAACATGAAATCAAAAACTTTGTAAATATATATCTGCATACGTCATTAAAAATGACTTAATGCTGTAAGGTTACTGAGCTAATAGCTGTAATACAGGGATTATACTACTAGCTTAATAAATGCAATATATAGTTAAAAAAATCTGAACGATACTCTTCAAAAGTTTTTTCAACTTTTTCTCACGCTACTTGTTCAGTATCCACTTAGGTACGTGTATGCACTTTCGAGCTAACCAATCCGATCGCGAAGAGAATTCATCTCGCGGTCGGCGTCCATCGCTGCGGGCGTGGCATCCTCTGCGATAGATGGGCCCCGTTCAAGGCCAACTCGAACAGGACACGCGACCGCAAGAATTCTACGATGTCACATCTCCCGTCGACCGTTCGACTGAGGGATAAGCGCATGTTAAAGAAATCTCATATAATTCCTGAAAGTAAACGCCCAACAAAAGGTCAACGATTAGATACAGAGTATGATAACAAGGGAGGGTAAAACGGAATATGGAACAAGTCAAGTCAAGTCGCTAAATCATTTACAGTTTTTATTTACAAGAAATTTATTTACCGTTTCTTAAATTACAGACTGTAAAATCTGACAGTCCGTTTTTTGACATTTCCAACTATAAATGCGTTATACATAATATGTGTAATTATTATAAGTGATTATTGTTCTACAAGTACCTTATCTACCCTGTCACTTAATTTAGCTGATATTTTTTATCAAACACTATCTTAAATCAATGAGTCGTGATCTCAGCCTCGTCCGTAACTTGTATTTATAATGTTTCAAACGGGTTAATCAGTTAACGTCCACTCTGACGTAGGCTCTATAGACAGGGTAGACCTTTACCCGTGGACCCATTGGGCTCGAGTCCCCCGTCCTAGAGGGCACCTTGCTATCGATCAACCGGTGCCCGATTTTCTAATCAGTGTAACCAAAACATTTTATATGTTTAAAGATTAAGTATTTGTGCTACCTATGTAAAATGTTTATACTTTCGATCCACTGCAATATATTTTAATACTAGCTACTTTGTGTAATTATCAGGTTATTATCTCAAATAACTTAATTTCAGGATAACCTGAAATTCTCGCGACTTAAACTTACATTTTATTTCAACTGCTGCAAGTAGCAGTTTTGGCTATTCTTCATGACAATCACTTTACTCGCAATGGAGGCAATCAGACATTTTCTCAATCAATGGCTCAAAAGTTCTTTTTTTCAGATTAAGCGAAGCTACAGCTGCATTCAACTATTATGGGTGTACCTAGTGTCGATCGAAAGTTCTGTTTCGACAAGTTTTGACCCAAATTTGTAGTCTCGGCCGTTATTTTGTTTTCGGCTACGTACATGCTGAAAATTACAAGCGAAACTACGTTCGCAAGTTTTCGTGTTGAGCTCGAAAGGCGGCATTCGGAGTTCGAAAGTATTCGTGATTCGGCTACGGTTGGCGACAGATATTTACTAAATATATATATATATATATATATATATATATATATATATATATATATATATATATATATATATATATATATATATATACTAGCTGACCCGAGCGAAGTCTTCGCACTATATCGCCATCTAGCGTGTTCCAAGTATACAATTTGGCTAAGATATTTGATGTGTCGCCCACAGATGGGGTTATAAAAATTAATTTTTTTATTAACAAAAAGATTAGAATATTAATCTAATAATTTCTGATAATTTACCATATTCTCTAGTAGAGTATATAGTCTCTAGGGAGGTATTTTAACAACTTGATTTCTACGTACAACTGATATATGGACAAATCGAACCAAAACATGCTCATTCCTTTGTTTTACAGGCCATTTAATTGTAGAATCATAACGTCTTAAACCTTACTAGATGCAAGAGCATTTGAAAATTACTACACTGTTGAGTATATTGAATTAAAGCTGCAAGAATTTATTAACGAATGGAGGACAAGAGAAAAATTATTTTTCATTTTGTGTGTCAATGCAGCAAATGTACTTTATGCAATGCATGAACGATTCCCGCCACTCGGTTGCACGGCACACAGATTAGAATTATTGATAAAATATACGTTTTTAACACGGGAACAAAATGACAGACTAATCCAAACTTACAGAGTAATAGTGGCGCATTTTAAACGTAGCGAATAAGTTTCCAGAAAATTGATTGAATGTCAAAATCAATGTCGTACGACAAGTCATACGTTGATTCAAGATATTGAAATTAGATAGAACAGCACATATATTATGTTTCAGAGACTTTTGGAACGAGCACTATCTCCCTTTCTGATTGGGATCTTATGAAAAATATAACAGTATTTTTAAGGTATTTACCACATTGGACTTGTAGTTTGTATACTATGCAATAAATTCCTTATTAGTGTAAAATGTCTACTGGCGTTACGCCACACTGGATTTAATAAATTAGTGATGTCATGTATTCTATGTCATCTGGGAAACTATATTGAATCCAATGACACAGTACACATCCAAATGCAAGTAGCGGCTTAGGCTCTTTATTTTCTTTCGCGTTATCTACTCGGCCCTTGCAATAGAACATTTTGTTCTCCGGTTGATCGATAATATATAATCCCATTATTTAGGCGCACGAAAAAAGCTAACATAATCTATGATGACTTAGCTCGCACGAAATAAAATATTTCCAAAGTACTTACTTGCCATTTAAATATAAAAAATGGGCAAATGCAAGCTATATTTACACAATTAATGTTCCGTACCATCATATCCCACTTAAATATTAATAGTAATGCATTCTGCCTTTGTTCTTAAAAGGGGGTCATCTGCCGCGCTTCTCGCCGCTGACCACAGCAATGCCGTATCACATCACGATTGCATGAATCTGAGCGAAGTTTCGACTATCACAAATTATAAGTTTTGAAAAACGTTCAAGGTCAAAAGTTGTACTTCACATTTTCAGAAAATTGTTTTTGACGAAAAATGTTTTTCTCTAAAATTAATGGTTCAGTAGTAGTTATGAAATAAACAATTCAATTGTTTATACCAATTAATCGCACTGATTTTTTTAATTTATACATAATTTCTAATATTTATGACAGTTTTCGATTTTTCTGAGCGATTCTTCTGGCGATGGTGGAGGACAGCAATTTGTAAGCGTTTTTCCCCAAAAATGTTTAAAAGTCTTAAAAATAGATCATATGTATGGTCAACAAATGCATGCTTTAATAAAATTTCGTGATTGAAAGAATTTGTTTATATCGTAATTTATCCCCTGAAGCTCAGCACGAAATCAAAATTCACCTTTTTATATTTCACGTGTACAGTTGCGCTACCGCACTCTGCTTCTGTGAAATTTCATATTTTTACATCGAATGGTTTCTAAGAAAACCACCTGTGTCAGACGAACGGGCACCGAAGTGATTCCATTAGTATTTCATATAAGCAATAATGTCATCGTGACATTATTTACACTTAAAAGAAGTGCAATAGTGAAAAAGCACATTAACAAGAATTGTCACTTTGTAAAATTATTGGCAAGAATTTCTATGTTGTGGTGAACAATGAGACTTGTATCTCCCAAAAACCGTAATTATTTGGGATATATGAAGTTATCAAACGAATTAAACCAATTTTGAGCAAAGTATTGAAAAAAAGTATATTCCGATATACTTCGTTCTAATCAACGAACATTCCTAATAAGTATATTGAAATAATAAGATATAGGTTAATGAATGAAATTTAAATGTTTTGTCATTAAGTGAAGTGCAGTCAGCAAAATATTATTTGATCTAAAGTATACGCCTATCAAAGAGAACAATTGTAAACAAATGTAGGGGAGTGGTGAAATTTCTAGAAAATTATAATATCTCCACAAGGAACTGTAGAGGACAAAGTTATGGCAATTCATCAGATATGTCAGATGCATCATAATAACTTTCAATATTTCTGGTTTGGAAGCGAGAATCAAATAAATATGTAAGTTTGTTACCTTTACATGTTGCGTGAGATATTCTTATAATTTAATAATTTTTCACGGTGCTACGAGTAGAACTAATTTTTTTTTTAAATAATTCAATAAATTGGGATGTGTCGATATTTAAACTTTACAGAATATCTTTAAGTGTATCTAAACCTAAGTGTGGTTTTAAGTCTTTCTGAAACCAGATAGTCTGCTCGAGCTGATAAAGTAAGGACCTTGAATCGGAAGCAAAGTCTAGAAGCTTCGATGACTATCTTTGGAGACATTAAGCAGCTCAAGGAAATTAGAAATTAAACTGTTAGTTTGACGAAATGATGGAATCTGGAATCAATTATTCTTTCGAAAATTTGAAAACCATTTTAGATTGGAAAAATAAAACAAGTCACCCCCTTCTGATAGAAACTGGTAATTTTACTATGTCAGGGATGATTCGGATAAGTTTAAATCATATATTAAAGAAAAAGTTCTAATAGTCAAAGAATGAATGTATGGAATCCGTGTGAAAACTGATAAAAAAAATTTTAAATAACACGTTTCCCTTTTACTATTGACACGCTGTCCATGCAAAAATGATCAGATTTATATATATATATATATATATATATATGTGTGTGTGTGTATACATATATATATATATATATATATATATATATACATACATATACATATATATAATATATATATAGAATTCAGGCAACGGTTCGGTTTTGTAACTCACTAAGATATTACTTACTCAAAAATGTCGAAGAACTAGAGGTAAATGCTCGTCTTTAACACAATATTTAAAATATGTTCAGATTATTAAAAATGAAGAAACTATTAATATCTAAAAAAATGTACCATCTTAGGAGAGTGTACATAATGGAAGACACGTTCTAAAGTATAGAAATTTTACCAAGAATTTTCTTATGCATGATGATGATGATCAACCGCATTCGATAAATTTTTTCTGGAAATAGAAAAATATATCCTAAGAAGTACAATCTTTCAAGAAATATTGAGTAAATTGTCTCTAATGTATTACAGATAATTATCATGCGCAAAGAAATTGACATTCACTCTCAAAACATAACTGGCAAGTCAAAAATGAAGACAAATACCTTTTGTGTCATTGTAACTTTTTGTAAAATATATTACTAAAATATGACGTTTTTAGAGTTCCATTCCTCAAACGAAAAAAAACAAAGCCCTAAAAAGATCTCTTGCGTGTCTGCCTAACCATCAGTCTTTAAAAGTCTCAAATGTAATGTCTCAATGTTATGATATCTCAAAAACTGTTCAATCAAGAAATTGATATTTATTCTTTATGGTAAAGCACATTAACCAGCATATATCTTGACAGGCTCAACTTTATAGGGGGGCAATTTAAGTACTCATAATATTTTTGATTTCATCTCATGTGGTGTTTAAATATACTTATAAAGACTGACACCGTGTTTAACCTAAGCTTGCCAAAACGTGTCACTGACAAAGTCTAATCTGATACAAAATAAAATCACGCCAAAGAAGAACAGAAAGAAGCCACATGAATAATAAACTAAAAGACCGATTCAATAGTACGTTAATCAAGAAAAAGACAAAAGCAAAAGCATGATAAAGCACACACTGAAGTTAAAATAAATATGAGTGAGTCGCATACAAAGAGCTAAAGAAGGCATATGGTCACAAATTACAACAAATTGGTTTCCTACCTACAAAAAAACGTAAACGAGGCAGGCCCTTGGAACAATGGAGCGACGACGTAGTAAAAATAGCAAAAAAATGTGGTAGAGAAAGAGAAGACTGGAAAGCATTGAAAAAGGCTTACACCGATTTAGGCGCTCCTCATACTAACGTAACTAAATAAACAACTAACATATACATAATACTTATAATAATATTTTTTCTTAACAATACTGACCTTACCGAACAAACAAATAACATAAGATGGAAATTTACTATAATATTTAAGTAAAATCTAAACAAATAAAAAGCTTAAATAAATATATAAATGAGTTATAAAGACTTCATAAATAATTGTTACGTAGAAAATCGAGCCAAAAAATTAATCTCACTCTCTCTATTTTTGAATCTACTGAACCTGAAATTATAATGGCAGCCTTCCTAGAAGTTTACTTGAAGTTTGTAACAAAAATTACTATACTAGTTCTTACTAAAAATTATTGAAGTTTGTAAGAAATTTACCTATAAAATACATACTAAACAATATATTTATAGGGTAAACAATAATATCAATATTTTCAAATAGTTTAATACTATAGAAATACTATTGATTACTTATACTTTTGGTGTAGAGAGATTTGGTGAGAATTTTCCTCTTATTTAACACTTTTTTTCATTTTCTCTTGATGACCTAAAATAGTTTAGGAAATATTATAACTTCTCCAACAGACCCCTATATATAACGGTGTCATGTGTGCCCAATTAGCTACAGCTACAGAACCCTGTTTACAAGCATAAAACCTACAGACTAGACCCGTCTTTTGAAAACGTGTCTACTGACATATTCGGCTAACAATTCACCCCTTATATATCCTTTTAATATTTATTATTTTTGCCTTTTAATAACCTTCAGAAATAAAAAAACGAGTTTATAATTCAGCAAAATTGAACACTCACTCCACCTGCGTCAGGCGGACATAACATCTCCTGCGTATTTTTTTAAATAATCGTTTGAAATTTGTTGCATTTTGTGTATATGCATCTCTTTTAGTTTTTACCAAACTTTAAATTTTTTCTTTTTCTTCCGTTTTGAAGTGTCCCGTAAGTAGTATAAGTTGGTTTTTAGTCATATGTTTAGCCATTTTAGCATTAATTGTTAGTTTGACACGAGCCATTGAATGTTTTCATCATATCCTTTAAATATATTGATAATATATAGGATAAGGAGAATCAAATCTAAATCGTACCCGACCCGCCCTTTATCTGTCGAGAGCGCGTCATGTTCTGCCGCAGCCGGATATGCGAAAACTATATTGTGTGTGCCACTCCAATCATCACTGCCAAATTCTTGTGTTTCCTCTACAAAACCCAGTTAAAAAACAAACTGTTTTTACATTTTTTCCAACACAGTTTTATTTTTTAGCTTTCCAACACATAGGAAACAAAAGCTTCGTTTACAGTAAGCGCTCCTGCATAACGAGGTGTCTGTTAGTTCAAAATTTTAATTAAATAAATTGATCGTAATTGTTTTTCACGCGACACAAGTGACAAATACCTACGTGTAATATCTCGCCTTAATTACCGCAAGCCGCCGCAGGTCGCAGGAAACCTGTCTATAAATGTATGAAACTTTTGAATCCCCACCGAATTCCGTTCAAAAGCAAGCAAAAAAGGAAATCGCAAATTAATAATACCATTGCACATTCACACGGACGCTGCTCGCACGCCCACAGATGCGCGCGACCCACCTATTCGCTACGGAAAACCGCACACACAATGACACGTCCGCACAATAATAATAACGTGTTGCCGATTGTAATGTTGCTAGTGTACGCTCGTAGCTCATACTTGCATTATGATATTATACTTTGCAGAGTTAAATAGTGAGCGTGCACGTATACAGACTACGTAATGACATAATTGCCGACCGACCGGGCGGGCAAGATGGCGGGACGTCGGCGGAACGCGTGCGAGCAGTGCGACGCATGCGCTCGGAGGCCAAGGTCGCGGCCGCGCGCGCTCTGTTCCTAGGCGCGCCTCGCCTAATGCTGCGCTCGTTATCCGTTCGTCGTATAAAAACAACAGAATTGTACCGATACATAGCCGGCTCGAGTGTGCCCCTGCAGTTCTGTGCCTCGGCGCTTTTAACCATATTCTATTATACCTTTGCTCGTGCTTAATATGCGCTGTGTACGTACGTATGCGGTTCATTTACATACTTCGATAAAATATCCTCGCGAAAGATATCGATTGTAAAGAAATTTGTGCTGCGTAGTTTGTCGAATACGTAGATTAAAATATAAATCGTTCAATATAAAGACAGTTAAAATTATTTTCTCACCCTACGTTTTGCGGCTGCGCTCGGATGAGATAGGTGAATATCCTTTATGAATCATTCAGCAATTTGAACTTGCAAAAACGTAAGCAAATTAAATTACATTTAATAACAACAATAACGTTACGCTCTTATTACTGAATATATCTAAAAACTTACTTATAATTAGTGATAGCTTATAGGATATTAGATTATACTTAGTGATACCTAAACATATACTTAGTGATATCAATTTTTAAACGTAATTACATTATTAGATTGAAATATTGTAACAATAAATTAATCAATTATAATGATGTCAGTTATTTTCTTGACAATAGAAAATTAGAATGTAGGAAGTTATCTTCCATTTTTAGATGTTTTTTTTTTCAATTATATTTAATTAGGTACGCAAATGATATAGTAAGCACACCTTATATGCATACTTCTACTCTAGTACCATGATCTTGACACTCAAAAATCGCTTATGTGAACGGTGTCAGTGAATATTCATTAGTCAGTCTATATTTCTTGATTTATTGATGCAGCAAATTATATTTAATTAGGTACGCAAATGATATAGTAAGCACACCTTATATGCATACTTCTACTCTAGTACCATGATCTTGACACTCAAAAATCGCTTATGTGAACGGTGTCAGTGAATATTCATTAGTCAGTCTATATTTCTTGATTTATTGATGCAGCAAATTATATTTAATTAGGTACGCAAATGATATAGTAAGCACACCTTATATGCATACTTTTACTCTAGTACCGTGATCTTGACACTCAAAAATCGCTTATGTGAACGGTGTCAGTGAATATTCATTAGTCAGTCTATATTTCTTGACTTATTGATGCAGCAAATTCAAAAAAAGTAGAAAAAAGTTTTTTTTCCGTTAACCGAGATAATTTTGCGGGGAGGGGATACAATGCAAGTCACTTACGAATGGAGCTTGAATATGAAAAGTAGTAAATGAAACTTTGAAACTTATTTAAAAAGACCTATCTTGACTTATACTTTACGTGGGAAGGTACACTAAAAACGCAATATTTTGTTACATTTTAATTAAAATCTAAGCCTGCGACAGACGGACGGACAGATGGATGTGACCAAACTATGAAGTTTCCTCGTTTCATTACGGCGCTTTACGTCACTTTCTTACGTAAACTACTTCAACGTAACAAGCAAAATTAGAAATGCCTGATTTTCGATGGACACAAATGACATTACCAAATAAAACATCGTATAGCGTATACGAACAGTAATTCTAAAGAAAATGTAACGTGTCTCTTATTTTCCACGAGCACAGCATCTATTAAAAAATATTATACCTAATATAATCTAATGGCGTGTCGAAAATAATCTCAAAATAATCGAAATAATCGAAAATAATCTTAAAAACTAACGCGTAATGTTTTTTTCCATTGTTGTGATGAAAATTAAGAAATTAGTCCTCCTGGTACAAACAAATATGATTTATTTAATCTTGAAACCAATGACGTAGCTGGGCGTGCAGTACGGTCCGCACCGTGCGGACCTCACTAGGGAGGGCAAATTTCGAAAATGTCTTATAACAAACGCAGATTAGGGAATAAATTAATTCAAAAAGTAAAATTTAATTCTGATTTCTTATTTCAATTAAATTGAATGTTCTGCCTCGTATGATTTTATCAATGCGGCCCAATTTGAGCTTTCACAAATTGCCTTTTTCTAAATTAATTATTTTCTCTTAAAATCAAATCAAATCAAATTGCTCATTGGGTTTGTCATCATTTCTTTACACGCTAAAACTAATTTGGTAATTTTCTTCAACACATTGGAAAGCTCTCGCGCCTTACTTCCCATACCTACTGAACGTTGATGTTCGAGTGCAAATAGTGAGACAGGTGAGTTGCGCAAATATTGTAAAGAAATTCCAAATACTCTAAAAAAGTCACAGTATCAGACGAAAGTTTGAATATCAGGACAGGACAAGAAATTTGCTGGACACGATGCAATTTCGTTTCTTTGTTTGCAAGACTTTTTGTAATAAGTACTTTTTGAGACGATGGTACTAAAACAGAGGTGTTAAAAGTACAGAAATGTGCTCAGAAAATAGATGCTTTGCAGAATACTACTTCAGAAGCGAGGCATATTGGTACCTGATGTCTCAATTCATGCAAATGCATTATGTAAAGAACTGGAATAAAAAGGGAACCGTTTGACTAAGAAATTGTAGATAGTGGCATAAATCGGTTACGAAAATAAGTTTAAAAGTGTAATATTTTTATTTTTGGACAAAGTAATACGATTCCAGCAGCTTCATGGTTTGTTGAGAAATTTAGCCTGCTTACACTTCCTAAACTACTCAATGTTGACGGCGAATAAAACCTAGACAATGCTACTGACAACTTTAACAAAGAGAAGTTCAAACTTTATCGTTTGCAACAACAGAATTTCGCAGTCGCTACTGAAAATAAAAGAAAGCTTGCTAATATACGTTCACTTCAATTATTAAACGGAATACACAATTCCAAATTTAATACACAATTCCAAATTTAATACACAATTCCAAATCTAATGCACAATTCCAAATTCGAAGTGTTTATATCTAGCGGGTGATGCTTAGAATATATTTGACAGTATTCTAAGTAATGCTATTAGTAAGAGGAACTACCTGAAACTGAAACAGTTGAAATACTACATAAGGTACAACGTACAACGACATGCTCGTCGTCGTACATGAGTAGGACTAATCTAGAGGTTGTCTAATCTAGCTACCGATTGAACAGGACCTGATTTATGCGATTGAGATTATCGAGTGAGCAGGATCTGATTAATACAATCGATATTGACAGATTAATTAAATACATTGCTCTGAGGAAATTACAATTTTATACATAATAGATGTTGTATTATATATCTTGTTTTGTATATTCCTTTTGTATAAACTCGCAGTTCATTCTAAATACGGTCTCCCCTTACATGATTTTTTAGAGAATTATTTCTTAAAATAAACATTCGAATGTACCTTGCTAGTTTATTTATGAAAATGTTGTATATTTATGTGAACATTTGGCTCGCTTCTGCAAAAATAATAAAAGATACAATTACAACACAAGGATGAAAATCAACTTGTGTTAATTTAGACTTAATAAAGTCAGTAGATGATTCGCGAGCATCTGTGTATGCTCTCACAATAAAATAACAGATAATTTAGATATTAAGTTTAACGAAAAACAGACTGAGAAAGATGAATTTCTGTGTAGTTTTTTTATCACATCTTATATGCTGTTATAACGTCTTTTAAAATGATGGTGAAGTTCTTCAAACTTTTGATAAGCAAATGTTAAATTATTATTGGGAAGAAAATATTGTAACTTTGGCTCAGCACTATATTGTTAAATGTAAGTAAAGTAATTTGTATGCTTTTTTATTTATATTTTGTAAATTTGTATGCAATAATTCTGGGCTAAGTTCTTATTTATATTTCATCGGTTTACGTTTTCATAAAAAAACACCCGGTGGATAATTTTTCACCTTACATAATAATTGAATCAAAATTAAAAAAAAACAAATTTTTCAAAGACTATATAATGAGTGTATTATGAGTGTATTGTGGCAAATTGATTTTCAATTGGAGGCGTTAAAGACTATACAGACTATTTTTTGTGTGCCCTAACTTATTGTGGTAGATTACAAATATTAGGTGGTGGCAAATCTGGAATACGTACCGGGTGCGAAGGACCCACACTGCACCACTGCTTACAAAAGAAACAAGATTAATAATCCAGTTTTCCATTATCCCGGTTAACATCCTTATTAGTAACGAAAATAAATATTAATTGTATTTTTAACGACTTCGATAAATATCTATTAACGGAAACTTTTACGACGAATATAAGAATTAAACAATCCCAAATGAAACGATTTTTTAATTTTACATTTAACATATCTATACATTATAATTTTTTTCTCCCTCATAATTTATGAGTGTTAATAGGATATTTGAGGCTGCTGATTACGAATATTAGATCATGTTTGTTTTTATCACGTCAGGATTTTTCAGAACGGGAAATGTGAAAATTCAACGAAAATTTGATGGTTCGATTACTGTAATGGATGTTTTTGTATATAATAACAAAATAACGCAGGCTGTAAATATAAAAAAACAATATTGTATTCGTCCTTATCTGTTTTTAAGGAATACAATTTTTTTATCCGTTGGTGTTAACTTTCAGTCAGTCTGCTATTAAATAAACTAAAAATGAAAATAACTGAACTAACAAAAAATGTAACTCGGCCTGTCACCTTTGCACAGTCGTTTTATACTGTGTATACATTCCTCATTCCATCCCGTCGCACCTTAGATATTTGAAACATACCAGAACATACGCTTTCACCTTGTCGCATAAGAAATATTCAAATTCTAAGGCGATATGAATATACACATTAAAAGCTATTTAAAAAGTAATTATCGTAAATTTCAATATAAAATTAAAAATGTATAAAGGATTCCTTAAGAGTATCGCAGAGAGGAACAAGCGAAATCTTCATTAATATTCTACGCTTTTGCTCTCTACTGTCCCTCTTTTCTCTTGCGATCTCTCTATTATTACTGTATTAATTGATATTTTAATATAGGTAGAAATCTAACGTAATATTTCAATTTTCATATATCGCGCACGGATTGAATGATAGATTTCACACGTGTATCATATGATAATTAATTTTAACAGACAGAGGGTTCCATGTCGCTTTCACCAGAAAATTTCCTTTGAATGAGAAAATGTTTTAAACTCATCCCGCACTATGTAACTTTTGCAAACCACATTACCTATTCCCCGCATCATTCTCGCTACTACCGCAGCAATTTATGAAAAAATTATGACAATCGGCCGACGGACGAGCACACTCGCCGGTAGAGTTCTCATCCAGCGAATGCGTCACTCATGACCTTCCTCAACGAGCGACAAGGACGGCGCAACCTTCGTCAACAACCTATCCTCGTCCCTCGCGTATGAACTACATTCAACGCTGGAACTATACATGACATTTGCGGCTGAGGGTGTTCCGGGATTAAATGAACATTGCACCAAGTTTCACACCTTCATACCAGGTGCCATTGACATGTCGAGTTGAACGTTATAGTATCGACATTCGCTTCAGATACGAAGACTACCTTAATCAGATAAATATTAATAACAGCGTCATACGCCTCTATTCTCATACGCCTCTCTTACTTTACATGTTCTCTCAAAGTCTTTAGACTTTTTTCCATCTTGTCTCCGTTCGCATTTTTTGACCTTCTTTATTTTGTTTCCGATTAATTTCATTCATATGTCATTCATATTTTACCCTCATTCCGTTTGCCCTCTGTATACCTTTTATCACAACGATCACATACCTTTTATCACAACGATCACATACTTAGTTTACTTATCACGTATACTCTCCGCAAATATACCATAATAATCTAATTTTAATTAAGAAATTATTTCTTCTTCCCTTTTTCCACACAGCCAAGGGATTTCCATACGTAATTATTTCTTTTTATGGCTTAGTAAACGAAAGACTCTATTATTCTCTATTATTTCCTGTACACAAAAGTACTGTAACTTTTAAGTGATTTAGATTTAAATTTTGACAGATTATATATTTCACAGATCTACCTGGATACTTTGGTTTAATAAAAAGCGGTTAAGTGAGGATCAAAGTGGCACGATAAGTGTTCCGTACGATAATCAAAATTAATTTATATATGAGCTGCTGATAATATTTGGTAGCTGATATTTTTTGGTAAACGTAAACTCTATCACATATTTTCAGATTTTCCAATTTTTATCCTTTAAAAAGATGGAAGGATGAATGAGAACGGTGATACAATTTTGTTTAATACGTACAAGGTTACCCACAAAATTGATAGATTTAAGGTTTTTTTCTTTACATCTACAGGTATTTCTGGTATCATTAAATAAAACCGTATCAAAATCTCATAATCCTCGAGGAGATGGAATTGGAAAGACTGACAGATACCAAATTGGTTTTATGAGTGTTTTATTTTCCAATTAAGAAATCTAAGCTTGTTTTTTTTTAGTTTTTGAAATAATTGTCGTTGAACCAAAATGACGGTTTACAAACATTTGAAATATTTCTTGAAGCGGAAAATCAATATGTATATTGCTAAAATACGTATATTACTATGATCGATTAATTAAAATATTGAGGCAAATGAACTTGAATAATTTACAGGGAATTAAAACATTTTAAAAATATTATGCCTTTGTATACAATAGTTTTCTTTTTTCAAAACAAAGAATCTGAAGGTTTCTTAGTGAAACAAGAAACCTTTATTCCATTGAGTGGTGAAAATATTATTGGATAAGTATTTTAAATAAAAATTCAAGTATAATTTAATATAAAATTACAGTCAACTAAGTACTAATTTTGGTATTGGTTTGAGGTGTCATAAATGAAAATATATAAAATTGTGTAAACCAGTTGATACAGCTGTTTTAAAGTGGTGATTATTTTATTTTACAAAACAATATTTTACAGCTAATAGGTAAAAAGCAAATTTATATTAAAATATTTTTATGCGAACGGTTATGCACAAGTTATTTCTCAGAATATTTTATTTTATAAACACATTTAATAAATCTAAACCTAAGAAACAATCCGACTTTTAATACACAAAAACAAACAAAAATAATATGTTAGCTTCTTAGAGTAAACTTGAAATGGCGAGAGGAAGAGGTTATTTACTATTTTTTAAAGCCGGATATATTGATAAAAATAATGTCATTTTTTTAATATATTTGGCGTTAATTTTGTAGAAATTCATTATTCACAATTAAATGAAACTATGTGATGTAGTACTTATTATTTCTACTTTCTTTAAGTTCTTTACCACGACCTAGGTTTCGTTGTATTACAACAACAATAGCCCACCTGAAGATGTTGTAATACAACGAAACCTAGATCGCGATAAAGAACTTAAAGAATGTAGAAATAATACTACATCACGTAGTTTCATTTAATCGTGAATGTCATTTTTATAAATTTCTTCGACGTTAAAAGATACTAAAGAACCTCGCTCGTTCTGCTCAGTCAGCTAGACATTTGAATACACACATTATGTATTAATATAAAGAAAAAAGTGGCAATTGTCATATATAAAGGAGATATTCATTTCAATTTTATCTATACAAAAGAAATTGTATTACGTCATTGGTGATATTGTATTATATATGCCGCGGGCGAACACCTAGCCAATAGACTAGCTTTTCGCCACAGTTTCGTTTGCGTAAACGATTCGTTTTTTATACTTCAGTTCAATTTTTAACCAAGTTCAAAGAAGTGGATTATAAATTCGATCCAAATGTATTTAATATTATTAAATATATTTGTCTCTTAAGCCTTCTAACAAATGCACAAACTTTCAAACATGTATGTAACATGTATGCATATATTATATTTGTCCACGTATTTCTCAAAAAGTGCTAATCAGATTACAATGATTCTATTTTTATTGAAGTATCTTTCAACTTACGGAACAGTGAAAATTTTATCAAAATCGTTTTAGTTAACATTTTCACTTTCTCGGAAAATGCTAAAACAAGTGTTTCATTATTTGTATTGAAGAGCATTAATACCAAGTTTCGTATAATAATTTACGATAGAAATATTTTCCCATAGAAGTTTAGCCATCACCTTTCACCCCCTTAGGGGTCGAATCTCGGAAAATTCTTAAATACGTATTACATTATTTTTGTTGAACAGCGATAATATCAAGTTTTAAGTAAAAATTATCCTGAAAGTAATTTTCCATACAAATTTAGCCACCCCTTTTCACGGCTTTAAGAATTGAAGCTCAGAAAATGCTGAAATAAGTGTTTCAGTATTTGCCATGAAGAGCCAATTTGGAAATAAAAATTGCCATAAAAATATTTTCCTCGTACAAATTTAACCAACCCTCTTCAACGCCTTAGGGGTTGCATCTCAGAAAATGTTGAAATACGTTTTATTATTTATGCTAAAGAGTGTTAATATTAAGTTTCACGCAAAAGTTTAAAACAGAAATATTCTTCCTGTACAAAATTTCCACCCCTCTCCACGCCCTAGAACGATGCTCCCAATACAAAATCAACATTCTCTCCAAATTTCAAAATTCTATCATTAGTGGTTTGGGCTGGGTGTTGATAAGTCAGTCAAAATAATGAAATTATTTCCACAAAATATTAGTGGAATCAGAATAACATACAATTCAGAGCCACAGGTATAAACACTAGAACAAACGGAGCTTTTACTAGACCAATCGAAATTAAATACGTAATGTTGTCAAGATATGATAGATTTTACAAGTACAAATGCGACTCATTGTACCGGTAGGTAATATTGGAAACGTTATAAATGGCACTGAAATGAAAATCTAATTTCTTAAATTGTTTTAAAGAAAAAAAAACATTTTTTATTCAAAATCAAAATTTAGATTGAAGGATTTTCTGACTTGTCTAAAAAAACAAAAAGAAAATGGAGGATGGAAAAAAATGGAAGATTCATTACGAGATGCCAGTATTTTGCCATTGCCCGAATGACTCACTTAAACCAAGGACGTTATAAAGTATACTCTACTACGCACTTTGTCGCTTGTTCTAATATTTTGTAGCAATTAGAACTATTAGAGCAAGAGTCCCTGAAAAATATGATTAAAAACATTAAATTTGGTATCTTCAATGCCAAATTTAATGTTAGATAATATATCGAATAATATGTCAAAAAAATCAAACGATCTATTGAAAAAGGTTCAAAATGAGTTGGTCCGAGACGGAAGCTTTCCTTGACAAAAATTACTATTTTTATAACTGACTCGACTCTGTAAAAATTTGGAAGGAAAATTACATAGTTTACATCAAACAAATGAGATATTTGGCAAAAACGATTTAATAAAAATTCTGATGCGCTGTATAACTTCACTGATAAACTATCAATTTTCCAAAATAATACCTTTAACAAAGATTGCAGACAATGTTGTGCTTTATAGGATTGTCATTTGACATTTTAACGTACGACAAATAGTTTGCGAAATAACTTAAAAAATAATTTTTGCAAATTTGTACCACACTACACCTTGTAAACGGTATATTATACAAAATTATTACTGAAAAGAATATGTATAATTTTTTTGGTCACAATATCAATGGTTCAGGAGATATTTAACTGTGAAAAAATTACGAAATTACGAGCAGTTAAGCATAATCTCTCAGACCTCATAAATTGGCAGATTACTCAAAACATTGCCGTTAACTTGTTGTGCGACAGTAAAACCCTAAAATTATCATAATTTTTTTTATTAAAAATTACTTTTTTCAAACTGCTGATATAACATAATTTTAATAGTTTTTAAGAAAAAATAATATTTGCGTTTTTATTGTATTTTTTAAATAAAACGAATTCAGCAGGAAAAGTTCCCTAAACTTTTCCTGTATTGTTAATTATATAATCTTTGAGAGCAATTTTAACAAAAGTAAACGGAAAATAATTTTTTTTTCATAATATTAATATACCGTCATTTTACCTAAGTTAACAGGTTTTTGGATAAATTGCTCGACGTATTGTTTTTTTAAATAAAATAAAAAGTTTGGTGAAATTATTACTTTTGTATATACCTGTAATGTTGATTGCAGAATTTTTGTGAGCGATGTTTACCTTAGTTTTGGTAATACATGAAACTTTTTTCTTTCAAAATGTCAATATAACATCATTTAACATGGACTTAGTTTTTTAGACAAATCGCTGCACGGGTCTTTTAATTAAAATTCAAATTGTGATGAAATAACTATTATACTTTCCTGCAAAACTAATCGATAAATAATTTTTCAATCTTAGAATAACTTACATATTTTTAGTTTGAATAATACATCAAAAAATCATAAAGAATTTCGACGACAACGCGTTTTTCACGGCCATTACCTTTAAAATATTGTAAAAAAAATTAATCAGAGTTACCATGCAAAAAAATTTACTGCAATAACGGATGAATCATGGGAGTGAAAAAATAACAATACAACACCTACGCTACGTAAACAAAAACGAGTGCTACAATACGGCTACGAAGTTTTACAGGCGACTCTAATAAAATAACGACGTTATTATTAAAGCAACCTAAAGTAAGATCGAAATAACTTCTCACTTTTTAAGATTTCAAGTATTAAAATTGAATACTTGATATAGTAGCTAAAAATGTACAAGTAGTCAAGAATAGCTGGAATCGCTAATGATACCATTTTAGCAACATTCCACCATTCGCACCTCACTTAATAATGTTTTCTAACAATATTATGAAACAAAAAGGAATACTTAGCGACAAAACTACTTCTCTAAGACCGTTATTGTATATAAAAAGAAATTTCAATATCATTAATAACAATTAGCCGATAAATTTACTACCGACACTCTATAATAAATACCTGTTCATGACGATAATGTAATAATGTAACCTGTTCATGACGATAATGCTCAGAAGAATTACAGTCTACATAATCAGCAACGTAGAGAAAAGTCTAATACGGTCGGCGATCGGTCAGATATTCACACAAAAAATTGAAATGTGTAGCAAGTACCATAAAACGCCTCCTTTACTTGACTATTCTAAAGAATTCGATTCTCTATCACATCCTTTCTATGGGAAAGTTTAGCAACCAAAAGACATCGACCATAAATCAACGAATAAGACTACTATGAACAATTTATAAGATAAGACTACTATGAACAATTTAGAATAAAAATAAAGTTTGGAGGGAGGGGTAAACCGTTTTCACGAAGTGAAGCGTCAGGAAGAGTGATCCTGTATCACTTATACTATTTACCCCTTTGTAACCTATGAACTACCCTCAATGCTGGCACCGGACTACGAACAAGGCCAAACAAATAGATAACCTGGTAACTAAAAGTCGATACTAAGTGTTGACGGATTGTTAAAAGAAGATTTAACTTTGTCAGAGATATGACAAAAGTGAATCTTATGGCACACATGGCCTGCAAGTTTAAATGGAAATGAGCTAATCACATAACTGTTTCTTGTTAGATTGTAACGATTTATTAATATCTGACTACTACTGTATTAAACGAATTTTGTGACAAACTACTGTTTTTATTCGACTAATTTATTGTAATTTAAATGCTTAATAATAATATAACCGTTCGTGTGTCGGATTTAAATTATTCAATAGCCGTCTGATGTTTTATAAATTTATTCTAAGTTCAGTTTATTTTTACACTACTTCTGTCTTTACTAATGTTTTAATTATTTTTTTATTTATGCCGAGGCAGGCTTAACTACTCTAGTGGTAAAAACTTTAACGACTAATTACAATAATAATAATAAACTCCTATCGATGACGCCAACAGATGAGAGAATGTATACTATGTTTAAAGATACTTTAAATAATGAATATTATAATGGTGATCTAATGGAAGAAAAATTTTATTTTTTAATATTATAACATTGAAATTAGAAAATATTTTTTGTTTGGTCTGAACGAACTTTAAACCCAATTTTATCGCTTGGCTAACTTTATTAACCGCTGTGGAAAAAATCATGTTAATGAAAAGATAACCATTACTTCATTATTTTACTCTTAGTATGTCATTCATCCATTACTAGTTCTTTCATTACTATGATACATAAACACTCTTTGACATAGCAAGTCATTCTAGTAACACTTGGTACAGGAGACTACTTTACAAGGCAAAATTTTAATATTTGACATTAATTCAGAAGAAAGAAGTTAAAATATATTCTATTAACTCAAAATATACCCAAACCAGTGATATGTGTAGATTATTGGGCAATCAATTTTCTATAAGTAAAGGTTGACCTTTGAGCAATAAGCAGTAACAAGTGACAAACACCTGCTGGATAGCATTGAACGTAACATTTTCTTCATCATAGTACTCTTGTCGATGATGCCAATGAAAATAACAATTTTCTAAAAATCCTAACACCTTTGATTTGAGAGACCTAGATTTTTTGCACCGTCTCCAAATAGCGATAAATTAGAATTCTCAATTTTAGTAAGAAATATTCTGGAACTTGAAGTAGCGTACTCTTGATTACCATTCGCGTCCTTGTACCACTAGACTAAACTATGTTTACCTTATGTATGTAAGTGAAATACAAAAGACTATAGTTATTTTGATTGAAGATAAGATTTCGGTTTCGGCTATTCAATGACAAGGTAAATATAGGTTAAATAAGACCGAAAATTCAAATCGTATTTTTTAGTCCTATTTTTAATTTTAAGCTTCAGTCAAACCTTTTTGTGTTGTTAAATATGCTTATTCAATGACTTTCCGATTAGAAGTCTTATTGGTAGATAAACATTACCTAATTATCTATTGCCTTACATATTTTTCCTATCCATGGGAGCAATGATATAATTTAAGAAATCGTGTTCTTGAATATATTTCGCCGAGGCAATAGAAATCGTTTGGATTTCTACTTTAGAAAAAAATGTTTGTGTGATCGTTTTATATTACTAGGGATTTCTTTTATTGTTACTAGGTATTTAGGTTTTATTCTCAACTTTCACTTTGCAGGTTAGAATATGTACTTGCCGAATTGATTGAGAAATTTCTTACACGAGATCTTTATTAATATATGCGAGTACGAATTTTTGACTTTTGCTGTATAAGCCTTAAAATGATATTGTAATGGGATGTGTATATAAAAAAAATGAAATATCTCTTTGCCACTCAATCACATTAAATTTACTAAACGAATCAACCTGGATTTTTCACACTGAAAGTTCATATAATTTTCAGTACGTAGATTATGTGTTTGTTGAAAAAATATATAAATTTTTAAAATCTTCTAAGTTGCAACGTCCATTTTAATATTATATTATCATTATCACGCTTCAAAGAAACGATTTATTTATTAATTTTTACGGTTTTTTAAATCAAATTATCCCCAAACATCTTACAAAATGGCTATTAATTCAATTTTATAAATTAAGTAAAACGTTGAAAAATACATGAACTGGCATTTCGTTAATTGATTGATCGTATTATTGTAATTAACTATAAATTCGATTAAATTGAAATGTCTAATTTATTTTTACCAAAAAAAATTATAAGCAGGTCACATCATTGAATTTACGCCCCTAGAAATGTTTTTCTCAATGCCATTACTCATTTTGTTTCACTCCTTTTATAATTAAAAAAAAACAGAAAATTATAAATTTTAAAATAATGGAGTGCCAGATTACTATTTCAGCTCTGTTAAAAATGGAAATATAGCAAAAAATCAGATCTATTAGTAATTTTGCACGATAATTGAGAACTTAAAAAACCGTAAAGACGTTGTTAATTAACTCAGGCTTAATTTTTGTTTTCATTTTAACCGATCTATTTTTCACAAAACACCACCTTTTTAAAATGACCCAAATTTTTTTAAAATTTTTATTAATCCTTTAATTTGCTGAGTTCCTTAGTTTTTATGAATTAATGTGAAAGTTACAAAAGTATTAATATAAATAAAGTATAAACGATATGTCTGTATATACGTAGACAATTAATACCGGAAGCGAATTAATTACAAAAGCCAGGCAATAATGTAACCCCATGTGCAATGAAGTTACTGTATTAAAATATAGCTCTCAGTCACATTAAGGGCACGTTAAGACCGGCGGCACAGCGACAGGTTCATCCCAGCGGCACGAGATAACGTGTCAGTGACGTGCATCGGCGGCGCGCGCCGGTCGATAGAGGGGTGCGCGCGCCGCCCCCGGCCGCCCACGCGCCGCCGGGCTCACGCTATATCCGGCACCGCTCTATACCACCACCGATATCGGCTACTAGCTACAATTACGGGAGACATATGCCCGTCACCTAAATTACGTTTGTTGTTCTCAATAAATAATGTGAAGCGGTATGATTGATTTGAAATCAACGCTTTATTTCTAACAAAAGGCATACGTCGTTCAATTAAAAAAATCAGTCCAATATTTCGTTTACCGTTGTGTAAGCAACATTTATTTTATTGATATAATACCTACTATAAAGGCTGACTGAACCTATCCTAATTACATACCTACAAAAACATGTAACACTGTGTTCTAAAAATGTATTTTTTCAATAGTTCAGGAAAGTAAATAGGTGCCAATTATGAAAATGTGTGGCTACTAAAGGAAAAACTTGTCCGGAACTGCGAACAAAATTTGTAAACTTTCACATTTAATGTTTATGAGTAGAAAACTGCTTTTGTTGGTTACTAAACGTTTATTTTATTTACCGCATATAAAACACGGATTTATTGCTGTAAAACCCATTTTTTCCAGTCAACCAGAGCCAAGAAATTAAAATACTAATTATTCTCGGTAACATATTCATAGCAGAGGAAAATTAACTCATGAAAAGAACAACACAGCAACAACAGGTATAAGTCCCAGCTGTATTTCCCCACTTTAAAAAAATACTTTTAATAACGGCAATCTATCAATGTTAAACATTTAAACGGTGCACTATGCGAATAAGCATTATTTGATTTCTTTTTATTAACTATTTTGCCTACCATGTTTCTAATTTTAAATCGTCTTTTCATTAACACGGAGAAAGGAAAAAGTGGTAAGTTTTTATTTAAATCCCAAAAAATTAATCTTTATAAGTATTAAATTATGCATTCAAATATCAAAATTCCTCAATAATGTTTTTTACAACAAAGTATGAATCCAGTGAGAGTGTTATTTTTATATTATAGTTTATACTTCGAATTCCTAAAGTGAATTAAATAAACGACCCTAAAGATTAAAGCTTTAAAAAATGTTGTCTTCTTGGTTAGCACTACAACGTAGTACAGGACAAGGCTGTCTCGAATAGCTTTCTCCAGCGGATCCGATCAGCTGCAACGACCCGCCAGCGTTGAATTTTTTAAAATTTAAAATCATTCTCGACACAATCGATCCATCTTGTGCGAGGTCTTCCTCTTTTTCTGGTGCCCTCCACATTGGCAAAGGTCACTTTCTTGACCGGGTTGTTGTCTTCAAATCTAAAAATATGCCTAAGCCACCTGATACGAAATGATTTTGACGGTTGTTTAAATTTTCTATAAATTTCACGATTAAACAAAGTTCTCCATTTGTTATTTTCTTTGACAGGGTTAAATATTTTACGAAGTATTTTTCTTTCAAAAATAAGAAGTCTATCGTCATCGGCTTTTTTTAAAGACAACATTCACTGCAATACAGAATTATTGATCTAATAAGAGTAGTAAAAATATTAATTTTTGTTTTCGGTTTTAAAAGTTTAGACTTCAGAAAATTCCTTTGACTTAAGTAGGCGTTACTATTAGCCATATACAAGCTAATGTCAATTTTAGGCTTGATACGGTTTCTATTAGTAATGACAGTACCAATATATGTAAAATGGTCAACACATTCAAAGACGTAAGAATTTATCAGCAGTGGGAGGGAAAAAATTAGTATCACTTGAAAATGTATAAGTTGAATTTATATCATAAATGTGATTTTTTAAAGGATGAAAGCTTTAATACATACAATTTGGTTTATATTTTCAATGTATTTATAAATTGACAGAAACAACTTACCACATGAAGTTGATTAGAGTGACGGCACTGCCGTGTTTTATCGCAGACGTAAATATTTTATCTATCTTTCACTAAAGGTATTTTAATAATGTGTCAAACAAGTGAAAGTGTTTAAGAAAGTGTCTTAAAACAGATAAACATTACATTAGCTTTATTAAAGCCAGGCGTGAATAAAAAGTAAATACTTCTTTCCTGGTGTAATAATCCTTGTGGACCCTCGTTAGGGATAGCAATCCAGCAGCGTTTTCGGCCCAATTGGATTTTTGCTGGACCAACATAATTCCAGCCGGATCCAGCGGAATGCAGCAATTTTATCGATTTTTAAAGAAATGGTTTTTATTTTAAATACTATATACTGTATTTTCTCTCTCCCATTCAAAACTTTTATTATTTCGACTGGTCACTTTCATTAGACATCAGTAGAAATTCTTACACATTTAGATAGTAAACTTAACTTTGGTTCAGTTTTGCACTTGAGATAATTAACTTTACATGTTTAAATATTGAATATATTTGGCGTTAATTCTGTAGAAATTCATTATTCACAATTAAATGAAACTACGTGATGTAGAATTATTTCTACTTTCTTTAAGTTCTTTACCACGACCTAGGTTTTGTTGTCATCATCTTCAGCTATTAGCAAAGATTGCTAATAGCCCACCTGAAGATGTTGTAATACAACGAAACCTAGGTCGTGGTAAAGAACTTAAAGAAAGTAGAAATAATACTACATCACGTAGTTTCATTTAATTTTGTTTACATGTTTAGTTAGTATTATGATTATATATAGGTAATGTAATTTATAAACTAGGTATATCAAATGTAATTATATTAATTAAATTATATAGATATATTATAATTTATATTATAATAATGCAAGAATGGATAATCAGTGTTACCAATTTTTTTTCGTTCTACATTTTAAATATTAGTATTAGTAAGTAAGTAATTAGTAGTATAGTTAGTGTTTTTTATCACAATCATGAATCATTCATCATATAAATACTAAATAAATATTAATTTAACTGACTAAGTAGAATAAGTAGACTCAATTTCTCATCTTACTCATTTTCACAACAAATTGTTTAGCCTAACCTACTGACCATATATAAAATTTAAGTTATAAATTCTTATTTACTAGAAGAAGACTCTTTCTGCCTCTGCGCTGGTTGGTTTCAGGGATATTCATAGATTAAAGTTAGGTTTTCGCCTCTGATTCCCTCACTTTCATAAATAATCATTTCCTTTTTCAATATCTTATCATAATACTTATTAGTTTTCTTTTCTATCCATTTCATGAAGCTTTTTTTCTCACGCTTTAGTTGAATTTCCAGTTCTTGTTCCAGTGTGAAATTCAGAGAATGTGAGTGATCCGGAACATGTCTTACTACTTCCATTTCTATTTCCACTGCTGCTGATTCCATTGCATGCGTATTTATACGATTCAGCATATTTTTTAGCTCCTGACCACATTCTTATTTTTTCGGCATTGTGAAAGTAAATAAGGCGTTCTACTTTTAACTTCTTGTCCATATTCCATCGGGTTCTGTAGATAAATCAGCATCTCTTTGACCTCGGTAAGACGCTGTTCTCCGATTCTTTTACGGGAGTGCCTTAGAAAACTCAACACTCAAGAATGTGTCCTGGCTTTTTAGTTTATCTAAGAAATTTAAATTTTAGGGTAGTGTCAGTAGTCATCAAACTCTAATCTCTTCTACAGGGAATTTCTACGGCCAATTTGACCGGTAAAAGATTGCTTATCAACTCATTGATTAATGACTACTCGTCAGCGCAGAAGTTTTATTTAAATTTAGTGTCAAAGTCAGTGTCTATTAAGGTTTTATCGATGCAAACTTTTAGACTGTAATAACGTTCAAACGCGCTGAGCAAACCACCTAATGCGACAGTCAAGAATAAAACTCAATTCTTTGCCCTTCGCTTTCTATATTTTTGTAAAAAAATATCACTTTAGTAGGTGATTTTTTAAAAATTTTAACAACTATTTGCACTTTTTTAAGAGTTCGCTGTATCGTGGAACCACTTCAGGTTCAGAAGCCGGTGTCGTTCTATTACTACATCGGTGTCGGTATCTTCGTCACTTTCGTCTATTTCTGCCAGTTCTACTTATTTTTAAGCTTTCTTTTTCTACAGAACATCTACCACAGGTAACTGTATGCCATGTTTAAAGCACAGTTGCTGACAGCAAAGCAAGAACTTACCGGCTTTCACCATAACGCTTGCGCTATCAGTGCTGTCACCTATGATGTCATTTTCAAAGTTAAAACCAATTTCTTCAACCATTCTAACAATAATTCCATGCAATGTTCGGTACTACAGGATCCGTAAATTCTGGTCAGGCCAACATTTAAACGAGTCTCTTTTTGGTGCACGTTGAGATTATATATATGTGGTTTTTTTTTGGACTTAAGTGGACATCAAAGCTTAGCGAAAATCTTTGTCTCATTTTTTCAAATTTGCAAATTCCTTTATTATATGAGCTTCGATATTATTCGCACAATTGGTTATCATCAACCTTATGGTTTTCAAGGAAATCGCCAATTGGAATCCACTTTTCGCAAATAAATGTCTTAAATCAGGAGACTTAAAAAAACAAACTCAAAGTAAACACGTAAATATATGGCTTCCATTGAATTTTCTTTTACAAAATAGGAATCAATATAAGTCTTCTTAGCTTTTTTGCTCGGTATAATAACTACTTTCTGATCAACATCATTTTTTGATGTGGATGCTATTTCTGCGGGAACTATCACATCGGTGTTACGAAGTTGTAATTTGCTGTTTACAGAAGTAAGATCAACGAGGTGTACCTTTTGTAGACGTAGTTTTAATCCTGTCGTTGAACGGTTACTGAGGAGCAAAGTTTTTGAACATGTTGAACATTTTGCACTTCGACCTTTATCCAATATTTAGATATAGTCCCATAAGATTTTTTTGTCATCATCCTCACCACATTTAGTTATTATGTACGAATAAGAAAAGAGATATGATTCGTTATTCTGTACGATTAAGAATTGTACAGTTATAAGCTTATTACGGTTTACGTATTGTGAACGACTGTCTGAACTGAACTGGTTTGAAATCTGAAAAATGGAAGTAAAAAATATTTTATTCATAAAACATAGCCGCTATTTCAGTCTGTCCCTCTGTTAAAAAACATAGTTCATCTAAACTAACAATGCAATAGGTTTTAATTCGGCTTTTACCATAAGTTGAAGTATTTCTTTCATAAGGTTTATATGTATAACTAGTGTACAATTATATTGATATTATTTAAAAAAGTATAAAAAACATGGTGATTTTGTGATTTTAATCAAGACGTAGAAAAGAAACTTGTATGGCGCTTACACGGAATTAAACTTAAACACTTTACATCAAGTCAATGTACTATTTACAGAATTATTATTCATCATCATAACATAGAAAACCTACAAAAAAGTCGGCTATAGCATGTATTTATCTTCTAAGGATAAGACACAATAGTACCATACTTTTTCAAAATTTAATAAATAAAGGATTAGTTATTTGTAAAGCTATTTTAGATGACATAGTGTTAGTCCTTATCCAATTAAAATACCAATTTAATTAAGCAATAAATGTAAAATGAAATATTTCTATCGTCGTCGCATGTCGTAATGTAATATTTATGAATAAATAAAAAATCAGTTATATTACTTACGATTCTCACAACAAATAACACGGGCCATAGCGGAGCGAAGCATATACTTATTAGCACGAAAACACTTTATCTATCGAAAGCGTTAAGTAAACTGATCAAATAAGCAGCAGAGGCTAATGAAAGGGTGGTGCGGTGTAGAGAGGGGATGTTGCATGAGCCGCAAGTGCGACAGAACGGCAACGTCGCTCCCGCCGAGCGGTATGTGCACCTGGCAAAGTGGCAACATTGGCAACGTAGATTTTCGCACCATTATTTGGAAAATTAACTTGCAGATTCGCTGGATCCAGCACCGGATCGGATCGGATTATTTCCAATTGAAAACACCCAGGTTTCTAGGTCTTCTTCCGCCCGATCTTTTCATCTATCCCTAAAACTTGCTCTGGGTGTCAGACCTATTGAGTTTTCTTCGAGTAATCTCTTAACTGTCCAACTCGGGTCTATTTCTCCAATCGCTTGATTTTAAGCCGCTGGATTCTTTCCAATCTTATTTCTATGACAAAGTCAATTTCTATTCATTTATTAAAAATTTCTTTCTCGGCTCTTATTCCTCATTGTTTATTCTCACTCATTGCTCCAAAATGTTTCTAAATATATTCAATCCTCATATAGGGTTCCGTGCCTCATAAGGAAAAACGGAATCCCTATAAGTACACTCATGTATTTAATAGCCTCTCCGCCACAGCCATTTATATTATATACCGCCTTACAAAGTTTTTTTTAATGCGGGAGATGTCGCTTGAAAGTGCTATTTGTAAGAAACTCAAAAGTATATATTATATCTTTTCATAGATAAACTGAAAAATATTCAAAAAATAAGTCTCCCTCCTCTTTATTTTTGAAAATACTCAACCTAACCTAATTATGAAAGAAATATTGGTTTTAGGAACCCACGCATAGGTTGTAAACAAACTATAGCGATGGTTCTAGATGTCATAATTTGTTTAATGTGCACCATGCTTTAATCTATGAAAGATCTATGCGGAGTAGGTAATATATTAACTTTTTTCTATATTCACAGCCGATTTTCTCGGAAACCATGCAACTTAACATATCTTATTAAACCATATATTTTAGACTACATAACCTTAGTTAACTCTTTTAGTTAATTTTTAAAATCACAAGTAAAGAATATATAAAAAAATGGTTTATTTTTTTTAATTTTTTTGCATCATATGGAGGAGACAGTTACGAGGAATGTGAATGTTTTTTTTTCACAATTTTAAGTTGCAATATTTAAAAAGATATTTTTAAAAAATATGCAAAAATATAGTAAGAATACCTACAAGATACTCTCGAAATTTTTCAGTGATATGAAATTATTCTAGGAAATCATTTATCCAAAATTGTGTCCAAAATCTCCAATTTCAATTTAGAACTCGCTATTGATATGAAACTTGTTGAAATAATTTATCAACTGTTGGCCAATCTGTTAATTTGACCTGAAAGCTCGTCACAAATGCATAAACCGCCTCACCCGAGTTTTTCAAACTTTTAGTCAATTTTATTTTTCCACTTACTCTCTAATGTATATTTCGTGTCGCTCGGTAATTACTATGAACAACGTGTACTTTCCAACATTATCTTTAATGGTCAATGTGTTTGCTCTAGCGGGTGTTGGTAATTACCCATTTGTAGCTCAATCAATGGATGTATATATCAAGTATTAAGATTTTACTTTACGTCTTGCTGTAACTTTATAATAATTAGGTTACGTCATCGGTTCCGTTTTGCGTAAAGAAGACTCGTAATAACACGAAATGAATATGTTTTTGTTAAGTGCTCAGCCTCTTGAAGTTTTCGTTTCACAATATCAGTTAATCTTGGTTGACTTTGGACTAATGTTACGTAACAGTAATAAAATTCCGCATTCAACGTGTATTATATAGATTTGATAATACAAACTTTCCCAATAACTTATCTGACTTCAAACATGTTTGCACAATTCACGGTTAGTATAATTATAGTATATTATACTTCAAATATTAGACGAAATTCTAAGCTGCCGTAAAATTCCTTATAATCCATTTGACAGTTTATATATCATAAAGTAATACACAAACAAATTAACGTTCTGGTAAATATCCAATAATACTTCAATGCAAAGACTTAATCTATTCCATATATAAAATATAGAAAATCAGTGGTAGCTGTGACCCGTTACATACGGGTAACCTGTAACCCTGTAGTGTAATTTTACGAATAGTCACAAATATTTCCAGTCCCATGATTTATAATGTCAACATTTTGAAAAACATATTACACTTGTTTTCATAAGTGTATCCATAACCAGATTACGTTTAGTACCGTATTGGTGCATTAGATTAAATCGTTTATTATTTATTTCTTATGAAAATTACTTCCTCAATATGGAGTAGGTTTACATACTAACACACAATAATTACAAAAGTTAAAGACAAAGATAATAAAACCAATGGCAAGCACCAATCGGAAAGGTGAATTTCGTAGTTTTTGATTACATGTATTGTTTTTACTGTAAAAGAAAAAATCATAATGGGAGAGGGTTTAGGAGAGACAAAGGTTTTGCATTTAAAATCTACTCCCTATAATACCTATCCAAATAGGTGATTTGTTTTAATCAATATTTTTTTCCGATATAATGCAGTTGACTTTTAGCGAAAAATAAATACATTTTTAATAAAATTTCAATTAAATTTTGTTACATAAATAAGACAGCACCATCTTCTAACGAAAACTTGATGAGCGCTTTATTTTGTTGTACATCATTAACTGGTTTTCTTGGTTTACCGACGCCACGCGAAGAAAAAATTAAAATTAATTATTTAAAAAGGTGAATATTTGTTAATGAATACACGAATAAAAATATAGAATCATTATCACCGTAAACATGTATCATTTATAAAAAAAATATTTTTTGAAAGAAATGACTTTGTATGAGTATTCTACGAGTATTCTGGGGTTGAAATCGAGCTTAAGTAGTCTTTCTTCCAATATATGATTAAAAAAAGACCTAAAGCGTCTACAAATGTATATACAATATATATATATATATATATATATATATATATATATATATATATATATATATATATATATTATCCAGATTTCCAGCTTGTATGCAGATCATTGGTGAAAACCAGAATTTGGTTTCACAAGGGGTTTAAAAAATTATAAGGCAATAAAAATTTAAAGAAAACTGTCTGCATGAATCATTACATATTTTGTTACGTATACCTTATCGCTAGGTAAAGTTATTATTATTAAGTAAATGAGTCCAGCCGCTCGTACTTCGCAAATAACTTAAATGTCACGCCTAAGTAATAGGTGAAATGGGTTACAATGGGTGAAATGGGTTGGGTGACAAGTGAGAGAGAGATGCTATGTTGCCACTCTCATCTCGTATACGAGAACGCATTCGTGGTCGAGGTCAATTATTAATTTAAATTTAGTCGCTTGCAAAATCTCTTTGTGTCGGTAAGATTTTAACGTATTGTGTTATTATTTTGTAGCGTAAACATGCCTCGCGTGTGGTAACTGTTTACTACTTAAGGGTACACGCAAATGGTCTTACTATATGGTGAACATAGTAGAAATACATCAAAAGTATTAGCTGCCTATGGTAGACAATAAGGGGAAAGCGGTCACCGCGTAATGCCAGGACGATAATTGGCGCAGTCCAGCGTATACGAGATGGTATCCGATAACCGGACAGCGTGCTGAAGTTGTACCAGCATATAAAGTTCAGCACGTGTTGAAAAATAAGTCTTGGATCATTTCAGGCGTGATCCGATGACAAGTACACGGAAGACACTTTCGCATTAGCCACAGTACTGTCTATAAAGTACTAAATAAAGATCGTGAGCTTCTGTACAAATATATAAAAGTCCATGCACTATTATCTGATGATAACAATATTAGAACAATTCAATGGATACTAGAACAGTGTCATCGTAACTATCATTTTATTCATAAAGTTTTATGATGGAATGAAAGCACATTCCAAAGAAATGAAATGTGGAACCGGAAAAATAATTAAGTTTGGATACGCTCAAATCCAAAAACGTGAATGTGGACATCAATATCGACAGTCGATCAATATATCGACAGGAATTCTTGGCAACCAAGTAGTTGGACCGTTCTTCAGCAATGGTAAAATAAATTGAAATAAATATTTACATCTTTTAAATAATGAAATTTCCGAGTTTTTGTTCGTGAAAGGCTAAACGAAATGTTTGGCATCCAGTGGATAAATCACATTCACCAGACATCACCCCATTGGACTTCTTCGTATGGGGATTTATTAAAGACTTATTGTTTGAGAAAGATTGTGAAATAGAGATGCGTGCGCGTATTATCGCTGGTTTTGACAAATTCAAAAGTACCATCTACCAAGACATTTCTTTATTTAATAAAGTCACCGAACAAACAAAAAAACGTGCGGAAAAATATGTCGAAAACGGAGGGAGGGCGACGTGTTGAAAATGTTTATCGTTCAATTTGTTCTTCAATTTTAATTAACTTGTGATTTTACAACTTATTTTTACTTAAATTTATTGAAAAATCAGTGCAGACATAATTTAATCTATCATCCGTGTACGCCCGTGGCAGTCATAGGTGAAAGATTACTGATTTTATATTTTAAGTAACTACAAAATATGTACATACCTATAAGTCACAAGCACTCATAAACATATTACCACTGTAAATACATTAATATTATTATAGTACAAAATACTACTATTAAATTTAATATGATGTATACTGCGGTATATAAAATCACCAAGTACCCGTAATTACGAAGTCATAGTTGCATGCGTAACCCATACATACATCACAAAATCATACGCAATCGTCAAAACTCATACATGCATACCTTAGGCTTTGCTTTGCTTCGACACTCTTTTGGTTTTGTTCAAAAAACCGCTATTGTTACGAGCGACGCGAGTGACGAGGCGAGTTACGTGGCGAATGGCAAGCCCTTTTTAACGCGAAGCCCGCGAGCGTTAAAAGCATAGGCTATGTTCACAATAAACTTTTTATTATTTATTAAAAATTTAACATGTCAATATATATATATATATATATATATATATATATATATATATATATATATAATTGACCTCCGTATGCTAATAGTATAATAGACGTCAGTCACGTACATCTATTTCAATTACACAAAAGCTTAAAATAGAACTCGGAAATATTATAACACTCTAACGTCAATCTACATACGTACAATTTGTACCATTAAAAGATGTGTTTAATGATTCAATCTAATATTAAGGGCATATTAAACTGTCAATCTTGAAGAACTTATCAATCTAGAAGAATTTATTTTTATTGTAAAAAATTTGGATCGTGTAAAATTTTTTTACGAGCTTCTTTTTAATCAATGCCACACGAGGCTAAACAAATCCTGATAAGTATGAGTTTAAGGGATTATGGTTCGGTGTTGTAGATTATAACCTAGAAATAAAAATATTAGTTTAATTAAAAATGTTCAGTTCAATATCCCATTAAAATTAGAAATTTTTATAAAATAAAACATAATTTTCAGAGAATATCTTTGATGACTACAAAAACAAAATATCAATAGATTTGAAATTTTGTTTTAGTTTTTATTGAGATTGTCACATGTTACTTTAGAAAAAATACCTAAATTCAAGAATAATGTACCAAAACGACAATATACCAAAAATGCGAGCAATAACAGTTATTTAAAGATGAAATTAGGGAGAGTGTACGTATTTTCCTTATGAGACTTGAAAATAAGCATTCACAATATGAACCGAACTAGACATCTATTAAAGCGAGTTTATTGAAAAAGAATTCCTCCTTCCCTTCTCTCCTATCTGTCGATTTATTTATATTAGACCGTGTAAATGAATAAAAAAATATCTGCAGACGCGAGCGTAAGTGAAATGTAACGATAGAGGATACACGTGTATACTAAAATCGATATTCAGTCAAGGGTGTATCAAATATTCTGAAAATAAAGCCGAATAAAGTTACTTCTGCATTTACAGCAAAAATTGAAGTGAAACGGAACTGGCATTAAGAAAAGTCAACTTGAAAGAAAATATTATGGCATCGCATTCTTCTTTTTAAATCCTTTTCAAATGTAACCATACATCAACAAAATTTTCAACTGGCGTTCCAATTTTTTTCCCTCAATTCCATGCGTATTACTTATACGGGAACACTGAAATCTTCATATGTGTGGCATTCTTTCTGTCAGGTAGTTTTATGTATGTCCTTCCATCTCTACATTTCTTAGAAATAAATCACCGAGATAAGCAGTCTTCACATTATTGTTTGGATATACATTTACTTATTTAAATTCTTGACCATCTTGCAGTCTGCAGACTGAAAAAGATGACATCAAGATGTTAAAGTGAGTTAAATTTATATGTATACACACACACACACTATATATATATATATATATATATATATATATATATATATATATATATATATATATATATATATATATATACATATATAATACCACTCACTATCACTAGCACCTAGAAAGTAACGCGTATTTGCATTAGTTTTTAGGTGCTCGCTAAAAGAAATTTTTTTTTTATAATCAACCCCTGATTATGTGCAAATGGGGATGGAAAATTGTACGAGACATTCGAAATAAGTAAAATTGGGGACATGAAAATATATATTTTCACTTTCTAAGAAATACTTACTTCAATGTTTTTAAAAAATCGCGGACGGTAAATAATTATTGCTTAAAAATGAGAATAAAACAAAATACAGTAATGGGATGCAGTACTATCCGGAGTAAGCCTGAACGGGCAGCTAATATGAATGTAAATAACAATATTACCAAGCAGGAGGAACGCAAGTACTATTACATTGGAACATTGTAAAAAGATCGTAAATGACAGAAGATGAAGTACTTCCTCACAAAATATGAGATAGCAAATGCAACAATTAAGCAATTTTATGAAGTATATGTTCAAGAATAACTCTCATCTAATGAAAAGGCAATGGTAGTTGAATAAATTGAGATTAGTAGTAAATCAATGACCATGATTAACATATAAAGTGATAAATAGTCTAAAAGGAATAATATTCACTTTGACAGATTGAGACAATGGATCGAAAATATGGTCATTAATCCAGATCAGAGACTACTTTTTAAACATTATTTTTGCCACTAAGTTTTCCATAACACGAAAAATAACCCAACTACAACCAGTTTCTTATGCATTTTGCGCGTAAATTGAAGTAAAATCTTTCATCTCATGAAAGGAATCCCGTCTAAGATGATCGCCAAAACAGTTCTAGTTTGTGATACACGTAAATTGCACTACTGTTCTTAGTCAAAACTCAAATGAAAGACAGTACTGTCTTTCATTTTTATTTCATTTGTAAAAAAGAGATAAAGATTGTAAACGTTGTAAACTGTACAACGTTTACAATATTTTTGTATTAGTATTTTTTATTTATTTGCAAATATACTTTTTACAATTTATGTAATCGATATAACATCATACTTACACATCTACAGGCGTAAGTTTGATGTTACATCGATTACAGATGATGTATAAATATAATCTTGTATCAATCACGTCAAGGGTAAGAAGTATATTTGTAAATTAAAATTATGGTATAATTCTGGTTTTGCGAAATGGCGAATTTCCGTATTTTAGGTTTTAAATTAAAGAACATAAAACAACGACCTATGTAAAAATCAGAACTCGGACTTGATTATTTCATTATAAAAAATCGATTTGAAATATGCGTGTCAATTAATTGTTAAATATAAATTTCACAACCGTAGAAAAAGATCGCCTAGAGGATCTTTTTTGTACATTTTAATATTTTTATTCTTAGGGTTTGTTTTTTTTAATATCAGTTCCTGTTTGTATGTGCAAATTCAGTGTTTCATGTTACTAAAAATAGCACTTAAGTCAAAAGTCTATACCTTACACTTCCTTAGAAAATCGCACTTTTGTATGAGAACTTTCTTCAAATTTTCACTTTTTTTAATAAAATAATCGCGACCGAGCCCTAAAATTTGCAGATACTTCATTTTTACCTATATTCTTTCATTTAAACCAAACAAAGAAGAAAAATTCCCATTTTCACTAAACCAGACTTGTTGAAACAAATATATAAATTTAGCGTTTCAAAATATTTGTGGTACAATAAAATACAAAGAGAAAATAATTGTTCCCCAGGGAAATTAAAACAATTTATAAAACCAATTTTTATCTTTGAACTGATTATTGTAAGCAGAAATCATCACATGAGCCTTCAATGAGAATCATCTTGAAAATTTATCGATGATTTATAATCAGTATCAAGCTATTCGGTTCATATAACAAATTCGACGATCCAAATCGATTTAATAATGATCCCTTACTTGAAATAACATGTTCTTCTACATTGTTACCGCTTAAATAGTTGTTGTAATATTATGAACGTAATATAGCTTCACAAAAATGAGTATACAATAGTAAAATTCCATATTTATAAAACGTACATTAATGTCATTGGGGAATCATAAAAATACGTTTCGAGACTCAAGACAACAAAAATTTCGAAATTAATAAAAATGTTATTACATGCAAGATTTTATTCTGATTTTTACTTCATATTTTAGTCATTTCCATAATATGTCCAATTTAATAACGCCGTCAGTCGGATATTTCATTTCGTGAAAATTTTTGATTAATTTTATAGTTTATAGTGTAAAGGAAAAAGGAAAATATAATGATCGGAAAAAGTGTAGAGATCGAAATATTTTGTATTTAAATTATCTAAAATTCACTTTGAATGCGCGCTTTTATTTGCACAAAAATGTTTTGGAAAATAATACAGAGCCATCTAGCTCACTTCAAGTAGAAATTTAATTAGTTTATTTTAAGAAAATATAATTTCAGTTTTGTTATATAAATAACACAGCATAATCTTCTAGTAGATATTTGAATAGCGGTTAATTTTGATGTACAACGTTATCTCCTTATCTCATTTAGATAATCCATTTATCTATGCCGCAGGAAAAAATAAATATTACTTATTTGGCGAGGTCGACGTTAATAAATACAAAATATTATTTTAAATATACGATTTCTCAAAAATATAGGTATTTATTAAAACAAAGTGTCATTGTGTGTGGTATGCCATAAGTATCGTGGTCGCATATATAAAAATACGTTTTAAGACGTTTAACATTTTTTTTTTGCAATAAGAGATTGAAAAAAGATTTCTTCAATCTCATATTGCAAAAAAATAGTTCTAGTATTTTAAAATATCATCTATCTTCTGTGTACTTTTGTAGTAAGATGAATTTTTTGTGATTTTTTTTATAATTTGAACTACCACTCAATGGAAGATATTCTTGTGCCAAGTTGCATCCCGATCGCGTACAAATTGTAATATATCCGATACTGTAATGTTGACAAGTAAGTAAACTAATATTCTAAATATAATAAAGTAGGAAAATAGCTGCATAATAGTATTTTCTTTATGGAAACTTAAAACATAACTACTCTTTCATACTACTCGATTACTGCAGAACTAATTAGGGACACTTACAGTATAATACAAACAGAAACTAATTACAAGCAGAAATTCACAATTAAATGAAACTACGTGATGTAGTATTATTTCTACTGTACTACAACGAAACCTAGGTCGTGGTAAAAAACTTAAAGAAAGTGGAAATTATACATCACGTAGTTTCATTTAATTGTGAATAATGAATTTCTACAAAATTAACGTCAAATATATTCAATACAAGCAGAAACTTATCTTTGTGCTAATTTATAGTAAATTAAATTTACTGCATTATAGCTAAGCATCGAGTTTGGTTGCCATTGTGGGATATACCCATTTGACATTGGCACGGTGTTTACGATATCAACTTACCACATATTTCTATAAAAATGTTGTTCCAAGTTTCTTGAAAAGTGTCATAAAATTGGTTTATGAGATTTTTAAAATAACTTCACGACAACGACGGACTTTGTCACAGCAGAACAAAATGGTCTCAAATTGCAAATTTAAAAATTCACAAACGAAAACAGCCAAGTACAATCGGATTTCTGACTCATTAGTAACCGTATCGCAAATCTCAAAAATATTTCCTTTTGTTACAACATAGAAATGCGAGCAGTTCCTGAGAGGCAATCCCAGAATATGCTGCAGGTAATTAAACAACTCTCTTTTACTATAGATGTGAGCATTAATGACACAAATATACTCGTCCGCCATAAAGTAGCTAGAAGGGGTGCAAAGTCCAGCAGACCAAGGAATATTCTGGTGCCATTACCTTCTCCTGGGCTTTGAGACCCATTTTATCGATACGGTAAATTCAAGGTTCAGAGACCCTGGAGAACTGATTAATAGTACTCATCTTGGCTTCGCCGGTGAAAAGACATGAATTTACGTAAAAAAACACAGCAAATGTGTTTATGTAGAAACCATAAAAGAGAATAAAAGGTATTAATTTAAATATGTATGGGTAACATTTTATAGAATTTTAGCTCTATAATTCATATCAAAAAGGTAGACGTTTTATGGAAATTGCAACAATCAAATATGATATTTATTTTCGGTTATTTTTATTTTGTAAACGTAATTTGTTACATATATTTGGAATTATTTTACTAACTATTATATAATCATTACGTATTATCAGAATGTGAATAGAATTAGAAATAAGTTGAAAGATCTATACTTAAATATCTTCAACTTTCAATCACGATATAATACGCCTATGTGCAAGCAGTTTTAATGAAAGCCTGTTGGACTCTAATTTCCTGGATCCTCCTTGTATAGTCGTGATGTTGAGGATATTTGGCTTCGTGTTTATTACTGTTTTCTATAATAGAACTTACATCATTGTTGACCATCAGTCTTAGAATTAGTTAAACTGAATCTTTTATACGGAAAAAAGAACTTTAAACTGAAAAAAATGTTACGAATTTCTTGTATCGGTATTTTAATACACCAATATATATTGAATTAATCCTACTAATTATATCTGTATGTTACTTTCTCTAGTACATGATCCTAAATTTGAATTCTTATTGGAAACTATGTCTCTATGCAGTCTTGCAGAGTTCAATAACATACCTAATAAAACTGATAAATTTCTAGATGTTACTTTATAGATTCTTAATTGTATAAGTGTATATAGTCACTGCGTTAAGCGGTATAGATGAACACCATTCCGAACTACTTATACATATTCAGCTTTGAGACTCGTCGCCTAATTTTATTAAATCTGACAACCACAAGAGAGTAATAATCTTCTTCAGAGTACCACAAGGCTCTCATTTAGCACTCATTCTCTTTTTATTTACTCTATACGGATAATATTAAGATCTACAGCACCATCAGTGATGTCAAAGGATATCTAAACTTATAACAAAACTTATTTGCAACAGCCGAGTTTTGCGCCTCTAATCGGATGTTTTTGAATGTCGACAATTGCTTTATTATCTCCTTCACTACTTTAAAACACAAAACTTTATTTAGCTACATGTTAATCGATTCTACACTACAACGTGAGTCTGTTATCTGGAATCTCTGAGTTTACTTTGACGAAAATGACTGACATTCCGTTTTCACTATGATCATATTATCCATAAAGGTACCAAACTTCCTGGATGGATACTTCAGTTATTTTTTTGCTTTCATCTATTTATTTATGCGAAAGAAATGAAATATGTCCGACCATCAGACATCTGCCAAACATTCGGTTTTACCGTTGTAGAAACTTAAAAGTGAGTTCAACGTCAGCTTTTGGTCGCCTTCAAACGGAATTTGATTCCGTTTGTTTTTTTTCGCGTTTTTTGTTTCGATCAGTCCACCACAGTTTTGCTTTTTAAAATAAGATTCCATATTTAACAAAAACTCTTCAAAATAATTTACCTTGACGTATTTAAATAAATCTACACCGATAAAACCAAATACATATTAGAAGTAAGGTAGTGTGGGGCTAATAGTCCCATTATTCACTCTAAAACTTATAATTCCTAAAATCGAGCATTTTCTTACAAACAAAATTATTGCAAGAAATTCCACACAATTCAGCTTAACATCCTAACACATAGAAGTGCGATTATTTATTTGATTTGGGAAAAAATTGCATAAAAGCTGAAGGTGAATTCTGGACTTCTTGCCCTTATAGCGGGGTAAAAAGTCCGAGGCGCGGTAAAAAGTCTATTCATTGTAATGGCTAATTAATAAGGTAATTACGATCATAAGATTAATAAAATTTCATTATTGTAATATCCATATGTTTTATTATTATCATAGAACTTAAAAAACATAAACTAAAAGCAATAATGAACTAAACCCTAAAAGGAAACATGAATTGTTTAAAAAATCTAATGGGTATCAGTTAGTTTTATTTAATAATTATCGCTATTGCAATTAATGCAAACAAAATTAAATTTTAAGTTAGAGCTCACACACCGTTCATGTGCCCAGAATTTGCACGATGAACATAGGATCATTTTCTCGCCTGATTTGCTCTCTGAATAAGATTCGCAACATATTATACAAAAATACTCTTCTTCAGAAGAAGATGCTACTTCCTCTTTAGTCTTCTCTTTAGGGATTTTCTTCTTTACTGTCATTTTCTGCTTATTTACTTTGGTTAATTTAAGTTTTTTCATTTTACGCTTCTCTTGTTCTTTCTCTAAGGCATTTTTTTCAGGCGTGTCAGTTAGGATGGTAGCTTTGCGGCGTTTTCTGGTGTTTAGGGATACGCGGGGTCCGGCTTTAGGCACAGGACGAACAACTTCAGGCGAAAATATATCTTTAGAAGTAGAAGGCTGAGGAGTTAATGCTCTCGCTTGATCTATTTGTAATGGCTGATTTTCATCTAGCTCATTTACAAATGATGGTGTATTTTCCGCGTTATCAATAGCGCTGGGACCGTCCGAATCTGTGAATATTTCACGATTTTACGGTGGTATCCATGAGGCCTGAAACCCCTTGGCCATATTAACAGATGAGAGAGCCATCAGTAATGCAGTGCGAACAAGTGATGGGATGTTATATATAGACAAGGTTTTACCCGGACTGTTTCTCAGCCAAGAATCTTGAGCTCCAGATAAATAAGTTTTGAACGAACCAAATACGGGGTGGAAAAGATAACATAACTACGCCATGTTACTTTGCCAAATCAAGTGTTTTCACACACAAATGTGACGAGTGGTTGTCCAGTAGAAGAAGAATCGGAGTGTCTTTTGATGGTCTTACATGTTGGATGAAATGCTGTACGATGCAATAAAATTCTTTATCTGTGATCCATCCGCTTGGATTAGCTTTTCCAATGCAATCTGGTGGGCCATCACGAACAAAGTGGTCCTGATAATTTTTCCGTGGAAAAATGAACATCAGAGGGATGTGAGAACCTGTAGCCGAGACTGCTACTGACTGACGTTAGTGCCTCTTTCTCCAGACGTAACAGAGCCAACGTTTCATTTGCCTTTTGCAGCAACTATCTTTGTTGGTCTCAACACTGTTGATACCCCAGTTTCATCTACATTCCAGATTGATGAAGCTGGGAATTTAAATCTGTCCATCACTTTAGCCAATTTATCAAAATAGTTTTGCACGTTGACACGGTTGAATGAATTGCTCTGCTGAGACTCATGCTCAGGTCTTCGGATTCAGGTTTTCGGATGGATAATGAGGAGATCCTTTTTAAAAAGCTCGACATTCAATCTTTCCCCGCCATTTCAGTTTATTTCCAGGAATCGGGTACAGCAATTGTGTACTTAATCGCACAGTCATATGTCAAGCGACGCACTTCTTTTGGTTCTATTCCATGGAACATTTGCGCAAGCATGAGTAAGTATTTGTTACTGTTCTCCTGTTCCTGAGTAAAAACTTGACGTGTTCGAAGATATCCAAAGCGTACATTGTCAGGGTCTTTCTTATAACGAGTAACAAATATTTTTAGAGCATTTCTGCAAATATTATAGTCTTTTGCTGCTCGACATAATTTTTTCTCTCCTCTGTTCACCTCATCTGCAGCTAATTTCATAATATGAAGTGGTGTGGTACCTCTACTAGTCTTCCTTTCGTAGTTTCGCATTCCGAAAAAGAAAAAAGAAACACTAATTAATTAACAAATCTATAAAAAGGACGACTCTTACGGGGTAAGAAGTCCCTTCAATGTACTTCTTGCCCCGTACCTACTTCGAGTGATTTGCAATTTTATAAAATAAAAACGGTTAACAATAGATAAAATTTATTAGCATGCATTTATTATGAATACAATAAGAATGTAATACATATTTACCTTATTCTTTTCTTCTTATGTGAAGCGATGTTATAAAAGAAATTAAAAGACACAGTTTTTTTACTTTCAGGCGCGAAAAAAATTCGATATAACCCTGTTACTCGCATGTGCATACCGAGCGGACTGACGACTTGCGGCAACGCGCTTGCCCCTCCCCCCGCGCTCAGTCGTGTGATTAATTTGTTTCTAGCGTTGTTCAATACTGAGATATTTATGTTGGGACTTCTTACCCGCCGGACTTTTAGCCCCACCCTACCCTACTGACATAATGACGTGGAACCATTAAAAATAATTAAAGCATACACCTATATGACTGACTATTGCTGATACAAAAGATATTTATTAGCTCAGTATACTGGAGAACGGGACGTGGTCTATTTACGGTCAGTATAGTAAATAAACTATACGAAGACGATCTTAGAATCTTAATAGATATAAAAGCAAAAATCGCTATTTAGGTGATTAGCTGGTAAAAAATAACATTAATAATAATATTTTGTATACAAACGCTTTTCGTGAAGTAATACATAAAAATATCTGTAAGGTCAGTTTGTTAAACAAGACATTTTTGTAGTGTTTTCAGTGTTATTATTGTGAGAAATTATTTACTTAGGTATTCAAATAGAAATATACACATATAAAATAATTGAAGACAAACTTACTGGCAAATTTAAATTTCCAGCTCTTCACCTAAAGGGCTAACCGTTTTCACCTAAAGGGCGTGATTAAGGGCTAGAAATTTCTAGTACAGTTCAGAACATTCAAGAGTATTCGAGAGCATTCCACATCATTCCAGAACATTCCGGAATATTCTGGAATGCTGTGGAATGTTTGGGAATATTCTGGAACGTACGGGAACATCCCAAATCATCGTGAAACATTCCAGAACACTCGAATGTTGTGGAATATTTTCGAACATTGTGAATCGAAGCCTTTTTTGTTTGGGTGAGGCTACCCATTGGTAGGGGTATATAAAGCAAGATCCGTCGTGGGTTCGAACGTCAGTTTCTTATCAATGAAGTTCTTATCAGTGAATAAAAACGAACAGTGAAGTGTGGGTAATCAAAGTGATGCAGTGACTGAATATACATCGAAAATAAAGTGTGACAAGTGTTACTCTACTGACAAAGTGTACTCAGTGTATTTCTTAATAAAACGTTGATTTGATATCTATTCTATACAATGCCCAAACGTAAAAGAGTAGGAGATCTCCTCAGAAGCAAAACGGCGAAAACAAAAAAGACAGCGGAAAAACGAAACAGTTGAAGAGCGCAAAGCACGTTCACGGTCACAACGAACGAGAATGAGCTCCGTGAGAAGCAGGGAAACCGAAGAACAACGAAATGAACGTATTAAAGAACCAAACATTTCAATACAATCTTATAATAAAAGGCTGTGAACGCAAGCCACCCATGAAAATATCACCCTACGAGGACCGCGGATGAGGACAAGTAAACAGTACAGCCTAACAAAGGAAGCTTTCCGCTACGAGCCGACGAAAGAATATAATAAACATAAACACGTCGCAATCAGAAAAATGGATAACATCTGCCAATTTTGCAACGCGAAAAAATTCAGTAAAGAAACACCAGGAATCTATTGCATGAATGGAAAAATTCTATTACCACCACGGGAAGCACCTCAGCAGGAATTTCAACATAACATGACCGGGAAAAGTCCAGAATCAAAACACTTTCTTCAAAATATAAAAGCGTACAACGTATAGTTCCAAATGGCTTCTTTCGGTGTCACTTCTATTAACTTTAACTAAGATGAAATCGATTATGTTTTTTCCATCCATGGACAAATCCATGACAAAATGTGATTATTACTTTTACTACCCAACGAAGACTATAAATGTCTGCAAGTATATTAAATCGGAAATGAAGAAATAGAAAATCAACAACGATGCACAAACATCAGTGAATTGAGACGAGAAATAATCCAAGATTTACAGAGGATCTTATACAGATACAATCAACTTACAACAACATATTCAAAACAGCATTAGACGGGATGATTTCTCATGGCTATAAAGTTATAATTCGAGCCGACAAGAGACCACCTGGAGAACATGAACGTCGATTCAATGCACCTCACATAGAGAAGTCGCCATCGTATTTGTGGACAATGAAAACAGAAGCCGTGACATAATTGTACCACAAGGAAGACTATAAAGCATTGCAGAGACGTACTTTCATATGATGCCCTCCAATATCCATTAATATTTCTGCACGGAGAGGACGGATATCATTTTAATGTGAAAAAAATCTAACCTGAAATAGGCGTAAAAACAAACAAAAAATTCACTTCGAAGGAGTTCTGTGCTTACCGCTTAATGATCAGAGACAATGAAACATATAATCGCATTCTCAACACTCGCCGTTTATTTCAACAATTCCTGGCAGATATGTATGTAAAAATAAAAGCGGAACGGATGCTTTACATAAGACTGAATCAGAAGAAACTACGCTTTGAAGAATCCATCTACTTCCGCGACGCTATCATAATTGACGAAACCATTGACGACATTGAAACAATGGTAATCTTACCCTCATCTTACGTAGGATGTGAATACCATTGATCTCTACTGAACTGCCATTCCAACCACTGCCTACCGCTGATCTCTACTGATTGCAATTTACAATCAAATTAGCTTATAGTTTTACTATTAACAAAGCGCAAAGACAAACTTTAAAACATTGCGGCATCAACCTCAAAGAATCCTATAAATATACCTAGCTTGTACTCTGGAGAAGAAAATTAGAAAATTTTGTACATGTATACCCCGGAAAAGTAAAAATTTTGTTTATAAACAAGTATTGTAAACGGTTAGACTATGTTTTCAATAACAATTTTTTACCTCTTATATTTTAAAATTTATTCTTTTATTCCATCTGTCACACAATCTCATATCAATTCCTTGGGTGAAACCGAGTAACTCAGCTAGTACTAAAATAAAAATAAATTTAAAAAACCGGCCAAGTGCGAGTCGGAATCGCCCACGAAGAGATCCGTACCACCAAACAATATTAAACTTATAAGTTTATATTCCTCAAAGACACTGAAAAACAAAGTTATTTCTACGGTCGGTACCGAAAATATCCATATCCTAAAAACTACACAACATATCTTATGCAAATCAATATTTGTTGAAACTTTATTTTAAATTCTACAACTTTATTTTTTCAAAATTTTACACACGTTAGTTAAAAAAATAGGGTACACTTTTTAAGCCTTTAAAAGCGCATTTCTTACCAATTATTGACTTACATAGAAAAGTTATTTTGTAACCTCTGCATAACTTTAATACCTACCTAACGATGCCTCGCACGCATATGGGTACTGGATTTTTGTCATCCCTCAGTTACATGTATGGAGTGCCACCCCTAATATTGTTTTTCATAATTCCACTATTTCATGGTATAGCGGTTTATAGAAGACACCTACCATCAAAATTTCATCCGCATAGTGCTAGTAGTCTTCGAGTCAAACGGCTGTGATATACGGACAGAGAGACGGAGAGACAGACAGACGAATAGAGGGACAGGACGAAACTACAAAGGTTCCGTTTTCACCATTTGGCTACGGAACCCTAAAAAATCTGGAATGCAAGCCAAGCTCGTTTTGAGATCCTTTCAATATACGTTATAAACTTTACGCTATAAACTTTTTTAAGTATATGGAAACTGCAATATTCTTGCTATCGTCTTAAACACAAACTAATTTTTGGAACGAAGTTCCTTATCGCGCGTTGCGAAAGGGGCTAGACGGAAAAAATTAAGACCAACAGTTCTATCAACACTTTTTGCTATAGTTGCTAGCGGGCGCGCTGCAAGCCGTGCGGCGTGCGCTTGTTTCTCTGTCTGTCTCTCTCTCTCTCATAGAAAGCGAGCCAGTTATTTTCGTTTCGTCTTTCTATTTCGCATTGAACAGTGTAATGTGGCGACGATTATTTTTGTTGAGTGTATACAGGTTTTTTGTACATAATAAATAATAACAATAATTATTATTATAACTTAAAAGAAATAAAATTTTATTACAATTCCTTCACTAATTAATCGAAAGGAACTTCGTTCCATCCGGGTGTCCCTTGACACCACTCAAGTTTTCTTTTTTTAAATTAAAAAAAATTAAAATATAATTAAATGTAAAAAAAAATTATTGTGGCGATGGAAGTAAAAATTCCGCAAAGCCATTTTTTTCAAGAATTTACTATTTTACGCAAAATTCAAGTACTTTTTTTTATTTAAGGAAACCAAATAGCCTATAAAACGACAAAAATAAAATAAAGAAATAAAATCTGAATACTAAATTTAAGCAAACTTTATCATATTAATGCTATCCGTTTTCAAAATACTCTGCACAATATTAACATACCGCGCCGAGAATGACAGGCATCGATTAAACTATTTAAAAACACGGTAATATATTCCTCCGAAATAATCTCTGGGATATCGGCAAGTTATAACGGGGAAAATATCATTTTTATATAGGGATCATAATTACAGGATATTTTCTTAAAATTATCACTAGGCAGCACATTTTTTCTTGCTAGTAGACTAAATCCATTATAATGCTTATGCTTATTCAGATTTGTTTGTATTTTTAATGGAAGAAATTGTCAATTCGTATGTGATTTACGTAAACACATTTTTATTTAGTATTAAGTTTATAATTACTGGGTGAACTTTATACTTTATATTCTGAATAATACTATGTAGATCAATAGAACTTAATAGAATTTGGTCAATTTGGAATGAATGCATCGATTTGATTGAAATGGTTTGTAATTTATAGATGATGAAATAAAAAAATGAAATTTTATGTTTATAATGAAAGATGAAAAAGGTATCATTAAATATATATGTGTACTCGCGTGTTGCTTTTATTCGCATTAAAAATATAAAGTTTTTGGAGTTTAAGAAAAATACTACTGGTTTCTATATTGATGGATGTGCCAAATCAATCTATAAAAATGTCGATAATCATCATCCAACATCTCGTTCAAAAACAATTTAAACTCATTAAAATGTATTTTTTTTTATTTATATATCGATCAGCGGATTAAGTGTGGAGGAGGACCAGATTCTTCATGATAAAATAGATACTCAAATTCAACATGCTACAACATCACAAAAGGCGAACATAGTGCATATTCCCAAATACCGATTCTAAACCTGGACATTCTTAATAGTGTCGAAGCTAAAAGCAATGTAGAAAACTATGCTGTGCTTGTCCCTTCGAGACCGTATCAGAAGCGAGGTCACAAGGCAGAAAACTGGCCTCCCTGACAAAGGAAGCAGAGTCGCCATGTTGAAGTGACAGAGGGTTGGATATCTGATAAGGTACATAAATAACATCGGAAGCTGATAGACTTGAGATCCCGGACCTGAAGTCGAAGATCCGCTGAGCCCAAGGTCAGGTGGATAGATAGATAATGATGATGTATGGAGAGATTTTTACCAGCCGAAGCGCACGGAGGCTTATGCTCAACAAGCTGATTCTAAGGGTGATGATAATATATCAATATTGATTTTATGCCAAGTGCCTTTTATCTAAGTTTTAACTGCCCTGTATTGCATATTACTAAATTCTGGTAGGTACTATATTTCAAATCTTAATGTCATTGATTGTCTACGGTAGGGTAGTGTTAACTTTATACTTTTGAAGAAAAAAAAGTCCAATTTCTGAAACTCTCTGATGTCAGTAATGAAGAAACAAGTCACCAATATTATAAGAGTAAAGGTGACTATTTTATTATATTATTTATTTATTTATTTATAAATAGATTTGAATAATATAAAATAAAATTGAAAGCAAAGCAATTTTCCTTGAAATAGGGTTGTGAAATAATCGACATAAAATAAATATTAGTATTAAAATAAAAAGAGGGATGTTTTTATTGTTTTATTGAATATCGAATATATAGACATTGAAAAATACTGCTACTTGACCAACTTACTTGACACTATCAACGAAAATATACATACATAACAGGACAGACGCCGCAGTGATTCCCTTCAACTGTCATTAATCGAATAATTTGTTGTTTATGCATTTAAGTGTAGCGGTTAGTTGGCTATAGGCTAGCCAGAGTACCTGCAAAGTAAAAACAAAAACTTAATTTACTCATGGACACAGACCCTGATCGGGTGGTAAATAGCATAGACAGGTAAATAACCATATATTCTTAATGCAGAAGCCAATAACTGGATTGCAATGCAAGAGTACATATATATATTTCAAATCTATCACTAAGATTTTAGAGAAATATTATAATCTATAAATGTTCATCAAAATGACTAACAATATTGAAACAATAAATAAGAACTAGAAAGACAATTTATATACAGGTATTTCCTATTAAACTCAATAATTTCATGTTACTGAACTAAAACGCTTAATTTCAATTCACTGAAACAAGTTATGAAATAAAGTAGAATAACATTACTATATGATGCAAACGGATAGAATCCATAAGTAGGAATTAACTTGGATCCTGAAGAGAAAATTATAAGTTTAATTTTAACGACCACCTGTTGTCACTATAAAGAAAATGCCACAATCTGACAAATTATCTATTGAAGAAAAATTAGCAATACGCCAACATAACCTCTAGTATCAAAATAGTCACGAATAAACATTGCTGCATCTGAGCGTATACCAGAGTTTAATTGCCCATAATGATTCTGATTTGTGTTGACGATATTCATAGTCGTGTAATCATACTAACCGCGTATAAAACCAACTGCATATATGTACATACATTCGTGTCTATATTCGTGTGTGTGTGTGTGTGTGTGTGTATATATATATATATATATATATATATATATGAAATTTGGGAAGAGTGTTGATTTTATAATGGGGACATTATTTAACAAACGATTTTTCGACTAATTTTGTATGGGAAAAAGTATTTTTATGGTAATTTTTACTTAAAACTGGGTGTTCGTGCTCTTTAACGATAATAATGTTACCGTGTTTCAAGATTTTCCGAGATACAACCTCTAATGGGGTGAAAAGGGGTGGCTAAATTTGTATGAGAAAAATATTTTTATGGTGATTTTTACTTAAAAATTAGCATTAATGCTTTTCAATACAAATAAAAAAAATTCCGATATTAAACCCCTAATATGGTGAAAAGGGGTCGCTAAATTTGTATGGGAATGAAATTGTTATGGTAATTTTTAATTAAAAACGAGGTGAAAAGGGATGGGTAAAAATATTATTATGGTAATTTTTACTTGAAACTTGATGCTAATTCTCTTGAATACAAATAATATAATATATGCTTTAGAATTATCCGAAATTTAACCCCTAGGGGGAAAAAGGGATGGCTAAATTTGTATGGAAAAACAAATTTATGGTAATTTTTATTTAAAAATGTTGTATTAAAACTTTTCAAGACAAATAATGTAAAAAGTTTTAGCACTTTTTCATATTCAACTCCTAAGAGGCAAAAAGGGGTGGCTATATTTGTACAAGAAAAAAAATTGTTATGGTAATTGTTACTTAAAAATGATATTAATGCTTTTCAGCACAAATAATGAATCAAGTTTTAAGCAAGTTTCAAGTTTTAATCCGAGATTAAACCCCTAAGTCGGTGAAAAGGGTGACTAAATCTGTATGGTAAAAATTGTTATGGTCAATTTTTTTTTAAATTTGTATTAATGCTTTTTAATACAAATAATGAAACAGGCATTTAAGCATTTACCGAGATTCAACCCCTAAGGGGTAGAAAGGGATGGCTATATTTGTATGAGAAGCAATTATTATGATCATTTTTATTTAAAAATTTCTATTAATTCATTTCAGTGAATATGATTAAACAAGCATTTAACCATTCTTCAATATTCAAACTGAAGGGATGAAAAGGGGTTGCTAAATTTGTATGGGAAAAAAATTGTATGGTAATTTTTACTTAAAATTTTGTATTAGTGCGTAAACGAGGTGGACACTGTTTATAAAGTTTCTTGATATATAAATAAACAATAGTGTTAACAAGATACTTGTATCTTGTAAGTAGTAATTTAGTAAAAATGAAACCGACTTTTAATTTTATAGATAATATATTTATAGTATATACATACAAGTAAGTAGTATTTTAGTAAAAATAAAACCGACTTTTTATTTTATTTATATTATATATTTTATATATATTTATAACTTGTAGTTATTTTTATAAAATTGTCACTATTCTCTAAGTTGAAAAATACATAAGCCGATAAAAATAAAATAATTGTAATCTGATTAGCAGTTTCTGAGAAATACGTGGAAAAACATATAGACAAATGTCCATAAATTTTTGAAAAGTTTGTGCATTTGTTTAGGAGCCTTAAAAGACTAACAAACTTAATTAATTTTTGGGTCGAATTTATAACCTCCTTTTTGAAGTTAATTAAAAATTTGACTGAAGTTTAGAAAACGAATCGTCTATGCGAGTGATGCCGTGGGCGAAAAGCTAGTATTAAAGGTAAAACGTCATATATCTCTATAAATTGGTCAAAATAAATTATACATTCTCCATTAACATCCTAAAATTTTCTCACCCTATTTCATTCTTTTTCAAATCTTTCTTGTTCTTTTTTACCTTCATAAATTGCTTATCTGCCCTCCTCGCTTCACCCGGGCAAAAAGGGCCTGCATTTAGTTTTAATCGTTTTTATAAAATAAGTAGTTACCGTCACGGATTTTCGAGGAAAATTGTAAAATATTTGCTTTTTTATTTCTATCTAAGAGTCTAAAGATAAAACTTACATGTCTCTACTTTAATTATTTCGGAATTCTTCTAAAATGTTTCTCCCCCATTTTCACACACCCTTAGGGGGTTTAAAAAGTCAAAAAAATACACGCGCCAAATTTTAAGTTTGCAAGCATTACTGTTCTAGAGATTTTGTAATGAATCAGTCGATGGTGGTGTGGCGATTTGGTGTTAAAGATATAGATTCGTTCCTCTCATGTAAACATATGTTTATAAACTTTCAATATTCTTTAGTTTTCCGCGACCAAATATTTTTATTTCTGCACGGCCATAACCTCTTTAACGTCACATGTGATCCTGTCACCAATATTTTAAAAGTTAGAATTTAAAACTAAACTGTATCACGTGGATTTTTCTAGGTTATTTGTTCTTTCCATCATGTTAATTTTCATCCATTTTATGTCACGAGGAGTCGATTGAATCTTTCCTTATAGCCGAACGAACTTTTCTGAATATTATAATTTTTTCACCAATAAACATTAACGTGTTACTGATTCTGCCTAAGGAAAGTACTCACCAATTCCTATTGTAGTCAGTTAAAATGTAATGTTAAAATTGTTCTGCCAAATTTAACGTCTCATTTTTATTAAAATTAGACTTGTACTCTCATTATCTTTATATTCATTCACCCATTATCCATATTCATTCGCTCGTTATCCATATTCATTCACTCGTTATCCATATTCATTCATCAGTTATTCATATTCATTCACGCGTTATCCAAATTCATTCACGCGTTATCCATAATCATTCACCCGTTATCCACATTCATTCACCCGTTATCCACATTCATTCACCCGTTATCCACATTCATTCACCCGTTATCCATATTTTTTCACCCCCAAAAAGAATGACTGTAGTATGTGTTTAAAAAGATTTCCTTTTTAACATATACTTCTGCTATTCTTTTTGGTAAATTCATCGATAAGTTTATTCATTGCTATTAATGTAGCGCCATTAGGATAAATACAATTAGATAATAGTTTTTTCACCCTTTTCTCGTTCAGCTGTATAAGTATATAAAAGTGACGGTAATGCCACACATTTTCCGTTTTGTTTTTTAGTATTTCCGCTCTTTTAGTACACGTAGGTCGACACTAAGTGGCGACATTACGTTTCATCTACGTTTAGTATCGATCATTGGCGTTTAGTATCCCTGGGAACAACCGTCCGAGCCACTTCCTGTTATCCACATATTCCTGGGGTCTATGCAACGCTGGAAAATAATAGCAGCGCAGGGAAACAATAGTGTTCACTTTAAAATAAGTACTTACTAGGCTGTAAGGCCTATTTAACAACAAGCTTGTATTTTTATATTTTATAATTGTACGGTCATATGATTATGCCGCGGTTATAAATCTCCTTAGAATAATAGCACCTTCGAATATATAATTTCTTTTTCGTATTTCCTACTGAAACTCGGCAAGTAACGAAGGCGAAGCGCGCGACCTTGGGGAGTTCGCCCGTATCCGTCACTGATATACAACTACTTATACGTACTCGCTTACTTCTATGAGAATTAGGCCTCTTTCGGCCAATCTTAGACATATTCCAAACGAACCTAATTTAATCTACCGCGTATTACCCGCCACACGTTTACTAGACTCCAAAATTTTCAAGCAGGTGGGCAATATTATAAAATTAAATAGGGAAAAGTGACAACGAGTACCGCGTATTTAAGCAGTTTCCTTGTGTTAAATAAATGTTATACAAGGCCGGTAGGCGTTTAGAGAGTGGGGAGAATGCGCATCTGTACACGAGTAGCGAAGTGCATCGGATGGCCGGGGCGGAAAATGGCAACGCGTCGCGCTTCAATGTCAAGCGGGCGGTGCTCACACACGCGCGCGCATCCGTGTACGTATAGGAGCCGGGCCGAGGCGACCGACTTACTCAAACCGGTCGGCGCCGCTGCATCCACTGCAGCCGCTCGCTCACTGCCAAGTTCAATGCCAAGGTCGCGGCCGCGTGCGCGTGCGCGCCGCATTGCAGACCGCCACGCGTGCCGCGCCCAGATACCGATCCTCCGTCCGCCTCCGTAAGGAGCATTATCGAATAGCCGCCGCCTGGCCGTCTCCCCCTCTCGCCGCGCCCCGCCGTAGCCCGACGGCACGACGCCTCAGTTATGTAAGAGACGGCGTGGTGTGTAGACGTATCGCCGCCCGCACGCGCCTCGTACAATCGATAAATCTAGGCGGGCGGCCGCCAGGTGTCCCGGCTAGGACCCGTATCCCGTCTCGGGACCCATTGCGCAATCGTTTGTGTTGACATTTTCGTACATATTTGGCAACCGATATTTTTCTTACTGACTTTTATAGTAATTATTTTTATTTTAAACTTTATATTTATCATGTTGATTGCAAAATATAAACAAATCATGACTTTTAATTGATCATAACTTATCGGATTTAGCTTGAAACTCCATATGAGTCTAAATCCAATCTAGTGGAAATTTGTTAAGAATTCACAACTTTCAATGAAATCCTTTTATTTGGTTACCGAAAGGTGGAGTAATCAATGCTTGCCAGAGTACAAACATTAGCAAATGTAAATACTACCATCTTAAATATAAATTCACCCCAAAGGGTTGAAATCTTTTAGCAAAACAGCATCGTTTTCAAGGCTTTCTCAATTACATACGAGCGCGATCACTGAAACGACGCAGTAGAATGAACACGACAAAATCTTAATGATTCATGCTCCATCCGTGGCCTCGTATGAATTGTTATCACATTTTCAAATTCATCACGATTGTATATAAATTAAGGGAAACACCCATTCGGAAATTGGTATTGAATTAATGTTGCAATTAGAAAATGGCGACTTGCTTCGATGAATGCTTGTAGAACATGTCTTTACATCGTTAGATTAAATAATATATATATATATACAGAGAGGTGGCGGTTTATCTGATTTCCATTTTGAACATGTGGGTTCCACTTCAATATTCTTTTTTCCCAATGACAGTGCCGCGAGAACAAAAGTTACTTAGTGTTTTGTTTCGACGCACATTTAGAAGGTTGTATTTGAGAAAGCGCCGCATGCCAGATTCTGGTAAGAGAATAATTTTTAAATACATATGTATATCTGTAACATGTTTACATTAAATTACGTACCATTACTAAATTACCTTGAAACGAAATATATTTTGCCTCACGATGCAATGTTACTTGGAATCCAAAATGTGAGAGCTTATAAATTATTAAAGATCTAATAATGGATTTATTGAGTCAGAAATAGAAAATATATGTGTGAGTTTATAAATATAACCTTACTGGTCTTTTTCAGAACATAATGCCCAGAAAACTGTTGATTTATTATGCTATCAGATTATATATATATATATATATATATATATATATATATATATATATATAATGATAAAAATATAAGCTTATGAAAAGCTCTAACAAAAATTTTTAAACAATTTAGTAGCTTTTTATTTATAACACAAACCTAAATGGATGCTCCGGACTCAAACTAGAACATAATTTGATCATTAAAACCTTTTTTCATCACCTATAATACAGTATTCAAAATGGCGTTCAAATAGTTTGTTATAGATCTTTATGACGTGTAATATCAGTCTCATATACCAGTGGGACGGTATAAAGCAATCGTGTAGGGAATTTTGCCGACAGGTACAGCAAGTCTAGGAAATATGGCGGACTGACGCACGGGTGTGCCAATTTATGATCATCATCGTGTGTAGCAGGTCGGGCGAACCAGGATTCCAATCCGTTGCATGTTATGATTGTTCGCTTTTGCGATGGGCGACCTTGACCACGTAACGAGTAATGCGCAATGCTTTATGTTAGCCAACAAGCTAAAACTCTCATGAAACGGAAGCGTGTATTGTGAGATGACGCTGCTACGTATTGTAGCCCAGCTTATTACGTACTTCAGTATTATTTAGTAAACAGGATACTTCCATAGTACATGTACATCAGTACTGCCGGAAGGATGAAGTTATTGTAGAACTGGAAGGGTGAACTAACAGTACATATCAATTATTTTACATACAAGACAACATACGTACACAGAAAATTCACATCGATCCGACGTCGCAGTTAATATTACAGCCGTTTCTATGTCAAAACGCACGGATTAAAACCGGGCGTGGACCGCCGTGTATTTTTCCACCGCGTTATTTTATGTAGGTCTTTGTGTATTTTATAAAACGTTTATAAAGTAATACATGGGTAAAAGTATAAAATACAATTTAAAAAGCTTAAACCTAGGGAAAAAAGCCGATATACTTTTTCATATATTCGAAAAATTTCAAATATATATATATATATATATATATATATATATATATATATATATATATATATATATATATGTGTGTGTGTGTGTGTGTATATATAACATCGTAAAGTAATATTAATAAATGCTTCGTTTATATATTACATCGAAACTGTTAAAAAATAAATTTCTGCATTGACTTCTGCGTCACTAGATCCGCCCACTACCCTTAAACGCGCCCCGCCCGCCTGCCCCACTTCCCTTCACGTGCCTCTATCTCTGTCACAAAATTCTGTTCTACTACGCACTTCTCGTCTGGTCCCCAGATGGCGCAATAGACTGCGTCATATTTGATATCAATACTCCGATGATTACTTGGTATACCTAGCGATACCCATGCTGAACTACTCACGGATACAAGCTATTAAATAGACGCACGAGGTCCGCATCACCGCCTCTTTCCTTCCATCGCATGCCGATATAGGTATATCACGGAGTTCTGTTCTGTTACGCATTTTGCCTCGTACTCAGATGGCGCAGTATTCTGCGTCACTTCTGGTATATCAATACTAGTACGGTATCGCCTGTGTGCGGATACCTAAGTAATAGTCACACTAAATAACGTCGATAGAATTAAATCGATAAAAACACCGACACTATTAGCAAAATTGTTGTTAAATACGCTTTTAGTAATTTAATAACTGAAAAATGTAAGCTAAATAAAAAATATTGAAAACCGGACGATTGCGAATTACACCCATGAAAAAGTTCATATCCTTTTAAGAAACATGCATTGTTAACAATTATATGTAATACTAGTTGTCAATAAGTTAATACATTATTTAATATGTTTATTATTTTGTCTGTATCTGTGCTTTATATTTAAATGCTTACGTACTCTTCGCGTATATATCGCTTATACCAACGAAAATACATCACAACTCGTTAGCAGCATCCATTTCAAGCGGTATATCGACGCTTATGTTAGAAACGTAAACTGTAGATTGAGTCGGTATTTGGTAGTAATGCAATATTGGAGCTAAAACAATTTTATGAGTTACAATTATAAATTAAACATCATTTAGTTGCCACATGTGTTAACTTTATCATTTTATGTTTTTCGTTTGTTAAAACAGTTACTGATATGAAATAGAGATGTATTCCGTACCAATCACTGATCCTGACGGAATGATATCGCTAATTATTCGGAATAGTAAAATATTTAATGTTACATTGTTTTTTTAATTTCCCCTTTCAGAATAATTTGACAATTGACACTTATAATGAAATTTACAGACTAAAGCTTATGCCAACACTGCGAGTCGTCAACTAATTTTATTAGTGATATTACATTTTGTTTTTCACAATACTTTCTGATCGTTATATTTTTCTGGGCAAGGTAGGATTTGAGATAATGAAATGTGTTGAATAGATGAAAGGTAGAATTTCTTTTTTGTGTCGCCTTATATATATATATATATATATATATATATATATATATATATATATATACATATATACATATATGTATATATATACATATATACATATATACATATAACATATATATATATATATATATATATATTATAGCGATTATTCCAGAAACGGTTGGGTTTTCCCACATTCAACGGAAATATTTCACGATCAAAATGGCGAGAAGAATCAGACTTATGGAGTAGATTGGTAAAAAATACAGTTTGTATGTATGTACGCGTTATGAAACTAATTCGTATCTAATATTTGTCGTATTCTATATTTAGACAGCAAATATAAGAGCGACCTAAATATATTTGAGTATGTTTGAGGAATTAAAAGTATGTTTGAGGACTTCACGATGTACTTACGCCTAAGGAATTCGTACTTACTAGTCAATATATTTACATAGATAAAAATAAAATGAATACTTATAATAGGTTCCCGTTGCCGAACTGCGAAAACGGAACTGTTATTATTATGTCATGTCCATACGTACGTCATGCATCGTAGTTTCAAGATCGATATAATTAAATTTTACAGGACATAATTGAGTTACGTGTGTGTATACATATATATATATATATATATATATATATATATATAAATATAAAAAAAATGATTTCTGGATAATTCTGTCTTTGGGGATTTTGTGAAAAAAATCTATTTTACGAATTTGTGTTCGAAATGTTTGTCTTACTCATTTATATACACTACACTTAAAATGTATACTTAAAAAACAAAATACTTGGAAAACTATTAAATCCGCTTCCCATCACGCGCGAATACAAGGGGCTCACGCAAAATCTTGTCAGGTCGATTCGCAGATCGCAGTGTTAGGTAAGGTTATGTTCGCGGTCGGGCAACGAGGCGGGCCGAACCGTACCGAGCGCTCCCGACGGCCGCGTGACGCGGTGGACTTGCAGTCGAAGGCCAACGGACCGGTTCCAGCGCGCTGATTGACGGCTCGAACCCGTGATCAAGGTCGAGCTACACGACTACTGTGACCATTGTGCGCCCGCCGCCCGCACGCCCCGCCTTTTTTGCGCGGCCGACTCGTCGCTTCGCGTTCTGTTTTATTTGTCGATGTGTGGAAATTAGAGAAGCGCTCACTGTCGTAGGCACGAGAGCTGTATCTTGACAAGGAGCGGCAGATCGAGGAGGCTAGATTGGAGGATATTGACGTATTCGTCTCTCGCCCGAGTCCGGTTTAAACATTCAGTTATTATATGTACTTATGTCGACTTATTGTAATGATATTACGCGATTAAGATGGTAGATCGATCGTTTCTATCGTCAGCCGATGTACAAACGTTTAATAAACTGCTCTTCGTTTTATTTTACACACTGTTGAACATTTTTCTTTCAACCACTTCTCAACGGAATATAAGATATAAACATCTTCAAAAAAGAATGTAGTTTGTCTAGTTGATAATGACAAAATGTAATTCGATGTATTCCAACAGACAGATCGTAGAACTTGGACGTAGACTTGCCTAGAAACTAATCATTGACCAAAACGATCGGTGAATCGTTTATTTTTGTCATAAAACGTAGTTGTAAAATTGTTTCTTATTTGAATTAATTAATGTTATATCCTTTAAATATATAATCTTTTATGAAATAATTAACTTGTAAGTGTTTGAACAAAATTTTACGAGGAAATTTTTGAACAATATTAATGAATATCGACTTGTTGCTAAACTAACTTTAACAGGAGTACATTTGAAATGTTAACAACAACGTACCAGCAGAAGGTATCAGAATGACTTTAAAGTAAATCGTAAAAATTAATTTTTCACTATTTTAACAATGTTTAAAAAACACTGTATCGACATTATTTCAATAAATTACTTTTTCAAGTTTGCAGACTTGTACCTATTAAATGAAGCGCAATGGAACTATTCAGTGTTATCTTCACACATAAATAAACAAAAAAGTTGTTAATATTGATTGAGAAGTTTGTGAGGAAAATGGTATAGGAAACAAAAGAAATATAATTATTTCCTTCTCTCACAATTTCTGTGCTCAAAGACGTAGGGTAATTATGAAACATTCTTTTTTGCACACGATTTCGATTAAAAAAAAAATGTTTAGCCCACTTTCAGGGGTCGGAATTCATTGATAAAGTCTACCCTCAAAATAATGAATAATAAATATATTTTCTCTTATTATTTAACTTCCCGTGCCCTTAAATATAGACAATTATACTTACAGACAAAATTATGACAGAAAACTTAATTTTACTTTTCTTTTTTAAGAGTTTGGCTTGTATTACTTTTTCATTTGCGGTCCGCAGCTCCGTTCGTGTGACAAACTGACTTCACTTCTTAACCTCCACGCCATTAGTTATAAATATTGGGAGTAATTACCCTAATGACGAATAAAAAATTCATTTATAAGGATCTGAGTGAGAGGGCAACTAAGGTATTCTTTAAAATAAAACTAAAAACCAAAGGTCATAATTTTTATACCAGCTGTTCGACAGTTACTATAAAATTACAATTTGTTTTTTTTTTTGTAAGTAATTATTTAAACTATGTAAGTAACTATTTATAATATATATTAAGTTCAGTGAATAATTAGGAATCGCTTTAAAAGAAGTATCGAGTAGGATATAAACTGAAAATCTAATTTTGCAATTCATTTCAATTCCATTTTTCTTGGTAAGTCAGTTCTGGTGAGTTGAGTGGTTTTAGAACGTACCGGGCCTGAGCTTATCTCAGTGCGGGATACCCGACATAAACAAAACTCAAGATGATATTTTAAGATAATTCTTACTATCTTGCATTTCTGTAAAATTAAGAAATAATTTCTAATTCTTATTTGTTATTATTACTGCGATAACGTCGAAGTCAGTTTATTTATTTCTTGGTTATTTAATTACTTAAAGTTAACAAAACTAGTGAACTGGTATTTCGCTCCAAGGAAGTTATATCCGTTTTCTGCATACACAGAATCGCAATGCCCTAGCCCAGGTTTGGGAGATGTAATAAAAACGTGAGTATTTTAACTTACCCTCTTTACAGCGGGAGATGCAACATTAATCTCTTGATAATGTAGTGGAACTGAACATTTCTATGATTTGTCATAGATAATCATATAACAGCACAAACATAATTCTATGTGTGTTTTTAACACAGAGATAATAGGCAAGACCTAGACATATCTTAGAATCTATACCGATATATATATATATATATATATATATATATATATATATATATATATATCATATATATCATCATATATATTAATACGCTAAGGTTAAGATGTTACTCTCCCTTTTTAGAAAAAACCTCACAACTAATCCACATAAATTATATATCATTTTATAGATAATTGCTTGCTCTGCCGGCATCCACAACTAAAAAATTTATTATTGCTATTGTTTTTGCAAATTAATTAATTATTAAAATTATATACACAAAACAGCAATGCTGCCATCTAACGGCTCAACGTCAATATGATTGACGGTCGGTAAAATTTTTGTTTAATTTCAAATCCACTCACGTATAAATAAAGTGGCGCTTTAGCTCAATGCTTTTGATACTTGCGCCTCTATATGTCAATTTTAGTAAAATATTTGTTTGATCTGTCATCTGAGCTTCATAATGGAATAAATAATGCGAAGACTTCGCACGGGTCACGCTAGTATATATATATATATATATATATATATATATATATATATATATAGTGCTACAACCAATCCATTCAAGAACATATTACTTTGATATGTAAAACTGATAAAGAGAGGTATAATCTTATCTCAACGTTTATCGAAAAAACGGAAGATAAAAGTACACAATTCATTGGTTGCGCTTCACGCAGTAGGACAAAGAAAATCATCACGCAATCACTCAATTCCATCTTCTTAACCGTCTTTTATTCGCGAATTACTGCATTTGGGAAAAATTCAATAGCTAAAAAATAATGCTTACCTTAAGCATTCGTTTTTGGAAAAAAAACATTAGGCTGTTAAGCAAAGTAAACATTGGCAGCTGACGTAATAAACGTTTGGCTAAAATGTATTAGTGAGATTCGATTGAAGTGAAAAGAATGTTTAACTCACAATAATTCATAGTAGCCGTACAGAGTCACTAATCCTCTCGGTTCAATGCGTCACCCGCTTCACATAAACATTTATTTTTCCTTTAGTAGGGCGCAATATTATTATTTTAACAATTTCCATTTAGTTGCATCGTGTGGTCAAATATAAATACGGAAGTGAAGAAAAACGTTACCTTATCTATAAAACATACTTAAAGATTAGTAAATTTTCTCGGATATCAGCACATCCGAGATAATTTACTAATCGTCACATTTCTCATTACTTTCTAACCTTAATTAAATTAAAAAAACTCAGTTACGAATCGAAATAAACTTTGTTACAGAAGTTTATATATTTAAATTTGACAGCGATGGACATTTGCATATGGCTCAAACTTGAATCGTTGTTTTCGATCGCCATCGAGGCGAAGCCACATTTCAATTAAATATACGAGTAGTAAGGGAGGAGGGGTCCTTTCATACGACAGCATACACGACCGGTAACAGAGCTAATAATTGATAACACGCGGAGGTGTTAAAATTATCGCGTCGCCTATAAATAAATAAAAATGAGCGACTGCAGCGGCCGCGAATGCAGTTGGCGACGCGCCAAGGCCGCGCCGCACGTGCGCCGCGCTCGTCACGCGTGCGTGCGCGCTTCGTCGCGACGCTCGCTGGCGTCGCACGTTGATGCATAAATCTTGTGACGCTAGCTAGTATTCCATTTGTTATTCCCTAAATCGACTTATATACTGCCAGCAGTGTCACCGTGTGAACTGATATTCCAATCTCGCCCAGAAAATAATGCGGAAAGAAATTAATCGGGTTTCTTGGTCTCCAATATGTATAAAACCTGAAAAAAGACCAAACCTAAGGAACTTGAGACCTTAACTTCTGGAGTAGAAAATCTATTCGGGTCGCGAGCAAATAGGTGTCTTTCACGAGAACCGTTTTGATTCATTGTCACTGTCTTCCTTATTAAAAACAAAATGTTCATCGGCCTTTCGATAGTTACGAAAACTATAAAATCAAAAATTACACAGCTTTTGACATATATATCTAGGATATCTCGCAATACAGGTGTCCAGTGGCAGATTTCAATGTTTGAAAAATTGTAAAAAAAAAACTACACCTCTAATACAAAGTAGGTTTATTTTAACTTTATAACAACAAATGCGGATTTCATTTTTTGAAAACCACATTTTCCAAATGGCGGCCATCGAGTCTGACACACTTTTCGAGTCTAGCACGCATGTTTTCAAAAACGCGTTTGCAGAGCGACTGGGGTATCCTACTGACTTTCTTTAAGTTGTGTCACAGTGCTCGGATTTGTTTTGTAAACAACGGATTTTAAGTATCCCCATAAGAAAAAGTCACATGGGCTTAAATCGGGTGACCTAGGTGGCCACGGTACGGTACCGTTTCGGGATATGTTTTTTTTCTGGAAATAACTGCCGCACTGCATTCATGGACACATTAGCAGTGTGAGCTGTGGCCCCGTCCTGCTGGAACCATGTGTTTTGGTTGAAAGATGCTGTAGTTCTACTCTGAAAAAGTCATTTAACATCTGGGCATATCTCTTCGAATTCACAGTTACAGTTTGGCCACGTTGATTTCAAAGAAATATATTTATATATATATATATATATATATATATATATATATATATATATATATATATACATACATATAAGTGTCAGTTAATTAATATAGCAAGAATTTAAAAAATACTTCTTACGTGTATCGATGTACTCTGGTTAAAAGTCCTCACTTTCTCTGTCTCTCTCTGACTTTTAACCATTAGTATCATGAAACGCATTAACGATAAAAATGGAATATTAACAGGTTAAATAGCAATGAAACTGCGTATCAATCACAAAACTTTCAATAACATTAGGGAGCAAGTTTTTGAAGTAGAAATTCGATCCGAAATATATTTTTACAGCGATATCGCAAAAAAATACACGAGGCATGCGACTAATGAATGGGAACTGACATTATATGCAATGAGAATTTTGTTTTTCTTGTAAAACAACGTCGCACATGTCAAAAGACTTTGTGAGTACACTCTCTTATGTTAATATCATTTTATTATATTCGAATGAGTCATTACCGCGACCCCGTCCGTGCTGTGGCGTGCGATCAAGTTACATTGTCCTTCCGACGAGCCCGTGCGCAATTCGCTCGAAAGGTACTAGTCCAAACGTACACCTGTTTTAAATTAAATTAATTCCCTATAGTCTGGACTCACACTAATATATAATATTGTATACTACAGGCGACTGATCATTTCCATGTCGTCAATAATGAAGATATGATCCCAATTATATCATTCATTCTGTAATGTTGACTGAAATAAAAAATGGTAAGTTGTATTAATAAAAAAGTATAGTTACGTTGTGAAAAATTAATATTTTTAAATAGTTTAATAGTTAATAGAAATACTTTGAGCGTTAAGTGCCTAAGAAATTGTACAACCAGTTATTTTCTTCTTAATAAAGTTTGTCATTTTGTATTAACGTTAATGTAGTCAACATTAGAGAATGATATATTTAGGATCATATCTTCATTATTAACGCAATGGAAATAACTAATTGCCTGTAGTATACAATATTATATATTAGTGTGAGCCCAGACTATATTGAATAAATTTACTACTGTATATGTTAACACGATAAAAATGTTCTATTGAAAAATGTAAAATTCACATTATATTGTAAATCTACTTAATTCATGCTAGAGTTATTACATTCGCGGGACGCTGGATAAAGTGAAATACATTATGTAAGTATGTCTCGTCAGTGGCAGTGTAGCTGACCATCCTCACAGAAAATATTTATTGTAGAAATAATTGTATAGGTAAATTATTTACCACTCCTTTTTTTTCTACACCTATTTTCAAAAGTACTACATTAAACAAATTATATTGGGTTCCGAAACGAAAAGATGTGAAACTAAATGTAATTTTATGAACTATTATATTTAATTTTCTATAATTATTTTCATCGCCATGAAAAATTATACATTTTTTATTTCACCTGTTTCTCGATAGGTGGCGGGGCCAAATAAGCTAATCACGTAACAAGTCGGAAGTTCTTTTAAATGCTCAACACTTTTAATGGAACATCAATTATTAGTACTTCATTTAAAAAAACAAACCAGCTTTGAAGTTCGAAACCATTATTTAGATCTCAAAAGGAAAAAAAGCGTAACCCGTAAGCGATTCCTCACGTGACCGCTCCTCTGTCTAGCGGTTACAGTCGTTTTTCTCTGAAACGATTAAATCTAAATAATTAACGCTCAAAAACGCAAATAAAGTACTTGGTAGGGATGCATCTGATACCAATACCGATATCGACATATAGGAGATATTTGTGAGTTTCCGATGTATAGAAGTCGGCGATATTAATTTGCTGACACACCAAAAAGTTTCGAATTTCTTGCTTAAAAAAATGCCATATGAAAATACTATAAATTTTCAATAGTTAATTACGTCAACCTTAAAACAAAAAAGTGTATTATATGGAATTATTTTGAAATATCCACATTCGATAATACAAAAGTAATATGTATGTATTGTAAAGAGAACGTGTCCCGTGGCACCAATTCGAAGGGTTATAACACATCAAACTTGTAGATTCACATGAAAAAGCAGCATCAAAATTAATCGGACACCACTTCAGTGCCGAAACCAACTAACAAGACAACAAGGGGTGACGACATTGGCCTACAACCTAAGAGACGAGCAACTCGGATTAAATTGGTCGATAAAAAATTAATTTATAGCTATGGCGATATTCGAAAAAATATAACTCGCAATATCGCTGAGCAAATATGTATCGATATGGAGCCATATGACTTAGTGAATAAGGTAGGCTGTCATTATCTTCAAAAATAATCTATGCCAGAATTACAAAGTAGTCTTGCGTTTCCATATTACCTGAAAAAGTTATACCAGAAATATATAAGCACGTGAGAACTAAAGTACTAGAACTGTTAAAAGGGCTACCGCAAATTCTGATAAAAATAGATATATGGAGAAGCTATCCCTTTTCGCAATCTAAGGATTTTATTAGCTTAACAGTTTACGGGATAGTTACTAACTTTGAATGTAAACTTTATTGTCTTGAAGTAATACCATTCGAGGGCCCTAAATGTTCGGATGCAACACAGCACGTAATAATAAGAGCGCTTTTCAAGATGAGAATGTACAAAATATAGTTCGGGCCGTGGTTTGATTCCACAACGCTTCATTCGCGTTATAAAATACGAACATTCCTTTTACATTTCATTCTATGGCTAAAAAACGGTTTGTAAAATTAATTAATTAATTGTTGTATTTGGCAACTATTGTATAAACAGCGACGCTTCTACCTACAAATTCTGAGCTGTCTAGGAGAAATGGGATATGGAGCGTTTGTGAGAATATTATTAAGGGGTTTGAGATAGATGAGGCCTTGTCCTTTTTCAGAATCGACTCTGTTAAAGATAAAATTGAAGTATACCTGAGATAGCCTAATATAGTACACGAAACAGATCCTCTCGTTAGTATATTTTTCTACAGATATCGGTATCGGTATTATTTCGATGAAATAGTGTATGGATGCATCTCTAGTGTTTGGAATTACCTTTAGTTTTTCTTCGTAGCAATTAAAAATAGAAATTTATAAGCCAAAATAATTTTTTTATGTAAGCTAGTTTCAGAGTTATTTGAGAAAATGGCCACATTTTTTTTCTCATTAACTGTTTGGCACAAATTTAGCAGTGATAAAGTGTTTAAACTCATATTTATCTCTTTACTTAACACACAAAAGAACTCGTATAGCAATTTTAGATGATCAAATAATGTGCTCATTTTTTTGTTATAGGTTGTAGTAGTTAATGGGGTATTTAAAGAAAGAGCGGCTTTTATGGATTCCAAGACTGAGGTTAAAAAAAATATTTTGAAAATGTAGTCCAAAATTATATTTTTAAAATAGTTTCAGAGCTTAATTGTGAAAAAAGAGTTATTTTCAAAAACATCATATACCTAAAGTTTATCGGAAAACAATAGCGTTGAATTACAGATTTTTTGAAAAATTCATGACATTTTTACGTCTTTGATCATGATATACTCGGAAAACTACACAACACAATTAAAAGATCACCGAAAATTTTGAAATATGTTTTGGTCATTTTTAAACAGCTGTCATTTCGCGAATTGTTCAATTAAATTGTAAAAATTCATTTTAAAGCTGAAATATGGCGTCACGTTTTTGAAAATGACTCATTAGTAAAGTCTTTAAGGTTTTTTCAATTAAAAGTACACCTAATTATAGTGCTACTATTTAGCAGAGAGCTTATTCCTGCCGTAATTCAGAAAAGAAATTAAAAATTCTCGCATATATGTTAAAACATTAAAAACATGTAACCCGGCAGGGTGTTCGTTTAAAATTGATCATTTTCTTTTTTTATCATAAATTAAAATAGCTAAAGTTGTAAATATGTTAAGAAAAAAAGTGTTTTGAATAGTAAATTCGATTCTGAAAACATGTAGCTAAATTGCGCCATGAAAATAAGTTTAGTTGCGCTTTAGGTAATTTTAATAATACCAAAATGGCGATAAATTCATATTTTAGAAAAGAAATTTACCTATGATTTTTTTTTATTCAAACCAATCTTTTTTTGCGAAATTACATTTATTTAAAAACGACCTAAGATTTTTAAAAATGTCTCATAATACTTGCAACTTTGCTGAGTGGTTTATTTAGATGGTGAAAACTAATGTTAATTTTGGAAATAGTATGTTGAAAATATTATGTATCCTTAAATGTTTTTGTATGCATATATGTGTAGAATCTTTGTAGTGAGAAATCTTTTCGTAGTTAACAGGTTTTTTTTTATTTTTAGTAGTTCTACTGTGCAGAGCTAGATTTCGCTCCCAATATTTTTTCGATGAGGTGTAGCAAATGTGAAATATCTTCATAGACAGATACATATGAGAGCGGAATTAACCGCAATTCAGCTCTAATATGTATATATCACAGCGAATAATCTAATTAACCATAGGTAAGGATTTTGGGTTCGACGTAGTCAGTTTACGATCACATAAATCTTTAATAAAACGTTAAAAGTATAAAATTAAACTATAACTATGTGTGCGCAGTGATCAGATCAATTATGTACTATTTTTGGGGGATTGTTGTGTTAGTGAATTTATTATATAACATATTGACTTAGAAATTATTCCGCTTCGTGTTATATATATATATATATATATATATATATATATATATATATACATATATATATATATATATATATATATATATATAACACCAAGCTCAAGAAACTCTTTTGTAATCTTTCAATTCTCTCACTGTGTGATTTGATTTATGGAGAATAAGTGACCCATATTCGAGGATATTTGTAACGGTTGTTGCGTAAACAGCATAAATATATAAAAGTTGGATGGTATTTAAACCCCTTTAGCGGAACCGAAATGAATCTTAGAAATTGACTTACGTTCAATATAGTCTTAGTGAGAATAAAATGTCGGTTTTTTTTCAACGTAAATTTCGAGATTGATGATAACAGACTCACGTTGTAGTTTAAAGTAGTGAAGGATATAATAAAGCTCTTTTTGATATTCAGAAATACAATCTTTTAAATCATTAATACAAATTTTTAAATAAAAACGACCACAATAATTTTTTCCCATACCAATTTAGCCCCTACCCCCCCCCCCCCCCCTTCATACCCTTAGGGGTTGAATCTCGGATAATGCTTAATACTTGTTTCATTATTTGTGTTGAAAAGCAATAATACCAATTTTTAAATAAAAACGCACAACATCAAGCAACCGAACGCACAACTCGGCTGTTACAAATAAGTTTTGTTATAAGTTTAGATATACTTTCACATCATTGATAGTGGTGTAGATCTTAATATTATCCGCATAGAGTTAACAGGGGACATGTGAGTACCAGATCGTTAATAAAGATTACAGAGAGAAAGAGTCGTAAATCTAAGACTTGTAGTACCCTAGAGGTGATTGTTACGGGTACAGAAAGATGACATTTTATACTTACGATTAGACTCTTCTTGTCTAGGTACGATTTAATCCACCTCAATAAATTCACATGCAAACCATAACCTTGGAGTTTCGTGCAGAGTATCGAGTAAATGACCTTACCAAAGAAAAAGTCTGTGTAAACAGAGTCTACCTGCATTTTTTGTCGAAAGGCCCACAAAGGTAGTTTTCATATTTTAATAAATTATTTATTGTTGACCTTTTCCAAATAATACTCCGCGTTGACCAGTAGACAGAAACAATTAAAAATTGAAGTACTTTTAAATAAATTTAGATTTTATGCAGAAATTTATTTTTGTGCCTAAACTAGTTAATAAATAAAAATACCAAGAACAACAAGTGTGACGTTGCGGCGTCAATCGGTACTTTCTTAACGCTGTGAGAAAAGACTCCATGACATGACATACACGAGTCTATTGGAATCACAATAAAAAAAAATTGAAATGAAATCAATTTGATGTAATATAAATAGTATTACATCATCGAATTAATCCAATTTTTTTTATTCTATAACGTTTTCTAGAATTACACCTTCCATAGCATTCGCAGATATTGTTGCGAGCTGTCGATTAGCTAACCAGAACCAATCAATAATTGTATCGACATTCTGTTTGCCTCGGGTCCATGTTATAGATAACTAGCTAATTTTTTGGGCTTAAAATATCCTCAGATCACGATTCGATTTCGCTTTACGTTTAAAAAAAAAACAAACAAAAGCTCCGAACGCGAATCGAGTATCGCATGCGACACGCTTCAACTAGACGCCTCAAGCGTGATAAAAATACTTCGGGCCAGAGCGACGGGCGGTGTGCGGCGGACGCCCTCTGACATTTGCCAGGGCGGGCGGTTGACGTCACTGCGCCCTAGGCCCGGCGCCGCGCACCAACTAGGTCAGGGAAAGAGGCACACGCGGTCGATAGCGCGCCCGCGCCGCGCTGACGGACGAGTAGTTGGAGTCATCAAGGTTAAATCGATTCTGTTGTTCACATGACGTACGCGTGTAGATAATGATTATGACGTAATTGTTATTATTTGATTTACCACGATATCAATTTCTGATAGCGATTTCATGTTTCGAAATTAAATTAAACAAAGCGAAACCAAATAATTTCCCAGAACTGATTATTTACAAATTTGATTACGTGTTAAACAATTTTGGACTTGATAATTGATTTTCAAGTATAATGTTGGAAAAGTATTTTTATTACTTTTGTTTCTGAATGTAAGAAACATAAAAAAATAAAGAAATTGAACCACGTAAGGAAATTGAATATCTGATATATTTCTCACTAAAATAGTCCTCTGGTTTAAATGTAATTATGGCGAAGGAATAAATTTAGCTGATTTTTTTTACAAAATGAGACAAATTAAAATTCTACTTTTAAATATTGCAAAATTCCACAAATATTCAGTGTTTTTGAATGAATTTTTTTTACAAAATATGGAATATCGTCATGAATTAATTTGTTAAATGTGAAGAATTAATTACCATATACCATTTCAATTCTAACTTAAGACGAAGACATGTGAGTTTCTAACTAAATTCTATGTAGGGAAATAAACTTTAAAAGATTAAGATTACACTGCAACAATCAAGTAAAACAGTCATTATTTTTTATAATAAAGAAATGAAATTAAAAATTTCGAACAATATGTAGATACATTAGCTTAACAAACAAGCTCAGCTCTAACAAATATCTCAAAATTAAAAAAACTATGTTATACAAATAATGTTTAATATTTTTATAGTTGTGATTTCCACAAGCTACTAATTTATACATATTAGGATATTATAAATGAAGGATTTATTTATAGTGGAAAGAAACGGAGACTGCATCTACATGAAAGCCAACTGTTGCAAGATGCGCGAGACGAGCTCCGGCAACGCCCGCCGGCCGACAAACGCTTTCGGCAACAGTTCACCACGAGGATACTGTTTTTTTAAGATACTCGTGCATAAAATTACACCACAAAATATTTTTTAAGACACTGGACCTTCCGTTTTACAGCTACCCCTAAATTTAAAATAACTATTTCATGTTTTATTCATTCGTTTAACGATATCTAGCCTCTAAAAACGACTACGCAGACTTCAATTCTCTTTGGTGCATTGTCCAGGAATCTTTTGGTGAATTTCAAGCACTTTTTCAGCCACCCCATATTATAATACCGGATATAATGTAACCCAAATTCGAGTGAAAGAATTTTTAATATCGATTGGGAGTTTTCGGAATTAGAAAAATATTTTTGGTACAAAATACTTTCAAATGCCAACGTAAACATACGTTCGAAGTCTATTAACCCAAATCAATACTCAGATTACCACTTGCGTGTGTTGACACTTCGTACTGACATGCGCTCACTATCTGTAGTAACACGAAACCTTTTGACGGCGAACAGCTTATGAAGCGCAGTTGCACGTCATTACTATTCAATATTCTACATCACTGTGGTGATTTATAACTTAATTTGATCAAGACAAGACAGCGGCAAATGGAATAAGTCTTTTGTCCAATTCGCTAAAGCTGTGTTTCGTGAGACACTGTATAAGATGAACCGCTGCGCCACAATCTAATTTATACCGAAAGAATCCATCGAAATAGAAAATATAATATTATCCTACATGTATTAAATATCTCATTTTTTATTTGTTATACAGAAACTATATAGCAAGATCATTCACGATCAAGAGGTCACAATTTTTTATCACGTTAATTGTTTTTAATAATTTTGTGAATTTCACAATTAATAATTTTGTGAATTTCAGATATCGGGGAGGTAACGAGTTGTACACCGCGTGGGTAAGTCAGATGTTTCCTTTGTAAACACCGGACGGTTTATTCTCTCGTGTTAATACTTCTAGTATTAATGCAATGTTTACTGTAAACGTGTGATAATTGCTTAACGCACTATCGTACTAATACACAAACGAGTAGTTATTATGTGCACATAATGTCTTTAAAATATTATATTAGATAGAAAATATTTCACAATGTTAATACAATGTATACAATTTGAAACTTTATTAAACTATGTAGGTATTTCATTGCATTGACATCGAATTTGTCGTTGGTTCTATAAATAATTAACAAGTTACAAGGTACAAATTGGTAGGACATATATATATATATATATATATATATATATATATATATATATATATATATATATATATATATATATATATATATGTATGTATGTATGTATGTATGTATGTATATATATATATATATATATATATATATATATGTGCGTGTGTGTGCAAATAGGTACTTCACAAACTCACAAGTTATTGGTATTTTTTGAAATTCAAAAAAATGAACAAGTTTGGTCAGTTTTTAATGCCATTTCTTATTTTTACGGCTGAATATTCCTTAAGAGCTTCTCCGTTAATTGCAATCATAACTCTTCTCATGCCTGTTGTGATTTTTTAATAAAAATAGTTTAATTTTCAGTTTAAATGCGCCCAAATCTTGATTACCCTATTTTGATCCCCACTGGGGAAAGCATATACTAATGCCGTAGTAAACCCCCAGTCTATCTTTGACGCATTTAATTTAGGTTTTTGAATAGTACAATACTTATAACTTTTTTTTTAATTCAGCTAATGCTGTTATTATGCAAAAGGGAACTATTTTTAAAAAATAATGGTTGCAACAAATCAGTACAAAATTAACTCTAAGTGTGTAAACTGGCTATCAAATCGCAAATACTGGAATGAAAATAATTTATTAACTAATTACAAAAGGTTCTTCCATTTACAATGCAAAGCGTAATGCGCATCTTCTTATAATTTTTTAACCATCAGAAAACAGTTCTGATTTCCCAATTGTACGGATTGCTATATTGGTTTTCCTCCTAAAATCCACTTCTTGCGTCATTTTACTGGCATAAACGATTTCTTTCAAATAGCTGCAAATGAATAGGTTGAGGTCTGGAGGTTTATACCAGCCGCAGTAATGAACCTCCGCGACTAATCCACTTATTTCGATGTACGCATAAGGTGCACGCGCACTTGTCTAGCTTAATGACACGATGCGCCATATGATCGGAGTCACATACGGCGCCTCAGATCCAACGATACTAAAGAATTCACGGCTTCATTCGAACTGGCAATATCGCTCACCGTTGAAATTTGTTCTCAGTTCGAAGTGAGCTATAAACTCGCGGTTTAACATTACATTCCACGTGTTGGTCATAAATGGATGTGAGTAGGGAAATTCCCGTGGTAAATAGAACTTTCTGAGCAGTAGTATTAACTGTGTAATGCGTGTTAAACAGGTCAAATCTTGTGAACATCGATTAGTCACTCCATAGTATTTCGTTTAAAAATAAAAAAAAATCACTGGGTCTTCTGAGCGTTTATCTAAAAAAATCTACCCATTTTGGATAATAGGCGGGCAAAAGTGCTACTGGTATCTTCCGTTGTTTCGTTTGGTGGATTTTCGATTTGGAAATCCCAGTTCATCTTTCAATTTGGCACACTCACACAGTCAAAACACTCGCCCTTGGATCTCTTTCGATTTCTTGCAAAATTTCATCACTTCGTTCAGATTGACGACGTGTAAAGTCGCTCGCTTTCTTCTACCAGGAAACACTCCCTCAGAAAAGTTAATACTTGCCTATGGAGTCCAACAAATACACGATGGTCCGAGATTCGGCGCTCGTTATCTTCGTTTGTTCCTCCGGGTTGCTCTAACACATGTTCTCGGTACAATCTGGCTGCTGTTCCGTAAACTAGCCGTAGAAGCGTTGCATCTCAGCATATTCGCGCGTTAGGTACAATTGATTTCTTCGTGCCATCACAATAGAAATTACACTTTTCGCACAATCATCATCAAAAACCCTTTGACATACAAAATAACAAAGTCTGAAAAATAAAGCAAAATTTGTAAAGATGCTTAGGAGAAATAAGAAACTATATAGTAAGCAAGCGAAGTCTACGTGACAACATCAGGCCCGATTGTTAAATTCAAGCCACAGCGTTGGACGACAATATAACCAGTTTCAGTTTTCTTCCCCAATAACTCAAAATAAACACTTATTGTGTTCTTAATCATACACTGGAGTTCGCTCTAAGAATGACATTGTTATCGAAAAAGAATGACATTATACGCGAACAGATTTATTGTCGATATTTAATGAGACAGTAGGAGGCTAGTTATTATGCGATTTATTAATTTCTATTGTATTATTTGTGATTGGATATGCAATTTACACATTTAGAATCAATTCTGTATTTATTTACCATGATCGCTATTTTTTTTTAAATTCCCCTTTTGCATTGAAGTAGCAATAGCTGAAATTCCAAGAATAATAATTAGCCATTCTGAAGTTAACTTAACCATTCTGAAGTTTTAAATAAATGGGCCAAAAGATATGATGTAGGTTCACTAAAGGATTGGTACATTTTTTCTCCCAGAGGGGATCAAAATAGGGTAAACAAGGTTCGGGTGCATTTTATTTGGAAATATTTTTTTTGTAAAATATTCATATTGGGCATTAAAACAATTTTGATTGCAATCAAAGAGGAAACACGTAATGAATATTTGGCACTAAAAAATTATAAATATTCTTTATTTATAGAAATGGCATAAAAATTTTAGCAAAAATGATTCAATACTTTACAAACGCATGTTCGAAGATTTACATAAATTGGTAACATAACATTTCAGTATTTTATTGTATCTGTTTGTGTAACTAGCTGATGCTGGCGGTTTCTCTCGCATGTACATATTTGGCTGTCCGGGAAGTCCTTTTTCGCGACACAAAAAGAGGACAATTTTTTACAAATGAAATGCATTTATTGAAGCAGATAGATTCGATTCTATTTACTGACTTTTGCCCATCTAGATGGAAGAGATATAATACCAGTTTTCCAAAAGTCAGCTGGACGGGAGGAGAAAAAGTGATCCAGATGGTTTTTGACATACGTCAGGGAATGAAACTGTTTACCTGCAAGGAAATTTTTCAGAGAGGAAGAGGTAGTAATCTGTAGGGGCAATATCGGAGGAATATGCAGAACGAAGTAGGGCGTCCCAACTTGACTGCAACAACTTGTCCCGGGTGGCCGAAGATGGGTGCGGTCGCGCGTTGTCGTGGTTGAACTCCCGTCTGTTATGCAGTACTTTTTGGAGTCGGTGGCAGGAGTTCTTAATACAGCACGCCTTTCCAGCCCCACCACACATACAGGAGGATTTTCTTCGGATGCAGACCTGACTTCGCCGCTATCTACAAGCCGCTGGCCGACATGGACCAAAATCGTTTCCGGCTCACATTATTGTAAAGGATCCACAATTCGTCCCCGGTGACCAATATTTTCAGAAAAGGGTCTTTGGAGTTTCGAATAAAGAGCGAAACGCAGATGGACATCCGTTCTGCTTGTGTTGGTCCGTCAGCTGGTGGAACACCCAAACGTCGTAGCGGCTTGCGAGTCCGATTTTCTTCAGGTCAGATACGGTTGATCGGGGAATCCCCAATGCGTCTGCGATATCTCGGACCCCACCGTGAGGATTTTGCTCCACGAACACTTTTAGGCGGTCCATACCTATCGTGACAGGTATCCATACATAACGTGACAGGTATACTCAGTACCGCTCTCGATCTTCAAAGTCGAAGTCTCCAGATTTGAACCGAAACCACCTGCGAACTACGACAATCAAAACAGCATTCAACACTTCACAAATTTAAGTTTTTCTATGGATCGAATTTTTCCCTTTAAAAAAAATTAAAACGAGATATCGCAAATACACGTTGTGGCGCTCCATGTTTTTGAGCTGCAATATTATACTGACGTATTAAAAATGAGATTATTGCGTACAACGATGTACGACGCAATACCGAACATGTCTACACTTGCTCGCACACATCGCTCGAAATCATGATATTCGACATATATACGGACTTCCCGTACAACCTAATATTTTATATTTATATTATTAAATGGAGAAGAAATAACTTATATCTCAGCTTGAACTTTAGGCCGAAATGCTCTAACAGTCCCGACAATTTCTGTTCATCGGCCCTAAGCGCTCCCTTCTCTGTTCGTGCGTGCCGGTTATTGAATTTCGACTTCCTTAGCGATATTAAATCGGGATAAAAGAGCCCCAAGAAAAGTTATTATTGTATCTGAAATATCTTAATTATTTCTCAATGATCATCCTAATGAAAAAGGCTTGAAACTGGTCCAGCAGTTTTTGAATAATATTTTTGCAGATAGGTAAACAGATGAACTGAAAAACACAAACCGATGAATAACCCTGTAGCAAATATCCGTTCGTGATAAAGCACAGTATACGATTTTACGAAAAAATACTTCACATATAAGTGTAGGATAAAATTACTTACCACATTAGATGTGGTAAAATGACTTATAGAAAAAAGTGCCCACAGAAGAATTCAAAACCGAGACTAGAAACGTGTCAGTTCTTCGCCTAACACCAGACCACTTTATCACAGTCGGAACATTTTAATATATAAACTGGTAATAAGAATTTGGTTTTATCGTTCACCTTAAAATATACTTATATATTTACAACCGTCTACCTTTATGATGTAGATATACATAAGTTTTATCGCCATACAAGGACGGATTCCAAATTAATAATCCCAGACCGCATCCTTCCCATTTAAAAAATAATTCTTTAAGTCATAAGCGATACTTGTATCTCACAGTAACCTCGGCTAGGATAAAGGTAGCTTATATCTTAGCTTGGCTGATTATATTTCAGCGTAACCACTGTGAAAGAGTCGAGAATTTTAAATTAAAAAAAAAATTTTAAATTAGAAAATTATAAATTAATTTTTGGTATAAAGTTAAATTCTCTTTAACTTTGGTGATTTTTTATCATATACAAATACTTATTCATTAAAATATAAAATATTAAATGTCGAGCACTAAATGTTCTATGAATTTTGTCACAAAACATAATTTTATAAAGTTAATAATTTACAAGATATAGGGCATTATAATAGCAAAGAACTGTTTTTGTAACTATTTCATTAAATATTTATCGGATGTAAAATAATATGTAACTGCAATTTTGTTAAGTCCTTCTATGTAATATTCATTTTAGGCTTTTCTAATACTACCGGTTACTGTCGATCTTTCGAAAGTTTTAAATATCTCATTAAAAATTCTTCTTTTAAAATACATACTATTTTATGGAGCAAATAATTCTCTATATTTTTATTTAGAATTTGTTTTTATAAAATCAATATTTTATTGTTATATAGCCACTCAATAGTTATAAAATATTTCTATTTTCACAGTATGTCATTTTCAAAATGAAAGCTATGTCACATAAGCCACTGATCCTAATACAAACACGTTTTAAAACTGTTGGAGAAAATTAAATATTCTACATGATTAGTAACATGTTCTGAAATATTATCAATAGTTAATGAAAATGTTTATTAAAAATCTGTTTTTCTAACACTTAACTGGCTTTTCTCATAAACTATCATTCGTCTTAAAAAAATTTAGAATGAAAATTTAAAAGAAATTTGATATTTTATAAAATTTCAATAATATATTTTTATGTCTGACAAATACTTAATGATATATTTTTACAAATTTTGAAACGCAGGACCTTGTAAACTATTATTTTTACAAAATAGTATCCTAACAAGAATTGTTTAAATTTTTACTTTTACAAAATTTAAATTTGACATGTTCGCGGATAATCAATTGTTTGTGATATAATTTTATAGAGAATCTGTGAAAACTTTTACGCACTATAACTCGCAAATAATAGGGAATAGTAAAATAGTTCCATAAAGATATTTAATTATAATTAAAAAAATGACTACTGCAACTACAACTACTACTACAACGATAACCTACAGCTTTAGCAGCAGAGAGCTCCAAAGTTTGCGTAAATGGCAAATTTTCCATGACCTCGCAGATCGTGCCAACTTGACTAATTACTCAGGACGTAACCCTATGCATTAAAAATCTATATTTTTGGGCAATCTATATTATTGTACTAACTTAGGGAATATTTAACCGGGGCAAAAGTAGGGCTACATTCTGACCTCTAAGCGAAGGCACTATTTAAATCGGCTGTTTTTTACGTGATACTTTGACAAACAAACAAATAGATAAACATTAAATAGGTTCACAAGCAAAAATATTCCTTAGCAAATATTAAATCAAGATAAAATATAACAAAGGTTTTCATTTGAATCCCATAGTTCAATCCATTGAAAGTCCAATGGGTCCAGTTAGTTCTGAAGAAGCGGCCTAACATATAGACAAGTTGTTTTACCTTCTATTTGATGATAACAAGCGCACCACCACAGAAAATGTTATTGATATATCAATTAGTTCAAATACATTCCAAGTTTCATAACATTAATAAGTAGAATATGTCTAACACGCAGAATAATTTGGTTTTATTTATTTAGGTGTTTTACTCTAATGAGAAAAAATAAGCAAGCATCAATTGTAAGATTTATTTACACGATTTTAAAAATATATGTGAATATTCAATGGAAAGATATTTTAATATAAGTCAGAGTAATATAATCCTAATTAATTAGTACACATTTCGCACATTTAGGAATAAAGGATGGAATCAAACAATATAAAAATCAAAGATTAAAAGGCTTTTTCAGGTTACTTTACTGATATATAGATAAGAAAATTATTAAACATCACAATCATTGGTACTTAGCTTAATGACAATTATAAGAAAGCGTCCCCATCAAAATTCATTTTAAATTGTTTTCGTGACACGAAAAAAGTAAAAATAAAAAAAAATTGAAAATTTTTTTTGATTTTTACTTTTTTTTTATTTTGGGAGTGTAAACTAAAATTCAAAATATTACCGTTAAAAGAAAGTGACTAACATTTGGCAAATGGCATTGAATTTAAGAAATATTAACCAAAATATTATTCTAACAACTGTGTGTACACTTACACACAGTTGTTGACAACGCGGATGTGCTTTCGCAAAAGCGTGGCCCAAGTCAAACTTGCAACATATTTTTACATGGTTGATCCAGCCTATTATTATGAACAACAAAAAGAGAGAAAAAATTTAACTCATTTTTCTTACCTCACCACATATGTAATAAAAATTGACACACTGACACAGCTGACCTTAGTAGTACTATTTAATTTTGAAAAATGTTTTTCTGATAGTTTAAAAAATTTTATTGTGTTGAAGGGATTATAAATTAAGAATTGTTTTATTACAAAGTTTAAACGCGATTACCTTGGAAACTATTGATTTTTTCACATTTGATGAAAACGTTTTATGTTCAGAATTAAAACCACCTAAAGGAATCAGCCTAGGGAAATAGGCCGTAAAGAAAAATACACGCCGTATATTTTACAAACATTAGCCTGCCCAGCTCAAGTCACGAAAAGCTATCAGTAAACGAATCTGTTTAATTTATTTTTACTTTAGTATAATATTTAGTTATTATGTTCATTGCGAACATGACGAACATACGATAAACAAATGAAATATAAATACTCGTACGCAAATAAGTGATCAGAACATACGACTTCTGATCATTCGTAATATTTGATCATACATAACATACGACGTTGAACGATCTTTTAATGTAAGTAATGAAATTACCATTCAGTCTGTTCGTAAATTACTATCTACACTCATCCTTTTTGTTTACAACACCGCGCTACCTATAAGTGAATCGGTTCGATTTCGTAAGAACCTCTTTGTAGTCATATTTTTCCTGTAATAATAGTATTAACTAGTGGTAAATCGCCGATAATAATTATATATAATTGCTGTATTATAATTATGGCTGCAATATTCATCAAAGTAAGTCTGTTATTAATATACAAACTTAATGATGAGAATACTAACCCGTTTACTTAGCTAAATACATTTGCAGTTTATGTCACAATTAAGTCTGAGCAATAAATTGCATTTCAATTTAAGCAAATGTGCAATATGATATATTCCCGCTTACGTGTCCCCCTTGTGGACAATTATGACTTAGATCGCACCATATTCAAAAGAATTTTATTTCTACGGGATTTCGGTCTAATTATGGATAAACATTTCACGTTTCACAGGCACATCGTCGAAACTTATCAGAAGTCCTACAAGGTGCTAGGGTTTGTCATACAGAATTCCCACTATTTTCATATCGAAAGTACTCGAGTTACGTCGTTTCGACTTAAGTTGTCTCGACTTACGTCAAACAATATTTTGACATCATTCCTTGAAATAGTGACAATTGTTTCAATTTACGTCGCGCTGTAATCTTGTCCGGTTCGGGCAATATAATCTCTTTTGGTTCGGGTATCGGGCCTCGACGAGTGAGGTATCCCCCATGTCAAAGGGCACGCGTGTTAGAGACCTACTTTCGTCACCTAAGCCAGCCCTGCAGGAACCCAAATACTAATACGATACTTATTAAAATAATAGAACGATTAGAAAGTAATCTCTGAACTCATTTTTGCATTATATAAAAAGGTTTCTCTACAAGGACCAGACGTATTTGTTCTACATTCGTTTTAAAGTTAACATTGTTAGATACAAATTGTCCTGGATGGTATTAGTTAAATTAAATAAATAAATACATAAATTAAATTGTAACTTTGTTGTTTAGTTGGCAAGTAGATTAATTGGTTAGTTTAAATCCTACGCACATCATATAAATTTTATTAAGCCTTATAAATTATTTTTTTAAAACATTATCGCTCGGACTCGCGGCGGAATTCGCACGACATATCACTGTAGTATGCAACAATAGTTTTCGTTATTCCTTTGAGAGTTTCTCTTTGTTACTTGTTTAAAATTATTGAAATTGAATTACTTGTTTGAAATTGAATAACTTATTTGTTTAAAATTATTGAAATTGAATAACTTATTTGTTTAAAATTATTGAAATTGAATTACTTGTTTGAAATTGAATAACTTATTTGTTTAAAATTATTGAAATTAATCACTACTATGCCATCTAAAGGAAATAGTAATAGTGAAATGCAGAGAAGGTGAGAAAGGAAATAATAATGGAGGTTAAATTTAAGTTTTTAAAACTCAAAGATCGCGGTTTATCCACTTCATTAATTGGAAGAGGACTTAATTTATCACGTACAAATGTACAGAAAATATTGAAAGTAGAAATAAACTTCTTACAGCTTAACATTCCGTTTCTCTAAATAGCACTATAATACGTAAAAGAAATACTTTAATTTATGAGATGGAAAAACTATTACACGCTTTGATTCAAGACAAAACGCAGCAACGGATTCCCCCTAGTCTCTGTGTGATTTAAAACAAGTATTTTCACAGTATGTTCCTCAGTCCTTACATATCCAGCGTACATACCTATCTTTCTTTTCAAGTTTCTGCTGAAAATATAAAAGCCACGATCGGTCTACAAAGTTTGCCTCGAAAAGCCTACACAATTCTAACAAAGCAGGTGATTAAAAAGGAATACACACATCTTACTTTCTTCGAAACACTTTTGTTGTTTATGTTTACTAAGCATTAAATAAAATGCATATAAAGCAAGTTAGTCGTGTAACTCTGTATTATTTTTTGCTCTAGTATTTTGGCGTGACCTCACAAAGACACAATCAAAGTAATTTGTCGCTTGGCATACTCGCCAACTTCCTCGTGACAGACTCGAATTTATTTTTGTTTGACATCAATTTACGTATTTTTACTACCTAACGTAAGGTACTCGCTTAGATCTCACAAAGTTTCGATTTCATAAATATTACGGCTGAAATATTTAACTATCTAAATAAAATAATATTATTTCTGAGAATAATATATATAGAGAAAAAATATATATTTACTTCTGCATTAGCCATGCTACAAGCACCACGCTGTATCCAACTGGGTTCTAACAACACTTGTTATGTAGTAATTGTGTCGAGATACATCGGATTATTGTCAGATAGAAAATAAAATTCTGGAAAAGTATATATACACACACACACACACACACACACATGTGTGTGTGTGTGTGTGTATACACATACACATGTATGTGTATATATGTATATATATATATATATATATATATATATTTAAATTTAAATGTATATGTTAAAAATAATCTAATGTAATTTCGCCATAACACTCTTATATTCTAGATATTATGTCTTCCTGTTTAAAAAGTGTTAGCTGTTGTAAACGAAGGAAAACTTAATACAGCACCAATAGCAAATGTTTTACTGTTCCTAAATTGGACATTATAAAGTGCAGTCTAAGTTCATGAAGGACAGAAGAAATAAGAAAATGATTGCCTTTATAGTGTCAAATTCATCAGAACACAATCAATAATCGAATTGGCTAATGGACTCTGAAGCCACTGAACACATGTGATCCCACTTTATATACATCTTTCATAAGCTCTACGCGGAAATCTGATTATCGGTAACGGTGCGATAATTAGTTTGTTAAGTTATGCACAGATGGCAATGTAAGTACATAGAGGAGAGAAAGAATTGACACTACATTAGGCAATGTTCTATTCTTTCCGGAATTGCAAACAAACTTTGTTTCTTTCAGTTGCGCTTCAGACAGAGTTATGTCACAGTGACAAATGACAGGTCGTGCAAATTCTATAAAAGTAAGAATATTTGTGCGCTCGCAAAACGAAAGGGAAGTTCGTATTACATGGATTTTTTCTACAAATATGAAGTGGTCAGTGTAGAAAAACAGTGAATAATGTATTAAACGAGTGGTAAAAAAATTGGCACATCAAAACTTTGAGTACGTGCAAAAAATACTTGCCAAAAGAACACAGGTTTAAAAAGATCCTTTGTTTCTAAATCTAAAAGTTGTTTATAAGGGGAGATACATCGTTTGTCATTTAATAACAGTGAAAACCGGTTGACAGAAAATTAAAAAAAGGCAAATAGGAGTTGCGACCCCACGATGACTGAGAGTTGAACTGAATCTGGAAGTGACTACGACTCGTGTGTCGATTACAGTGAACGCGGATGACACGGTAGAGCTACGTAAACCAAGCAGTCGTGTAAGAAATCAAACTTCCTTTTACCAATGCAATAATATCTGCAGTAAGGAGAGAAAGCCAGTCATGTGTCAGGAAGATAAGAAGAGATGATCCTAAGTGGATGTTATAAATAAAGAATTACAAACGTTAAAATAGGATAATACTTGGGACATTTGTGATTTACTTTTAAGGGAGAAAGTAGTCAGCACTAGATGGATGTTTAAACTTAAGAGAGTCAATAATGTTACTCAATACAAAGTCAAGTTAGTTGCTGGAGGGTTTCAGCAAGATGATGTTTTAGATTTAAATGACATTTTTGTAAATGCAAATAAATTAATTTACCAATCTGTCAATCTACAAAAACGAATGTAACAAAAACATTTCTATATGGAGAGATAAATTTAGATGTACATTTCATCAAAAAATTACTCAAAATATTGGGATATCAAATTTAATTCTGTTATAACGGGAGATAGTTTTACAAAGTCAAAATGTTGTTCTTGTTTGTATACAAAGTACGATGGCAATGATAAAACTTATGTGTTGTTGTATATCGATGATCTTTTAATATTTGGGACTAATGGAAAATTAACTGCTCAACTCAAAATTATTCTAACGAAAGGGTTTAAAATGAAATACATATCATTGATATCTAATTTTTTAGGTATAAATGTTGAGCAAAATTTAAAAACTGATATTACTGAATCGAGTCAAAGAAATTTTTAAGAAAGCCAATATTAACGCGTATGGACCAAAACTTCAATGTAAAAGTACTTAAAAATGATAAAAACACTACAGATAACGTTATTGAGAAGTTACATAGACAAATTATAGATTGTCTCGTGTGTTTTTTATGTGTTATCTGTGGTAAGCAGGTATCGAAAATATGCTAACGACACTTTGTCAACTACTTTAAAAAGAGTATTGCCGTATGTTTACAAAGGCCTTAAAGTTATAGTTAATTACAAAGTATCTGAAAAAACTGTAATAATGTAGAATACGAATATTTTTTTAACAAATCTAAAAAAAAATGTTTAATGTAAGATGATAAGGGTGAACGGTACTTTGTAGGTTCGTATAATTTTTCTTTGTCTATTGAATTTAGATATGTAATTACATTGAGAAGGGGTGTTAACACTTGAGAGATCGAGAGTTGGTAACACTGTTATCTTCTGTTAAAAAGTAGTAGCTGCCGCGTTGACATATATATATATATATATATATATATATATATATATATATATATATATATACTATATATATATATATATATATATATATATATATATATATATATATATAATCCGATACGGAGTTTCTCTTAATATGCCCAACCCAGTTGGAAAGAATTTACAACCAATCACCCATTTTCGTCAATTAAAGCTATAATATGCGAATTATTAAAGCTATATTAAGCGAAGTAATTAGGAAAGAGATAGAAGAAAGAAAGAAAAGTGTGTTGTTATAGCCCTCCATGTACTTTACTCGCTGCCGCTAACATCTGCCCTCGTGCATGCAATGTAACCGGATTAGGAACTCGTGTGAAATAATTTTGTAACTACGCGAAAATTTGAATGGTAAGCTTTTCATAAAATATTTTTAGTAAAAAATTATATTTTCATCTAAATTTGCATATACAAATTCGTCTTTTTTAAATATAACTTGATAAAAAGTATTACTTTTGTCTTTCTGTATAGACAAGTGGAAGGTATTGTGATAAATAGTCGTCGGTTCTTTTACTTTTACTTTATTGGGCGTTATCAAGTTCACATATTAAAAGCTAAAATTATTGTACTTTTTAAAATTGTTTCACAGCTTGTGATGAGAGATAACAATGAAAATGGACAACTAAGTGGAGAAGGGTGGCCACAAGAAGGTATGACAGCAACTTTTAAGCGTATATGGAACGTAGAATTTTATCTCAGCGAGATGTAGCTAATAAGTATAATACCCGAAGTCTTACTTTCAGAGGTCACCTAAATTTTAGTTTAAAAAAAAAGATTTTGCGTAAATTCTCTTTAACGCCCAAGTTAGAGGAGAAATTAATAAACCCCAATATTCGCTTTGCCGATGTCGGATTGCCTTTAACTCTTTAGTTTTCGTGGTCAAGCATACAAATTGTGTCATTTTAATAACATTAAACATCTGTTTAACACAGAAGATCAAATAGCTGGTCGTAAATTATTAACATTATTTCTTCAAAGACCTCCTAAATTTTGAAGACAAAAAGTTCAAATAATTAACACACTTAGAGCCCTAAAATTGGGCACGGTAACTGCGAAGAATAATTTTAATATATTAAGGGAATTGATGACTTGACATGTGAAATAGTTCAGAAAAGTGTATGATGTGGATAAGAAAATCTGCAGAATTACATAATACCATCAACAGTCTTGAGGATCCAAACAGGTTTATATGGTAGCAAATGAGTATGTAGAAAATGTTACAATTGTTGGCTGCGCCAATACGATGTGAGATATGATTTTTAAAGGAAAAGGAATGAAACATAAATTATCCAGATGGTAAATTGACAGTCAAGAATAATTAATTATATTAATCAAAATCCTATAATATATTCAAATAAACAAGTTCGTTTTCTAAAATATGGCCAAAATTTCTAACTTATGATAATGGCTTGAAAGTTTGTGGAATATTTTTCTTGATCCTAAATCTATTCTGTAGATGGCACATACACCTGCAGTTCTCACAGAAATAATTGAAACTGCATTTGTGCTTGGACCATTGTTTGAAATACGGCAATTCAAATATGTAACTTATCTTACCCAATGTATTACATCCGATGCAAAAGAAATCAAAGCATCTGATTCTGAAGACAACATTCCTTTCTCAGTACTTTGTGCCAATATTAATTTAAATGAGAAAAGATCCGTTAAAGATGTTGAAAAGACGCCTTGAACATATAGAAAATCATTCTTCCAAACAATTATCCCAACGTCTTAATTTCAAATTAATAACAGCGTCCGTCTAAAAAAGCTCTTAATTATAAATCTTAAGAAATAACCAAATATTTGTTTTCACAAAATTTAATTCCAAGCAACACGATTAAAGCTTTCATAGTGCTCTTCCGCTTACATCGAAGATAGAATGGAAAACAAGTTTCAATGTCAAAAATACGGAATTTGGTAATATTAAATGTGGATTACAGTGATTAAAGATTATTATTTTTAATTGATTTTAACTTTTTGAAAGACATATTTTATCGTTTTAGTTCTAATTTGTAGAATACACTGCTTTTTGTTTTTATTTGATTGATTTTTGATAAAGAAGAAAATATTATCCCCAAACCACATTGGTTTTTAAATTAAATTATCCTATTTTATATTAAGTTTTTCACCAGCATCGCCGCTGGAGCGATGACGTCGTGCTCATCATGAATTAGTCTCGCGAGGAACAAAAATGCGTGCCACGGATGAGGTCTTCATCCGACATTGATTTCCCCAATAATTTAACTATAAATATTATTTTAATTGTAAAATCTTATTATTTTGTTTATGTACAATATTTTTATTTTTACAAATAATAAATAATGTAAATAATTCTTAAGTATCAATATCTCGGTAATGTGAGGGTAACTTCACTCACGCGAATATCCAAGTTTTTTCTTTAAATTTAACTCGTATTACTTCAAAGACATTCAAATATTGCAACAATGGAAATGTTGCCAAAACCAGTTTAGTAATTTTCCGTTTACTCATTAATAATTAAAAAATGACAGGAAAATTTGTCTCCGAGTAATTTTTTCAGCAAAACTGCGAGCCTCATCCATTCCCTTATTTATTTTATAGCTATGCTATAGGGTTTCGTCACCATAGTAAAGGATTGTGTTAAAAAAAATTAAATCAAAATTCAAACACTTAACTTCTCATGACCTTGGTTTTCAGCTCCCCTCCAGTCCTTTAGTTTTCCATTTTGTTAAACCTCAATATTCATATTGTTATTACACATGCATTTTGCATTAACAGAAGATTTCGAGTTTTTTTTTTAAATTTTTTCCCGTCTTGAGATGTTTCTATAATATATCTACTTTTATTTCATAATATAATATATATCTAATCTTTACACATTACGGTTGTGGTTGACTGGAAAAATTTTCCCCTATTTTCAAATAAATTAATAAAGAAGTACCAGTGAAAGAATAGTATAACTGACTAAACCTTTTATTATGCACAACTTCAGGAACGCCGATAAAACATTAACCGGTCTCGTGGATTAGCATAGAAAGTGTAACCATTCAAATTTTTAAAAAATTACAAATTTCGTTAGATTTATGATGTTAGTTTAAAAATGAAAGAGCAGTCCGTCAGAAGACAATAAATTAAAGCAATACAGGAGATCCGTACGTATGTAAACCTGAATTGTAGATAACGTTGCATTATGTACCTTAGATGACTACAACGCGAACGATTAGACCAGTGGTAAAAGCAATGCAACAATATTCCTTAATATGTTACGTCTTCTTCATCACCAAAAATAAAAATGTGTGAATATTTAGAAAACTTATTTCCCTACGTCGCACGTCGCACAAAACATTAGAAAAATTACGAAAATTACGACCTAAATAATAAGTATATAAATAGACAGTATATAGCTATAGGGCCTTAGTAAAACACTAACATTCGTTGATGAAAGTCATCCCGAATTCTGTAACCCGAGGGCACAAATTTTTCTTTAGTATAAGTTTGCTGAAAAGGGAAAATATTAGGTTTCTCATAGGTATTTCCAATTTCTATGAATGTATATTGAAATTAAAATTGAAAGAAATATTCTGCTATTCGAATTTGGCATAAAACGTCCGCGCTCATATTTGTCATTGTATCGGATTCGTACACCGTTTTTTATGATACAAACCTTTCAGATTGGTACCATAAAAAAGTATATGATTAATCAACTGATGCGCTCATTACGGTCCATCCATTCGACGGAGATATTGGTATTTAAGGTACCGAGTTCACCGTCTGTGAATTATAGATCATTTATTATTTAACGTCACACTTTATTTTAAAGCTGGACGAATTTTGAAACATGCACGCTTTTTGGTGACCGTAATTGGTTGTGCTAGCGCAAATAATTTATTTTAAAATTAAAATTACTTTATAAAATATTTACTTTCTTATTTGAGCGGATTCATATGTCCGCCCTGTCCCTATTGCTTCGAGTACGTTTCTGGTGCAATAACTGGAAGGACTGTAGGCTTACAGTATTTGACGTAGAGCTTCATCTATATACAACGAGAATGATGACTTTACAATCTATCGATCATCGACACCGTAGTTAAAGTAACACTCCGCAAGTGGATGTGTGTGTGCATACGAAGGTTCGCGTCTGCGCGGCAGCGGCACGTGAAACCGCGGCCTTGGTCGGTGCATGTGGCGCGCGACACGCGCTACATGCATTTGCTGCAAGATAATACTGAATTAACTGCGTGCATTACTTTGCGTCATTGTCTTTTTCGAAACAGTGATGACAAGTGACGGGTGACAAAGTTTATAGGTGAAGATTCGCAACTCCAATAAATACATACGTGTAGAAACGCTTAAGTAACTGGCACCATATTCTGTCTGCAATAATTTGCTGTCTGAAATTATTTGAAACGCAAATCACTCATAAATGTCCAAAATGTTCCATATACTAATACCTCTTCGAGAAATTTTTTAAAAGCGCTAAGAATGCAATAATTTATATCGACCTAAACAATACTTCTACACGATCAATTCCCTAAATTTTACAAACCTAGATAGTATAAAAAAATATTTAACTATTTTATTACGAAATAAATTTTCTTTTTAATTTATGTACATGATTTTCAATTATTATGCAATATTTGTAGCATAAATACAATTCATTTAAGAGAGCGCGAATTCCAGATTGAAATATTTGATTGAAATCCAGATTGAATTCATTTTTAATTCCTGTTGTTAGTTCATTGTCAATTAAATAAAGATAAATAAGTACATGATAGATAGGAGGGCGAGGAGCTTTTTGTGCAACAGGGGTAAGTAGATTACTAAGTTGATTTAATAATTAACGTATTAAATATTAAGAACTATGCCTTGGGGTTAATTGTACCAAAATCTTGGGTTATGTTGTAACATGTTACAACTTACAACTTTATGTTATTTGTAATGTAATATACCTTATTTATTTTTTTTTTTAGAATGAGAGTGTATAAGAAAAAGACAGAGCGGGCAATACAAAGCCAGGAGGTATATGAGTTAGCTGCAGCTGTAGTTTTAGAAAACAAGTGTAGTATTCGGAAGGCTAGTAAGAATTTTGGTCTATGTCACGTATCTCTTTACAGATACATTAAGAAAAAGAAGAATAATGAAAGTTCAAAAATTGGTTATGTCAAGCCTAGACAAGTATTCACAGAAGAAGAAGAATGTAAAATGTCTTCATATATCCTCAAGTGCGCTGAAATATATTTTGGATTACTTCTTATGGAAATAAGGAAACTAGCTTACCAATGTGCTGTGCAACTTAGCGCTAAAAATATTCCCCCTTCTTGGCATCAAAATAATAGTGTTGGTCCGGACTGGTTCCAAAATTTCATGCGCAGAAATCCTCACCTGTCTTTAAGGACTCCAGAAGCGACATCAATGAGCCGAGCAACATCATTTAATAAGACTAACGTTAATTCTTTGAAACATATCAGCGCCTTCTGCAAAAATACAAATTTAGCACTTCTCGATTATGGAACATAGATGGAACCGGGGTCACAACCGTTCAGAAACCAAAGAAAATTGTTACTACTCGAGGTTAAAAGCAAGTTGGCGCCATCACATCAGCTGAGAGAGAACAATTGTAACACTTGTCTGTGCCGCTAACGCTGCAGGTAATTTTATTCCGCCGATGTTCATTTTTCCCCGGCTTAAATACTTTGAAATGTTCATACGAGGTGGGCCTCCAGATTGCATCAGAGCTGGCAATTCTTCAGGGTGGTTGACAAAGAAAGAATGTTAATTTTTATGGATAATTTTATTAAACACGCGAAACCCACGAAGGAAGAGCCAGCTCTGTTACTGCTCGATAATCATTGTTCACATGTGAATATTGCAGTTGTCGAAAAAACCAAAGTAAAAAATGTTGTCATGTTATCGTTTCCCCCTCATTGCTCCCACAATTTGCAACCTATGGACGTAGGAGTCTATGGCCATTTTAAAAAGTACGTGAATAGGGCACAGACAGCATGGATGCATAATAATCCGGGGAAAACGATGACAATATATGGCATCCCAGGTGTAGTGAAGGAGTCATTACCACTTGCCTTGAACCCTGCAAATATTATGAGTGGATTTAAAGCTTCCGGTATTTGGCCTTTGAATGTTGATATTTTCAAAGAGAGTGACTTTTTTGTCACTGATCGTCCAGATCCTACTGAACAATCAGAAAATGCTCTAAATGTGATTGAAAATTTATCGTTCAATTTCAAAGATCCACTACTATTAGATTCAATTCCTGAATTAGATGTCAGCACGTCTGAAATTATATGTCACATCGAAACTGCAAACAAACCAACTCCGAGTTGCTGTTGTCAAAACCAATTTTCCCCATCTAAAATTAGACCATTACCGAAGGCACCACCACGGAAAACAAATGTAAATAGCACGCGCAAGAGGAAGTCCGCTGTTTTGACAGACACACCAGAAAAAGAAGCTTTGAGAATGGAATATGAAGAAAAGATGAAGAAAAAGCAGAAAAAAGATGATACAGATAAATAAAAGGAAAAACGAAAGGGAAAAGGTAGAAGCAAAGGTAAAAAATCAGCAAAAAATAAAGATGAAATAGAAAGAGTTAAGAAAGGGATTTTAAGGTCGGAATCTTCAGATTCAGATTCAGAATCTGAAGAGTGGTATTGTGTAGTTTGCAGCGAAGGGTATAGTCATTCAAAAGGTGATTGGGTAGAATTTATGGTATACAAGATGCCCACATCTTATAGGATGCATCATCATCATGATGACATCATGTAGGATGTGTCAGAGGAGATGTTATCTCTTTTGTTTGTATAAACTGTAACTCAGATGAAGACTAAATTCTTTGATAAAGAGGCTTATTGAAAGGCTGATTATTATAACATGTAGAACTAAGAGATTATTACCAGATTTAATTTGGAGGTTTATAATTACTGTGATTTTGAAGTGCCTAGTTTATATATAAGTACCTATGGTAGTATTTAAGTACAAAACATGATTAACTGTTAAAAACTAAAATCTTTAATTTGTTGATTACTTATAAAAAAGTAAATTTCAGTTAATTATTTAATAGAAGAAACATTTTATAGAAGTACCTCATTATTTTTTTTAATTACCTAATTATTTGTTGAAAACAAAGGAAAATGTGAAGAGAATTAATGATTAAAGGTGTAAAATTCTCGTTTTTTATTGTTATTCCTACATGCCCCAATAGATGTTACAACAAGCCCCATGCACGGAGTAAGTTGTAATACTTCCCCTTTTTTAGAAAAAAATAATATTTAAAATAGTTACCTATAGATTTGATATTTTTTCAATTAGACTTCATAGAAGAATGATTAGAGTATCGATCAAAATTTAGTTAGTTATAATTTAACCAATACATCTCTCAAGATATATCATTATTTTTAAAAATTGTTACATCTAGCCCCTCGCTCCCCTACTATGCAAAATTTGCTAAAAAATAATCAATTGGTAACCACATCGACACGGATCCAAGTGCGTACTCATGAACCATGTTTAAAATAATATTGTTATTCTTTTTCCAATAAATAGTACATAGAATGTATAGATTGAAACTACTCTTATTGGTTGGGTGCGTGACATCAGCGCCGCTTAGCGCCAGCAGCTTTATAGGCTCTTCAATCTAATTAGTACGCTTCAAATTAACGGCTCTGGTAAATGTTTACGTGAATAATATAAAAATAACTGAACATATATAAATAAATACTTTTATCAACGAATAATAAAAAGATTTTAGTTGTCCGGGCTCAGAATATATATCTTTTTTTAGGCTCAACACAATGAGTAAAATAATAAATGTATAACACATAGTACAACATTTCAACCACAAACAATGTCAAATGGAATGCAATTTATACCAGCTAATTTCCAATTCAATATTGGAATCTGTAAAATTAGAATTTGTTATTTCTTGAAGTATTTTTACAATTTAATACAAAATAACCATCAGAAAATTTGCTTTTAATGCGTAAACTAATAGGTATACGTTCAGGACAGCAAAAATACTAGTTTTACTGATTTTTTTAAGTTAAAGGATATACATAACAAAATGATGTATTTAAAAGATACGACTCAGTATTGCAAAAAATTATTTCAAAGAAAATACTATTTACACTTTAAATTGATAATTATATACTATACACTCAACAAACATCTAAACAGAAATGTTAATAATAAGAATTAGTAAAGTATTAAGAAGGTATATAATTATTACATCTAAATATTTAGTTTATGATATACAAATATGTTTAATTATAGTTTCATGGATCCACTCTACTTACTTTCAATTCCTTATATTTTTTCCGCTGATAAACAATGAAATTCTTATTGTTGCTAAAGTGTATTTGTTCCCCGTTATTCATTTATAATTTTTTAAAAAATCATAAACTAACGATTTAAAAAAAAAAGTATATAAATATATATATATATATATACATATATATATACATATACATATATACATAAACACACACACATATATATATATATATATATATATATATATATACACACACACACACATATATATATATAATGGATATGATAAATTGATAACTTGCAATGTAAGAAATGGAGGTATTGTAATTTTTTATCAAATCAATTATTCATAATAAAATAATGACTATCGAGACCTATTTTTTTATGTATATTCTTCATTAAAACATCAGTAAAATTCGCATTTTTGCTAAACTTCACTGTTTCTAGAAGTAAACATGACAATATATCTTAGTAGATTATATTATCTATGACAATATTTAACAGGCGCCTTTAGACGTTTCCATTTCCGCTACAGCGAGCGCTTCGGTCGATTTCGTTACCCCCACTCTATGGTTCACACCCGGCCAATACCGACGTGTTCTGCGAACAAACGTGTTTAATAGTGGGACTTATTGTGCACAGTGTTGCCAGGTGTCCTGATTTTTGTGGGGTACTATATGATGACGTAAGCCTCACACGGGACGCCGAATGTCACGAATTTTCATATGTTTTCAATTTATATATTCGGTGCGTATTGAACTCGACAACATATGTCAAGTTAAAAACCCAAAAAGCTGCCGAAATGAGTTTCTGATCGCAACTTAAACAAAATATATAGCTATTGAAAACTGTTTTTTTTAATCCCGATTTAAGCTTTTTGTACCGATTGTGTATTAGCTAGCAAATTGGATCTGGCGACAATAGTGACGCATAAAATTTAGGCTAATGTTTTTCAAATTGCCTAGTCCTATTGTTTTTTTTATATATTATTAAATGTAACTGTACACACTTCGTAAGATCACATTGTATAACAACACACGAATGTATACGAGTATATGTAGTGTACATATCTACTTATATTGTTCACCAGACACAGTCAACGCCATCTGCCATTTGTACCGATAACGCTTTGACCGTTTAGTTGCTTTGATTTAATAAGTAAGCGGTTAGTCTCTACTTTTACAGAGGGCGCTTTGCCCAGATTTGATTTATTCCTTAATGAAGTTTTATTATTGTAATAAATATTATGTGATATCGACTAGACATTGATTTTTAAACCATTCATTTTTAAACCTTCGTGAAGTGTTAAAGGTGATTCTGGAGAATCGGAACTAAACAATCCACTCCAAAGAAATAAATGGAAGGTTTTAACTGTATACTCCCTGTAAATCAAATGTTTAATTTCAATGTCTCAAGTTTGAACATATTTTATACCATTTGTCTCGGCTGTAGCTGTGTTACAGAGAAATTCATAAAAAAGAAAAGAGAAGTAGAAAAAATGCGTTTTAATGGATTTTAATATTTTATAAATATTTCTATTACCCTATGCGTCGTTTTACATATTTCATTTGCCATTTTCATAAATTTACAGGATATTTTTTTTAATAAACCTTGTTAAATATGAGTAGAACTCGCAATACGATGGTACCGTACATACTATTTACAAATATTAATATTATTTATTAACATATAAATGTATTTCCTTTCTCAGACGAGAAAATGTTGTAAACTGTTAAAAACTACCACATATCAAATTATTGCTATAGCTTTCCGGTAAATTTTAAGCAAACTTTTAGTAACGCTATTTTTAAATTTCGACTTAAGCAGAAGGCGACATATTTTTTGTTTGATATTTTGAACAATGTCTATAAATATCTCGCACTAGCACTCCTCAGCGACTTCGTTTGCGCAGAATTTGTATGTCATGGTATTCTACAGCAGTGCCTGACCCCTTCCATCAATGCTCCGCTCGTTTTTGCTTATTCAAAACCGCTGCAATATCCTTTGAATTAAATGTTCAAGCAACATGCAGTTAAGAACATTTTTGATATACGTTAAATAATGATGTTGTGTATTTAGTTTATTTTGATAAAAAATCAATATTGAAATAACGAAATAGAGTGGTTGATTTTGTTGTTTCTGGTGCGTTTTTACGTGGTCTGCACTGAACAGCACTTTGGTTAGCAAATTTCGCAGTGTCGTCTGGGAACCGTTCGAGAGAAAAATTACGCCAAAAAAATTATATTTTTTTTTAAATAACGTTCGACGTTCGTACATACTTAAATACTTAATCATAGCACAGCTAGCTTAAATACTTAATCATAATCTTAACTATTTCTCAAAAAATCATTGGATGTGGTTTGTTTTCACTCATATTTAGCTGAAGCAAATTCAGTAACTTCTCTGGTACTCTGACAATGCTGCTACGCATTCTTTATCACGTCCACTGGTCGTTAAGAAGTTCTACTCGCTACTTAAGAAAAAAGCCCCGCACAAATGCTTAAAGAGTGTTCAGGGCAGACGGCAGAATGCCCGGGTGATGCAGTAACCGTGATGCGCAAGTATTACAATAAATGCTAACATCTTTAGGGAAACTGACAGTGTTAAATTAATTGTCAGGTATATTTACTAAAACATTATGTCCAGACGTAAAAACCGTGATCATAGTCCATCACAGATGAACCGTGTTTAAGAGCTGAGTTCATCGCGAGAACCCGGGTTCGATTCTCGGCCGCTCATCGAACGGGACTCGACTGTTGTTATGATTGGCTGTAAGAGATTGCTTTCGTAGCAATAAATTCGTCATGTGTACTAAATGTTCACATTCAAATGATATGTTTCTCTGAACTCAGTGTATCATTTATGAGGCTTTGTGTTCACTTCTATGAAAAAGGGATCTGAATTTTCATAAACCTTTTTTTAGTAAGAAAGCTCAATATGAACTAAGTGATTACTTGGGTGACAATATTGCCAGATATTAGTGTACGTCCAGTATCGTTGCCGTATCGCTGCTAACATTTAGCGCAGCACTCTAGCGAATAGGCCGCCAAGTCCTTTACCACTTCCATGCCGCTTTAATACGAGTACCTCAAAAAGCGGCGACTTTTCAAACTTTCGACAAGCTATTGTAAAATTTGAATGTGTCGAATAAAATACTTCGACTTTGACTGCTCGGTAGTGTACTTTTAATACTGCGTTATTACTTTGTTTACATGTTTTGTGTGTAATAATTCTTGAATAAATTCTCATATGGTCTGTATCGTCAAACAAAAATCTCCGTCCATTATTTTTTTTTCACTTCGCATAGAGATTGAATTAAAGAATAAAACAAAGTTGATTTGCAACAAGACAAATATTAAAGTACTATTCCGATGAAGCAATATTTGGTGCGAAAAATCTTCGTTAATAAGCTGATACTGCATTTAATAATTACTCTTAGTTATTTTATACGCCTCTCATTATGGGAGTGATTCAGTTAACAAAAAACCGTTTTTAACAAAAGCCTGTGACATACCAAAAATTGAAGTTAATGTTATGATGTAGAATGCATTTATATGGAAAAAATTAATAATAAAAATTATTATTTTTAAAAAACGTTTAAAATCTCACATAATTGCTTCACTTTTACTTCACTTTTTCCCTTTACTTCTTAAAGTATTGATGTGAAAAATATAATAATTGTCGCAATTATATTTACTTTCTAAAATTCAACATATATCTATTAAAACAATTAATTATTTCAAAATAAATTGCGGTAAAAATATTGATTATAGCGAAAAAATAACGATTGAGATTTTTTCGATCTATAAATAAAGATAAAGTGAAGATACGTGAAACATTTCAATCGTTTTCTTTTTAATTATTCAATCGTTACAAAGTTACCATAGCAAGGTTTATCCGAGCGTTGCAGATCCACATGTTACATGCCCATCACGCACGTGCACGTGCACTACTCGTGCGTCATGGCCCGTGTGTCTACTGTCTTAAAAAGTCATATCTCAATTCAATTATAGTATATTGTTACAATACTACAAATAATGTGAACGTGACGTGACATAAAAAAATTTCGACCTTGTACAACTAGAGAAAGACTTTATATTGATAAGTAATATCCCTAATCAAACCAAAATTTAAATTTCTTCAGCTATCACAAACAAATTTGTATACAAGTTGGCATATGAATATTAAATAGCAAGCTAAAAATCTGTAATTACATATTTCGATAGGAAAAACTCATTACATGAGGTTTGACTCTCACTTAACCGATTCATTTTTCTTCAGCTTTGCAATAATTCAAAAGAAATCAATGCCGTTTTTATCTTCATTATTGAGGAAGTTAATTTGGTACGCCGTAAATATTTGTTTGTTTCCTCACTCCAACGTACTTATAACAGTTATTGCACTTGTTTATTTGTAATTAATAATTACAAACCTCGATGGTTTCCATCTATTTCGCAATATATTAAATTATTTTTAATTGTGAATAACGCATATATAAATGTTAAAGACTTCTGAAATTAATGTTTTTAAATCTTCATTACTTTTACCCTAAGAAAGGGCTTCAAAAGAAATAGTTATAGGTATACATAATAGAAATTGCGAACTCGGCAAGGTAATAAAAATAATGTAAAATAGTTTTGTTTGATAATTCCATGATATATTTACAATTTTGTGTTCGGTCTACCTTTTTATTCTATATATCTCACAACGAGGTGAGGAAAGAAGCTAAGACGGAGTATATGTCGGGTCCAAGTTGTGTGATGCGACGTTGTATACGGGCAGCAGCCTCTCAGTTATCCTCGAGACGCTGTCAATTCCAAGTGTACCTGAATTGGTAACTGTTATCTATTGCTGTCATTGTAAATTATAGCAATGTGTACGTGAGAGGATAGCTTAGCATCGCAGATGAGAAGAAAAACAAATTATTAGTAATTGAAAATTATATATTTTTTAACCAAAACATGAAAGAGAAATAAAAATTTTTCAATTCATGTGCCAATTGAGATTTAATTGTTTTTCATTTATAATAGATGTTTCTGTAATATAAGTTTTTCTCATATTTAATTACACACATCAAGGATCCAGAATGAAAATAGATTTTGTGATTCATTTTGGATCTTTAATGTAGATAATTGTGAGGTAATTTTATGAAGTGTAATTTTCTTTCTCTTTTTGTAGGTTTAAACATCCGACTACTGAATTTAAAAAAAGATCCAAATTAAACGAACTTCTTAAATTTCGCCAACATCACTTACAGAAGAGGAGATATTTTTTTCACTATATTTTTATTTTTCAAATTGTATTATCTTAATTTTTTTGTATCAACTAAAAAATCTAGATATAGATTAAACTCGAGCACTATTGCTCGCAGGCTTCGGTGGTCTTTTATTATTGCCAATGAAATATAAAATAGGAATTACGAACTCTCCGTATTTTATTTTGAGTCTTCCACAGAACGATGATTTCAAATTTTGCTGAATAATTTGTTTTTTAATCAATACGGCATTTTGATGGCAGTCACCTACGACGAAAAAACAAGAAGAAAACGAAGCGTGCACACTCGCCGCACGCACGCTAGGACGGATCACTGCAATACAACGACAACGAAGAGAGAAGAGAAGCACAACTATTGCACGACCGGGTACCACCCTGTGTTCTCTCGGGCTGCATAGGACGGAGTGAACACAGCTGGTGGTATCTCAGTTGTTCGCTAGTTTTCCACGTCGAGCTGACACGTCGTCGTTGGAGACGGATAACCACAGGATCGCATTGCGCTAACTTTCGATTCCTATCTAACAGTTTATAGGAATTACTACGGCTACACCGAAGCTAGTTCTCGACCAAGGAAAGCAGCAAGAATATAGTGGGGTAGTCACTATATTAGATCTGTATGTGAAACTCGCAGCTTACTCGTACACTTCCTCCAGATTTTTACGCTACGACATATTTTGACAAAATATATTGGTAAATATTTACTATCCACGCGCTATCCTACCACTTTGGCTGCTGCTTACAACGCTATTGCATTATTTGAGGTCTTATCATTTTAAAACTCGTGCGCGTGTCGTAGTCGAGCTTCTTCTTTCGTGGAACTTTAAATGAAATTTTGTTAGGTGTGAAATATTGTTAAAGATATAATCATCTCTGCAGGCTACAGTAATTGACTACAGTATCAACTTATTTTACTCTTACAAATTAATTATCTTCCAGTCTCCTTAAATTTAGATGATATCATTTTATTCCCAATATACGATGTTCTGGAATACTTATTCCAGTGCTTCGTAAAAGATTATTCATCATAAAATAAAAGGTACATTTAATTACTTATTTGATACGAGAGTTAATCGTGTTAAAATATCAGGGTGCATGATAGTAGCCCACCAGGTTCTACCACCACCGCCAGTTTCTACCGAATACTGCATATTTACCCAAAATGCTTCGCACCTTCTTTGACATACCATAACTCGACTCCAACGAATGCTGGAAAATCGTCAATTTCATAACTTTGAATAAGTTAAGAACTTTCAGAAGAAGAAGAAAAGCTAGACACTTGAAATTTGGTGTATACACGTATTGTTTAGTATACCGATAAAAAAAACAAATCAAAAATTTGAAAATTATTGGTTAAAAACAAAGATAAGGTTTATGTTAATGTGCCTGTCATGTTTCATACACATGTAGTAGTATATGTATGAAACTTTACACTCCATAAACATGTTGTAAGAACGGCTATGACTGTAAAAAAACGTAAATAAATACATAAACGATATAACTTCCTATTTATAATTATACATTCCCTCAATACTTTTATATAAACTGGCTTTTATATAAATTATTATATAAAAGTTTTACGTTTTTAATTTTTTTATGCACGTCAATATTCTTGTTATTTACAATGTTTCATAACCGCTACAATAATAATAAGTGAAATTTAATATATAGAAAGAGTATAATGGCCCGTTATGTATGTAAATAATATAGAAGGATCAGTTTCGATTTAGGGCATAATTTCAGGGAATAAACTGGGAAATAAAAAAATCTAGGGAATTGTGTAGGGTATCAAACGAAATCTTATTAAAACCCGAATTCGAAATTCTACAATATAAATGATTTTTTTATGATATTGTTTAAGAGTTTTTTGACTAAAATGGTTAAAAATTGATGTTCCATGATGTGTTTTGGTGAGCAAAAGGATTGCTCCGAAAAATTACGTACAGATTGAAACAAAATTATCAGGATCGAAACATTCTAGCGCGATTAATTGTTTATCTACTTGTAACTGCTGAACCATTAGTTTTAGGGAAAACAATGTTAAAAAAGTATTTGTACTAATTCAAGTAAAATTATGAAAAATGTTACACAAAATTTAGTCAAGTAGTGCACGCTCCGACCACGTGCAAGCCTGTCTGTCTTTGGATGCTGGATTTTTAGTTTTAGTGGCATCCAAAGTCAAGAGCAGCGCCGCACATAGTGCAAAAGCCTTACTATTGATATTTAAGCGTGGAGCTTATGGCACAGAATATTAACTGAGCAATTATAACTTGCAATTGACCGATTTTTATACTTATAAGTATTTAAGTGTAAAAATATCTGTATATTGTGCAGAGTTCTACCTAGGAAATGACACCGAGTTTTTAGACCTTAGTGACGGTCGACAGTCGCATTATGGGTCACTATGTGAATCGCTCATGTTTGAAGTATATGAGAATCGCATACTAAGGTGCCGATGTGGTCATGATACTGATGATCCTGGGGTACACTTGCGTTTCACTGGGAATGGCATTAGTAAGTATTACGCTATTTTACACAAGCGCTGTGTCGTTTAACAAGAGAATAGGAAATGGTAACCCGATGTCAATAAAAAGACCACAAGAAGTGATCGTTAAAGTCAGTTATGGAAATAAGTTCGAGATTATTGATTGAGTCCACATCCATCGAACACAATAACCTATATGTGCGGCACACGCTGTAACTATATAAAGACCCAGCGACGTAACCTCAATAATGCGCTGATGGATATCGGGTTTGCTGTTTCCCGTGTGGTTAAGGACGTATTTACAAAGTTTTGCTGTTCGTAAATGGATATTTATTAGTCGTAAAATCACTAACTAATGCACGCTTGTTGATGTGCAACAAATTTATAGCCTATCTGCATTATCATGATCGCTTACATTATAACCAACATGAAAATATGTGTTTTAAATTTGTTGGTCAGCCACTTTTATTTATTTTACAGCATTAAAATTACGTCGGTAAAACAATAAAACGTCAAATGATTTCCAAATAGAAATATTTTTCGTATGTTCTTTCTGCATAGGTGTCATATATTCTATCTGTATTGCTGGATCAAAAACCGTTTACGGAATTGAGCTCTTAAATGTATCTATGGTTGCAGACGTTTTCACTGACGGAAGAAGGTCGTTTTTTCAAATTTTGTGGCAGCAAACTTCAAATTACCCCGATAGCACTTAGTGGAATGCTTTGGAATAAAGACAGGCCTATATCTAGCTCGCGTTACGTTATGGTGAGCACAGCCGAATCAAATTCACACGTCGCAGAAATATTTCGGGCCTTTGTAGTTAACATCCTAGGTAAAACGGAGAACGAGATACCTACGACAATTGGGCTTTGGGAACATTTGCGTGCTCATTTAAGTTGCGTAATACATGGGTCGTCGTGGGATGCTGAAGCAAAAGCACGCGTATGCATCTTGTATTCTTTATAACGAGTTGGCTGTATTTGAAAGTAGATGCATGCCATACAGGATGTCACCATAATCGAGTACAGGGAAAATGAGGCTCTCTACTAGAACCCTCCTAACAGAAACAGAGAGATAAGTTCGGTACCTATGTAACGTTTGAGAGGCATAAAGTAACATTTAATTTTTTGTTCGTGTTCATCAAATCTCAGCTAAAAACCATTATGGTTTCTAAATTCTTAGCGAGTTCCACCATAGGAATAGGCTATCCCTTTATGGAGAACTTCAGTCTTCCTGATCTTGCTATTTCCCGTAATTAGGAAACAAGGTGTGGAAGGCTTTAATAATGAAGCATGTTTATACGACTAGTTCCAGATTTTCCTTAGATTTTCATTAATGTTATCGCCCACTCTATCTTCATCTCCTACACGAAAAGTTTTATACAATTGCAGATCGTCAACATAAAACTTGGTTTTAACGTGCTCTAAATTACTCGCAATGACTGAGCTGTATAGAGCGAAAAGTAGCAGGCCGAGAATTTACCCTTGTGGTACACCTCTAGAAATGACGTGAACTTTGGAGGTAACAATTTGTTTATAATCGTATACTTTTACGTATTGACACGATCGTTTAAAATAGCTTTGCAACTATTGATACGCGCTATTGATAACCATAATATTATACCACAATCTTAATGCCTTTACAATATTATGGTTATCAATAACTATTGATACCATAGTATTGTAATTTAGTCATTAAGATTGATAAACTTAGACAATCAAAGACACGCGCATAATCCAAAAGAATGACAGAAGTGACCTCACCTTTATCAGCCACGGATAGGATGTCATTAATAGCAAATGGAAGAACTGTGGATGTACTGTGCTGACCACGGAAGCCTGATTGGTTAAGAGGAAGCGTTTTGAGGAATTGTAAAAATATTTTAAGGAACAAAATTGTTTCTATAACTTTATACATGGCGGCTAGAATGACAAATTATTCCCAATTTAATTCGGATTTCATCCATTGAGCAGGCCAGCTAACCAGAATGTCTGTGTATAATGATCTTATCTTACACATGCAGATTGCTCGAGCCAGAAGTAGCTGTTAATTGACGGCGTTGGTCGTCTTCGACGAACCAAACTCGAAAAACCAACAACATAAAAACAAAAAAAGCGTAATCGCAGGAGAAATATTTTTAGAATCCCTAAATCCTCTAAATCCTTTAATCTTGCCCCTTTTTAGCGATTTTGGTTGTGCGTTTGATAATAATAAGGATAATTGTTTGAAATAAATCCTCTAGTCTTGCCCCTTTTAATAAAATTAAGGCAAAAAATCGGCTATTTTTGAACACAGCCGACCTGCAGACAAGATTTTTCTTCCATGGAATAAAAATGTCGTCTCAGAAAACTTAAAGACCGTGTATGGGTTATGCGGCAAACTGTTAAAATTCAAAATGTTAAAGAACATGAAAAAATAAAACCATTTACAAAAGGAAAGTTCAAATCTTGGTATAAGGGTTATCATTTTTATCTCCTTATCAGTCATCAGACATAAAATAAAATCGACAAAAAGAAGTGAAATTCCATCGGAAACATTATTATGAAGAGGGCCAGGTCATCTTCAATGAATTAGCCGTAAAAAGTAGTGAGCTAAAACAAGCCAAATTTTTACGGATTTTTGCAAGGATAAATTAAAGGTTTGCAAGGATAAATAAAAACCTACGAGCGCCTATACTCTCCCATACTATAGGACTTTGTAGCAATGGAAAAAAAATATATGCACTAAAAAATCTTAAATCAGTATATATTTCATTCACGCTCTCACAAAAAATGTCTATCGTTATAACATTTACTTCAACACGGACAAACAATTTTATCTTCTATCGTAAATTTAAAGTAATCGATTCTAAGTTATTCACAATTAAAATGGTATTTTTTTCATATCGTTATACAGATTTAACATTTCACTAAAAAAATTAATTCAAAGAATGAGATATGATGGGTTTTCTTTGTACAGTCTCCATCCGTCTTTCTTTTATCTACATAATATTCATACACAGAGTCCAACGATGTTCTGTTTTTTTTCCACATAATTCTTGCAGTTTGCAGACACAATTATAAAACAGTTTGCCTAATGTAATCGTTTTTTAATCTAACAGCACTGCATTGCACATTTCAGATATAACTTGTGTTTGTTCTTTTTCTAAAGTCTACCAAAATTATATCATGAGCGTCCCAAAAAAAACTTTGCTAAATTTTGCGCCTTTACATATTTTATTAATTTTCAGCAAACTTGGTATCTTGTAAATGTTCCAAAAATATTGTGCAGTCCATGTCTCCAATTTCGTTATTAATTTTTACCAGTTCTACCTTTGTGGTCTCCACAAAACGATCAGAACGTTCAGTGTCATTTGTTCCTATATGACCATAATGAAACATCCCGAAATACTTATAAATTTTATGGTTGACAACTTATAATTTTTATTCAAAATTCGAAATTCTCGTTTACTCATATTATGGCAACTCGTATAAATCTCTTACCCGCTCTTAACTAAAATAAATTCGACGACTATGTGATGATAAATACAACAAACCTAGCTGAAAAGTTTCAACTCAGTGCAAGCTTCTGCAGGAGATGTAAAAAAACCATCAACGGTCTCAACACTGCTCTACCGGCTGGCTGTTATTTTTACACGGAATTCGAACACACCAAATAATCTATTGATACCACTTCCGTTAGAAGTATTGTACTCAGATCGGCCGATCGGACACAGGCTGACCGGTCGTTTGAAAAATCAATTTCAAGATATATAAATTAAGAACTGTTTATGTTGGTAAAAAATTTAAGAAACTCACCACCAATAATTTGCAAATGGATATTTAGAATAATTCAAATTCAGTTTATGTGACTTGCACTAATTGTGGTACTTGTCTCATTTTGTATATTTAAGTATTATTATCACGGCAACAAAAAATTATTGAAAATTATCAGCATTTAATCAAAAAGTTAAAGGATGTTATTTAAGAATAGGACGAAAAGAAAATGACGATGGGTAATACCTCCGACTCCCGTAATACCTCCGAAATACTATGATGTAAAAATTAATTTGCCTTTTAGTCGTATCCCTCGCCCTATGATTGTGTATTTATAGGTTTAAAACAGCTGATACTATTGCCTTTCCATAAACATTTTCAATTAAAATTATTTCGGTTAACCTGCATCATTCGAGAGGTTTTCTATCCCTGTTAGATATGTGTTTTTTGCGCACGCTTTTTTCCTGTTTGTATTCCAACGTAACTAACGTCATTCTCAAATAATAATAATGTTTGTAACAATTTAGCTGAAAACTTTTCTATATGAAAAAGTTGAGATATAATTACATAATTTATTAAATTTGGCCATTGATTTGGCCAACAACTTTGACCGCCGTATTAATCCAACTTAATTGAAATTGTGCATACAATCAAATAAATATAATTTTAACTCTAATTTCTACATTTGGATGGAATTATTGAATACTTGAATGTTTAAAAATCATTTACTTCTAAATTGAAAACTTCAAAAATGCCCGCTCAATTTCGAAGAGTTTTCTTAAACTGTTTTTCTGTTCATTTAGTATTTTTGCTAAAATCTGACCAGTTTTCGAATTTTTTGTAAAAATTAACGATACGACATGAAAAATTATATTACATAAAATTGTGAACATTTGTGAACGCTTCGTGTGTGCTTATAGACAGCACCTATGTATTATCGCTAAATACGCCATGAAACCGCCAATAATGAACAATCCGTAGTAACGCATCATAAATAATTAGTAAGCGCGTCACAGTAGACACAGTGCATCGCGCATGTTTCTTTAAACGTCTTACCATTTTTTTCTCAAACTTAAAAATTCCCATAAGTCTCAATTTAAAAATTCAAATTTAAAGTTTCGCAAATTTAAAAATTCCCATAAATTCCCAGAAGTAGAAAATACAGCAACTTATGTCTTTTATTTCGATAAACGTAACAAATGTGGCAATATTGCATAAATACTCTTCTTAGCATCGATGGTGAATTAGACCTTTCTAACTACCCCTTTCATTTTCAAACTTGGTTACAATTCGTAAATAAAAATTATTGCCATTTAAAAATCTTTAACATCCATAATTCGCCTCAATATCTAAGGTTATAAAAAATAACATCATCCATTTTTAAAATAAACGTATTGGAATATATCGAATTAGGCGCACATTTTTTCAGCGAATATCGTTAATTTACTAGTTATTTCCATTGTTGTATTTAAGTGAAGTATGCTGAGTCGATCAATAACGATATCTACGCTTTGTTTTCGAGTTCGTTTCTAACAAATAAATGAGAATTCATCAACATTAAATGTCAATACATTTGACAATTTACAATACGTTGCGCGCTGCCAAACTGACAATTGGCGCTATTTACACCGGCTGCTAATTTACACATAATTATGATTAAATTTTAACTTTAAATAAAAAAATAATATTTTGCCGAATTACATATGATTAAATGTACACGTGGTTGAAGTGGTGCCATTTAATAATAATTTATATGTATATACGTGTGTGTGTGTGCGTACGTGTGTATGTACGTATAGTAGAGATGGGCTGAATGTTCATTAAATATTCGGTATTCGGCTTGTTCGGCATATTTTTCTATGTTCGTATTCGGCCCAATTGCCGAATTATTACCAAATATTAAAAAAGGCTTTCGTTTTACATTTTTAAATTATATTATAATTTACAATAAAATCTTAACACTGCAAGTACTTAACATGATTAATAAATTATATGTGGACGTAAAACTCAAACATATCAGTCAAAAAGTGATAAAATTAGCTAAAATTAGCAGAGGCACTTAATAATATGGAAGTTATAGTAACTTAAATAGCAATGTATAACAAATTTTAAATTACCAAGAAGCTTATCTCAAACATAAGATCGTCGTTATATTGATATAATTACTAGCATAAAGCATAATAAAATAAGTAAAATATTTAATCTTAAACCACAAAAAATTAACCAGGAATAAAACACTAATATTTAAAATAGATGTGAGATAAATTATGATAATGGAAAACTGGACTCTTCAGTAAAAGTCTATTACGTTTTTCTGTATAAATATTTCCTGCTTTGGAAAACAGACGTTCGCTATACACAGAAGAAGCAGAAGAGTATAAAAAATTTTAGCTAAATTGGCCCCGTGTACATATTGTAACTGTTTTTTTATCCACCATGCTATTATACCTCATTGTCACTGCTCCTGCTTTCCGACGCCTCGCTCCTTTTGTTTTTTCTCTTAACAATTGTATTTTTATTGATTCAGATTTTTCTGGAAAGACAACATCTTATCGAAATCTTGGGTTTAACAATGTTGCCAGTACAGAGTATTTGTCATCATCTATGCTTTCGAATCTGTATCGGAGTTCTGACTCGCGTACTCGTAACTCGTGAATTACGTTTCTAAATATTACCGTTGTTTATACACTGATCAAGTGTACCGTTGGGAAACGCAATTTCATCAAACAATTAGTGTAAAAAGGATCCGGTTCCTCTTTACAAAATTAGGCACAAAATGTAGGGAAGTAAAAGTAGCCAGAAGTATTTATTGAGATTCACTAGAAGACTGTAGATGAGTGAATTATGGTGTTTGGCCTTTAGATTTATTAAACATTATATAATACAAATAAATGAATCCTTTAAGAGTTAAATGTCTTCGGTGAGTTTGAAAAAGTAATCGTCGCCAGCCACGTCGAATAGAAGCAGTGAGCGAATCTATAATTCGGAATGACAATAACCGAACATCTAATATTTTTCAAAGCTGACTCATAGGGGAATCAAGTTAGAAATTTGTCGGTGCATCTCCGTGCACCTAGGTTACTGAAGAAAAAAACTTCACCTTACAAATAAATATACGCGAGCTAAGCCAGAGTAAAATATGGTAATGTTATAAAACTGTAACTATTTTATCTTTCTACCCTTATTTCATTAACACAAAATAGTATGAGATGAGATCACATATTGACAGGAAAAACAACACCGGAATCCGGTAACAGATGGAAATAGTACATTTAAAAAAAATAAAAATTTGAATCCATTATAGATTAAAAAATATTATTTTTTGTTAATAAATGCGTACCTCCATCTAGAACCGGTTTTCTTATTATCTATAAATTTAGTATATACAGAATTAAAATTGTCCCCGCATTCTGTACTAACATGCGATTGACAAGGACCGATACAGTGCCCATATCGATTCAATTATATTCGTAGCGAGTATGTCCTTTCGCAATGTAGAGCTGTAGACGTAATCGTTCCAAGTTTAACCTTGTCACATGAGCCAGCAGTAGCTCGCGCCACTTGGCAGCGCGCACCCGCCCTACATACCTCGCCGCCCTACGTAACTCTGTAACCTCTACATAATCTCAGTCATACAACATATCTTTATATACCTATTGAATGTGAGGCACGAAATAACGAAATCAATGTTGCATTGTGTCTACAACGAATCTAAAAATATATAAAGAAAAAAAAGCAAAATTAAACACTTTTGATGAAAATCTAGAAATATTGAGAATATACGAGTATATACGATTTATATTATTATGTACACACGTCTTTCATTAACTTTCTTTAAATAGTTCGTCGAATTGAAAAGGTGTCAACTATGAGTAGTCATATTTAATTAGTGCACACAACCTGTAGCAGGTAATATGGCTTATAAATAATATAGTATTCCAACAATAAATGTGACTCTAATAACAATTGCATCGAGTATGAAAAAATAACTCAATTTCAATAAAAACTTCACTGATTAAATTAATGAAGAACCATACAGACTCAAATCCAAATGCTTATAATAAATGAATCGAGTGTTACTAAATTGTAAGTATTGTTTAAAATAATCGTTTAAATATAAAAATAGAGCATTAATCTCATTTTATTTTCCTTGCCTTGATAAATTACTCGTAATATATTTTGTTATAAGGAATCTATCTATATTGTAATATAGTCAACAATTTTGAAATCAGTCTTCAACATTTTTAAATCTGTTTTTTTAAGTAACATTTTTATAACAGTATAAGAATATTACTTAAAAATAGAGAGTTTGGTTTAAAAAATGAATCTCATTTAATTTATTATTCAAATCGTTTTCGTCATATTCTTAAATTATTTTCCAGCTATGCAAACTACAAGTGCTACAAACAGAGCTGTTTATTTTATTCCTACATGTAACGTACGATTAAATAAACATGAAAAGATTTATTCTAAGTTTAAGGTCTACCTTTACCAAAAAAACTATTTCTTAATTATATTGCCCAAAAGACAAGAATACTTTTTTCGGGCATTAAATAAATTACACGTTATAAAATTGTTAGTCTTTGGTATGTAAATTATTAGTTTTACCTTTATAAAAATTAAAATTTGTCATCTGAACTTAAAACTACCTCTAGAAATAATATATTTGTAACTATTATTTGTATCTATCTCTCCGTCCGTTTATTCCAAGTGTCACGTATAAACTACTAAACCGATTTTAGTTAAATTTTCATTGAAATAATCCTTAAAAGTCAAACTAGGAATTAGGTTAGCTTTTGCCGCTTTCGAATTTTCCCTAATGGATATTTCTTCTATCTATGTATTATTTATTTAATTAATTCTCACAATGAATATCACCTAACTTTTACCGCAGTTTTGTTGTCTAAGGCGAATGATTTATGAGATACGTATCGGTTTCACCCTGTCGCAGCTTAACTCGATAGTATAGTAGTTTAGTATGGCTTATTCGTTTTGAAGGTTCTAGAAAATTCAACAGTAAGGTAAAGGTAGAAACTTCAAATTTGACATAGTTGTAAAATACACAATATTAGCGCTCATACATCTCAATATCAAGCGCATACATCTCATAATTAATAGAGCCACTCGTACTTTAATTATACCAGACTCTCCAATGGTAAACATTTTAATAAAAATAAATGAAGCTTTAAATAAAAAAAATAACAAAATGTAAAAGAAACTGCCACGCAGCTCCGTGAAGACGTAGCATGAACAGTACGTAATTCAGTTTTTATCTAAATCGTTAGCTTACCCTCCCGAAAATAAAAACTTCATAAAACGACTTAGAAATTGTAAATAAATCTCAATAAACAGGCGAGAATCCTAAAAAAATTGTTGTGTTTCTAAAATAACCTTTAGTTAATGTCTTTTCTCATTGTGCACAATTTATTTGGAGGTTATTACAATATGATCTAAATTTTTCTGAAATGTTCAATTTCATCTAGTTTGCTGTCGGTTGATCTTCATTTATTCTACGAATACTAAAGAAATAACCTTGATTAATCTATATATTATTTTGCCTTCCACGCTCCAGGAAAAAACTTACCAAGTTTGTATTTTGCTTTGTAATTACATTTTATGAGACAGGAAAAAGCAGGAGAAGTTTAATTCACTTAATTAAAAGAAAAATAAGAGGCAATCAATAGATTTTAGTTGTATCCTTTAGGTTTAAGATTGTGTTTTATTAGTTGTTCGGTTTCGTTTTATGTGATGCATAATACATAACCATTTAAAATGTATTTTTAATGTTCTCTTTTATTAATGAATACAACGATTTAGTAAGGAAATACTTATAGATCTTATATGTTGTAAAATATAAAAATAAAAACTATATCAAAATACTTTTTAAAATTATCATTCAATGGCTGATAAAGCCAAGATTTTCCTATGACCTTTAAAATGGATAAGAAGAGAAGGCACTACACGCAGGCCCGTGTTTAAGAATATAATCCAAAACACACGTCCTAACTTTTTAAAAATATGTTACAAGAATTTAGCTCGTAAATTTAATAAACATGATTAATGGGCTAGACTAGTTTTACATAAAGCAACATTTAAACAATTTAATGGGTTTGGATCATTAATAAGAAAATCAAATTATATAAATAAGGTACATCAAAACTTTTATAATTACGTATACAATTCTTATCTTTTGTATTGTTTTAGTTATTTTTGTATTATTTTGATATATTTTGCATAATTTATTTATATGCGCACTCTAATGTATACAATTGATACGAATGGCGCAATTATTGTTACGAGAGCAATCTCTTATAGCCAACCATAATACCAGTTCAACCCCGCTCGACGAGCGGCCGAGAATCGGAACGTAATTTAGTCTCATGATTTATTTTTGTTTTGTTTACAATCAACCAAATAGCAGTCAATAATAAATGCACTGCTTAATAATTATAATCTGTTACCAACGCCACATATAAGTCAGAGTAATTTTATAGAATTAAGACAACATATTTATTTTAAGGCAACATATTACATGCCGTATTTTATGAAAATTAAGTACTGAAATAAAATTTAATGTTAAATATCATAAAATACGGCATGTAATATATAATTAACTATTGAATAAGATAAAATACACTTAATATATTAATTTTATTACGTCTTACTTAAAAAAATTGTATGTATAATTTTTTTCTGCCGTTTTAACTATATTATATAGCTAATGGCTTTATAGACGTCCTCTATAGGACACAGTACAGTTTTGATAATTCGACATGTTTAACAAAATGTCACAACTGTCCTTGGCTCGTATTAACTTGTGTGGTTTTGTTGGCGTACCAAATATAATATTAATGAATGAACATAAGTAAACATTCGAAAAGTACATGATCTGCTTGAATTCCACGTACAAGATATCGCAAACCAAAAACCGCGAACGATAGTTTAAAACCTTATGAGCACAAACAACCATTGGCTAACTTTTAGTTAGTGAATGCGTAGTAAAAACTTTTTTGTTATAAAAAACCTTTCGCCAAAATATATGCCTTTTCTATGAAATCAATATTTTTAAAATTGACATTTAACTTCTAAGCGAAATAAGATAAAAATCTTAAATTTCTTATATAATATGGTCTTATACATATAATATACCTGGCCCCAAACCCAAAAATTGTATTTAAAATGACATAAAACTGGATTTCGTGGGGCTCTGAAACATGTAAAGAAACCTTTTTGTTTGTTTGGATAGTCATATGGTATCATAGAAAATAGTCATTTAAGTGGTGCACAAATCTGTTTTTTTTTGATAGAGAAATAAAGATTCGGTATACTATCCAAACTGTCATTTTTAGACTCAATTTTTACCATGTCTATCTCAAAAACACCATTACGTAATTAAACTCTAATACGGTTTCAATATTGCTCACATCCTTTATTTAAATACCAAATGTGATACTTAGCAGGTTTGCTTCTCCAATGTCCACCCTCTCATCGATCATCATATGTGGTCCTATCAATAAAACTATTTCCGGATATTTTCAGCAATTATCTAATTTCAGTCATTTCACTGTCATTTCGTTTACCTGCAAACATTTATTTGTGTACGTAATTGTTGGTACAAGTACAGAAAGCTAAGCATGATTATTCTGACTTGTGTGATACTCGTACATTGTTTGCAACTTATTAGTAGAGGTCAGTTTAAAAATTGTCTAACATACTACATATCCTGCAAAGTTCCTGTTTGATCAGCAACTATTCTGACTAGATGTGAAAGGATAAAATTCTTCATATACTGAACGCCTCTATAATGTACAAAATGTTGCAGGCAGATTTCTGCGATATTTAATATGTTTTCGTAGAAAGAACTAATGTAAATTAAATATTCATGTAAATTTAATCTAATTTCAATCAATGAACAGAATAAAGATTTAGACGTAATGTAAACTAAATACTATCTGATGGCTCCGATCACATTGGAAATTAGAATTCACCGATCTAAGTTTCAGAAGTGACAAGAAACGGCATTGTCCATTCGGCCAAACTCAATTTTGGAGAAGTGGCATTGTCCAAAATTGAGTTTAGAGTGAGGTTACGTAAAAAAAGTCAAATTAAACGTCTTGGGACGATCAGGTATGCGGTTAGAAGGCAATGAAAAAGGAGTCCCCTATAAGTATTAAATGAAGCACGCAGTCATTGGTATTCATCCCGATACGGTGGCACATGAAATAATGGTTAAATAGAATTAGCACTGATCTGCAAAAGAAAGCAGGTATTCCCAAGGACTCGTATATTATGCAGTCTAGGTGGAGCGATAGAATGACGATAAAATTAAATTAAAACACTGGTTTGTGCTATACTTCACGTCCGCTCATCGCATTAGGAGTGTAATTTCTTTAGGGTTTACCCTTGTGCGTATGCGTAAGAATTATTTGTTGGTAGAGTCAACGGAAGGCGTTAGGTTAATAGAGGAATAATATTGGAGATCACACGGCTGGTTTTCTCCCAGTGTGCCTATTTTTGCTAGAAGCACGTGTCTTCTCTTTCAAAGGTTTTAACGTAATTGTTTTTATTCTTGATTTCTTAATCACTACTTTTCACTAGTCCCGACATTAAACGTCATGCTGATGATAATTATAATTCTGATATGCTGACTGTCTTATTTCCAAAGACAGTATTCATTATTAGTTTTTTTTCATCATATATGTGTAATATATACTATAGACTATCGACATCGTGTCCCATAGTTAAATGTGCTGACATTCAAATTTCAATCGACACCTTTCCATCCTATGCTAGCCAAGTTCTATTGTTCAAAAAAGAAACAATTTTGAAAATTAATGAAAAAGTTTTTTTTAATTATTAATCATAATTCCGTACAAATGTGTTCATACAGATTGTAACAAAAACGTGTTCATTATTCTGTACGTCAACACAGGTCATTACAGGCAATTCTGTACGTCAAATTGAGTATATCTGAAGTAATATTATATTGGTGTTGGAGTTTAAAAAAATGCTAGTCACTGCTCCATTAAAATTTTTTATTATATATTTAAAAAATACATTACGGAATTAATTAATAAAACACATTGTAAATTTCAATTATAATATGGACTTATTTATAAAAACTAGGAATGAAACGGATATTGTTTTGCCGATAATTATGAGGATAAGTTTATTGATAAATATCGGTTTGAGGATGTGGATGCTTATAAACTTATTTCAGAAGACCATGATAAGCATTGAGATAAAGATAAAACTGCTTTTGTATTCATTGAAAAATGACAAAAAAATGGAAATTGTGAAACGTATTTATTGCAATAATTTTCAGGAAATACGGACCGAGTGGCTACAATGTATTTATAGTGATTTCTGATAAACGTAATGAACATTAATTTGGGAATTATTACTCGAATGTTTCATACATTAAATAGTAGTGTTATTTCACTTCATTATACGAGATACTAGGGTGTGGTATGCGAGTAAAAGAGATGGTAAATTATTTCGGTGTGTCATTTCCATTATCAATTATTCACACTCACTCCACGTTAATGCAACCTGAGAAATATGTGAGGCTTAGATACAAGAACTTTAAGAGATTTAAGAAAACTTAAAACTTCTAATAGGGTTGGACTTAATCAACTTAATTACGTATTCTGTACATTTAATAAAACTGTGGAATTGGGTTGTCTGTACATTCCAACTTATTTACGAAAAAGTGATTTAGGGGGACATAATTATGATTAGAACGCAAAATTTCCAAATTTTCTGTTTATTTTAATACACAACACGTAAAAACTACTGAACCTATTAAAATAGAGTTCACAAAAGACATAGGGATTGACTTCAAGTAACATTATTTTATTATTTCGGCGAAATCGATTTGCTTAATCAGAAGATATGTGAATTTAACATTTTCATAAATACGTTTCTATTGCATTAGTACAACATAAAGAAATGCCTAGTTACTCGATGCATAGTTATTACACAAATGTATAGTATATCTACGTACATCAATGCCACGTGTATTTTAAGGCGCATAATGAAATTTTACAGCTCGACGTACACTGCGGAAGTGAGCGTGACCAGTGGTGAAGTGTGGAGTGTTGCAGAATGAGTACGTGTTTAAATAAGTAATCTGAAAGCATGCAAATGAGATAGACATAACATAACCCATCCTAATACAATATAACCGAAAATAAACCAACCTAACATTAACCAATTCAACATAACCCGAATAACCAACACTAACCGATCACAATCCAACATAATCCAACACAACCCAACTCAACCGAACATAACCAGACATAACCAATCCAAAATAACCCAACCTAAACCAATATAACCCAACTAAACATAATACAATCAAATATAACCCAACCCAACATAATCCAACCCAAACCAGCATAACATTATTTAACCCAACCAAACATAAACCAACATAACTCACCCCAAATTCAACATAACCCAACATAAGCCGACTCGACATAAACCAACATAACACAACACAAACCAATATACATATATTAAAACTGCAGAATTTATGTCTACACATTGAAGATATTACGAAAAAATTATTAAGGGTTACAAAAAAAAGGTAATAGAATACAAAAATGCAGTTTTTGAAAGTTTCATCTGTTACCCTGTTTAAAGACTCGTCAGTACACTTAACAATTTGTCGAATAAGATGTGTCACTTAGTCAGAGGATATGCTCACTTAATATTTTGAAAATTTCATTTTCATTGCATTTATATGTTTATGCAAGTACCTATATACTCGATGTGTTGTAATTAGACAAATGTACATCAATAAATGGCGCTACGTGTAATTTAAACCGTGCGTGCGTGCGTTCCATCCGCACATGCATTGACGAAATGGGCGTGGCCAGAGATGAAGTATGACGTGGAAGAGCTATCTGCTTGAGTAAGCGACCCGAATGTGGGCAGACGCATGAGGGCAGACATCATCATTCGTCCTACGCACATACAATTCTTTGGTACTGTATGTATTCATTGTAATCTTACTATGTTCTTTCAATTTGTTTAAAATTTGAATGTTGTCAATAATCATAATTTACTTACTTTGATATGTTTAGTATTTGTCCGTGTAAATTTTATCGTTACGTACTTTATTTTCTATACATTTATAATAATATGATAAAAGTAATATAACCCAAAATTATCGTTTTTTTTTAAATATTTGCCAGTTTTTCTGTGAGTCTGTTCATTTGTTCGATACCACGCAAAAACAGTTGAAAGAATTTCGACACAATTTTTGGTTTTATCACAATTGGCCAAGTAAAAACAAGAGATGGCAATTGGACTTTTAAACATATATGTATACTAACTTAAAAAAGTAAAAAATAGAGAAAGAAATATTGCAAAATATCCTCTTTATACCTTCATATGATTTAAGATATAATGAATTTACGAAAATGAAAAGTTGCACATGCTGGTGCAGATATTCGTTGCAATCCTGATAAACCGTAACTAAAGATTAATTTGTGTAGCACAATTAAAAATGTGCTACATAAATTTAAAATAATTATTTTACTAACAAGAATTGTTTTTCCAATTTTCAATCACTGCATAAGCAGCGAAATTACGTTCCATGCCGAGAGAAGTTAAATATAGAAAGACCGGAAACCATTTTTGACGTACCGGAGTAAATTTAAAAAAAGTGTCATTACTTTTAACTGACCTTTCAAATGCCAAACTTTATTTATTAATTGCAGAGTTCATCAAAATTCCAATCTGCCGCGCGTGAAAATTAATTTAATAAGTAAAAAGTCTGCGGTGCTTCGTTACCGATTCCCTGTACGAAATTGACGTTTATCTCCTAATTTATATAATACTGTTACAGTAAGTGATACCAACACTTAAGTAAAGTAATCTATCACTGTTTGAGTAATTATATTTGCACCATCATAATATAGGAGACCATGGAAATGAAAAGCGAATCTAAACAACTATCGATTTAGAAAACTTTAAAGTTGTACACGATGTTTAGTCATAAATGGTTAGTTCACAGTCATAAATTATTCTCCACAACACACTGTTAGATAATTGTATTTATACGATAAGGTAAATATTAAACTTAGTACGTGAGGAGAAATTATTGATAGAGTAACATTTTACTAAAGCACCAATGCCAGTAGTCAGCATATATATGTCCTATTGCATACAAAATTGTGCAAACTGGTAAAAATATATGGACAAAATGAAAATGGTAAAATGGGATATGTGAATAGGAATTGTGAAATTTATAATGACATTGTGAGATTCAACTTGAATAGTTTGTGTACTTATGTGTATATAACATTGATGGAGCATTTCAGGGTCTCATTATCAGATCCCTTGTAATTAATTAATAAAATATCTACTGTACGGCTATAATTGTTTTACGTGGAGCCCTGTAACGTTCATATTGTAATCAATTATAATTTCTTATAATAACTGTAATGTTTTAATAATTCATAAAACACGACATGTTTAGGTTTTCAAAAATTGAGTCTCTTATTCACACGTAAAGTATCCTCTTTAAAAGTTTCGATTTCTGTCGTTTTAAAGCAACTTCTATATTTCTTGCACGATCCTATTTGTTCGATAACTTAAGTAAAGCATTTCAAATAAGGAGAGAGTAAAGCTAAAAAAGTGAGAAAAATTACGAAAATTACTAACAAATAAAAGGGAAATGCGCTAATCATTTCTAATATATTCACTCAAAACGCTGTTAAAGTTTAAAGAAATTAAAATTTTGAAGACGAACAATAAAGTAGTCATTAAAACTTCTGTTTTATTCAGTCTATATCATATGTTTTTTAAATATTGAATATATTTGGTGTTAATTTTGTAGAAATTCATTATTCACAATTAAATGAAACTACGTGATGTAGTATTATTTCTACTTTCTTTAAGTTCTTTACCACGACCTAGGTTTCGTTGTATTACAACATCTTCAGGTGGGCTTATCTTTGCTAATAGCCCACCTGAAGATGTTGTAATACAACGAGACCTAGGTCGTGGTAAAGAACTTAAAGAAAGTAGAAATAATACTACATCACGTGGTTTCGTTTAATTGTGGATTATATTTTTTAATTAAATTCATAATCATCCGAATAATAAAAAAATTTTTTTTCAAATTTCATTGATAATGTTCCATCTTTAGATTATGTTCGTGTTAAAGTTCCGATTTATATACTCTCATGTTCAATTATCGAATTGATTTTAAACCATCGATGTCGAGTTTCGCTCTTCTTAAATTTCATATTAGAAAGGTACTTATTTCTTTCTTTCTTTGATTATATAGCGTTCGTTCTCTCCAGAGAGAACCTTAGCCAATGTCAAGTGTGGTACTTATTTCGTTTGACGTAATAAAATACATGTGAAAGACCTTATTTTTTTCTTATTATGTAACATAATTTAACATAATCTTAAATGAAATTAATGAAAATATTTTTTCTAAATATAATAATCATACTAATTTTATAGTGGATGTATACGGAAACACTCGCATGCCGTCAAGCGATGAGCACCCCCCACATTCATTCACAATTGGATGCGCGATTAAATCGTTTCATAAAAACATCCCAACTCGCGCATATAAAAACGCCCCTTCCATCCGGCTACATAGCGGCGATGTTCGAACGTCGGTAGGAACCTATATACAAAATCCTACACCAATAACCGCTCGTTTACTTTACACAGATGTAAAATAGCGACGTCCCTTTCTCCTCGTCCGTATGCACCAAACCTCTCGGGACTTGTATCCCCTCCCGCGAAGCACGCAACCATCCCGACAGTACACGCGAACCATCTCCCACTGCTAGTCGTGTTTGCCCTCGTCTCAGTTGTCCGAACGCCCATTCTAACTACCTATTGCAATCCAATCCACATGAAAAACAAAAAAACCTAACACAATATAAAATTAACGAATAACATATTCAATAAGTAATCAGCGAGAACAACACTATATTTAGTTTTTAGGTATTGTCACTTTAAGGGTACCAAATAAAATGTAACTGAAAAATATATGTAATCTTTTTTAACATTCATTTCTTAATAAAAAATATTTGAAAGTAAAAATTTCTTGAAATATTCCCTAATATAAAATGTTTGGTTCACGTGTCTAGATATCGTAGTTTATAAGAAAAATGGGTTTAATAATACCTTCATAACAGCATTTTATTAAAATTATTACAGGGACGGTTAAGGTCCAAAAACTGTATCTTATAATACGCAATCAGACCTACAAATAATATTTTGTAAAATATCTGTCGGAAACCATTTTCCTAAACTTGTTACGTTATAGACCCTTTATTTGTCTTTACGTTTTTAGTTCGTCTCCTTTTCTATTATTATTATAATTCGTTAGTTGACTACCGAATTGGCAAGACAAAACAAAAACACATCTAGTCTGCATTCGTTATAGTCATCCATAACAATATTTTGAATTGCACCGAATTTTTAGCTGTCCTATTTCCCTAATTGTTGCATCTACGTTGTAACAAATACTGAATATCAGTTTTGTAAATAGTTTTAAATAGCTTCTACAATTAGTTATATCGAATAAAAGTAAATTAACAAAAATATTAAATAGAGGGAAAAAGAGTAATTGTAATTTGTACCAAAAAGGAGAATAATTTTAAAGTTAATTTTATCCCATGTTGTTTCCACAGCCACTTTCAAACTATACTACCCCACTTATTCACTCGCCGATTTGAAACAGAAGCAAATATATAAATTGGTAACTGACGCATATTACGGAGAGCGTCTTTAGTTGTTTCTATTTTATTAACTTGCCCCCTCCTTATCCAACCTATGAGTTTACGCAAGAACCTAGAACATGTTTTACAATGCTCAAGCATGTTATGTAAATGTATCCAATATTTAATTAAAATGCAAGGATAATAGTCACCCCAATAATATCGGATTTTTAATAACAAGAAATTACTTTATACGTATTCTCGATCATAAGAAATAATTACATTCGATACGTTTATTCCGTAAACACAAAAATACCTACACAATAGATAATGTATAACTAGTGTGATTAAGTTAGAAATTCTGTGTTACCAAACAGACAAAATTAACTAAAAATAATTTCTGCTCTATTATATTATACTTAACTGGAATTATTCTTTCTTCTTTATTCACCTAATCTTTTGGTAGAATCATTCGTTTTTTCATTCAACATAATTAATTGTCAAAACTACTTACGTAATTTATATTCGGTTTTGGCTTCAACATACACGTGTTGACTAAACCAATACAATGACTAGTAACAATTCGTTATAATAGAAAATATTGTTATTCACCTTTAATAAATGTACATTCATTTTTGTTTTATCTTGCCAGTTATCCTACGTCTTTAAGCATTCATGTGATCCTATCACATTACTTTTACAATTAGAAACACCGCAAATTTGGGAATTTTTTTTTTAATATATTACAGTTTTATTGCCTGCGTAAAAGGAACAAAATATCTACTGAGAAATCACTGACACAAGACGAAGAACACAAGTCAAAACGAAATACATAATCGTAAAAGTACTGTAATAGGACTCCTGGACACAGTGCTAAGATAGTTAGCGTAGAAGATGAGTAGAAGTCAGTTAACTACAAGATTAATACTAACGATTAATGGGAAACACAGTATGAAAAAAATAGCCACGATGATGTGAATCACTATTCGCAATGCACATTTGGTGGTCACATTTTGACTTAGACTAGATATAGACTATATATTAAACAATTGCTTATAATTTAGTAAATATTGTTTACATACAATATTGGCATTTTCCTACTAGCTTCCTTCGCCCTCGATATTTTTGTTTAAAACGCAATGCGTTATGTATGTTCCATAGGAATTTATTTAAAGCTCTACCGATACGTAAAAATACAACTTACATTTAATTCTGCGACAAAGCTTCATTGGATGTATTTTGAATTCCATACTAAAAAGTCCTTGTGCTTTATTGATAGTAGTATTTTGTGCTTTATTGATACTGACCCGAAACTGCACTTAACAAATGAATTTGAATACAAATTGCCAGGCAATTTGTTTTCAATTTCATTATAAGAGTTCATTAAATATATAACGGATTCAAAATGTTCCAAAAGTTTTGTTCTGCTTCTAATAATTTCAGTTATTTTTAACCTTTTTTTCAAGTTATACTGAAAGAATACTAGCGAAAACGATCCTGAGTTACAGAAATTAAATGTAATTTTAAATGTACTGATATTCTTTTAGAATTTAAAAACAAAACGATTCAACAACTGAAAATAATGAAAAATCAAAAAATGAAATACAATTTGTGATCATAATGCAAAACAAAAAAGCTACCTTCATAAATGCACTAATATGTGCATTTTTTTATATATAAAAAAATCAGTTTATTTTCACTTCTTAATGTTTCTTTGATTTTCGTTTTAACTAAATAATAATGCCACTTATATTGTTGTAAATCTCCTTTACGATTCTCTATACCGTTTATGAGTTTTCTTTGTTTCGAACAAGTCCGAATTTTTAAAAGTCATTATTTTTTCCTACCTCTTATACTTTTATCTACATGTGTTAACTCATATTATTAATCATTTACCATAAGTTTGATGAATTATTTGCTATGTTTGCTCACTGCTAAGTATTTCCAAAATACCATAAAAGTATTGTCAAAGAAAAGAACTTTCGATAGCCTACATACATATTACACAAACAACACGTCTTCCTTTAATAATGTGAAAGTATGTACGTGTATGTATCATTAAGCAACATATCATGTTTATTGTCTTACTAACTAATGTAAAATGCTATAAAGATAGGATTATTGCTAAATTAATTGTTATTTCTTGTATTCAAACCAAATAATAAAAAGCAGCAAATTGTCTAAATAAAGCAATTTTACAACAATGTTTTTATTGTAAAATTACGTTATTAAGAAAATTAATTTAATAAAAGAATCTTACAACAATTCAACTCCCCAAGCCTATAGGTGATCTGTGTCTGGGATCAACATCATGTTTCAAGTAAGCATTCACATTTACTAAGTAATTATGACAAAGCGAGATTAGGTTTTGAGAAAAGGTTACATATTTTGAAATATATTTCTCCTAAAATCCTATTTCTTCGTTTAATTATTTAGATCAAATTTCAATATTATTTTTTTAAAATTTTGTTTATAAGATTTTAAAATCATATCTAATTTTGTCTTCAATACATCTCTACTTTAAAAGCATCTCTGCAAACACTCCTCCGAGCACTCGAAGAGAAATATAAAAGGCATCTTTCGCAACACACAATTCCCGTGCTCAGTCATCATTCAGTCCAGGTTTTCATATTATAAACTTTTTGTCAATCAAATAAAATATTAAAAATTAAACTAAGTCTGCCGGTGAGAGATTAAGCGAGAGGAGGATATATAGATGTTGCTGTCTCGTTCTTAACCTAGTAAATACGAACTAGGTATAACATAATATCTATATTTGAGTGCATAGTGCTTGTATCTGTTTTATTTTCTCTAATATTGTGTTCTTAATGTGAAGCGCTTATACTGACTCCTCTTCCAACATAAAAAGATTTCAATTTTCGAACTTTTAGAAGTTCCGGCAATAGTGAAGAAACCATTCTCGTCTTAGTTGAAAACGAGACCGTTGCAATAAAAAAAAATCATTGAAATTTGCAATTAATATTAAGATTATCCAAATATTCACACGGCCTTGATATTCAAGCTCTTAAGTTAGATCACAACAGCCGCAACATGACAATGAATCAATGTACATATATTCTGATGTAATTACTATAAACTTTACCATAAATGTAACTTTCGATCATACTTCTGGTGTAGTTATATAATTATCGACGCCAATAGTGAAAGGGCGATGGAACGTCACCCTGATGGAACTGGGTCCCAACAGCATCACGGCATACTCCATTATTTAGGTAGGACAAATTCAAAATATACTCTCTGAAAATAATTAGTTAACAATATTTAGGCAGAGGGCGTGCGTGTAAATGGATTATATATCCCGTGAGCACATCCAATAAGATTACCGTATTTTATGACATCGTTACCGACAGAAATAGTTATGCAAAAGTTCGAATATATTTCCTCAAATATTCAAAATACAAAAGGCTGCAATCGTGCTTATACCTACCAGTTAATATACAAATAGTTACATAGAAGTTGCTCATTCTAATGAAAAAGTTTTTAAAGAAACGTCAGAACGCAATCTACGGTCGCTGAAATACCGTCATCTGTTTGATAGTTATTTAAGTTAACTTAAAGTTTACGTCTTATTTAATGTGTACTATTCGAATAGGTGACAATACGATAAACGTGCTGAGGCCCTGCCGACGAACCGAAAGATACTGAAATATATAATTACTTATATATGGGTGTCAATACGGAGACATGTTTTCAAAAAAGAAAAAATAAGTCCACAATTACAATATAATTTCTAGTCACAATAAAAAAGAAATGACACTAATACAATCTGTTTTATCAACTTCGTTGACACAGACTATTTTTCTAGGTCGCTCACTGCGGATAAATGTTTTGTAATCTTCGCGACTCAAAAGCTGTAAACAAAATAAACGGGTTATTTTCTCATGACCTAATATCATTGTTTGTTATCAATTCAGCGAAAAAGACAAACATTAAGATGCATCAAATTCGATATTTCCAAAGACCAAGCTAGTACATATTTATTTATCCCGTTGAGTTGATAGCCATGAAAAAATTTATTCTATAAAATATTACAAACATAAAGTAAAATTAATTTTATTCACCAAAATATTAATCAACACATCTAATTATGCAAAGATGTTTTAATAAAAATCCTAATTAAATAATGTAAAGTACCGAACTAGATAAATATTCCATTATATTGTTTTGTCATCAGTATTGATGCTAATGCAAGATGTCCTAAATTGTTAAATTATTTTCATCTTATTCAGTAGAAAACAATTATTAAATAAATAATAACAAGTCCGAATCTAAATCAATAAGAGGTCCATAGCAAAAAAGCTACGCAGGAAACAAACATTTCAACAATAATTATTCTCTGGGCCCGTGGTGTCCATTAATATGTTTGGAAGATTGCTACGATTTAAACATTTCCCCCTTATTAATAAACGCAGATTAACGAAGTTATAACGTGGTTTTAGCTTTACGACGAAGAATAGATAATTTTATTATTAATAAGCTTGGCATTATATTGTTTTAGCTTAAAGCTTGTCTTTGTAAGGTATCTTTGACTAAACTATCGCACCCCATAGTTTAACGTATGATTCTAACCTCAAAAACTTGTTTGAAATTTGACATTTTGCGTTTCTTTTATAGGCCGATCGGCGTTTTTGTTATTTTTATATATTGTTTAAATTTTGTAAATGTACGGATTCAGATAATGATATCGATTTCACAGGAGATATGGAAGTGAAAGAGGTGGAAAGAGTGGTTCGTGTGTTAAAGGAAAAATTGCAAAAACGAAGGAAAAATCCTGTGAATACGTTGAATGGCGAATTCAAGCAAATATATACATTTTCAAAAGAAACCTTTCAAAATATATTATATTTAATTAAAGATAATATCACCTGCGATATTAGATGTTCCAGTATCCCACCGTACCTACAGTAATTAACTGCATTACGAAGGTGGGCGTGTGGCGATATAAGTAATTAATGTAATATTGCTTTTGTTACGTATTTCAGTCTAATTCATATCTATAAGTGTATACTTTGTCATCTTATTGAAAAAAGCAAAAAACATTTTACAATCTAAACTGTCGTAATTGTTAATCGTATTATTTATACCCGTATCATGTTTCATCTACAAATTCAAGATTACTGGCCTGATTTACACACTACGAGTCAGTCTACAGTCTCAATATTGTTCAAGAGAGAATTCAACTACCCATCTTACGATCCAGATATGACTACCAGTGATTACTTGCTATTTAGTAGTTTAAAAAAAAATACGTAATACGTAAGATCAGTTAATGGCAGCCGTAGAAAAACATTTTGAGGGCAACGATACGAACTATTTCTTCAGTGAGATACAAGTCCTTTTTAAAAGGTTGGAAAAATGTATTGAACTTGTAGATTATATTGGAAAATAAATTTTTTGAGACCATTTTCTTGATTTTTTGTACTTTCGGTTCAGAAATTTTCAACCGCCCTTATATTTTGCTTTAAAACATGATTTTCTTTGGTAAAAATAAGTTATTCCCTTCCCTTTCTGTATTTTGTTTCTATGTGGATTTCATCACATTTGTCATTAAATTCTTTAACATAAAATAGATATTTGATAGTTATTGAAGACCTGGTATAATTATTTTTTAATTTACAAAACTCGCAGCCTACCAAACCGATATCAAAGTAAGATTGAATAGCTTAAATGTATATAGCGAAAATAACAGTAAAAATGTAAACAGAAAGTATAAAGAAATATATGAATAGAGAGAAATATAAAATTGCATAATATATAAAAGGAAAAAAAGTTAAAACTCTGTTTTTTCTAATATCCATTTTTATTTACAAGTCGATATAACTTTTTTAAATTTCCATTTTAATTAAGGATATATTCTTTGACATCCATAGCGTGTTTCGCTTTGAACATTTGATGCTCCTTCATTTTCCATGCGCAGTCAAAATGCCTGTATTTTTTGGTTAAATTAAATATTGCCATCTCGTAATTCCATCTGGTTTTCTGTAAAACAATAAACACTCTCAAGATTTATAATAGTTTTACTTATAATACGATCAAACTCGTATCCATTTCCCTAAAACGTTATGGCTGAACGTCATGTGGATACAAGTTTGATCGTATTGTATCAAAGAATTATTATATTTACAAAGTTACACCAACAAATCACTTTTCTGCATCTAAAGAGAAAGGTTAAGCAGTTCAGCATCTCAAAATTATAAGCAATTTTCTCAATTAAATAATGATTTTAAATTGTTCAATTTTCTCTAAGAAATTAGAACTAAATTTTTCCGTTTTTCATTTGTCTTTCAACAGAACAATTGTGGCGCTCGTGGAGTCATTGTCTCAGATGAGGTTAATGGTTTTTGTGTTAATTCCACATTTCATCGTATCTAAAATAATGTATGAAACGATAATGTATGTAATTATAATTCTATTACTATTTAATTTGTCATTGAATTTATTCTTTTTATGTAAGATAATCCAATGTATATCAAATTTGAATTTTTTATCTTCTCCTTATATTATATAGATATTAACAATCTACAAATAAATGTGTATGTGTATATGTACTTTTTCAGCAGTTGCAAATAACATTTGTGGCGCTTGTTGAGTTGCTATCTCAGATGAGGTTGATGACCCTTATATTAATTCCACATTCCCTTGTACCTACAAAATAATAGGTGCAGTGGCAATATATATATATATATATATATATATATATATATATATATATATATATATATATAATTACAATGATATTACTATTCAATTCGCCACTGAATTTATTGTTTATAGATGATAATGCAAAAGTATATTAATTAATAAAGCAAGCAAGAAAATCCAATTTCTTCAACGCAGATTAGGTTTTTTTGTCTTTTCCTGATATTATGGAAATATTAATAACGCTACAAATAATTATGTATGTTATACCTGTAGTTTTTTCAAGTTCAGACGGAGCCTCGATATTCGCTTTTTCATTTTATTTATTATCTGCAGAAAAACCAGACAACAATTACCTACAATAATGACAAGACTTTAATCTATTGATAGTTTCCGATTATTTTTTGACGCTCCATTTTCATTGTTTTCCACTGCGTTTGGACTTTCTTTAATGCCCTTTTCCTTACATTTAAACTATTCAATCTGAAAATAAATTAAAAATTATAAAAAATAAATTTCAGCTGAACGATATAAACTAGCGTCCGATGCCGTTGTCGAGTGTGGGAAAATAAGTTCACAAAAGATACCCTGTAATGATATAACTTTAAAAACGAAACTATATTATTTCAAATAATTGACCTGCAATAAGCGACTGTCCACATTTGTTGTTTTCATTTTATTAATGTTGGTCTCCACATTATTATTCGAAATCACTTCAATGTGTTCTTTAAGAACGTCACCCAATTGACAGATTCCGTTCTTTTCTGACTTATAATAAACATTTTAATAATTCAACTTGAACCACTACCAGTCCCGTATGTCTTAAATCATTACCAGTCCCGTATGGTAGTAAATCTGACAGCAGCGCTAAACGATTATAAGGTCGTGTATATACGTACCGATGCTAGATTTTATTTTATTATGTTGGCGACTGTTTAAAACCGTTCATAATTACCAATTTGACCTACCTTAAGCTATGTTTAAAAATGTATAGCTAAACCATTTTTACTCCATGTTTATTAGTAACGTTTTTAAAAACGGCTTATATCCAGGTTTAGCTAGGCTTAGTTTAAGGCTTGGTTTAAGGTATTTTTATTATTAAGTTTTTCTTTTTACTCTATTTAAAATAATATTCTAATAACTTAAATAAACTTATGTCTTAATGTAGGTTAACAAACGTCCACGTTAGACTTATATAGAGGCAAATGAATATAAAACATTTGTAAATAAAAACGGAAAACTCTGGAAATAAATAGGAAATGATTTATTAGTAGCACTGCCGCCCGCCTAGAATAGTGAATACACGTGCCCCACTTACTGGTACGATGTGAGGAAACTTGGAAACATATTTAATTCAAGCAGACTTTGAATTTGAAATGCTGTGAAAAATTAGCTTTTTCTATAATGGTGAACTTGCTACAATATTAGGAGCAGCGGTAATAATTTATTGTAACCGTAAAACTAAAATAATAGACAGTAATGAATTTCAACCAAAAACGTTTCGCTGTACCGAATTTCAACAAAGTTCTATTCTCATCGTAAAGAGAAAATTAATAAATTAAGGGAACTTGCCAATAATTACAAGTTGTCAAGTATCTCCTACAGACACGTGCTTATTTATGATACAACTATAAAGGTCTCGCTAGATGCGAGCGTCGTTTGGGAAATAATGTTATTTACATGTATCAATTTTAAAATAACTAGTCATATCGTGATTGTAACTCTTCTTGTTAACCGTCTCCTTATTGCTTTGTGTCGTGTCCACTTCGAGTCACCGACTCGTAGGATTTTATTATTCCTTTCCACTGGTACCAGTCTTAGACACGTTGTATAGTGTTATTGATGGGCATACCATAGGGATTGATTTCGTATCTGGTGACCATTTAGCCAGAAAATGGCCTCTTTGTCTCTTTCCTATTTTGCCTACTATAAATAGCTTTTCTAGTTTATTTTATTCACATCGAATTATATGGCCAAAAAATTCTTAAAAATTCTTTACAGACAAATGATAGACAGTCTTTTTTTTACTTTCAGCTCCAGGATTATAAACATGTTAGTTTGTTTCGCAATCCCACTTTTAAAATGTTTTCATTTTCTCTCTTTGAGCTTTTTTATAATTTTTCTTAAATAAACTGATAGAACATTGGAGTTAGAAAGTATGTCTTCGCGTTTCACGATCATACTTTTTCTTTTCGCTCGATTGATGCTGAGTTCAAGGTTTTGGGTTTCTCACTCAACTCTGTATTGTGAACTCTTCCAATTCATCATCTAAGAACACGACCGAGATCGGCGGTCCGGAGATTGCTGATCTTAACTCCACTTATGCTCACTCCCAACTAGTGTTCAAGGGTCTTCCTCATAATGTCCTTCAATTTACCGTAGATAATATAGGGGAGACTTGTCTTACTCCGTTCTGTGATTTGAACAGTTCTAGCATTAATTCATTCACACGCGCCATTGTTTATTTATCTTCATATAGATCTTCAATTAGCGCTAAAAGGTATTTCGGTATTTCCATGTCTGTATGCCCACACCATATTACACGGTATAGTGGTGTTGCCATTAGCCCATAATAATCAACAGTTATACTGCGTGACAAATAAGGCAGGTACAACCTTACGAAAAAAGCACAAAATATCTAGAAAGTTGAACGAAATTACGAGGTTGATCAAAAGTTAAAAAATATGACCAACAGCTATTCGAGTGGTTTGAACATCAGGCCGATGCAATCTATATCTCACATGTCCTCTGTTCGTTACAAATTATTATTAACAACCGTTCCACCTTCCCTGTCTCTAATTCATATTGCCCTTCAGTCAGCACACAGTTTTTAATTGCACCAGAGGTACGTGAACATCCTGATGACCATCCGTTAGGAAACGTGATATATAAAAAAATTTGTACCCTATATTATTGTACTTCTTGCTATTGCCCTACACCTTCTTTACCCATTTCGTATGTGTTATTTATTTTATTTTGTTGTTATTTATTTAGTACAATCTGTTTTCGTGATTGTTATTATTTTTCTCTGTGACTTGCTTCACTTAGCATTTACTCAAAGTAAAGATTAATACCTCAGTCGTGTCCTAAGATTCTAAAGTCTCAGGTGAAGATAGCTCATAGCCGGTAAGCTCAGGCTGAGGTTCAAAAACGCTTTTTACTTAAATAAATTGGTAATAGTTATATTATTGTGCAGGATATTTATTGAAATAGGTTGCAACTCATTAAGTGTCTATATCACATTTTTAAGGGATGCAAAATCTCTGGAAAGCCCTTGTCGCCCGAATGGGGAGCAGGTAAGCTTTATGGACAAGTAGCTAAATTCAATATATCTCAATATATAATTACAATTAATAAAAAAAAGTTTGAACTTTATATTATTCAACAAAAATAAAAATTTTACGCAGCCATTGTTTTTATAATATCTACTTTTGTCCCATTTAATTAGACTTAACTTTTCAAATATATAGGTTGAGATCTAACGATACCTACTACATGAGTGCAAATGCTAATTACATTGGCGTCATTTTTATGCGTTTTTACCTATTTACCAAATTAACAATAATCATTAAATCGTATTTAATAGGCTCATACGTTAGGAATCCTATCAGGTATTTGTTAAATAATATCTTACCCACTTGCCCAAAAGCAAAACGAAAACTATCGAAAAGAAACTGATATAAATCTGTTCTTTTCCAATTTTGGAGTAAAATATTAATAAAACGATACGCATTAACATTAGCAAAAAAAAATATTTTTGACTAATCAAACGATATTTACCGACAAAAATTTTAATAAAAGCGATAAATATATTTGATTTCACTCTTCTCGCACATAATGCGTCTGCAGCGCCAGAGAGAGACAGATTAAAATTCGTCGACTCGGATACTCTCGGCACATCGACACTAATAATTAACACACCGATACAAATATTTTCCCGCTTCGGATTACCTTCCCCTAAAAAGTTCTGTTTACAATGTACAATTCCGACGAACGTAAGGTTCTTTAATCTGAAAACAAATTCGCCCAGTCTTGTTGTTAAAACAATGTGATAATAACATAAATGTGATTTTGGATCCTAAGTTTTACGTTTGGTGGTTTGTGGTAACAAACTGAAAATAACTTTTGTCTTCACGATTTCGTCAAAATAAAATGTGCACGAATATAAAACTTATACCGGGTTTAAGTTTTAGTAAGATTTATCTATTAAATAGATAAAAATAGACCAGCTCGAAACGCAACATAGAAATTATTGCATGTGTATGTAAATGTTTACTTATCACGACCGTCGTTCTGTTTCCATCAAAATGGACTGTTTGGCAAAATAATGCTTTTAGTGATTTGTCAAAGCGCTTCATTCGGTACTAAGTATGTTTCACTCTGCCATTATACAATTTATTCGCATTGCAATAAAACACATGCAGACAGTGCAGATAACACCGATAGGAAAAAAGTTATATAAGATTATATATATATATATATATATATATATATATACATACATATACATATATATATATATATATATATATATATATATACATATATATATATACATATACATATATATATATATATATATATATATATATATATATCGTATTTCAAAACAAACACCTGTACACTTAAAGACTCCACTTTTATTGATCAACTCGCATCCAAATAACCAAATACAAATATCGTACATATTAATCAACCACAATATCAAAAGAGCCACTCGCTTATAAGTACAAACTGTCAATTGTAAAAATGAGATATCCGTTTTTATACAGGCTGGTATCAAATAAAATAAAACCTACTAAAGTGGTGTTTGAACTTGAGCAAGTTAGACGAAATAATTTAACATAAAAAACGCTAGTACCTTTTTCCACATTCTTCAGAGTCTTGCTTCAAAAAATAGAGGATGTTGTGTCGATATTATAAGATTTCCTTCTGTCAGTGCGGAACTGTAAAGACGAAGAAATTCGCATTGTTTTTTTTTCTTTTCCAAACTTAATGGACAATAATTTTCCATGATTGACATTACTTTTTAAATCATAAGAAAACATTATTTAAAATTTAGTTATTTATAAGATTAGTTAATAATAAAGCAGTGATCAATTATATCGTTTCAAGGAAAGTGGAAATGTCTATGACTGTAGCACTAAATCTTAAACTTATTATTGAGCGTGGAAAATAAAATTAACAAGAAAGTAACCAAAATATATCCTTAGGCGTTTTATCTACTCTATATAAGGCGGATCCTCAAAAGTTTTGCGCTATTTTGAACATGAGAATAAAGAATATAACATAAGCTTTGGGGAAGGTCTTCTAAGATTAGTAATAACGTAATTTTAATGCGCATAACAATACTAACTAGGCTTTCTCGGGCAATGAAGTCATTTCTTTATTGCTACGATAGAGATTATATTTTCTGAAAGTATCCTCTTAAAAATACCATGGAATTTGTGACGTTCGAGAGTTAGATGAAAATGTATTGAATATCACACTGAGTTTTACGTTATGATTTATATTATCCCTGTCCGTATTCCTAGTTTTATCCGTGGACGTGTATTTTCCGATAGTAGATGTAGTACACATATTTTTTATTAACTCGTAGTTTTCCTTAATAAAGGAGTACCACTTCAAATCTATTAGTCTTCAATGGCCCTTACACTGTAAAATGGGACAATCGGATAAAGCTGTTAATAGTAAATGTATTTTATATAAATATAAAAAATCTACAATTTAACGGAAAAAACAATTTTGACACTTGCTAATACCTCATGACATGTTAATTTCTAGATGGAAATATCAGACCGGTTCCCCCTTGATACAATATTACATGCGTAATGTAGTCTGTAAATAGATTGTATATGTATTTGAAATATTCTCAGATAAAACTAATTTCGTAAAACCTATTTCTTATAAATAAATAAAGACAAATTTATTTCTAACATAAAAAAGACGACAAACACGAACAGCGTTTCCTGATACGAATAAGATAGAAAAGTCTTTTAATTAAGAAGTCAAAATAATAAGTGGACTGACTAAATTTTGTTCAGCGATCTAATGAGAAAAGAATTACAGAAATTATCGGAACAATCCATCTAATGTAAAACCAAATCGTTCCATAAACTTGACGTAGCGCACAAAAACCTACAACAAAACGTGGGCCATATTATATTAATGATAATCGGAGATGAAGATATCGACGGAACGGTGACCTAGATAGCTGGTCAGTAGAGAGCGGGCGCCCGAATCGGACGGACGTATTTGGCGCGCTCGAGCCGTGCTATGCGATTGACGCACGATACAATAAAAGTGACAACAAACCGACGTAGAATCAGTTCATATTTTACTCTCGTCACATGGAGGCATCATTGTCAATCGATATGATTTAAAACAATGTTAAACGAAAGAGTTGTAAGTTATCATGTTATAGTTTGGACATTACTCGAAAATAAAATTAGATACAAATTTGTGTAAAGTGCGTGTTTCACCATTTAATCGTATGTAACGTTTAAAGGCGAACCGAGTTTTTACTTACATATTAATACGTATTAAACAAAAATAAAATAAACAATGACCGCGACGCTCTTCGCATTACGCTTTTAATAAAAAGTTTTTTTTTCAGTAAAATAAAAACGTAAGGAGTAAACATCTCGTAAAACGTATCTAAAATGTGTAATATTTTAAGAATCACGTCGTTGTGTAAGCGCCGTGTGACGAATAAGTGTATACCGCGACGGTGCCGTCACGATATAAAATGCCAGGTCAAGTCCAACGGCTAGGTACAGATGTTACGAAACGCGTCGAGCACATATTCAAAGTGCATTTTGGATTGCGGCGGGAATGCGAGTAGCCGAGCGGCGCGGGCGATTATGCAAGAACCCTCGACACTTGCCAAATATCCGATGGCAGCGGGCTGCAACTGCACGAGCGCATCGCTGCCAAGCCCGGTGGCAGGTGTGCCCGGACGATTATTCTGGTACCGCGCTCGACGGCTTCAGAAGGCAGCCGTCGCTCGGCCGCGGCGGAAGAAAAAGTGGAACGAGCCGCGGCTAATTGCTGGCTACCGGCACAATTAAAAGTGATCGAGCCGACTTCTACCGGCGCTTACGTAAAGCAGCGCTGTCCCCCTCCACCTCCCCCCTCCGCGCGAGCCCGGCTCGCGGCGCCGTCCGCCGCGCCACTCGCCGCTCCGACGCAGCGCGAGGAGAAAGTGGTCGCCGTGCTCGCGCTCCGTCTACTCGCCCGCCGATATCGCAAGAGACACTCGCTAATCGCGCCAACGTCACTTATAAATAGACCCCAGTGAACGTAGGAAAATCCACTGAAAAGAATTTCGTTAGGAGCGAAACAAACAAATTGTGCCGAACTTGCGTGAGACAAACGAACGAATAGTGAATATAGAACTGAGTTTGAAATAAAGTGTTAAACTACTAGATAGAATTCTCGAACATAATTAAAACTGAAGGCAAAGGAGAGCGGACTTCGAGTCGGCATAATAGGCAGCCGCGGTGCAAGTGTGGCGAGGTTGCGCAAGTGACGCGACAGGCCCGCGTCACCCACGCGAGTCGTATTTAGCCCGCGCCCGGCCGACTCCGAGTATATTTGAAAGTGTTACACGTGTGACAGCCGAGCCGACGAGCCTCGCTTTCATTAAGTCTCATAATTATTTTCCTTTCAGATCTGACTCGCTCCTGTCTGTCGTTGTCGTCGAAATGAAACCTCACCGTATTACTTTAAAGTGAATCGAAGTGAAGTTCTTATCTCTTGGCACGTCCGCTTTTTCTGGGACAGAAAAATAAACTGAGTTCATATTCCACGTCAGTGCTAAATAATTTCAACGTACTAAAACCAAATCCTATTTCCCCTATTTTAACCTACAAACAATTGATACGAAAATTCGTCGCGAGTACATTTGTTGGAGACAGTTTAGTCATATTGACAATCAAATCGACTTTCGAGTTATGTTGCATAAAAATACGCTTATTTGGTGC